>JAWWLV010000180.1:34625399-34661573 GCA_035041135.1 Platyrinchus mystaceus | reverse complement strand
CCAGAAGGCAGGGTTAGATGGGATACTGGGATGGATTTCTTGGCTGGGAGGGTGGTGAGGCCCTGTCCCAGGTTGCCCAGAGAAGCTGTGGCTGCCCCTGAATCCTTGGAAGTGTCCAAGGCCAGGTTGGATGGGGCTTGGAGCAACCTGGGATAGTGATATTGCTCCTCATTGCGGAGGGGTGGGACTAGGTAACTTTTAAAGTCCCTTCCAACCCAAACCTATTCTGGGATTCCACGACTCACCACATTTAATCCCATCACACACAGCCTGTACCTCAAACCTCATCTGCATTAACACCTACAAAAGCACCATCTAATGAACCATTTCCCAGCCACTGTAAACAGTAATTAAATACCTTAAACTATAAAAAAGGAAAGTTCTCTGCAAAACATACTTTGATCATCCATAAGTGCCATCAGCTCAAATGATTATGGTATTTACAAGAGTTAAGTGCTCTGTTGTACTGGCAGGAAAGTGATGCAGCTGCAGTTGTCCACAGTCATTGGTGTCCTAACATAGAATCATTAAGGTTGGAAATGACCCCTAAGATCACCAGGTCCAACCATCAACCAGCACCACCACCATGTTCACCACTAAACCATGTCCTCAAGCCTGAACACACCCAGGGATGGTGACTCCAACACTTCCCTCAGCAGCCTGTTCCAATGCTTTACAACCCTTTTCATGAAAATTCTTTTCCAATGTAAAGCTTCCTGTCACAGCTTGAGGCTGTTTCCTCTCATCCTGTCCCTTGTTCCCTGGAAGCTGAGCCCGACCCCCCAGGGCTCCCCCCTCCTGTCAAGGACTTGCAGAGAGCCAGAAGGTCCCCCCTGAGCCTCCTTTTCTCCAGGCTGAGTTCCCCCAGCTCCCTCAGCTGCTCCTGCTGCTCCAGACCCTTCCCCAGCTCCATTCCCCTCTCCAGACAACCTTTCCTTTCCCGGCTCCCACTCTACACTTAGACGTTATCCAAATCCATTAACTTCTTTACTCCAAGTATGTCTGTCTCCTTCAGGTTTAATTCTGTATAATTTTAATTAGAAAATCTCTGTTGTTACACAATAATTTTAAGGATGAGCTGAATGGGGAGGAGTGAAGCCTCTTCCAAGCGACATTGCCAATAATCCTCTCTTCACATAAGTCACATCAGATGTTCATGGTAAACCAGAAATGCATTCAAAGCAGCAGAGTAGGTGCACACCTACCTCCTTCAGAGGGTTTTTACTGTGCCCCTGAGCTCCACTAAGTTTCTTAGCCTTGGCGGATGCTTATTGGAAAAATAGGAGGAGTGGCACTCTCCCAAATGCCTCCCACTTGTGGCATCAAAGTGAGATATCACTCACAGTAAATTTTACAGTATGAGGAATGAAACAGTTAGCAAAGTTGACATTTAAACCATCATCACTGGCTATGATTAAATACCTCAGAGATGAACAGAGTGGTTCACACCTCTGCAAGTTATTGTTCTAGGCTCTTATCAGAGCCCGGACGCCACTGCATCCGCCGCCTTTCCACACACTTGAGATTTTCTTTGAATCTGTAATAGCTGGAAACCTCTTTAAGCTGAGATTCTGGAGAGTTTCTGATAATGTTACACTGGCAGAGATTGACTGAAACCCTGGCGAACCTCTTGAACTGCAGATTCACCCTTAAAGGTTTAGGCAGATTAATAATACAAGAATGACCAAACTGGCTTCTTGTTCCTCCTCCTCTGATCTCTTCCAGTAAGAAGTAGGGAAATGAAACGCTGTAAAGAAAATGGCAAATAACCTGTAAGAAATGCAGAGGGCAGATGGGATCCCACTGCTTCCAAGAGTCTCTTCTGAAAACAGCATAAAAGAGAAATCTGATGTATTCCTACACCACAAGGAAAACGGGGTATTCTGTGATAACCACCATGAAAATACATGTTTTGACCATTCAAGCAATAGTAAAGCAAGTCAACCTGCTCAATTTCCCTCCTCAAACATGCAGCTTCTCAAATTCAAGTTCACATCCCTACCAACAAACACACAACTCCCAAAGCCCATGGAGGAGGAACAGACCACCTGCACATGCTGCCTCCTGCAGGAGATGGGAGCTCAGGATCTTCTGTCAAGATCAACCTGTCTGTACACCCCAGCAGTCCCAGAGTGGAGGAGCAGGAGCCCAGAGCCAAGGAGGTGGCTGTCCCCAAACCATCCACACCTTGGGATGTCCCATCCAAAGATGGCAGTGACAGATCACAGCAGCTCAGCTAAGCTTTTAAGTGGAAAATCTCAACTTCTCATAATGGCATCCTCAAACCCCAAGGTGGATGTAAATATTAGCATTATTGGCATCTCCTGGGATCTGTGCCCACTCTTCAAGTGGCAAATTTAACTTTCTTTTCACACACAAACTCATCAATCCATAGGAGTATGATGGTGTTCATCATTCCATGCTCAGTAGGGAAGGATTTTCCAACCAAACACTGGAAGCTGCTTAGTTTACCTCAAAACATGTTACACATCAGCCCTTTTACTACAATCCTCCACTTTCCACTGTATTTCCCTGCCCCAGCACATGGGCAGCCCAGATAACCCTTGCCACATGCTGACCAGGCAGGGAGCTGGGAAAAACAGGGCAGTTTTCCTGAGGGGAGAGGGAATTCCTGAAAGAATTTGGATTTTTGCAACACAGGGAAAATCTGCTCCCTGGTGCCATCCCAATTGCCAAGTCAACATCAACATTCTTCCAGAGTATCTTGTGCTGTAAATATTCAGCAGAGGAAAACACATGGTTTGTGTTATTGCTCAAGGAAGTCACGAGTGGGATGCTCTGCTCATCAAGAGTATCATTTACTCCTCCAGCTCAGCAATAAGACAAGACTTCTGAAAACAGAGTCATCCCAGTCTGGGAACACCAGAGCTAACAGTGGAATAACAAAAAAATTAATTCTGAAACTCCAAAGGTGCCAAAGACACTCAGAAGTAAATTGCTAGTGAAAAAATTGAGTTATTCTTTAGGGCATGAACAAAAAGGGTTAAACATTTGCAATATTTCAGAGAGGAATACTGGAGGAAACTTGATCAAAACCAATCCTTAGATTTGTATACACTGAAAGAAAAACTTCAACAGCTGATACAGTACTAAGTATATATATATATACATATACACACACACATATTCACTTAAGAGTTGGACTTGTGGGTCCCTTCCAACTCACAAAACTCTGTGATTCTGAGATTCTGATATATATATATATATATACACACACATACATATTGGTTATATACCCTTTTAGGTTTTTTTTTATATAAAATGTGAAGATATGAAATTCTTAGAAACAGAAAAATTTATAACATCGAGCTTCATCTCTGGTGTATTTTCTACCCCACTTTACAACCCTGAAGCAGCACATTTCAGAAACAGCCCTGTAATGACTGCACAGACCCTGAGCCCAACACATGAATCTCCTCATGGTGCTCCTCCTGCATTCCTTGTCATACAGCACACAGGTATCAAATACAAGGAATCTGGTTATTCTGAAGCTATTCCAGCTCTATCTTCAGTGTTTTATTAATTGACAATGACAAGCAAACAAGTCAATCCATAATTTCAATACTAAAGCAGAAACGAGTGATTTCAAGTCCCTGTTTTAAGTTAACCAGTTATTAGCACTGCAAAATGGTTAGGAACAATTTCAGCATCCAGTAAATTAAAAATTCCACAATCATATTTAGCTGAAATCTCACATTTACATATGTGAGACTGTATGTGTATATATACATAGAATCACAGAATGGTTTGGGTTGGAAGGGACCTTAAAGCCCATCTCATTCCACCTCCTGCCATGGGCAGGGACACCTTCCACTAGCCCAGGTTGCTCCAAGCCCCGTCCAACCCAGCCTTGGACACTTCCAGGGATGGAGCAGCCACAACATGGATTTAAAAAGCCTAAATGATAAAGATTCCTCCTCTCCAAACAGAAACCATCACACTGTGACGTGTCTGGACTTTTAAAGCCTGCCAACTTCCCAAGGAGCAGCATAACCTCAGGTTATTACAATTAGTTTCATCTCATTAATAGATCAATTTCTTTCAAGCATAGTGAAACTGGATTTTACTTTGTTGCTTCTCCTTTTAGGCTCCATTATAGTCTGTGTTCTTAAGTTTTAAGGAGAGCCATCACTGAATAGGTTGTAATCTCAGGTGATTAATTGCCCAGCATTTTACAAGCTGTAAAATAGAGCTGAGATCTCCACAAAGCGATTATGTCATTAACCAGACGCTCTTATCAGCCTTTTCTACAACTACCAGGTTTGTCTGACAGATTGCAAGTCTTAAGTATTTATATATTTCAAAGGTTTACTTATTTTTGTTGTTAAAAACCCCTAAAATCTATATTGATTGTTACATGCAATTCCACACGAGAAGTCCCAAGCACCGTGGAGCAGAATACCAATATTTATTACCAGACTTGTGCTCATTATGGTTCTCTCTGACAGGGGTCCATTAAAATCAATTTTTATGTTTCTTATGTTTTTTTTTCCTCCCCACCCAATGTTCTTACCATGGTGTTTATTAGCCAGTTAGGAGAAACACCAGGCAACTGCTTCGTTTTTATTTTGTTCTGTCGAAAATAATGAGGCCAGATTTAACAACTATTCACTAGCGATGAGTAGAAGAGATTAAATGTTATACTTCAGCACAAACATTTACAGATGGCTTTAAAATTTTTAGAACTTTATCAGTGCTAAAGACAAAAGGAAGTTCCACCTTTCTTTTTCAGATTTAAATTTTTAAAGTGATCATAAAAATATTCTTCTTGCCTTTAACTTCTGAGTCACTCTTGAGTAACAGTCCCTCTAACATAACAAATTTTGCATTTAAATCATACAACCTGTGAAATTGTTATCAAGATACCACTAATGCATCAAAATGAAGTCAGCTCACCACTGAGAAAACTGAAGATCAAGAACAGATAAAAATTTAAAAATTAGGAGTAGGATCCAGACTGTTCAACTTCTGCTTGAAGAACTAGATCATGAAAACCTTCAACCAACCAACATGGCCACGTTACAGGTGAGCAAACAGCAGATGTTCTGATAAATAAAGAGAGCATCCATCCCTAAGAAAGCCCACAGACCTTTTTCCTACTGTTTTCCCACCACTCATTGATGCTTCCTGTTCTCGAGGGTAAAGATCCTCATCTGCTAGGTTGTTCTCCAGCTTTGCAGCAAAGGCAGGTTTAAGCCTTATCTTAAATATAACTTTATTTCTATTCCTCACCAGCAGAAATCCAGCACTGAAATCAGCATCTGAAGAAACTGAAGCAGTTCTTTCCACAGCACTGGTGTTGGCAAAACTTTAAAATCCAGAAGCTTGAGGGGTTTTGTATCACAGGCAAAAACATACTTCAACCAGAACACACGTTATTCTTTATATTCCTAATTACTTTTACACATAGTTCAGTTACAAGGAGAATAAAATAGAAAAACAGAAAAAGGAACATCATACAAATCAATGGAGAATTTCAAAACCAAAAGCAGGAGGAAAAAAAGACAGTGTTGAGAGAAGGAAGCCAAACCTGTTCGAGTCTTGTCAGTAAGAGAAAGCATTAATGTAACAGACTGTGGCAAACCTGCAAATTTATTACCAAAAACCAGTTAAAGAAAGCAGACTTTAAAAAGTAGTATTAATAACTTTGATTTTGGCAGAGGAATTTGGCATAGAAATTTGGAATCTGTTTTTCTTTGGCATCTAATTCTGAAAGAATTCAATGCTCCTTCTAAAAATGCCACTGAGCATTTCCTCCCAAATAAGGAAAAAGCAAGGACCTGACCAGGACAGATGGACTCCAGCAGATTGAACAGCACTTACATTAAACAGTAAAATGCACCAATGCCTCCTCAACCAGGCCTAGATTTGAGACATCACCTCCACTGCCATGTAGCATCTGTTTGGAACTCAAAAGGCATAAACAGTTCTGAAAAACCAACTAAAGCTCCCACAAGAACTACACAGTAATTAAAACAATCATTCACTCCTGGTTCTACATGCTGGAACATAGATATATATAACATATATAAAAAAAGATGCATTTTATCTGCAACATTTGTGAAGTCCGCAACGAGGTTTTACTTCCCAGTGACTGATCTACATGTGAGTCAAAAATTAGGGGGAGAGGATGTTCTCTCAAAACCTACATTAAAAATACTTAAAGTTTAGAATGCTTCCTTAATAATACTTTTGATGCAGCAGAGAAATTAATGCATTTTGGAGCCACAATTCCTTCTGCCTCTCACAGGAACCAGTACTGAGCTGGTAAAAACTAGTGTGCAGAGTTGTGTCCCAGATCCTCTGGGCAATCTCCTTCCTCTACAAATACACAAACACAGGATCAATAGGACATGAACTCACCCACTTGGCAGCACGGTCATTTTGGGAAGTTTTATTTCATGTAAGCCCGTTTCACACCCAGAGATCTCGATCTTTCCCACGGGGCTGAGCAGAACCACACATCTCTCCTTGCACAGAGATTCTCCAGGTTTGGAATTCACCTGTTCAAGAAGACAAAATCCTCTTTAATTGCATATATGTTCACCAAGGAACAGATATCTCAAGGTACTGAGTAGTTTTCAAAAGCAATTTTAAAAAAAGCAAGAAAACAGTGAATTTCAAGTTTTCTCAGCCATGGCTTTACTTTCAAAACTCCAACTTAAATTCATCCATCCTAAGAAGTCACAATCTAAATCAAAGTCTCAAAAAACATGTTAACTAGCAGAACAGTGATCTTCACAAAAATCTGAAATAGCAGCAGTTTCACGGCTGGTTTATCATGGCTGAAATCTGATGTGTTCTGACACTTATTTAAAACAGGATTATTGTGACAACAAAGTATATTCGGTGGTTCAGAGCAGCAGTGTTATGCAAATAACAGCTGGAACACAAATAGAATATGTCTGCTGGAAAAATATATGAAAAAATCAATCACTCCTTAACAGAAGAAACATTTTTTTTACTCCCATTGTTACCAGTCTGGTTTTACGATTACTGATAGGATGTAGTTGGAAACAGCTGCCAAGTATTTCTCAAATTGGACAAGACCAACAATAACATAGTTGTCAAATTCATCTTGCCTAAAAAAAAACCACCCCAGTCTGAGTCAGTAAATGTTTGAGTTGTATTTACAGTTTGGTTTGTACAATCAGTGCAGGAAGACAGGACAGGACACCACAAGTATGTCCAGTGCAGTCACCCAGACACTGAACTGTTGGGCCAGACCCGTCGCCATCGGTGCTGGGCAGCCAGGGAAAAATCCCTTTGCTCCAAAGAGCTGAATCCATGTGAAACTGGGCAAAAAGTGAACAACCAAAAAACTGTAGGGCAGCTTGATTAACACACACAGTATTAACAGACTCAAAGAATGGTTTGGGTTGGAAGGCACCTTAAAGACCATCTATTGCCACACCTTCCCCTATCCCAGGTTGCTTCCAAGCCCCGTCCAACCTGGCTTTGGACACTTCCAGGGATGGGACAGCCACAGCTTCTCTGGGCAACCTGGGACAGGGCCTCCCCACCCTCACAGCCAAGAATTCCTTCCCAATATCCCATCTAACCCTGCCCTCCGGCAGTGAGAAGCCATTCCCTCTTGTCCTGTCACTCCAGGCCCAGGTGCAGGACCTTGCTCTTGGCCTGATAAACTTCATGAGGTTCCCAGAGAAGCTGTG
Organism: Platyrinchus mystaceus; assembly: GCA_035041135.1. NCBI lineage: Eukaryota > Metazoa > Chordata > Aves > Passeriformes > Tyrannidae > Platyrinchus > Platyrinchus mystaceus. The sequence continues at coordinate 34,653,879 of JAWWLV010000180.1, read as the reverse complement.
GCTGTCCCATCTCTGGAAGTGTCCAAGGCCAGGCTGGAGAGGGCTTGGACCAACCTGAACTGCTGGAAGGTGTCCCTGGACATAGCAAGGGGTGGAATGAGATGAGCTTTAAGGTTCCTTCCAATCCAAACCATTCTGGGATTCTAGGAATGACAGACTTGGGGTGCACCAGGAGGCAGGAAAGCCTATGCATGATGTCTTACAGCTGCCCACTGCTCACAGCTGGACAATAATTAGTTGTTTTCAAAATAAGAGAATAATTTTAAATCCCATTATGAAGTGCTGTGGAATGAAGTCCCATCTGTGAGCAATATAATCAGTGTGGGGAGAGCAGAGAAAACATCAAGTAGACAGCTTTGCCTACTAGGGTAAGAGTAAACTTAAAACTCTCAATTTAGGGAAGCTCTTATGCAATTCCTCAGTTACAGACATGCAGCAACCAGTACAAATTTATCCAGTTTGAAGAAGTCCTGCTTCAGGAACTGAAGGTTCCCTGTGGTTTATTTACTGTTACTGTCATCCAAATTAGCTTTTTGCTAAATAATCAAATGTTTGGTGGCATTGCAAAGTAACTCTCCTTTTTAACCAACTTCTTCCTTGTTCGTCCTTGAGGATGTGGGTGAACTTTTTGGAGCAGCACCTCCTTGTAGAAGTCAGTAAACAAGCAGTAAAAGTTTACATATGTGGAAAACCAGCATACATTTTTCATGTTTATTGGTGTGACAGCCCTGAACTAGATGCACTGAACCTCATACCATGTGCTCCATGAGTATAACAATTTTAGGATCAGAGGAAAGCTTTTCCACCACAACAAAAACACAGGATGCAGCAACCAACAGAAAAGCATAAATAACCCTATGCCTTCTCACCAAGTTGAACTAAGCTTTATAGATGAAACCTTGATTGACTACAACTCATATTTTCAGTCTTGTTTATCATATCCATTGGGCAGCAATATTTAAAGGTTTATTTTTATACAAGAATGAAGCTGCATGACACATATGCACATCCATATGCAATTGGGTTGGGAGCCTCTGGGATGAAGGTCACTGTATGGATGTACAATGCACACTCCGCTGTCCAGATATTCATTTCACTACTTAAATTGGATATCAGGGAAAACTGTTTCACAGAAAGGGTTGTAAAACATTGGAACAGGCTGCCCAGGGAAGTGGTGGAGTCCCCATCTCTGACAGTGTTCAGAAAACGTGTGTATGTGGTACTTGGGGCCATGGTTGGTGGTGAACATGGTAGTGGTGCTGACTGATGGTTGGACTTGGTGATCTTAGAGGACTTTTGCAACCAGTCTGATTCTACTGAATTGAAGGGCTGAAAGAAGGCAAAATACCTTTCCAACCCCTGTGGCCCCCTCAACGTGTACGGTGTTAAAATCCCATAGACAGGTTTCCACTCGGAAAATGTACATGCCCATGGACGTGTTGGCACCCACAAACATTCAGCCTTCAGGATATCAAAATTTGTCTTAAAACCAGGTTTGTCTGAAGGCTGTGGTCAAACAGACCACAGATGTCACCTTCTCACACATTTTTCCCTTCAGTATTATGGAGCATTGAGTCCTTCCCATCAGGGAGGAGCCAGAGCCCTATTTCTGTTGGATCTCCCCCCCCACAGGCTTTTCCTTTACTCTGCTTTAACAATATAAACCTAACACACCATGTCACTGTTATTTAAAAATTAAGAACCCACCCAGCTGCTTTAGCAGGTTTCTCATGCAACCTTGCTTCAATGCCAGGCCAGGATATAACTACATACTGGCTTCAAAAAATTAATTGTTAGAGGACCCAAACAGCATCAGTCACAGGGATTCTTGGTCCTTAAAGCTGGTGTTGTGGACGTGTTTATCCAAAAAGATCACTGCCTGCAGGTAGTTCCCTTAGAGGTGTTGATACCCACCCCAGCAGAGGTGTGACCAAAGGCCAACTTCTTCATGTACTTCCCATTCTGCATAAATTCATCTAAAAACTCATCATTTCAGTGTCCTGACATTTGCATTGGCAAAGTGGCACATGAGCTGTGATTCTCAAGCCCCTGTTTTGACGATGCCATATCATATCAGTGACCTGCCAAAAAGCTGTACCAGGAATTTGTGGAGTTTGAGAGGATGATCAATAAATGCCAGGGAAGCTGCTGCTTCATCCTAATTACAGGAAAGAAATACCACTCCTGAACTCTCTTAAGCGTCCTTCTTTTGAAAATCACCATGTGATTCTCAAATCTGCTTGTTATTGATTCAAGTTTGGAATTAAGATTCAATGAAAGCTTGAAATATCAGATTTAAATTTAAGGGAAAATTTTCCCAGGTTTGGGCAATTTCCAACTTCATTTCAGTCATCCTTCCTGATGCACTAAGTTTTACAACCTTCTCGTAACAAAATCCATATCAAATAACATCATTGGTATCTGTCAAGGCACAAACCAACCAGGGACCATCATAAAACACTGATTAAAATATGTTTTAGTTGCAAAAAGCTTCTCCCACCCCACCTGGGGCTGCAGAGGTGACCAGTGAGGCTTCCCATGGCTGGGACATGTCAGTGGGCCACCCATCCAAGGTTTTCATGGAATTATAGTTCTTTCTCCATCTCCTTAATAGCTTAAACCTTCCTGTATTTGTTTTACTGGTTTCTGCCTGTTTATTTAAAAGGAAACAATCCATTGTACGTTAAGAATATAGGAAAAGATATTAATAGTGAAGGTAATGTATTTGTGAACATATACAGAAGGGTGGAGGGTAATTTTCTGAAATCATGCAGCCAATCTTAGAGGAAAAAGCCACTTCTTAATGTTTCGAGGCAAAGAAAGATTTAAGGACTGGGAATAAAACACAGGATCCATGCAATCAGAACAATCTAACAACCCACTCCTGTTAGTATCTTGATTACTCATCTATATTTTCACCTTCCAAAAACTACTGCTTCAAGAGAACTAAGAATTTATGTACTACAAATAATTTCACTGCAGGGAGGAAAGAAGGGAAGAGTTATATGGATGTTTCATAGTAAAAAATACTTTAATATACTGGAATATTAGTTATACTTTGCTATTCTGGATATTAAATGTTTGATTTCTTTACAAGCTAAAATACAAACTTTTCTAAAAGCTGCTTCCTCCTCTTGAGAAAAGAGTCCAAAGATTTACAACTAAATATAACGGTGTGAACTCTAAAGCTGTACACGACTGTGGCTGCTCCATCCCTGAAGAGACCAAGGCCAGGCTGGACGGGGTTTGGAACAACCTGGGATAGTGGAAGATATCCCTGCCCATGGCAGGGGGTGGGACTGGGTGGGCTTTAAACCAAACCATTCTGGGATTCCATTATCCACAAAGATCCCTGAAGATCTGTCATCTTAATCTGGACTGATGAAGCTGTGAGAAAGCTGTCCTGGTGCCAGGGCAGGGCTTCTTCTTGTCCAGAAAAACCAAGGGAATGCTGCTGCCTTGTGCAACACACACTCACAGGGCAACCCAACCAATATCACTCATTACTTAATGGATAAATAACAATTCCTGTATCATTACACTCAAACATCACCCTTCAAAAATATGGAAAACTGTTAGTCCAAGGAAAGCTGAGTGCCCCCCAGTTTTTAACTTAAGGTAATAGTTACTGAGGAAGAAAAGGTGTTGAATTCATTGCTTAAATTGAACAAGAAAGTCTTGAAACAAAATCACCATTGTGGGAGCTAATCGGACTTAATTCTGTCAATATAACCTGCTAACAAGTAAAACAGCCTTCAAAATGACCTTTGATGTTCTAAAATACAAGGCCTTTACATACTGCAGCAGGTTCTTGTGAACTAGAGAACCATCCACCTGGCCATGAGCCACCCCTTCCCCATCCACATCCCCCAAAAACTTCCTGCCCTGAGTATTCTTCCTACAGTAGCCAAAGCCAACTTTCAGCTTTCCAGAACAAAGCATTGGAGATCCAGGTCCATGTATTTTTGTTCTTTCTGCATGAGCAATAAACACCTCGCCACTGAAGAGCAGGACAGAAATCCAGGTGAGGTGTTTAAAGAAAAGCTGCCCTGAAATCCTGCAATACTCCACTGATACCTCACTGCTTCTCTAAGTAAATCTAACCCTGGTTAAGCCAAACCTGTAACTTCAGAGGGTATGAAAACAAAGCCTCCTCATTTCCTTGCTCAGAGAGGTTTGGAAAGGAAATGTCAGACAGACTGGAAGCAAATCCAGGGTTACTTTGGGGTGATACAATTTCTTTACCTTCCAAGGAACTAATCCCATAAAAAATGTGAGGGTACAGAATTAAGCTGCATATTTTGAACATATACAAATATACACTGGCATATATGCTCCAAATCAGTCCCCCTCTTCCCTTATCCAAAGGCCCACTTCACACAAGCTCCCGAAAAACCAGAGGGATATGTGTTCACATGGAACAACATTTGCTTTCTACGGCATTTAAAAAGTATTCGACGAGAGCAAACACATAATTCTTTATTAAACAATCAAAGACAACAAAAGCAAGTTTCTGTTGTCCCATCGTATTATCCTACTAATCCTCTTTGGATGGCAATCAAAAGCCCCCGAAATGCCAAGCCAGGGAAGTGTCTTTCCAAGCAGTGGTCGCCTCTGGCTCTTTGGCTGCGCCTTCAGTCAGTTGCATTGGCAGAGAGGAGCAATGACAAATTCCCAGTGTACTTACAGGGCTATCTCAGACTGCTTTATTTCACTTAAAGGGCATTTTAACTGTAATACACCCACTTCTCCTCCTTTGGAAGAGGCAGGCAGGCTACAGTCTGCATTCCAGACTGCACTCAACAAGTGCATTTTTAGACTCCATCTACTGCTCATGCCAAGCTTTGATTTGAGATGGTATCAGCAGATACTCAAACACAAGACCCCAGTGGACTGTTTAAAATAGGAATTCTCATGTATTATTTCCTCCAATACTTCTCCAAAAACAAGTAAACACATCCTGCATCATTCCCCAGCTATTACTTACACAGGAAGTTTAGATGTGATTCATGTGCAGCAGCCACGTGGCAGCTAAACCACATATACAGTGGAACATTTTTATCATTTTATATCAATAGCATGAAGCAAAAATTAATGTTTTATGATCTTCAAGGTGTTTTCCAATCCAAACAATTCTCTGATTCTATTTCACACAGCACAGAAGCAAAACGCCATTAGAAAGTGTGTTAATTAGCTGTAAAAACTAGTGATTGTGGTGGGAACACAGAGTTATTTAGGGTATCTCGTCTGAAACTGGGGCTGCCTAAAGATATATAATTAATTAGAGTAGAATTGGGTAAGAAATGGAATGCCAAGAGAAGGGAAAGTAGCAGAGAGGACCAGATATTCCTGAAATAACCAGATTATGGCAACACATATGTGCACACCTTGTTCTTAAGGGCTACCTGCAAATTCCACCAGGAACAGGCCTGTGAACCACATTGCCTGGTCTATCTTCCACAGAATGTGGAAGCACATGGATATTCTTACCCTACCAATAACCTACCAAAGGGTTTAAAAACCCCCTGACCCTCATTTTTAGGCTGGAAATCATATGGCAGAAAATTCAGTTGGAAGCCCTACAAAGCAATGCTATACTTTGTTGAGTTGTTCAATGTTTTAACATTCAGTAAGAAAGAATAAAACATTTTGTATATAAAATATATATATAAAAACATAATTGAGGAATTTGCTGCCTAAAAACTAAAGACACAAAGATGAAAAACCTCGTCTCTAAGAATTAGAGGGTCCACAAAATTAGTATTTAGTTGTTACTGGGTTGAGTTTTAACAAGTCCCCTCTAACTCAGGATATTCTATGACTTTATGAAGTCTCATGCAAAGGAAAAGTCCAGGAGCAGCCATCTGGATTTCCCAGATGTGTTCATCACTTCAAAAATTGAATTAAAGACATGAGTTATATATTCTCTCTGTGTTGGGCACTGGTGAGGCTCAACCTCAAGTGCTGTGTCCAGTTCTGCCCCCTCATGCCAAGACAGACATTGAGGGCCTGGAGCTTGTACAGGGAAGGGAATAGAGCTGGGGAAGGGTCTGGAGCACCAGGAGTGGCTGAGGGAGCTGTGGGGGCTCAGCCTGGAGAAAAGGAGGCTCAGGGGGGACCTTCTGGCTCTGCAACTCCCTGACAGGAGGGGGAGCTGGGGGGGGTCGGGCTCTGTTCCCAGGGAATAAGGGACAACATGAGAGGAAACAGCCTCTCATGGTTCAGATTGGACATCAGGAGGAATTTCTCCACAGAAACTGTGTTCAGGCACTGGAAGGGGCTGCCCAGGGAGGTGGTGGAGTCCCCATCCCTGGAGGTGTCCAAGGAATGACTGGACATGGCACTCAGTGCTCTGGGATGGGGGACAAGGTGGGGATTGGACACAGGCTGGATTCGATGGGCTGGGAGGGCTTTTCTAACCTCAGTGATGCTGGGACTTAAAGATGTACTCCTTAAAAACCATTGAGGTGCTTGCTGGAAAAGCATGTATGCACTTTTTACCAAGAGGTTACACTTCGAGGCACTGAGAAATACAAAATTAACTGCCAAAATCAGTGCCTGATGTAAAGCACATGCACAGCTTTTCATGGAGCACACGACTCTTACAGGGTTCAGCTGTGGATGTAAATACGTGGCAACTACTCTAACAAAAGGAAAACAGATGAAATTTTAATCAAATGAGCCTCCTATCAGGTGCAGGGGAACGGAAAATGGGCTAAAATGAAAAAACCTAGCAGAAGAATGACTTTAATATTGGGTAACATTTCAAGTTTTTATCACCTAAATCCACAAAATTCCTGATCTGCTCCTGCTTATCTTCTCTACAGAGCTGGAGTCAGGACCAGCTAAATAAAAGATAATGCAACTAGGCATAACACAATAAAAGATATTACCTTCCCAATGCATTATTGCTGCCAATTATAAGAATCACTTCAACTTAATTTCAAAGGCACAATCACCCTCAACTGTAACAGTCTCTTTTTTAAATTTCAAACAGTATTACATTAAGGCAATAACTCACCTTCCAGCTATAATATCAGTCTCCCTTATTGCAAAAATACATTTCATAAATACTTCTCATCGACAAGTCAAGCTAATTCAGGTTAATTTTATTGTATTTTGGTGCTATCTCACATTTGTGTGCAATTACCTTTATCATTTTATTGCCATGCCAGAAAGTAATCAGAACAATTATTTGAAAAAGGAGGGGTATAAATTCTAGATCACAGTTGCTGGCATTTTTGATAAAATAGCAGCTTTATCTCAGGAAGTGGCAGGGACATGGGATAAATCATGCATCAGTCAAGTGTAGCTGACCCCCAAGTGCATTGCACAATATCAGGAGTGCTTCAAAAGAAACTTTCCTATATAATCCATCATCCTTTATAATACCAAAACAGCTCTACCTGAAGAGTAGGAGCTGGAGAATAATAACAAAATAAATCTAAGCAATATGAACAAAACCATTAATAGTGCTCCTTAAGCTGAAGGAGAGTCAGGAATCTAAGTTGTGTTTCAGGAAAGAATTTCACTGAATTTTTTGAAGTGAGTAGAGCAGATTTAAACAAATGAAGCAGCAAAATGTGTATTAAGAATTCACTAAAAATACAAAATACAAAAATAAATACACACAAGAGGTGTCAAAAAGACTTGTATAAAAATACCAGACTACAGTCTTGGCACACACACATCTGAATTCTCCTATAGTTTCAATCTCTGCTTGATTCAGGACAAGTGTTTCAGTATTAACAGAGAGCAAAGAATCCCTGTTAGTACAATTATCTCTTCACTAAGTTTAAATTCAATACATACAAGAGGAACAGATGACATTTAGAATTTTCTAATGAACTAGAAAAATTGCCACATTGTCATAAGAACACCAAACCCCTCCAAAATTCCTAAATATGGAATATGGCCTTCCAGCCTCTTCCACCCACAACCAACAGACATCTTTGGTCACTGCAACATAACCAGGGATGGAGTGGGAGACAGATACAGTGCTTATGGAAAATTCCCACATCTGCTGGGAACTCTGACCATTTTCCCAAACCACTGTTCAGCAACCTGCTGAAAAACTGCTCAGCACATTCCACGAGTGATAACTGATTCCTTTAAAACCCACGTGTCAGGCACACACCGTGCTTCACCAGCATGGGGCTGGGCTCAAAGTCACACTGTAATCACACAGTAAAAAGATCACTAAAATCATCAATACATATATATTAATATGCATCCAGACTGGGGGAAGTGTCTGCAGAGTCCTGGCAGAGTTTGTATGTTTTACCTTGAACCTTCTGTCTTCTCATATATCAAAAGGGGAAAACTCCCCCAACAGCTAAAGTTGCTTCTTTCAACTCCATGTGAGGGTGGGAGAAAGGAAAAGGTTAGATAAATTATTAGTTTCATGTTACTTGCCAGTTGTATCACACCTTGCTTGGAATGACAGGGAACCAGGGATTCTTCCTCACAAATATTTCTGTATTATTCCAAGTACCTGCTAAAAGGTGTTTGCAACTGGAAGATACATAAATATAAGTGAACAGATGATTGTTCAACAGAAAAAAGTGGATTCCTTCCACTTTAAAAGATAAAAACTATTCTTCTGTGGAAAGGAGGTAGACAACACAGAATGCACCAAAATGCTCCTTTTTTAAGCCACATGACATTATGTAAGGCAGATGAAAATGACCAGAGATGCCTCTATTAGAAGTTGCCAACAGGAATAGTTAGAAATGCAGGTGTGATTGTATCAGAATTGTTTTCCTAGAGGAGCACCACTAATGTTATAAAAATAGATAATTCACAGAAGAAAAAAGAAATGTATTCATGTCTTCAAAGATTATTTCAATTATTTCAGGGAGAGGGTTATTGACTAAAAATGTGATGATGCCTTTCTTTCAGTAAGGTTAATGGCCCGAATATCTGGGTAAACAGCCATGTTTTCTCATTTTGCTATGAAGTTACTGCCCTACACCCACCTCACTGAAGCATCAAGCCTCAAAATTAAGCCCGTTTTCCAGGGAGGTGTTTATTAGGAAAATGGAAAAAGTAGCTTTGTCCTGTTATTTCTGCTCTGTGGCAGATGGATATGTGATGGGGAAAGGTCCACTGATGCCTGTTCCCAACCATGACAGAGCTACAGAGATTTACAATGCAACATCAATCTTGTCAGCTGGGTTCTTAATCCTGACTGCTGGGCACTGGGGACAAAACAAACTATGTTACGTGAACTCTTTTGTAATGCTGCTCTTCCAGTGGACACCCCAATGCAAAGGGATTTCACTGGAAACTTACTCTTGGAATGAGCCTCGGCGCCATCGTAGAAAAAAAAGTCTCCACCTGCAAGGAAAGAAACAATTCTCAGATTATTTAATTTGAATTCCACATTTGAATTCCACACCCATATTATCGAGTCTCTTATAACCACCTCCATTTTTTAAATGAGCTCTAAGTTTCAATATATGTACGTAATTTTCAAAGGGAGTTTGATTTTTTACAAACAGCAAGGAATTTTAATGTTGATGAGGTCACCAAACAAACAAACAACAACAAATCAACAGATGGCGCAGGGAAGACTTCTTCCATAACAAACACTGCACAACTCTGATATTCGGAATAAGAATGCCTTAAAAAATAAAAATATTGATTTAATAATTTCTTACAGGCAGTCCTACACTTCTGAGCGACTTAGTAAAATAACCAGCCTTTTGTAATTTAGGAAATACCACATTTTAAGGCATGAAAGCAAGTGATTTGATTAAATTGTGGGTTTAAAAGTACAGACTGCAAACCACTAAGTACCAAAGAAATGTTAACTGCAATTATTATAATTCTAATTGTACACAGTATCACTGCTTATGTATTTTGTTTATATAATTTAAAAATCAAAAATATAATAATATAATTAAAAATACAACTGGTTCCTCTCTCCTCTCCCCTTTGAAATACAGGATAATTACTATTTCTTTGGCATTTAACTCCCTCCCTCTATTTTTTTTTTCAGTGACACTTAGCCAAGATCACTTTATCATTGAAGGATGTGGTATAAATACTGCATTTTTAAAAATCAGGGAGATTATGTGCCAAAGCCCAGCTCCAGAATCCTGACTCACAGCCAGGCTCAATGGGAACTGCTCCACTTAAGTCAGGGAACTCTCTACTCCACAGGAGAGGAAAAATGTATCCGCTTCAGGAATGATAAATCTCTTGGAAAAGAAATTATATGAACATCTGAGACTCTCCAAGACTCTCCAACACATCAAGCCTTGAAGTCCAAGGCAGTGACAGAACACACATGCACTTCCCAACTACTTACAAGCAAAGAGCAACATTTAACATTACATCTTTTTTAAGTGTTTAAAATTAAGGCTGATAATTGGTATTTTAGCTAAACTAGCAATCATGCCTTGCACTGCAAAGAGCACTCACTGCATTTTTAAATGTAAGTTGGGCAGATGAGCAATCTAATAGTATTACTTAAAATACCTGTGATAGAGCTAAAAATAAAACAGCAATTTATTTCTATTGTCAGCTCAGAGCTTCGACTTTCAAAGTACGTAGAAATGCTCAGTTTTTTCAGATTTTCCTGAAAGGTAAAGCTCAATTTTGCCTCAAAAAGAAGATTTATTTAGAAGTTCGTTTCAAACCAGGCCCAAAGACCAAGGAGAATTGCAGTGTGTAAGTGCACTGAGTTAAGCCAAGGTTACATAGATAATACCAGGAGTTTTCATCTGTTCTTTGCCCTTCCACACATCCCCAGGAGGCCAAGGAGTAGAAAAGCTGGTGGGATGGCAGGGATGACACATCATGATGGGACAGTGAGCCAGGAGCAGGCCTCCATCCCATCCAAAAAAACAAGGACAGCCTTGTCACCTCCTCAATGCCACAGTCCCAAAAAACATGAGTAAAGCCTAAGGAGAGTTCCAGACCAACCAGTGTGTTCATCACCTATTTCTGCCCCAGATTGTGATCCACCATCTCTAGTCCAACACGGCTTTCCCCTGGTGACAAGAACTTGGGCAAAGCCAGAGACGCCCAAACCATGACGGTTAGAAAGCTTCTGGCATCCAGACAGGGGAAAAACATACACCCCAAAATGCATATCAGCCTTGCACAGACTATATTGTTGGAATAGGTCAGTATATGAACTACAATGTCTTTTCACATTGAGTTGAAGGCTTCTCCTAAGGTTGATTTTGAAGGCAAGAAGCAGAAATCTCTTCTTGACAGCACGCACTGATCAAATTCAATGACACCTCATTCTGAATCACCTTCTAGAAACTGAGACACCAGAATCACATCTTAAAAAAAAGGAAACCCTAACGAAAGAAATCCCTTCACCAAAATGGAAAACTTCCTCCTGAGTTTGCAGAGAGTGGGATAAACTGAAGAGATTAACAATCACAAGTGAGGAAAAAAAACCCAGAGGTAATTTGTCCCCATCCTCACTAGCTCAGAGATGCCCAACTAGGACTGGTGAAGTCCATCTTGTGTTGAGCTCATGCCTCAGCCCTGAGTGGTGGGATCACCTCAGTTCCCCCTGGCCTTTAAATCAAGATGTGCCCAATTTCCCCACAACTTCTGCTCCCACCCAAGAGCTGTGCTGAGCAGCAGCCCAGGCTCTCTCAGCAGCAGGATGCTCCTGAGACACTCAGAAGATAGACAGACAAATGCCTTCAGGTGCTGAAAATGGTGCAGAAGAAAATACATCACAGCCCCACCCTGGGAGCATTCCAAACCTTTAGATATGTCAACAGAGCAAAAGGTAAAGAAAAGTCAAGGATTAGAACAAAAACAGATACAAAAAGGCCATGAAATTTTCCAGCTTTGTTTTGTTGATGATCTAGAACAGAAGTCCTTAGGTTTTGAGATACTTCCCTGGGTTTTAGCCCCCCACAGGACTGCAGCCTGGGAAGTACACATGATGGCAGTAAGAACTTAAGACTAATAAGAAGTATTTTTCTCAGTTCATCAACTTTTAAACACTAAAGAAAGATTCTCCTTGAAAGACAAGTCCTCAGGATGCACAGAACACTCTGGTTCAGCACTAAAATTTAAACTCAGCTATTACACAAGTCACTCTATGAATAAAATTCCATATGAAAACATTTAAAGTACATTAGATTTTTGGTCAAGATGAAAGCCTGAAAAAAAAGAAAGAAACTCCAGCAATCTATTCTAATTGGGTTCCCATGGTAACTGTACAATTGGGTTTTTCACTGTAACATCCCAAAGGCCCAATGCACACTTGTAAAATATACTTCAAACAGCCGGAATTGTTTTTACATTACAGCACTCCCAGGAAGATCAATTACTATACATCCCCACCCTAACTATTAGTGGCAGGAGATGTTAACACTATTGGCCATATTAACATAAGTCATGTAAAAAACCCCACATATCACCATCATTATATAAAACTAATTACACACTTCAGATTCATCAAACATGTTCCGAGTAATAAACCAATACTAGTCTTGTCACTAGATCATGTTTACTGAGTGTTAGAAATCAACCCCAAATATATGCCAAACCATTTTTGCTTCTCATATTGATCTCAAGGATAAACAGAATCAATCATTAATAATTACATTATAAGATGACCCATAGGGTTAATCATATTCTTAGAAACTCTCACTACGGAATCAAACGCAGCAGCACAAAAAGGCAGCTGAAAAGCATTTAAATCCAGGCCAGGTGCATTAACAGTAATATAAAACAAGGTGCATTCACCAACATGCAACTCATGCAATCAGTGAAAAGAAAGTAGTACTACTGCTGTCTTTGCAAAAACAATAAACAAGCATTTTTTACTTCCCTGTGAGGGTGGGGAGGCCCTGGCTTAGGTTGCCCAGAGAAGCTGTGGCTGCTCCATCCCTGGAAGTGTCCAAGGCCAGGTTGGATGGGGCTTGGAGCAACCTGGGATAGTGGAAGGTGTCCCTGCCCATGGCAGGGGGTGGAAAGCATAACCCTGGCCACAGACCCAGATTTTACTTCCATCCCACTGCTTAAGCCTCAAAACCAAAAGGAGACACTGACCCAGGCCAACTAAGCAGGATTCAAAACAAACTAATTCATTTATATTGCAGAAAAACAAAAAACAACTGTAGACAGTTTGAATAAAGTTTATCTCATTTCTCACTCAACCAAAAATCTTAGTATTTCATGAAGTCAACAAACAATCAGAGGTATTTCTGGTGTCAACAAGAGACCATGCAAGAGATTTCCCTTTTCCCTCCACCCTTCCTACTACACCCCACCTGATTATACTGAAACCCAGTGAAGCACAGTGAAGGGAAAACGAAATTTTGTGAATTTTCTCCAGGACACTGGTGACAGACTAAAGTGTCCTGTCACCATCATCAGCCCACTGGTGCCAAAGCGGGTTTGTGCTCCTTATGTACTGTCAGATACTGTACATTCATCTGCTGTTTTTTCTATGTGAAACAGAAAAATTAATCTTTTTAACAGGGCCTTAAGTCTACTTTAGGTGTTTATTAAAAAGTTTAACTAATTAACAGCCCTTCTGCACACTTGAGTGTACAAACAAGCCAAGATAACGCTGTTGTTTGCACTGTGCTGACTGATCTAAAGCACTCAGATAATTTCAATATTACTGATGATGATTATGCAGCAACAACATTTACAAGACAGCACTAATACTTGCTATCTGCTAATGCAGGGTTACCTGGAGGGAGTTAAATCTCCTTGTGGAGCATGTCATGGTTCAGACAACAAAGCAACTCTGACTTCTGTGGGTTGTGTTAATATATATACATTAAAATACTGATTTCATTAATCTGTACATAATGCACTAAAAAATGGCATTTGAATAAAAATTAAAAGCTGAAGATGCACCCATCAGATAACACCAAAAGTCAAAATTATTATTTATTCCCCTTTGCCAAGCTGCTCAAGACTCCAGGCCTTCAGTCAGTACAGATATTTAACAATTCTTTCACTCTAAAAACAGAAATCAGAACCTTTGTATCAGTGATCTCCCCTCTTCCTTCTTGAGATTAAAGGTGACTTTTTCAGGTGTAAGTATTTTTAATCACCTTCAGAACCCACATGTCCAAGTTTCACAAGTGACTTGAAAAGATAACTGAAATAATTTCTATCATTTAATTTGGCCCAATATAAATTGACACCAGATAGTCCTGACAACTATCAGGACAGGGTGCTTTAGTTCTGCTAATACAAAATAGTAAATAAGGAAACAACCTGAAAAAGGGTTAGTAAAAAGCAGCAGTATGGTGACATATCACCACATAAAAACTTCCATAATAACTCAACTGCCATGAAACTCCAAAGTCACATGAGCTTTACTTACATTCTATTTTTTTTAAACAGTTACCTGGACAACAGAAACATATCATCAGTTTTAAAACTGGATTTTGTATTTATGAAAAATACTTGAACAGAGGTTTGGGTTTAGAGTTTGGTTGTACCTCCAGCTGCATGTTTTAACTTCATGCTGGCCCAAACACACCTGTGCTGGGTAATAATGTCAGAAGCACAGGTGACAAAATTTAACAGAGGAGTTTTTCTTGCATCAGAAAGGTTTTACTTATTACACCCTCAGGTAAATTAGCACAACTAAAACCAATAAAGTTTTGTACGAAGCAACATTCCCAGCTATCAACAGAGGTAAGAAATTCAAGGCCTGGGTGTCTGCTATAAGGACCCCAAACGTTCTGCTTTTTAATTACAGCATTAATGAAGTTAAGCTCACAAACCCACCTCACCCCCTAAAACACATGCTAAATCCTGTCACTACCTAAAGATTTCAAGCCTTCCAAAATTAAAACTTTACTCTCCATTTTTCCATTAGTTCCATTCTCCTCACCAGCCCAGATATGAACATGGGGTAAACCACAGAATTGCGCAATCCGTCAATAAAATAAACGTGTTTGCAACTACTGTCCATATGACTCAAGTTGTCAGTAAAAACTGCCACCAGCGCTGTGCTTGCAGAAAAATGTCCATAAATGCATTATTGCCACTGGCAGATCGATGTCCATAATAAAAACAAATAGAGTTAACAAGTGCTGCCTTCCCCGAGTTATGCCACGGGTGGGATGTGTATCCAGCTTCCTCAACAACTTCTGGGAATGAGCATTACAGTGTTAGGCACTTGCTGACTGAAAGCAGGGACCATTCTAATGCAGGAAGCCTTTAAAGCATCAAACCCAATATTAATGCCTTCGGGATGGGTTTGGAAGTTTCACACATTCAGAATTTAACATGGGAACAGACCCCCTGCTCTAAAGGCTGAACCATCTGCCCCATTGTGATATTAGGAAGAAAACCTTCGCTGGGAGCATGGTAAGGCACTGGTATGGATTTCCCAGAGGATGCTCCATCCCTGGAAGTGTCCAAGGCCAGGCTGGACAGGGCGTGGAGCAACGTGGGATAGTGGAAGGTGTCCTTGCCCATGGCAGGGCATGGAACAAGATGAGCTTTAAGGTCCCTTCCAGCCCAGACAATTCTGTGATTACATGATACTGCTCCATGAAATATAACACGAGGATGTTAGCAACCAACACAAGCAGGAAGGCTTTTTCTCTCAGAAAATAAGTGTAACTTCAGTGGAGCTGCAGCCCAGGCAGAACAGCTCACTGTTAAACACCCCAAAACACTGGGATGTACAATTTGTTCCCACAAAGCTTTTACAGCACCAACACCTGAACAACCATCCTGAAACCACCACAGATGAGCCCTTCCACCTTACCCACACTTCCCATAACAAACTTTGTTTTTCCTGCACAAGTCCTTAAATCAGCCGTTCAGGGCCACCCCAATAACACTTCCAGAGGGCAGGAGCTTCTCCTCCAGGTTACAATCCCTTCAGTGATGCCATGAGCTGATTCTCTACATAAGTTAAGCACTAAACTGTGGTGACAAGTTAATTACACAGTTATCATGAGATAAAGTAGTCACGGTAACACAAGTTCCAGTATAACTACAACAGTTTCCTACAGAGCTTCTGTTCAGTTGCTGGTGTAATTGGTGTAATTAACTTGTCATGGATCAGAATGCAGATAGGAATTGCTAAAGCCACCTCCCATGCTCACATAGCCACATCTTTTTCCCTCTGAAACTCGAAGCTTTTGGTAGAAGTGTCCACGTCTGTAACATTTCTGTTTGAAAACAAAGCAAACAAAACTTTTACTAGGAAAAGTCATGTCACAGAATGATAACATACACAAATAAACAACCTGAAAAATGTCACATAACTGCATGTTTTTAGAATTATCCTGCATTCCAGAGACGGGTAGAAGTAAGCTTTACAACAATCACAGCAGTCCAACATTAAGGGACTCAAAGATTAATGAAGCCAGAGAGAGGAGGGGGGAGAGGGCAAAAGCCCCAGCGCAAAATTAAGACCTGAAGAAATAACTTGGGTTTAAAACAAGGTATTTTGTGTCTTTTGTGAGGGGAGAGCATGAGCCTGGACACAAGAATTAGTTGAGAAATGACTGTCACAGTATAAATGTTGTGCCCCAGTTCATAAAATGGAGGTTTTCAATGTGAAACACTGCAAAGAGACTGTATCTCACTGTTTACCAAGAGCTCCAGCTGCAAAAGTAAGACACAACTCAGCAACAGGTTTATTTGGGAGGGGCAAAACAATAAATAATTCTTTACACTTACTGTGCTTTAAAAACTGCATGAAGTTACAATATTGTAATTATTTATAAAAAGAGGTAGAGCCTGGCTTTTACACCAGTGGCAAAAGGATACTTAAAATGTCAATATCAATTTTATACATATGACAGAATAACAGATCAGGCTGGAAGGGGGTCATGTGGTCCAATCTCCCTGCTCAAGCACGGTCATCCCAGAGCACATGGCACGGGATTGCATCCAGCTGTCCTGGAATATTCCCAGTGAGGGAGACTCCACAACCTCTCAGGGCAACCTTTTGGGAATTATTTTGGTGCAGTTTCATGCTAATCTGCTCTGACTACAGAAAGCAGAGCACTGCCATATCCATCCTTCCATCCCAGCACTACTCAACCCACAGCAAACACACTGCATAGGATTGCATCCAGAAAGTTCTGGAATATCCCCAGTCAGGGAGAATCTGAGCAATCTTTTGGGAATTATTTCGGTGCAATTTCATGCTGATCTGCTCTGACCACAGGCTGCTGCCAGCCAGCGACCCCAGCACCGCTCCACCTACATCCACGTGGAAACCAACGCACTTTTAGACGCCGGGGCTCCCCCCAGCAGCCCCAAACCCATCCCCGGAATATTCCGAGTTGGGAAGGACCCACGAGGACCATCGAGTCCAGCTCTGCAGTGCGGCGCTCTGACCAAGCGAACCCGGGGTTTGGGGGTCCCGTTCGCCGGTCACAGGACGGCTGTACCGGGGCGGGGGGAGGCGGAGCATCCCCATCTCCATCCCCATCCCTCGATCGCTGCGGTGCAAAGCGAAACCTCAGCGCAGAGCGGAGCTGGGAGCGCTCACCCCGCTCATCCCTCCCATCCCACCCTCCAGCCGGCCCCTGGGTGTCCCTGGGTGTCCCGGGTGTCCCTGGGTGTCCCTGGGTGTCCCGGCCCCGCGCACCTGCCCGGGGCGGAGGAGCCGAGCGGCGGCGGCGGGGCCGGTCCGGGCAAGGCCGCGCTGCCGGGGCGGAGCCGGGGCCGCCCGGAAGAGGCAGAGCCGGAGGGTTCCAGCGAGCTCCGGGCCCGGTTCGTGGGTACCCGTGTGCCCGCTCCCTGCTCGTGTGGTCCGGCGGGGAGGGGCAATTCCCCCGGCGATGGGAGCCGGTGCGCCGGGAAGCGCATCGCTCCCATGGGCACACCCGGGGCCGTGCGGATGTGCCCGGACACGGCCGTGTCGGGAACACGGATTGCTGTAAAAATCCATCACAGAACAGCGATCTGAGCGCACCGACCAGCCGCGTTTGTCCAGCCTGGGGAAGAGAAGGCTCCGGGAAACCTTAGAGCCCCTTCCAGTGACTATAGGGGCTCCAGGAGGGCTGGAGAGGGACTTGGGACAAGGGCATGAAATGACAGGACAAGGGAGAATGGTTTCAAGCTAACAGAAGGCAGGGTTAGATGGGATATTGAGAAGAAATCCTTCCCTGTGAGGGTGGGGAGGCCCTGGCACAGGTTGCTTGGAGAAGCTGTGGCTGCCCCGTCCCTGGAAGTGTCCAAGGCCAGGTTGGACGGGGCTTGGAGCAACGTGGGATAGTGGAAGGTGTCCCTGCCCACGGCAGGGGGTGGGACTGGATGATCTTTAAGGTCCCTTCCAACCCAAACCAGTCTGGAATTCTGTGATTTGCAATCATGGATACAGCTGGGGACAGGGAATTAAACCAGAGTTTTCAGCGGATGAAAAGTTTGGCAAATACAATTCCTAGAAGAGGAGACAAGGAGGAGATAAAAGGGAGTGAAATGTCAGACAGAAGTAAACTGTAGGGTAGAGTTTATTTGAGGACATTGAAAAAAATAGAAGAAAAAATGCCAGCAAAGTTTGCAGCAAGAAACCACTAATTTTCAAGCCAGATAGTCTTTCACTGTCTAAATCTTAATCTAAGTTACATCAGCAAAAATTTTATTAGTTGTGCTGTATGACTCAGACACTGACACAGAATGGAGGAATCCACTTGGGAAAGATCAAAACAATTTTTAAAAAGTCAATGCAGAATTCTGGAAATCCTTTTTTTCATACAAAAAAGGGTGTTTATAAAATAAGTGTAAAATAAACAGCATTTAGTGTTTGTGTGTTAAATGTGATTCTAAAAAAACAAACAAAAAAAACCTATTAGCCAACATGCAGAAGTTTCCCTAATACAGTTGAAAATAGTTGCACTAGAGAAACTATTGACATTGGTGTGTAACGGTATTGAGATAAATTCTGATTTTAGAAGTAATATTTTTAACATGGCAACAAGTTTTCCCTTTTGCTTTCAGTCTCATTAACCTTGAGTCTCCCAAGGAAATGTAAA
Source organism: Platyrinchus mystaceus (assembly GCA_035041135.1). Taxonomy (NCBI): domain Eukaryota; kingdom Metazoa; phylum Chordata; class Aves; order Passeriformes; family Tyrannidae; genus Platyrinchus; species Platyrinchus mystaceus. The sequence continues at coordinate 34,634,917 of JAWWLV010000180.1, read as the reverse complement.
CAAGGAATGCTTACCACCCTGTCTTACTTTCTTTACTGCCTGCTCAGGCAAAACATGGGCCAAAAGTCACTTGAAATTGTTGCAGATAATAAAAATGTCCACAGAGCCTCCACACCACCCTGGTAATTGCAACCTGCAAACACACCAGTGTTGAACAAGGTAGAAATGACCTGTGAATCTGTGTGATCTCTAAATTACAATTAATATAAATGAGTTAATGATAAATTCAGATTTCATGATATGAGCATTTTATGGACAGAATTCCATTTTAAGCCGCAAAGAAAAATATTACAATAAAGGAAAAATCTATGAAAAGGTGTTGAATGTTTGGAATAAGTCACAACCAGTTACAGGCTTTTGGTTTATGGTTCCTTTTGTGGCTTTCAGAATTCATCTCTGACTTGGCTTTTCAGTAGCTGTTGGTGAACAGATGATTCAAACTATTGTAATGCCATTTCCAGATGAGAAAATGAAGTTTTTCACTAGTTCTGATGAACCTCAGATTAATGATCAGTTAAAAGGTGCTGCCCCTGCATGCCCATACAAAGGCTATGGCTTATGTGACGGTGATCTCATCTTTAAATAAAAGGTCAGTAAGCTCTGGAATGGATGGTATACTCTAGAAATAGTGATTATTTTACACACTACTAAACTGGCTGAAATCTTCCCTCTGTCCTGATATCCTTGACTCAAAAGTAGCCTGTTCCTGAAACTTTATTATAAGTGGAAACCTCCCCAAAATACATATTAATCTTTTTCTACCTCCTCTCCCAAGGTGATCTCCTTATTGCCTGGAGCATGAAAATTGATTATCTTTAATACGATTTTAGTTTGCATTATAACAGGCTTGAATGGGAATGTAAAATATCCAGACTTTCTTAAATCCTACCATCTTGGGCTTTGGTGGTGGATCCAAAAGTTATGTGTTTGCACTATAAAGGAATGTTTCTCTGCACAGTTTCAAACTTTACTGCATTGGAACTTAGATTGTCAAATATTTCTGTTTATAAATGAGGTAAAAAAGATACTTTTGATCAATTTTCACTCTTCCCTCAGAATTATGAACATCTTATTCAAATTCCTAACGCTTCTACTGGCCAGATTTGGATCTTTATTACTTTAAGCATCTTTTCAATCACTGAACTTCTGAATTTCTACCTAATATATCCTTTAACAACAGCAACGTTATTAGATGTATCACTGGTCAATGACATCAGTGTCAACATAACATATATTTATATATATATATACATATACTTTTTATGTATTTAAGCCTCTTCCTACTACTATACTTTATTTACCTTATTGGACTTTTTTACTGAATTAGTTCTGAGAGCCCCTAAATGTTAATTTTCTCCCCAGGACTTTCCAGCAGTCAGTTATGACACATTCAGTCTAATTCACTAATAGTAAAATTTTAGGGGAATTTTCATAACAGTGATTCTGTCAGAAGGTACAAAATTTTTAAAATGTTTTTCAGCTCATGTCCCATATGTTTGTTTTTCATTCCAGGCCTTTTCTCTCAGTCTTTAATTTATTTAAGTCTGTTACTTATAAGACATTGCATATCCTTTCAATTCTTTATTTGTTTTTACTTGCTCATTTAATGTGGCCTTTTCAGGTACAGAATGGTATTTTCCCAGGACTGGAACATCTGTAATTTTCTTCCAGTGACAGCACGTGAATTTGCTTCCAAGTAAACCAAGGCTTAAACCAATCCATGATCTTCGAGGTCAAAGGCTGTGATGGGGTGGGATGGAAAACTAAAAATGGTGGGTTTTATTAAATGCCTTGAGATGTGAATTCACAAATATTTCAGGCTGGATTAAATTCCTTGTTAAGGACTAACCTCTGGAAGCATCTACTTTCTGCAACATCTGCTGTGGAGGAGAAACTTGGGCACTGGAGCTGTAACTGCCCCCTCGCTGGAGCCGGGAGAGGAACAGATGGAGTCTCAGGGATGATGTGGGATTGAAAATCACTCTGATTTGGACCTCACTTGTAGATCTTTAATTTTCCCCCAGAGAAAATTGTCATATTGGAGCACAGGCATAATATATTTGTGTGTCTGTGCTTTACTGAGTCAGAATCTGGCCTCACTCACTTCCTCTGCTCCTCTGACCTCTCCTCAGCTACGAAGAACCACAGGAATGTAACCTGGTGTGATTTCAGTGCAACGAGTAAATAAGTCTTGCCTTTCACATTGAGAAGCACCAGGAAAAAAAAAAGGCTGAATGAAACCAGAAACTGTGATTTTGTTTGCCAAGACTCTGGTGTTTTCTCCGCAGCAGGGATGTGTCCTGCAAATTTCAATCTGGAAATATTCATGTCCATACAGAGCTGGCTGTTTGATCTGGGCATGTTTTGTGATTTAATTGGCCCTGAAGGAGGGTGTGTGTATGTGAAAACGCTCCGAATCTGGTTTCTTAATAGGTTTTTAATAATAAGAAATAATCTCTTATACCAAACTTTTGTTTGCAGCACATTGTGGGAGTTTTTCCCTGTGTTTTAATTGATGTGAAATGCTGGGAAGCACCTGAGTCGCTGGGAAGTGGAGCATGATGGGTGTAAGAGGGCAAGTTAAATTTTGATGATGTGGGATGTGATCTGTGTGTAAGAGGTCTAAGGGTTGTTCTGAAGATGTGTGATTTTCTGGGACTTGTCCTTCATTCGTGGTCTGAGTAGTTGTAAGACTTTAAATGTCCACAATTCTTTAAATTCAAGGGTATTCAGATAAAAATCTGTTCATTTTACATGGTCATCATCTTTGAAATAGTTTGTCACCCTCACTAACAAAACTTTTTCACTCCCTCTTCACCCAAAACATTCTCCAAGCTTGTTTGATTCCACTTCTAAATGTGGATTCATCTCTATTGAAAAAACAAAGAGTAAGCTCAGAGTTGGGATATATTGAGCAGGAATACAAGTGGTTCCTGTGCTGGGAGAGGAAGGAAATTGGGTGGTTCGAAGTGTAGAATTCCTGGTAAGTTCAGAAAATGTATTTTAGTAGTAAAAGCATTTTCAATACTTATGAAGAAGCTTGGGATTGGGAGAAATATGATTTCCTGCAATCAAGGTGCTGGGAGTTGTTTGCCAGCCAGTAATGCCTTTAGGGAAATCTTATAGCAAAGTGTGTAAATGAAAGGGATATTAGCAGAGATTGGCTTTATTTTCTTTAGGGCAAAACCATAAAAAGTTATGGTGTTTCATATGCCCGACTTCAGGTGGTTTAGTTATCTGCTGGCTGCTCTGTTCCAGAAGTTGTTGGAAAATGTTTTGACAATATTGGTGAAACTAACTGGTATAAATTTTATCAGTTGTGCTACAGAGAAATTTGTGTGGTAAAAAGGCTTATAAATGTTAAATAAGAGGATTTTTGGGTCAATAAGACCAATGATAAATCTCCTCTTAAATTAAGTGTGCCTGGAGTCCTATATTTAGTGGAGCTATTGCCAAATTCCAGCAAGGCTCAAGCATTTCCAATAATTATTACAGCAAAATTTGCAGCATATTTTTTTTCCTATTGACATATTAAGCATATCTGCAATAGAACACATCCTTCAAGGGACTGGGCTATTGTAGCCTGGTTAGAGATGAGCCTAACATTGTAATCAGTGTAAATTGCTAGGGGAATCATAGAGTCATTGAAGGGTTTGGGTTGGAAGAGACCTTAAAGATAATCTAATTCAACACCCCTGCCACAGGCACCTTCCACTAGCCCAGGTTGCCCCAAGCCCTTGTCCAACCTGGCCTTGGACACTTCCAGGGATGGGGCAGCCACAGCTTCTCTGGGCAACCTGTGCCAGGGCCTCCCCACCCTCACAGCCAAGAATTCCTTCCCAATATCCCATCTAACCCTGCCCTTTTACAGTTTGAAGCCATTCCCCCTTGTCATGTCATTTCATGCCCTTGTGAAACTATTCTTAATAATTCTTTTTTTTTTTTTCGGAATGAAGATTCCTCCTTGCATTCCCACCTATGCCATGGGCAGGTGAGGTGCCAACAGGTACTGTGCTGTTGCATTCCCAGAACTGACGTCATCAATGCCTTTGTAGGGAAAAACTTGCTCCCAGATAAAACTGCGTATTTACTGGGAAGGACTGGAAATTAAACCCTTTTGGGCTTTATAACCAAGCCCTGTGTGCATGTGCAGGGGCATTGTGGAGTCACATATTGCATCCTTAGAAATGAATCCACGTGAAGTTGGTCCTAACATGCCTCTTGCACCGGAGGAAATGGATATTACAGTTGCTGGGTTGAAACGTGCTCTCAAATGCATTGGGAGTTTGATACTATTTTTCAAGCTGCCAAATAGATAATGTCAGAACATTTCTGAAATGGGATCCTCACATCAAGATATACGGCACCAATCAGCTCACATCAGGCAAAGTACAGCGGAAAGCCGTGGATGGAGGAGACTACTACAGAATTTCCATTTTCATTCCCTATGTCAACAGCTTTGTAACTTACCTAGTAGATTGTTTTATGTTTTCCAGACATATTCTCAGTAGACCACAAACACTACATTCAGCTCAGCCTTCAGAACCCAAAGAATTAGATATGCTGTAGTTTATGAAATGGATGTTTATGAAAGTATCCTTTGTTTGAATTGCTCAAAAACCCAACATGAATTCAAACTTTGACAGCGTAAGCAGAAAATAAGAGGGCCATAGTGATCTCCCAAATGTAGCCTTAACTATTGAGGTTCTCATATTGAAAATGCAATTTTCTGTCTAGATGTTTATGAATGTCTTCAAATTCCCTTTCATAATAGCCCCTTTTTGACAGGCCTTTTTCAACTCTGAAATATGAGAAGAAAGGTTGCTGCAGAATGTAGTATATACCATTACAGGAGGTGCACCTCTGTCCCTCAAGCCAACCGTGCTCCTTCGGAAGTCAGGGATGATATATGTGTGTGGAGGAGGTTGCAGAGCCCAAGATCTGTTGCAGAGAAGCAGGATTCTTTTACTGAATCACAGTGAGTTCAGGTGCTAAAATACAGTGTGTGACACTTTAGGGAGCCTGTCTGTGTAAAATGTATGAATTCTGTGTGATTTTATAAACTGCGGGTATAACTCCAGCCTGGCGTAATCTTCCGAGTGCTGGCAAACCTCATCACACAGTCACTGAAGAACAGTCAGAACTGTTCATATTGAATTACTCTCCACAGGTAGAAATGTGTTTTGTTTTGGAGAGGGTCTAAATGAAAGGAATCAGTTTCCCGTGGATAACCTGCGTGTGGTAGAACCGGTGCAACCAGGATGGATGGGCAGCGGTGCACAGCACAACAGAGCTGAACGTACACAGGTTCTACCTGTTCTCCCGCACATTTTCTCATTGTCCCTGTGCTTTTGTAAGGATCTCATGGCAAATGGTTGTGCTCTGGGGCAGCTGAGGGAAAGAGCCCCTCAGAAGATTGTGTCCTGAGCTGGATCCCCACAGCGTGACCAGCAGGTCACCCCAGGTGCTGGGGTCCCAGCACAAAAAAGACCTGTTGGAATGAGTCCAGAGGAGGCCACAAAGGTGATCAGAGGGCTGGAGCACCTCTGCTCTATAGACAGGCTAGGAGAGCTGTGTTCACACGGAGAAGGCTCTGGGGAGACCTTCGAGCCCCTTCCAGTGCCTAAAGGGGCTCCACGAGAGCTGCAGAGGGACTTCGGACAAGGGCCTGGGGAAGGGCTTTAAGCCGAAGGAGGGTAGGTTTATTTTAGATATTAGGAAGAAATTCTTTACTGTAAGAGTAGTGAGGCCCTGGCACAGGTTGCCCGGAGAGGTTGTGGACTCACAATCTCTGGAGATATTCAAGACCAGGCTGCATGTGGATCTGAGTAACCCAGTCTAAGGATCCCTGCCCATGGCAGGGGGGGTTGGAACTAGGTGATCTTTAAGGTCCCTTCCAACCCAAACCATTCCATGATTCCATGTTTATGACTGTATGATTCTATGGAGAATCCCATTGTTGGATTTTCACTGCCAAAACAACTGGCAACCCAATTGCCAAGACAATTGGACAGGTCAGATAAGCCAAACTGGGAGCTCTCTACATATTCTCTAAAGAAATAATATTTGAAGGATATTTCTCTGAGGGGTTAGAAAGGCAGAGGGGAAGGCAGGAAGAAGTGCAGCTCCTTGCCAAGAAGCACTCCCAAAGAAAGGCTGGAATCCTGTCCAATTGCATTTCTGTGCAACCTCAGTGGTAAATTGGGGCACTCGCTTCGCTTCTAGTGTCTTTCATTAACATTTTTACATAAATACAGTGTACACTGTGAGTGGAATAGAAATCTGCTGTAAAAATGTTTATCTTCTCTTATTTTTTTAAAAATATGTAATGTTATTTGTCTCATAACAGTAGTGGGACATATGCAGGGTTCCTGTTCCTCATAGCAATCTTGGTGTGGGTCTGGGTTCAGCTCCCCATTCAAACAGCAGTCTAAGTATAAAATAGATAAATATATAAAGTATTTTATGAATATAAATATAAAAATAAAATAAATCCCCCTGGATTTAGCATTATATAAATATAAAAATTCTGTGCCTTTTCTCAGAAGATGCTGATATCCAGGCTCAGAGCAGAGGAACTCACTGGTTAATTGGATCCATGGTGGAGCAGCACTGGGAAGTTCCCTGGCTGGGCTGGGCTTGACCTGGCTGTGTTCCCACACCTCCTGGGAGGAGACATCCCTCCAAAATTCTCCTGAGGCCACAATCCAGCAAATCCAGATGGCAGGTACACAGCTGGGGTGGGATGCTCCCGTGTGTCCGTTTGTAGGCAAATCTTTTCCATGTTCAGCTTCCACCGTTGGTTTAATAATAAACATTAAAATACCAACTGACCTGCAAGAGGAGAAAAAAATATTGTTTGTGACATTAAACACCTTCACATGAAATAATTCAAGTTAACCTGCAGCAGATTTTAAGCATAAGAAGTCCCTGGGTGGTGAAGGTAGAGATGTGCACCCTGAAAAGGTCAGGCAGCTGCTGAAACCTCCGCGTGCTCCCAGTTCTGACAAAAATGAGGTGGAGGCAAAGGCAAGTCCACAGCCAGCCTGAGGAGTAAGAGAGGAGTGTGCCAGTCAAAAGAGAGGTAACATTTCTATTTCTGATAGTGCTGGGATGTACCAGGAGTCAGGAGGAGCTGGAGAACAAGTGCTCCATCCGCTGAATTTGCACATCTTGTCTAAAACTTTCCAGATTCTCCGCTCTCAGGATGGTCCCTCCAGATTGCTGCCATCCCCTGCCTGGTTTAGCTTTTTCTGGCTTTATAGACGCACAACAGGAAAACCAGCCAAGTTGAACCCAATATAATGGTTGAATAGTTTTATTCTGCTCTGGAACACGGAGCAGAGATCATTTTGATTCGTTTATTGTTTCAGCACTGAGCAAATACAAATATTTCTCTTGCGTCCGAGGATATTTTTAATCCTGCTTTTTAGATGTTGTTTTATTTTGCTTGAAACTCCAAATGCATTCTTCCCAGAATTTCTAAGCTCATTCTTTTAAATTTTTTTAAGGGTATCCTGTCACTTTTTAAATACAGTCTTTTCATGTTTCCAGTGAATTCCTTTGATCTGCAGATGAGAACTGATGAGACGCCGTTTCCTCAGCACTGAACTTTGCCAAGAGTCCTGAGTGTGTCTGCGATGGAGCCTGTCAGGATCCGAAATTCGGGAAAATAAAATTCCTGACAGGACTTTCCAAAGCAATCTTTTCCCATTGTCTGTAAAACAAAAAGCCCAGGACAAGACGTCTGTGGTTTGGTAACATGGAAGTGAATGAAGGGAAAAGGAACACAGTTTGGTGGGCATGTTCTCAGGTTTATTTATGGAGTAATAGCTGGGAAGTAAAATTATATTCTTCTTTCTCTGTGCCACATCTCCATGACTCAAGGGATCTGGCAAGGAAGAAGCTTGGAGCTTGGAGCTTGGAGGGATAGCTAAGGGAAAAAAATGCCCCTGAAGTGGCCTTAATAAATTTATCCTGAAAAGGACCATATACAGTGATGCTGTAGGATTGTAAAATAGCCCTGGCTGGATTGGAGGAGGTCTTTGAGCCATCCCTCTGTCCCAGCTCCAGGGTCAGACACAGCTGCTCAGGGTTTTCCCCAATCAGGTCTGGAAACCCCCGAGGTTGGGGACAGCCCACCCTCCCCAGGGAGCACATTCTTCAGCTCCTCTGCCCTCCCAGGGAAGATGTTTTTCCTGAAAATCCAGTGCTTTTGGTGCCTCTCAGTGCCTAAGTTCAGGAAACACACACATCCCTTGGGGGGAAATGGGCTATTTTGGTAAATTCATGCCAAATTACATAGTGGGTGGTTGGAAGGGGCAGCCCAACATTATTCTCATGGATACCATAGTTCCCTCAGATTCGGATGAGCGATTCTTTTTAGCTGAACTGCTACTTGAATTCTACAGCATATTCCAGGGAATAAGTAAATAAAACACCACTCATGCCATGGGATCAGCATACTAATTTATGGCCAGATCTAAAGCCTTTTCCCAAGGCAAAATACAATTAAAGCCAGGCGGAACTTGACCCGAGTGAGCACTTCAGCATTTGATCTGTGAATTTGACTTTTCTGAATTTTTATTATTTTTATACAGTAGTAAAAGTCTCTCCTGCTGGTGATTTTACATTGTACTGGATATTGAATTCCTTGCAGCAAAGGCCTCACCTCTTGAAACCTAATCTTATATAGCATGCTGTCTGAAGAACTTAATTCTTATTGGGATAACAAGTTTAAAAATATATATTTTTAAAGCACATCCGTGACATTTTTGTTAACCTAGTTCTAATGGTGATCCAGCAGGAACGACGGAGGATGAAAAGTGAGGAACAGGCTGAGATCTAATCTGACCCAACTCACTGATTCCCTCCCTGACCTTGGGTAAGCCTTTTGACCTGCCTGGGCCTCAGTCAACTCAGCTGGAAAATTGGGTAAAGAGCGGAGCCTGTTAGAAAACCATCTTCAATTTGAACAAAGATTTCCCGGAGACCCAAAAAAAGTGGGTGTAGTCATTTGGTACAGACATAATTGATTGTGGACTGCACAAGAATAACATCCTGAGCCGTGGGATCCCATGGATGACATCTCATTCGTCCTGCGGTGGCTGGGTGGTCTCTGCATCCACTTTTCCTGTCTCCAGAGCTATATTTTCCCTTTCACGGTGTTAGTCTGGCCGTGTCTGCCCTCGGTAGGAATGTGGCTCAAATACTGCATGAGCCTAAGAAAGTGGTGGGGTGTTGTTATTACTCCTGTTCAGATGACAGTTACAGAAGTAAATTATTGCCCTCTGGATTTAGCATGACCTGGAGTGGCATCACATGGTACTGTGCCAATAACACATAAAATGAAATCAAGGATTTACAGAATCACAGAATATCTGGAGTTGGAAGGGACCCACAAGGATCATCCAGTCCAACCCTTAGACCTGCACAGGACCATCCCCAAGAGTCACACCATGTGCCTGAGAGCATCATCCAAACGCTCCTTGAGCTCTGTCAGCCTTGGTGCTGTGCCC
>JAWWLV010000180.1:34577149-34602922 GCA_035041135.1 Platyrinchus mystaceus | reverse complement strand
AAAGAAGAGAGTCAGAAAAATGGGAACGTAAAGTGTCATTCACTGAGATTCCCTGAGTTCTAAGAAAAATGTGAAACTTCTGATGTTCCAAAGAACCAGAGAGTTCTGCAATCAGGACAATTTTTGCTCTGAGTAGTTAAAATAACAGGGAAAAAGGAAAGCAGCTGTCTAGTGTAAGATTTGTGCAATACTACCACTGGCCTGGACACCAATTGTCAATATTTCTTATTTTCCAGGGGAATATTTGCTGTGTTCCCTCATGATTTCCCCAGAAATTGGTTGTCTTTACAAAGCATTCCCAAAGAAAATGAAAGTTGTGTTCTTATTATTCTTTCTCCAATGTCTGTACTGCTTTTGAGCATTTGCATTCCCCTCCCTGGAAATGTCCAAGGCCAGGTTGGATGAGACTTGGAGCAACTTGGGATAGTGGAAGGTGTCCCTGCCCATGGCAGAGGGTGGAATGACACGATCTTTAAGGTTCCCTCTGAACTAAACCATCCTGGGATTCTGTGATTCCATGATTCCCTACCACCTGGGTTAGGCAAATGCAAATTTAGCTTTGTAATCATGAGATTTAAGGGAAAGATCAACAAGTACATAAACTTGGATTCTTTGTATTTGCCCTCTGGGCTGTGAGGCTGCTTTGCAGTTGGAATTTTTCTCTATGGTCATGGAAATTGGGTAGTGTTTGTTGTTGCAGTGGCATTTGAGAGCATCAAGGAATCAGGTGGTTCTGAGTTAAACTTCACAAAGATACGCAAGATGTTTTTGGCACGGTGCTACACACCAAGTATTGTCGCATTATTTCATGTTTCCCTCAGTGGGAAAGTCCCAAATACATCCTGTTTTTAAGTTGTATGTTAGAGGAATAATAGGCTTCTGGAGACAGATTAATTTATAAAGTGAAGAACTAAAATTCCTCCTTCAAAGATGAGACACTCATTTGAAGTCCTCACATTGTTGCAGGCACAATTGCTCCTCACTGCTTTATTTATCTCCAGGACTTGCATTAATTAGTACTTAGAAATGCTTTTGAAGGGTTTCATTCATTGAGTTCTTACTGACTGCAACAAAACCATCTTTTAAAGCTACAACTTACCCGCTCCAAGCAGAGCACACTGGAGGTTTAACCTTCTTGGACATGTTTAATATTTTTGTCACTAGCATCAGCTTCTTTTGGAAAAAAAAAAAACAAACAACCCAAAACTTCACAATTAAACCACACAAATAGCATTTGTTTAGCACATAATATATAACAGCATAATATAAAAATAGATGTAATATTTTCTTTTTGGTATTTATACCTCCTGGACCTGAAATATCTGGAGCCATTTGAGGAATTGTTGCATTTACTGCTTGCCAAGGAGGAGTCAGTCACTTTTTGGTTGCTGTCATCTCTGGCTTCTCAGTCCCTTTACTCTTTGAAGTGCAATTCAGTTTATTTTTCCTTATCAGTAGCTTCAGACTGAGATGTGTCCATAGATCACAGAATCCATAAGATTGGAAAAGCCTCTGAGACCATCAAGTCCAATCATTCCCCCAGCACTGCCAAGCCCATCACTGACCATGTCCCCAAGTGCCACATCCACACTTTAAGGAATTTCAGTTCAAAGTCTGTGTGCACACAGATGAAATATCTGCATGAGGATATACGTACAATTCCAGGATCCTCTGAGGTTGGAGCATGTAGGGTTTGGAATAGGGTCTGTATTTCATGTGCTCAGAAGACAGTCTTGGCTGAACACCATGTTATTTCACCTTCTGGAATAATTTATCTTTTACTGAACTTTAACATAATTAATGCCTTTTTTTTTTTTACAGAGATTGCATGATATGGTGGTTATTCTGTCTGGTTGATTTACCCCAGGAGAGCATTGTCTGGATTCAAACCTGTCTTCGTCTCTGTCTGTGGTCAGTGGCAGGAGCCTGAAGTTGCCCAACACCTCCTGGTCAATTTGTTTTTTGTGGTCCCTAAAACAACTGCAGTTCTTCACCTTTGACACATTGAACACTATGGAATGGTTTGGTCTGTCCCTGATCTACATGTTTCCCAGGCAGGTAATTCCAGGTCCAAGAGATTATTTGTGGAAAGGACTTGCTCACAGCTCTGTTCCCATTCCCGTCAGTCAGGGCAGGGTCTGTGCCAACACCATGCCATTGGCACAGCAAGGGAAGGTTTTGGGGCCTTGGAATGCCTGGCATTGCTCTGATGTGAAGGAATGTGTTGAATTTCCATGCCTGGACCTGAGGAGTCTCTGGGATCCAGGTCCAGCTGTGCAGTCAGCCTTGCTGTGAACAACAGGTTGAATGGGATAACTCCTAGAGTTTCTGCCAGCCTCAGTTATCTAATGGGTCTAGAAACCACCTCTCCTTTGCTCTTTTTGGTTGCTCTTACCATGAAATACTTCCCCTTCTGAAACTTCCAAGCTATATTTCCTGTGAATTTGGATATGGCACTCTGGGTCTGGCTCTCATGTGGAATGGGAATAGTCATGTGGAACAGAAATAGCCATTTCACCAGGGTTTTATTCTTTATTTTTGATCCTTTTGCAGTTTAATTTTTAGGAATATGCAGTAGACATAGAAATAGCTTTTTTCTGAGGAGCCATTAGTCCTTTGTTAGCTGTCAGAGAACCTGAGGGGCTTTGGGGCTTTGGACCTTCATCTCCTGCCTCGGTAATGTAATGCTGAACATGACAAGGACCTGCACATTCTGAAATAATTCCAGTCCTTTGTGAGGGGCAGAGGGTGAGGGAGCTGTCCAGGTCTAGGGGCAGCTGGCAGAGGGTCCCTGGCATCCCCAGGTGATGCTGCCTGGCACAGATCCTACAGACCCCCTGGCCAGCCACTGCCAGGAGTGATCTGTTTCCCTTTTCCTTCCAAGTTTGTCTTAAGGGACAAAGAGTTAAAGCTTCTTCCCTCAACGTTAGCATTCCAAGCTGGATGAGAGGTGCTTTTAAACCAAAGGAAAGAGTGAAGAAGAAGAGAAATAAAGAAAAGTGCTGACTTTATTCTCAACCTGGGGAGTCCTACGTGGTGAGGGGAAGCATCTCCCTGCCATGGTACTGCAGCAAATTTCAGGAGGAAAATTGTTATTTCTTCTCTCAGGCCCAGCTATTTGTCACAGTTATTGAGACACTCTCCTGCTCCACTAACTCTTGCAAAACTCTCACTGAAGTTGGGAAAGCTGAGGTATCTTAAAGCAAAACCCACTTGCAGAAAGCAGGAGGGGGCATGAAATCTGAAGCTTTTGAAATGGAGATACATTTTCTTTGCTTTTTGCAAATAAGTCAGGATTCACAAGGCTGAGAACAGAATCAAAGGAGAAGGAAAAGAAGGAAAGGCTGAGGACTATAGGCTGTGACATGGTCCAGCTCCTCTGGGGAGGGGACCCCAACTCCAGTGGGTGAAGTGGAGTTGGTGAGGGTTGGCTGTAAGGTGCCCATCCTGTCTCATGGATGTGAAGAGAGAAGTGCTGATTTACATTTGATGGTATGGAAAATTGTTGATCACTAAAAGGCAGATGAGGCTTTCCTGGGGCTGTTGTTATTTATGAGTCAGGGTGTAATATGTTACTGTCCTAGTCCAATGCTGACTGGAAGTGGCGTCGTTCTGTTCTGGAGTCAACCCAGAAATTAATTTGCTTGTCTGAAAGCAAAACCTACCTTATCTGCTCCCACGTGTTTTATTTACTGCTCCATCTTTTTGGAGCTCTTTGTCAATAGATTTACAAATACTGTCCGTTAGAGAGGAATTCTTCGGAAGAATTTTTTATACGGGATGTTTCCAGTGATCCTTCTACCTTGTACTTAATGTGCAATGTTTATTTATTGCTGTGTTGTATGATTGCAATAAACAATTGTAGCTGTCAGTTCCTTCTGATTAAATACCGTATTTGTTAAATAAATAAAATGATAGTAATGAACTGGGCCATTCTTTGGTTGTAATGTATGACTTTCATATTTCTGACACTTGGGAAGATATATGAAATGCTGATGTGCAAGAGAAGGCTTGTAAATCAAAGGGAGCTGGAAAAGATTCGGATCTGCTTCCTAACAGAGGGTCATCTTTGCCATTAGAAACTCTGAGGGTACTTTTGACTTCTCTCTGGGCCAAGATGTGCTGGTTTGAGTAGGAAGCCGGGCCCAGAGGACATTCATTAACAGCTTGTGAAGGAAGGATTTTAAGACACATGAGCTCTCCCGGGATATCCAGAAAGATTTGTGCTCACAATTAATGGGTCAAGGTGCTGGGTCAGGATCACATGTGGCATCTCCAGCCATGTTTCCCACGAGCAGCACCCCCAGGTTGGCTCTGCTGTAATGATTAGTTATTGTTCCCAGCAGAGCCACAACTGAGGTGCAGTGATTTTTTCCTCCTCAGATCCAACCATAGATAACACCGAGGTGCAACTGGCAGATACTGCCATGTGTGCTTTTTAATTAAACAATTGATTTTATTTTCATGCAAATTGAGCTGTGCTATTTAAGCTAGCTGGTTAATGCTGCGGGTTTCTCTGCTGGTGGAACTAAGGTGTTAAGTTTGGTTGCTGGAGGTGTTTCCAAGAGCTTCCTCGCAGCAGAGCTCAGCAATTCCCACCGATTCAGTAATTCATGTGCAAGGTACTCTCACACCTCCTCTTCATTTTATTCTCAGTATTCCGCAGAGCAACCTTATCTCCACCTATCAATTATGGTGGTATTAATTTATATCGCTCTGTATATCTCTCTTACTTCGCTGTTTGTCGCGTTCTTACTTAAAATATGTCAACGTCCCTGAGTTGGGTTCTGCAAAATGAGGCCAGAACTGAACATTGCAGGTTTATTTATGTGCTCACACCACAGCAGAGGGTTGTGGGGGTTTTGTGTTGTTTTTCTTTTTTTTTTTTTTTTCAGAGAGGGCTTAAATAATGAACAAAAATAAGATTTAAAAAAGTTGTCAGAAGAGTACCCAGAGATACTGTGCAAACAGGAAGCGTTTTGATTATGTTCGCTGGTGCAAAATTAGTAAAGAGTTTGAAATCGTCTTGTGCTTACAGATTCCATTGTTTTCAAAGAATAATTCCATCTATTTTAACATTTTCAAGTATAATTCCATTGGTAATAGCTCTTCCTTTGATTGTGCACTGCGCTAATTGAAAGGTGTGGTGCAGTGTCTGTTTTGGCAGTTATGCTTGTATCTTTTGTTTAAAAACTCAAAGTGTTGGCTTTCCTGTCCAGCCTTCCTTAGTATATTCTGTTTTGGTGATGTGATGACAGACTTACAGTGTGTTTCCTTGTGTGTATGGTAACAGATGTTTATGTGAATAACAGACTTTTTTATGAAGGCACACACTTTATAGCCAAATACTAATTAAAAATAATTGCATGTAAGCATTTTTGTTTATTCCCTGTTGTGCATCTTTAATCATTTGAAATCACCTGCAGTTGAAAACTGAGGCAAAGATTTGATACTGCAATTATAAGAGGCCATCTGACTCTATGTTAGAAAGAAACAGCAAGATATTTGAAGAGGAAATTATTACAAAAAGTATGTGAATTCCTGCCCTCTTGGAATTCGCTTTTATAGAGGCTGAAAACACCGATGCAGGATTTTGTTAAACTAATAGGAGTTAAAGGTATCTTATCTCCCCAAACAATGGGTTCTTGACTGACATCCTGTTCAGGACATATTCTGTGCACTAATAAGCTCATTACAAATATATTTTAATTAGACGTGTAACAGATGGTTCACAGCAAAGACGGGCAGTAGTACTTTTTAAAGAATAGAAAAAACACAGGTTCTTTTTAAGGACTCAGCATCTCAGTTTGGATTTTATCAATAGCTGATTGAGTTAAGTAAAGGGAAAATTACAGTCAAAGGCACTTGAAATCATGAAAGAAGTAAAAACTAAACAAACCCCAGCAAAGGCAGAGTTAGCAGAAGTGTGTGTGTGTTCAATAAAGACTAATCAATACTGAAATGAAAGGGACATTTTCTCATGGTTCCACAGCACTTTAATCTTTACACATAAGCAAGAGTTTTGTTTCAGATCCCGCCTGTTGCTGACATGCCACAAGTATTCACTCCCTGTGCTTTTGGGAGCTTTGGATCAGATCCATTAAATAAATTAAAAATAAAAAATGGAGCCTTACGCTGCTCAGTTTCCTTCTCAGAGCACAAGACTTGGGAGGACAAGGAAGGATCTCTCTCCCCAGAGGAGAGAGCATGCCATGGTCAGCGAAAAGCAAACATCCATGATTGTGTTTCCCAATGTGTTTTCCTGGCTGGGATGGAGGCAGGAATCTCTCCCTAAACTTCTGCAAGCCTCAGTTCTCCTGTGAATGACATATGATGTTCACAAATAATACAGCAGGTGTTAATAACACAAATGGATAGGTTTATGGATTTATGGAAGTTGTGGTGGTACCAACAGGACACTTGGGTGATGGTCCTGGCTCTGCATGTGTTATTTGTTGTTTTCATGGAGAAGTGAACGCTTTTGTTTGAAGGTTCCCAGCAAAAGGAATTACTCTGCACCTCTGTTCTCTTGGAAGGAACAGACTCATGAGAGGGAAATGGAGTAATTCAGGTAAGTTTCATTGTCACCCCTTATTCGATTATAGAATCATAAAATTACAAATTGGTTTGGGTTGGAAGAAACCTCGAGACCATCTTGTTCCTTCCCCCTACCATGGACCTTCCACTAGACCAGGTTGCTCCAAGCCCCGTCCAATGGCTTTTGCCTGGAGAAGATCTCCCTGAAGGAGGGTTTGGGGTGGTTTTGAACAGGAAACAACTCCAAGTACTGTGCATCCTGGTGTGTTAGTTCTCACTATGGATATTAAGCTGAGAATCAGAGTGACACCTCTCAAGGATATTTTCCTCCCTGATACTCCAAAGTTGAATCTCTCTTTGGGTGACATCCCTGCCCATGGCAGGGGCCTTGGAACAAGGTGATCTTTTAAGGTCCCTTCCAATCCAAGCTTTTCTATGATTCTTGGAAAGGCAGATAATAAACCAAAATGCTGGTGGAGCTCAGGACTGCAGTGACACCCTGATCAGATAAAAAATAGGTGAGCAAAGAGTCCAGTGACACTGTCCCACCCTTAGGGCTGGTCTGCTGGCAATTAGCTCTCATATTTACATATGTATCTATATCTAGATATAGATATGCAGTATAGTAAAGACAGCAGTCCAAATGTGTAAAGAAGTGCAGGAGCACACCTGGCTGTCCCATGACCCTGTGGTGCCTCCTCCAATCTGTGCCACCACTGAGACCAGCTCTGGCTTTTCAGCAGGTGTGTTCCTGTCATTTAGTCAACTGAACTGTCAGATGTTATTGTTCCTTTTACCTTCTGGAACCTGATATCTTAAGGTAAACATGGCTCAGAGGAGGATCCAGAAGAAAAAAAAATTATATGATATTTGACCTTTCTGTAGCATAACATTTCTGGAAAATATTATCACACATGAGATTTTGTGTAGCAATAATGGGATTAATTATGTGAAAGATGTAGCACACACAGCGTAAGCACTTTTCACGTTGTGCTGGTGTAGGTAAGATAAAGCTGTCTGTAATTCAGGCTGCAGAGTAACTCTGAGCATATTTTGTTTTTTGGAGAAAGATTTCAGTTTTAAAATAGCACTACCCGATAGTAAAAGCACCCTTAGCCAACAGGTTGCTGTCGTAATCCAGCTCTTTTCTGGATCTTCAGCTGCAGCACTTTATAGACCAGGTGTTAAAATCACTAATAGTAACTAACTAACTAATTCTGGTTCTAACCTTAATTATTAGCTGTGCTGCAGTTCTCCTATATCCACTTCCAAACCTATTCCCTGCTTTCACCAGAGAGCACATCAAGCTCACTGTGAGAAGCATTACGGGTGTCACTTAAGGTAAATGAGCAACTGTAAATTAAAGTCAACAGAGTAAGGATGGTCTTTTTAACCACTTGACCAGCTGCTGAAAAACAGAGCTGTTAGGAGAGATGGTTGTATCTGGTGACCAACAATTACTTGGTATCAGGATGATATGAAGATTAAAATTTATATGAGTATAAATGATGAGATCTATTTTTAGAATGGAACTAGATCTCATCATATTACATAAAAAGTAGGTTTAGCAGAGGTTGGAGCATAAGAGATAGGAGAGGGAACACGGGGCAGAGAGGAGGGGACCTGACAAATTTCAGCTGAAGCTTGGAGAATTTGCTGAAAGTTTTGGTGTAACTGGTGTATTTTGTAATTAGTAGGAGCTGAAGAGTGTTACTCTTAACAAACCACAATACAACTGGAATGCTTTGTAAAAGAAGATTTGACTTCATGGTAATTAAAATCCTAAGGATTTGACAGCATCCCCATAAAGATTAATTGCAGGCAAAGTCTATGTTTTTAACAGTTGTCATTTACACCTTCCTGTGTTTGGAAAACCAAGGGTTTTCCCCAGCCAGGCCAGGACTTACAGGCTTCTCCACTCCACCACCACCTTCCTGGATTTCAGGGTTTAGGGGTGAAGTTGAAATTGGGAAAAGCATACACACAGGCTCTGTGAGCTGTTGTTACCCAGAGAAGCTGTGGCTGCTCCATCCCTGGAAGTGTCCAAAGCCAGCTTGGATGGGGCTTGGAGCAACCTGGAATAGTGGAAGGTGTCCCTGCCTATGAAAGAGAGGTTGAACTGGATCAGCTTTAAGGTCCCTTCCAACCCAAACCAATCTGAGATTCTGGGATTCTAAGACTCAGTGTTTTCTCTATGCTTTTAAAACCATCTTTTTACTTTTTATGCTGGATATGGGTCCATTGTTAAAGCAGATATCTGCTTCCTTCCCCTCCCAGTGCCATATGCACATGAATAGATCCTGGAGAAACTTCAAACATATTTTTCCCCAGTTTGTCACAGTTTCAGAAAGAAGAGAGTACTCTGAAATTAAAAGGTGACCTGAGAAGGGAGCAAAATTAGAATAATAGGTGCCAGGAATGTGCCTTCAGCCCTAGGAAAGAATGTTGGGTCGTAATTATTTCCCATCTGTTTTATATTCCATTTGAAAACACAGGTGCTCAACCCCTGTGACAATTAGAAATAAAAATTCAGTTTAAGTTTGAAAGAAGGTAGAATACACAGGGGAGGAGAGAAGCAGTTGGAGCCCAGGGAGGGGCGATGCTCAGGGAAGGATTGGGAGGCACCGATCCTTTTTACAAAGACGATTCTGGAGTATTGAGGAGGAAAAGGGAGGGGAAAATTCTGCACCAGGCTGGGCACAAGCTGGAGGTGATGTAGGCACCTGAACACATCAGGAATTTCTTCCCAGAGCTCTCCACCCAAGGCTGGGTAACAGCATAACTTGCTGTTTATGTGCAGGTGAGATGTGTGACATAAATTGTATTTGAAGTTACATCACGTTCCTCAAATTTTACCTCCATTTTATTGGTAAAGGTGATGAAGGCACAATTTGTAGGAAGATGTACTTGGGAGCACTTGCATCTCTCAAGAAGACAGTATTGACAACATTTTCAAAGACCTTTGGAAACAAATGTTGGAACTATGTTTTCTAATATCTGTTCCTTGCCTAGATCACATCTTATAAATTCTGCATCTTTCTGCAGTTACATCACAGATTACATTATTTATTTTGAAATGCAGCAAATGTGGCCATGGATAAATGCTTGACAAATGGCTTTTTGCAAATATCCACAGAAATAGGGCTTTGTTATTAAAGTGCTTCAGGAGTGATACAATGAAAAAGTCCCATACAGAAATACTCAAAATATTTTCTAATTTATTTAGCTATGTTGGAGCAGACCATTGAACTTATTAACCATCTAAACCCAGGTTTTCTGCTTTATTTTTATGTCTTGAGGGAATAAATGTCCAGTGAAACACTCAGATTTGGCACAGGTTGTGGAAAAGTTCACTTCCTATTCTACTTTAAGCAAAGTAATTGTGGCACCAAAAGGTACAGAAGTGGCACCAGATATTGTTGACTCATTTCATAGCAAGAATTGTGGTGTAAACCATTGCACAAATGAGGAAGGAGTATTTTTATACCAATTTTGGCTTGCCTTTCTGCTTTGAAACTTGAAAAACCCTCCTGATTACAGTATAATTTACGTGTGTTTCATTTGTAAATTGTGGTGATATGGGGTTTTACAGTATTTGAAATGATATTATGACATCTTTGCACATAATACTGCCTTTGTCCTATGCTCATTTTTATTTGACACATTAGTTATTTTCAGAGTGCAATAAAATCTGAGTTAAGCTGAATTGTTTCTTGAATATTAAAACTTTATTTTCTTTCTTAATGAAGCAGAATTTCATAAGTTTCATTCATATTTAAATTTCCAGTCTTTCAGCGGGGCCTGGCTTGTTTTATGCACCATGTGGTTCTCGGCTGATGATCCCTGTTTCAGTTTTATTCCCGTTTTTCCTGTGGTTCCGTTGCTGTTCCAGCTGTGCAGGGATTCACACACTCCTTTTATTTTTTTTGCATCATCTGCTTCAGTCGAGGTTTGATGCAATCATGGTCATTTAATATCATTTGATCTTCATCAGGCATCTGATACTAACAAAGCCAGTGTTCCCAGTGTGATCCCTGCAGGAATTACAGCCTGGAATGGCCCTGCAAGGCCCTGGTCATCCCCCGCTCCCCCACTGACCTATGTCCTCCTCTGTATTCAGGGATAATTTGCTGACTATTATTTCTCTTTCCATGAACTTTGAATTGAAGTGCCAAAATTTACTGATGAGTTTCCCTGGCAAAATCTGTGGAATATATTTTTATTCTAATAGAAATAAAATTGCAACTAGAATTCATTTCAAGTCAATAAAAGCAGGATGCAAGATTGATGATTAAATCATCTGCTTTTACTGTCTTACATTAGAAAGGGCTCAAAACAAATTTAATTGCTTTTACAGTAAACATTTAATCTCTATTCATGAAATGATTATTTATATGTGAGGGATGAAGCTTGGAATGTGGATCTGTTTGGCAATCACAGAAGGAAAAGACACGTCATCCATCCGATCGCTCTGCTGGGGCTGTCTGGAGGGGTCCTTCCCCTCTTCCCACTGGGACACTGATACTCAGCTCTGTGTTTTATATCTACTTTATTTTTTGCAGTTATAATTTCATTAAACTGATGTCAGAAAAGAACTGTATCTTTAATTATTTGCTTCTTTTGATGAACTATCTTAAAATAAACATTATGATACTCTTTCCATCCCTTCCCTTTCTTTCATTACTTATCCAACTCGTGCTGTTCATTAATCTTGGGGTTTTTCCATGACACCCTAATGGCTCCTGCTGCCCAGCAATCATTATCTCAGTGCAACTTGTCACCAGCTCTTCCATCCATCAGCCCCTCTCATCTGTCAGGGCTGCGGGGCCGCCACGGCCCCATCCGGGCAGCGCCGGGGCCCCTCTCCCTGCCTCTGCCCAGCTGCAGAGAGAGCTCCCCAAACCCTCCATTTCTCATCCTTGGCTGCTAAACTGGTGCTGACCTGCCCAGATCCATAAAATCAAGGTTTGAGAGGACATAAATGTAGGTAATGGCCCAGCAGGGCCAGGTGATGAGCAGGTACTGAGCCATCTTTGCTGGTGTTTTGCTTCTGCTCCGTGTTCTGGGTAACACTTGCTGGGTTTTACTGCAATCTTACAGCTATGCATCTCAGACACTCAAAAAGTGGGAAGCTGAGCACTGAATTTCATGAGAGCAGCATAAATGTTATATTAATATATATAAATACAGTCATTTTTTTTTATTGTTTCAGACTTTACAAGCTCATGTTTCCAAAGTTTTTTCCTAGCCCACAAAGTCTAGAACCCTTTTCCTCTAATCAGAACCATTTCCAAAAACTCAGACAACTAAATTAAGATGTAAAATATTGTGAAAGCTGTTTATAAACCCACAAGCATCCCAGGGAAGAAGGACAAGGCTGTGCTTGAGTTTGCAAGATGTCCCTGTGCACTCATTGCCTTCTGCCCCCCCACCAGAGCCAGGGAGAAGCAGGACACTGATGTTTATTCTGCCTGTAGACCTCACTGTGAGCTCCCTGATTAATTCAGGAGCTCTCCCAGCTTTGCAGACAACGAGGAAACCCCTTTGCCTTCCTGAGGGCTTTTAAGACCTCTAAAGGCAAACTTTTTCCTCATGCACAGAGAAAGTGCCAACAAAGTCAGCGGGTGCTTTGGATGGAGGACATCAAGGGAAGTTCAACTTGCTCCTTGGCCACCCGTTCAATTCCGTGACAAAACCATTTTCATCCTGTCTCGTGCTTCCTCACCCTGTTAACAATTTGTGTGAGTCTCTTGCCCAGAATATTCCTGCTCCACCAGACTGTTGACTCCAATTTCATAAATGTGTAAGAAGTGAGCAAATTAAGTAGTATGAACTATGACAGTCCTCTGACACTGCCAGTGTAGGGGACTGGCCCACACATGCTGTACAGCATAATGATTACATTACAATCTTGTGATATTATTCAAAATGACTTCAGATAAATGAATGATAAACTAGGGGTTATGCTTCCTTTATTACAGGGCTGATAAGGTAGCTAATCAGTGTCCAAGTATATGTCATTACATAAATTATGAACCAGGGTTTGATGTGTATTCCCAAAGAGCCGGCGCCCGAGTGTCATCTGGTGTGAGGCTGCAGCCTGAAAAATGAATTCTGAAAACAACAGTCGTTCTTGTTCTAACTGTATTAATAAATTACTAATAAATAACCTTAAAAGGTTGGAGAGAGTCCTTTAATCTATTAGCAGAATTTCAGACCAGCTAATCCTGCCTTTTCTTTCATATCAAAGATTAACTTCCCATGCGAGGAGTTGAACCCTCACACCCCCTCTACAGGAATGATCTTTTGACAGCTCTGAAAAGGATAAATAAGGAATGCAGATTGCTCTTCTGCCTGGAATAAACTCGTGGCAATTTGGAAAACCCTCATGGCAGGACTGAACCTCTCTGTAAACACCAGCTGATTTTGGCAGTCAGTGCCTCTGAGTGCTGCCCATGATTATCTTCTTCTCAGCGTGGATGGATCACAATAGAAAGGTGAATCCAGCATAATCATCCAATCATTAAGGTTGGAAAAGGCCTTTAAGATCATGAAGTCCAACCATAAAACATAACCTTCTCCCACAAACTGATGCATCCTCTTGTTTACACCTAAATACCACTTAGGTGAAATCAATCAGCAAAACTTTGCTGACTGAAATGTTTTACAAAAATCTCTCTCTCAGATATATTTTCAGTGGAGAACACATGAGCTGCCTGTCTTGTACTCCACTTGTTATTTATGTGGAATAACAGGTCTTAAACTGCTCTGCTCTCTAGGTAGTCAAACAAAATGTTAAAAATAGATATTTTTTTAAGTTATAATATATGTTAGGTTTTGATTCTATACTTTTCTGAAAAATACTCCAAGATCCTATGAATTAGGAGCAATGTAGGCTTGTCCAAGAAATTTTATTTTATTTTTTTTCTCAGTGAAAACTCTTTAGGCAAAGGGGAGAAAATGCCTCTTCTGTAGCACAGACACATTCTGTTGAAAGAATCTTTTGAAAGTCTTTGACCATCTCTGTGAGCCTATACATTCCAGGGGTGCTGAGAGCTAGGAGACCAACATTTGGCTTCAGTTACATGGACACAAATCCACTATGCTGAGGTCTGTGTGTCTGACAAGACTTCAAGGCCGAGTTCATCTTAAATACAACTGAGCTGAACATATTCAAGTGAAGATTGACTTACAGAGCACTTGGATTTACAGATACTTCCAGGAATGTTTACATAGTTCTCTCGGTGTTTCAGCTCTAATCCTATTGCCATCAGAATTCAGTTTAAACCTTATTTTTCATTTAGTTGCTGAAATATAGTTGGAGAGTCACTTGTGACTTGTATGAGCATAAGAGAAAGAGAGGTTTTTTTCCTTTGGTTGGTGCCAAGATGTAGCTGCTCCTGTGGCACCCACAGGGATGGGTGAGATGTAGGATGGTGATGTGGGAATAATCTAATTAGATATTTTGAGTTGACATGTGCTTGTCCAATCCGCCTGGGCTTCAAACTTGCACAGTTAGCAATGGAGAGGTTGGTCCTCCAACCACAGAAAATACAGTGACAGGCCAAGGGGGAATGGATTCAAACTGGCAGAGAGTAAGTTTAGATTGGATATTAGGAAAAAACTCATCCCTGTGAGGGTGGTGAGGCCCTGGCACAGGTTGCCCAGAGAAGCTGTGGCTGCCCCATCCCTGGAAGTGCTCAAGGCCAGCCCAGATGGAGCTCTGAGCAACCTGGTTGCATTTAATATTTTCAAATTATTTTCACTGGTTATGGTATGAAAATGTAAGCACAAGGAATATCATAAAAACTCTATTAATACTCCTATTTCAGCCTCTAAAAAACACAACATCAATTCCTCCCAGCAGTTGTTAGTTCTGGGCTCAGTTGCTCTGATTTGCATCGGCGGTTCCAGGAGTTGTGCAGGATGACTCAGGTCGTGTCACCAGCTCTCCAACCCATGCTGTTCAATTGAAAATTAGACAGAGCAAGTGAAACGGAATAAGACAAAGAGGACAAGAGTAGCAGCCATCAGGTAATGCCATAGGCTGACTGAGATCTGAGCTGGATGGCTCTGAATCATTTGAAAAGACTATTAAAATTTAATTCATTAAACGCTGTACACTCTGATCGTTCCTCAACCATTAACAATTTGTCCACTTTTTTGTAGCTGTCACAACCATCTTGAAGACTGATGAGATTTGGATGTTTTGAAAAAACATCTAAATTGAGCATGTTTACCAAAATCAAATCCCAAAGTATGCAGCACTCTGTGATCATTAGTGAGAACTCATCAGCCATAAGCGAGAGATCAGTTCCTCCACTCCAGCTCTTCAGAAAGCCTCTCCTGAGGATAAAAGAGCAGCAGGAAGTGAAAATTTCCCTTAGCCAACACAGAATGAGGTTCTGAACCCACCAGTAGCTCACTGAAGATCACAGCAATGATGAATGAGGGTCCTTGAGATTCCCCTTCCCACATCCCCACTGTCCCTTATCTGGGAGTCTCTGGAATTTAATATTCACCAAATAAAAAACTGTTTTAAGGAAGCTCAGAATAGGGAAAACTGTGGCTTAAATGGATTACCTGTGCATAACTCAGTTGGAACATTACATATTTCAACAAGATTTTAAATACTGAGTTAGAATTTTCTTATTTTCACTACAGTCCCCTGAAGCATCAAACCCATCACTGTGGCTCTGCTTGTGAACGTGGCTTTGGCTGCAGCAGCCCCAGGGATCATGGGGTGTTTGGGGTCTGAGAGGTGGATGTTTGTACAGTCCATGATCTCCATCACTCCAGCATAGGCACCAGCATGAGCTTGTGGCAAAGAGAAGGGGCTGCAGCTTGTACCCACTAAGGGATACTCATTGCAGGGGGTTGGACTGGATGAGCTTTAAAAGTCCTTTCCAACCCAAACCATTCTGGGATTTTAGGATTTCTGCATTTGAGGTGGGTGAACGGACATGGAAACCAGATGAAAGGATTTGCTGTGGGTTTGGTATAGCAGAGTTCATGGAATCCCAGAATGGTTTGGGTTAAAAGGGACCTGAAAGCCCATCCAGTCCAACTCCCTGGCATGGACAGGGACACCTTCCACTAGCCCAGGTTGCTCCGAGCCCCATCCAACCTGGCCCTGGACACTTCTAGGGATGGGGCAGCTACAGCTTCTCTGGGCAACCTGTGCCAGGGCCTCACTACCCTCACAGGGAACAATTCTTTCCCAATATCCCATTTAAACCTGCCCTCTGGCAGTGGGAAGCCATTCCCCGCCCCCTTTATCTGCCCATCTAAAAAGTCACTGTCCATTTTTATAAGCTCAGTACTGTAAGGCCACAATGACATCTCCCTGAAGCATTCTTTTCTCCAAATTTGCTGCAATTTTCCTCTTTTTAGGGCCAAAGAACCTTTCTGCTCTGCAACCCCGGAATCTGTGGCCCCTGGTCAAGTTTCCAGGTGAGACAGTTTGTAGTGAGGCTTTTGTGTGGAATGCTGACCTTACATGTGTGTGCTGCCTTGTGGGGATGCCCCACCACCTATGGGCACCCCAGATCCCTGGAATTGTGTTTTCACATCCTAAATATGTCATAAAAGAAATATTTTTATTATTTAATCCAGCCATATACTGAGAACTGCAAGCAGGATCTTTATCAAAGAACTTCTAACAAATGAAATGCAAGAGCAGAACAATCACTTTCTCATCTAAAATGATGATAAATGGCAGCTTGAAAGTAGAACAATTTGTTCTTGTGTGGAACCACAGGACCTGAACTGAGTATATGTTATTTTCACTCTTAGACTATTCTCATCAGTTGCTCCATGCTCATATTAATAACAATTAATTATAATTTTATCCTGATATAACTATGTTGACTGAAATAGAGTCACACAGGGGATTAATTTGGTCCAGGATACTTTTCCATCACTGCATTTCTTGCCCTTGTTTTTTCAAAGCATTACTATAATAAATTAATTTGAAAATTGTTAATTGTTCAATTGTTAATTGAAAAGTTAATCTTATTCTCCAGATTCTCCAAACATAAAACCTCTGATTCTTCTCAGCAAATATTTACAGCTCGGGACTTGGGCAGTAACTGAGGATGCAGCCGCCACAATTGGAGGACAATGGCAATTTTTAAACCCAAACAGGGTTTTTATGAAGTCTGTTGCACACAATGGACAATATTGTAAAAGAAAAATATAATACGTGTGCACAATAAGGTGAAAGCAAATCCGTTTTCATTTTTTATTTTGTTGACTGGTATACAAGGTTCTAAAAAGGAATATTTTTTTTTTTCCTTTGTGAAGAACGCACTCCAGATTTACAATACTATATTCCACTGTATACATTTGCTAACAAAAAATACCACTACAGTATCCACACCAGTGACAAATCTGCCAGGAAGTGACTAGTTGATATGCCTTTTTATTACTGCAGCTGCCTTGTTTTTTCTAGTCAAAATAAAAGAAAATCACAGGATCCTTAAAATAATAGCTGACAGCAGGTAGTTACTGAGAAATGCATGTCCCTGGCTCTTAACTTTGTAGCATCCATCCAGATGGCAGATTAGAGGCTGGGATCTGCAGGTTGGTGACAAATACACGGGTAATAGCATTCAGCTTGCCTAACTGTAAAAGTGAATTCACTATTCCTCTTTGATTGTAGACCTGACATGTCAGATGAGAGGAGGCTCTGGAAGAAGCTGCCAAAGCAATAGCACAAATAAATGCCAGACACAGGCACCGCTTGATGTAGGATTACAAACACTGTACCTCTCATCAATTCAAATTTAGCTGATATGTAAAGCCAGCGGTGGGGGAACATCACAGGAGCAGCAGGAGCACAGAGGGCTGACGGGTACCTGGGCACGGTGACGGGAGGCAGGAGGCCCCTGAAGGCCTCTCCCTGTGGCACAGCAGCAGTGATTGGGTTTGCCAGGAGAAAGCAACACTTCTGGAATTGCCCTCCCGACATATGGCACGAGGGGTGCTGCCTAATTTGTCCCTCTGCCCTTCCCTATGCCGTGTCATCAATCACTTGACTTTTGAACAGCCCTGAGCCATCTCCCTCCCTCTCACTCTTTTTATTTTTTCATTTTGTTTTCCCCGTTTTCTCTCTTTTCCTGAGAAGTGCTAAACCAAACTCAGTGCAAGCTCCATGCTCATCTCTCAACCCTGACTTCATATGAGGAAAGTCTTCCAGAGCCCAGTTACTCCAGCCAATAATTAGCAGTGGATGCCAGGATGCCCAGGATGGGCTGAGCCTCACCCCCTGCATTATTCACAGGGCAGAAATCACATGTTTGGGGAGCTTTTCATTGTCACTACATGGAAAAGATCCTGCCAGGAGCAGAAATTATGATTTCTTTGGCTTTCAGTGGCCTCTGTGTCACTGGAGCTCAGGACCCTGTTATTGCTGGTGTTGGAAAGAAGATGCTGAAAAAGGCAGACAAAGCTCCCATACAGTGGGAGGAACTTCCTAATATTCCTATTCCACTTCTTTTGCACATAACATAGTGTCATGTTATCAATATAAAAATATAATGTCTCTCTGTAATCTTTACATGTCTTGTTTATTCAGTGAAGATGAGGAGTGACACTGTTGGAGGTGGTTGGAAAGATGCAGGTGGAGAAAGTCTTTACCTTATAATTAATCACAGCTCTGGGCTTCACATTCATACTTGCCTTCAAACCACAGGCTGCTCTTCATTTGCCAGGAATAGAACACTATCCATTGAATCCAGCTTTTAAGAAGTAAAGGTTATGTAAATCTCAGGAAATCCCACTTTATATATGCATTTGTTCAACAGGTGTATATAAGATAACATGAAAAACACGTCAGATTAAAAAAACCTGTTTGAATAAGATAAATAAGTATAAATGCATATTCTAAAATGTCTATTTGTGGCATATTTTGCCTTGACTTGCAATGCCCTCTCTTCTGACAGAATCATAGAGCCACAGAATACCCTGAGTTGGAGCGACCCACAAGGATCATCCAGTCCAACTCCTGATCCTGCACAGATGATCCCACCCTGTCTCTTGAGCTCTGTCAGCCTTGGTGCTGTGACCACTGCCCTGGGGAGGCTGTTCAGTGCCCAATCACCCTCTGGGGTAAGAACCTTTTCCTGAGATCCAACCTAAACCTCCCTGGCACATCTTCATGCCATTCTTGCATATCACTTTTGCTTCTTTGTCCCTATTTTATTATTTATACAGCAGATTTTATTGAAAAGCCAGAAAGACAATGAAAGCTTAGTGTCAAACTGCTGACTGATATTTCCCTAAAATCAAGTCCCTCCTTCCGGATCATGGAGTAATTATCCAGAAAGACTGTGTGGCTATCACTTATATTCTGAAAAAGGTAATCCTCTTGCTGTCTCCTTCCTCTAGCAGGACTTCAGTCCTGCCAGCCCATCTTCCCAGGGCAATGGAGTCTTGCTGCTGAAGGTTAAGTCATGCTTTGCATCGCACAGGTTTAGGGCTGAATTCTGGCTTAGTTCAGGGGATTTAAAACTGTGTAAGCAGAGGTAGAATTTGGCCTAACTCCGTAATCTTTGCTCAAAATTAAAGCTGAATAGATGACAATAAGCTTTTCTTTTAATATGAAAATCTTATCTTCTCAATCTGAAAAAGCTTTTGTAGATCCAGTGTCATCCAGGTCCTTAATGAATTGCTCTGTGTCACTGCAGTGAAAACTGAAGATTAATCTATTTATATCAACAAATGGAAAAGTAATACAGGGAAGTCAAAACCAAAAATCTTTTAAAGAAAGTACAGGGTAATGACTTTATCTATCATGTTTTGCATTGGTTAAGTTTGAATGTTTCCCTTAGTTTGCCCTGATATTTAAAATCTGCAGCCTGAGTTTCACAGCCCTTCCCACTACCCCTTAGCACCCACAAAAAGTTTCTTCTCTGGAGATCTGCTTTTGCCAGCCCTGATTTATTGCCCACAACTCTCAGTGTTATTGCCTTGTTTTTATCCTAACTGATACTGATGCTCAAATAATTCTGTTTACCAGCAAGTCATCTAATCATAGCTTTACATAATCATATTTATATTAAGGAGATAGGAACAATTAACTTTGTTTTAAGTGTAGTTATTTGAAATACAGTAGTGGTAATATCTGCCAGAAGCAAATAAACATATTAGCAGGAAATGCTTAAATGATCTGGATAACCCTATGAGCCAGCATAGCAGGTGGTAATATCCTGTTTTTAAATTACATTTCAGCAAGTGAACATAATAAATCCTCTTGTGTTATATATTTCGCTGGTAGCAACTTATACTCACATTATTCTATTTGACCTCATTACTGCTAATCATTATCACATTTTTAATAGCTGCCACAGTGAGTGAAACAGTTAATACAGTATTTCTTGCCGAAAGAGAGCCTGTCAGGTTATTGATGACAAATTAAAATTAATAAAGAAGATCTGTGTTGAATTTGAGGGAATGGAATAACTGCGAGCATCCAGATGATTGGAAAGGCCTCTGGGGTACTCTGTGAAGAGTAATGTTTTTGGTGTACGTGTATTGTCTTGAAAGGAACGCTAAAACTGCCAAATCTCTGCTTTTGCCTGGAAGACTTCCTGAAATAGGAGCTGTATTCTTTTGGCCCTCATCACATGTAATTTATCCCTGGGAGAGTTATTTCCTGCTCTGCACACCTCCTCTCGCTGCTGTAATAACAGCCAGTTGTTGGGGCTCTGCGCTTTTATTTACCTCGCTGAGGATCTTTGCTAGAACCATCACCGCCAGGTCCAGATGAGGCAGTAAATAAGTGAAACTCCAATCCTGAATTCCTTCCCTAGGTCTTTGCTGGAAATTTAGCCTATTGCTGTTTATTTAAAACTTTCTGGGGCTCTCCAAACCTCCTGGCAGCGGCAGCAGAGCATCACTGGCCTGGTGTCCGACAGCAGAGCCGACGGCGGGGAGCGGGCGCTAACTAACTGATTTTATAAAAAATTAATGCATTTACATATCCCCCAAACGCTCCTGCTCGTGTTTATTAGAGGTGAGGGCTCCGTGGGGAGAGGGTGGGAGCTATTCCCTGTAGAGGAGGGGCCGTTCAAGGCCATCCTGAGGTCCTGAATTAATTGCACGCCGCGGTATTAGCTCAGCCCGTCGCAGACAGTCGTCCACACTGCAGAATCACCACACATAATTTTGACTGTGCCCAGGAGGCAGAGCAGGGAGCCTGAATTATCTCTTACCAAAAGAGAAAGTAGTCCTTTGAGGTCAACGGCGGAGGTCGGCGGTGGGTCAGAGCAGAGAAAATGCCAGCGCCAGATCTGCCCTAAAAAGGGAAAAAATACTGGTCCAATTACCGCGCGTAAGCAAGTCGTGCAGGATTTCTTCACACAGAGGGGGTCTTTTTGGAATTGAAAAGGAACCAGCCACCAGCAACAGCAGTAGCATTGAGGGGAGGTGCTCACGTGAAATTTTGGGAAGGGAAAATAGAAGGTGCCGCCGTTAATTGCTTGGGAGCTGTTAAGTGGCAAAACTGCTGTTGTAGCATTCAGTGGATTCATGTGGGTTTTCTGAGTGTGAAACAAAGCTCTGGTGGATCATATGCTCTTCTGGTCTGTGATATTGATATTCTTTGTGTACAAAAAGGGTGACGTCTTAACTTTAAAACATCACCCAAACGAGAAGTGGCCAAAATCAGGATTGTTTCTTCGAGGAGTTACATTTCTTTTAGGAGCTATTTAGAATTAGCCACATTTGGAGGGGGAAAAAGTGGCATTATGGGCTTATGAGTTGTAGAAAACAAGCAAATTTGAGAGGTCTAAACTCTCTCTGAAGGTTCAACCACAGCAAATCCTTTTCCTGCCTCTGGCCTGGGACATGAGGTCCTTTTGGAATTCCAGCACTCAGTGATTGGGCATGCAATTAAAAGATCTGAGGGAAGGGTTAGGTAGGATCTCAGAAAAAAAGGTTCTTCCCCCAGAGGGTGGTGGGGCACTGAACAGCCTCCCCAGGGCAGTGGTAACAGCACCAAGGCTTCCAGAGCTCAAGGAATGTTTGGACAATGCTCTCAGGGTCAAGGTGGGATTGTTGAGGTGTCTGTGCAAGGCCAGAAGTTGGATTGGAAGATTCTTGTGGGTTTCTCCAGCTCAGGATATTCTGTGATTCTATGGTTTAGATCTCCATCTATGCCTAGAAATGCATCTTTACACGCAGGATGAAGGGCACTGAGAGCCCCAGCACTGAAGGGAGAATTTGTGTGGTTGACAAATACCACTCCAGTTGCTCTGCCGGTGAAATTTGGAATAAAAATATAGGAAATGAGGAGTTAATTCAATTAAACATTTTCCCACCCACATTTTACCTTTCCTCACCACTCAAGGGAATCATTCATGGAAAGTATATCACCAGCAGACTTATTTTTACCATTATTTTTAACTTAATGAGTATACCTTCCACATCAGAGGGAAAGTACAAAGGTTAAATTTTACATTAAGAGCACATTGCAACACGGTATGCAAATATCCCTATGCAAATCCAAAGCAGGCGGAAGATAAATGTGGTATATTTTTAACCAGTTAACTATGACTGTGAAGTATGGGGCAAGATATTCAGTAGTTTCATTTTATATCTTTCTTGTAAATAATGCATAAAGTATGTAGATGTTGTCAAAATATGATGAAGCTATTAGCTTTATAGTTTTCATAGTTAAGAATGTGTTCAGCATGTAGCTCCTAATAACTCATTTCCAAACGCAGACACCATTATAAAATATTTCTTGTTCAAGTGAATGTTATCATGTGACATAATGATTTTGCTTAAAACCAAGTTAAATGAGGAGTAAAATTAAACAATATTGCATGAATTGTGTTTGACTAATTTTGTGTCACATTATATTAGCCGAGCTTTCAAAATATGTGTTAATGACAAATAGTGTAAGCCCCTAACATACTTTATATGTCTGTAAAATCACCCTTAAGTCATTAGCTTTTAAAGGTTCATTTTGTTTGCAGTTTTTGTAGCCACTGGCTTTTTAGTGATTACTTTTGTCTATGAAACTAGACATGATTAAAAAAGAGATATTTTACATAAGTCTTTGGGACTTATTGCCATATTATGGGGGCATACTGTGTGCATTAAAACAATGCCTAATAATTGATGAGCTCTACACTTTGGAGGTAAACAGAGTTAAGGGTGAATTTTAATGTTTACATCGTATTTACATAAGAACCATGCTGAGCTCTTAATCAACAGTTTGTTTCTTTTATATCAGGATTTATCTGTTCCCTGCTATGAAAATCTTTCATTCCAAATGCAACCGAAGTCTTAGAGATCGCTGGGTTTAATTCAGAAATCATTGAATCTTAAAATCACAGACTGGT
Source organism: Platyrinchus mystaceus (assembly GCA_035041135.1). Lineage (NCBI taxonomy): Eukaryota > Metazoa > Chordata > Aves > Passeriformes > Tyrannidae > Platyrinchus > Platyrinchus mystaceus. The sequence goes on along the minus strand of JAWWLV010000180.1, from coordinate 34,580,033 downwards.
TTGGGTTTGAAGTACCTTAAAGCTCATCCAGTTCCACCCCCTTGCCATGGTCAGGGACACCTTCCACTAGACAAGTTGCTCCAATCCCTGTCCAACCTGGCCTTGGGCCCTTCCAGGGATGGGGCATCCACAAAAATTCCCAGATTTGTTTCAATAATATAAGTGCCTACTTCTGATGTGTCCTAGGCCCACCAGAGTTCGGCAGTGGGGACTTGCAGCCTTTGCAGTATTTACAGCATGGGTGGAAAAGCTTCTTCAGACTTATCGTCACTGGGGCAGGATTATATATGAAATATATATATATATAAAATATACCTATTAAGGGGTCATGGTGCTAAAATAGAGCAGGGTAAAAAGCTGCACCAGTTTCTTTTATGGATGGGCCTTCAGATATATCCAAGACTTCATGCCCAAATGGACATCTCTGGTCTTTATTTAGCCATTTTCCTGAATTTGTCTGTTATTTTCTCCCTCTCTGTCCTGTCTTGCTTGAAATAAAGAGGAAAGGTGGGTGTCCAGCCATGCTGTGTCTCCTGAGGTGATTTCAGGGAGGTGTTTTCCCCAGCACTGGTCACTCAGAAATACAGAGTGTTTTTTCCAGGTGAGACCAGGACCAGGCAGGTCTAACACTGGCTCTTGAGTCTTTCCTAAGAGGGAAAAGAAGGACTTATGTGGTGATGTCTTTCTATATATTTTTAGCTATGAAAAAAAAAAAAAAAAAGGGAAAAAGCCTTCCCAATGGACTGGGGTGATGCCAAATGGCTAAGTGGGAGGTAAGGGCAGGATACTGATGGGGGTGGGAAGGTGCAGAGAGAGAGCAATGTGCTGTTTTTAAGTGTTTCAGCGCTCAACTTCTTTGATAAAATCTTCATTCTGCCCACCCTACCCCGGTGCCTTAGAAAGCTACAGCTTTATCTCAAGAATTTTCCCTCTGGACACTTGTCAGAACAAAGAGTATGGACTTTGCATATCATTTATCCTCTTGTATATAAGGAGCTTGTCACATCTTAATGTTGAACCTCACCAGAGAGCAGACCTCTGGAGCACTCGGAGCTCTGCTTTGCATTTGGGTGGGAAAAGCGGATCCACGGGGCTGCTTCAGCTCCTGTCTGTGTCTCATGGCTGCTCTGCCCCTTCTTGCTGTGCAACACGTGCCACAGGCTCCCTGGAATGGAAGTGGGGCAATAACAACCTGGGCCCTTCTGGATATCACTCTGAGGTGGCAAAATTCCTTTATTAGCTGCTTTCATCAAACTTCTGATTACACAGTCACAGAACATCCTGAGTCGAAGGGACCCACAAGGATCATCGAGTTCAACTCCTGACCCTGTGCAGGACCATCCCCAAGAATCACACCATGTGCCAGAGGGTATGATGTGCTTTCGTAATATGTCCATGAAATTAAAATTGCTTGTTAGGGCTCAGCTTCTTTGGCATCTCAATAAGGGTTTTGAACTGGTGCTACTTGTGTGCATCCTAATTTTGGAAATGAAAAAAAAAAAATCCCAAGAAATTACATTGTGTAAATGCCCTGTTATATTGTCAGTGTTTGAAGGTACCCACAAGCATCATTGTGTCCAACTCTTAAGTGAATGGCCCTTACAGGGATCAAACTCACAACCTTGGCCTTATTTTAACACTCAAAGCTTTCAGAATAATGACTTGGCCTTCTTTTGCTGTGGAAGAATTTCTGTCACGTGGGGGAGGTCTCCTGGAAGAGGAGACAGGGAGGATCTGGGTCCTGTGTTTAGGTCCTGGCTGAGGAGGGAGAGCAGCAGCTCAGACAGCCCAGTCTGGACCAGCCTCCAAGGCTCTGCTGGGTCCTGGCCACTCATCCAGGGTCGAGATGCCAATCTGCCATCTGGGTGAAGAGGTTCCCTCTGAAGTGCCAAGAGCTGCATGAAGAAATGGGACATCAACATCTCACTGTTCATCCAGTTCCTGAAAATAAAGACTACAATGAAGATATTTTACAGTGGAAGGTATTAAACACTCCTGACAGAGTGATCACCAAGGAAAGGTGATCCCCAGACATTGGGGATAACAAAGCTCCTAGTTAAAGCTAGTTCTTTATCCAGGGGACTGCTTTCAAACCTTGCACTTGTCTACTCAAATCCTTTGAAGACCAAAATATTTAATGGCAAAATTTTGTTACCAGGCAAAATACATTCCGAATATTGGGATTTTTTGAAAGAATATGCAAGACCCATTGTGATTCCTTCAGTTTACTGATTTCCAAATGTCACATAGTAGTTCAGAGGCCTTTCTGACAACTTTCAGAAGAGAAAAGCTGTCAAGGAGCACACTGAACAGCAGAATGGTTGAAGATGGGCCTGATCATATCAGCTAATACTCTGCTGGCCTCTGATTAATACTCTGGATTCCATCTATCATGATGCAAGGACAGCTCTGCCACATTGTTACCCTGAGTTGATTGAACTGGTTATTCCATAGCTATTTCTGGAAGATCAGTAGAAGAAAAACAAAGCAGGTGAAATGGATAGCTGGCAGTGAAGCTGTTTAAATATTTATAAAACAGTTAGCTAAGATTCAGGAGCCATTTAACAGAGCCAAATTTGATGCATTAAGATGAATAATTGCTCTTCTGTAATACCATTCCATTTATTTATTTATTTAGTCTTTAACATCATATCACTACTTTCCCTATGACTTGAAGAAAGATTTGGAAAGTAATATATTGTCCTTGGATCAGACTCTGAATGATCATAAAATGTCAATCTGGAATTATGCCACTTTCAAGGAAAGAGTTGTTGATTTTCTTTGCTGTGTTGAGAACAGAATTTGGAAAAGGGAAAGAGAAAGGGAAAGGAGAAGAAGAGAAGAGAAGAGAAGAGAAGAGAAGAGAAGAGAAGAGAAGAGAAGA
>JAWWLV010000180.1:34544536-34553778 GCA_035041135.1 Platyrinchus mystaceus | reverse complement strand
AAAAAAAAAAAAAAAAAAAAAAAAAAAAAAAAAAAAAAAAAAAAAAAAAAAAAAAAAAAAAAAAAAAAAAACAAAACCAAAAAAAACCCAAACAAACAAACAAAAAAAAAACCAACAAAAAAACCCCACCACCCAAACACATCAATAAGCTATTCAGTGTTTTCCATGATATTGAGATTTTTCTACAAAATATTCAGGAAAGAAACAAAGATTATTCCCATTGAACCTTCCTTTTGTGGGAAGCAACACCTCAAAAACATATGGGAAAAAAACTGCATCATAGGATGCACAGAGTGATAAGGAGGTTATCCCAGGCTGGACAAACACTGGAGGGAAGTTTTAAGTGCCCTACCTGATGCAGTAAAACTCCCATACAGTATGTCCTAAACTTTGTATTCCTCATTTAACAAAAGACGCTGCCACAGATAAATATCAGAACAGATTTGTTAATGCTGCACTATTGGCAGCTAAAAACAGATCACTGTGGACTGGAAGACTGAACAACTGCCAACAGGTAATAAATGGATGGCTCAGTCTAAGGATTTACTGCCAGTGGGGGGAAAAAGGGAGTGATGTGAACAGAAATAAACTGAAAGAATTGAAGCACACACCAAATTTCTTGCAGTCTTCCTTCAAAACATGATTGGGTTGGCAAAAGCCAAGGGAAAGAAGGAGAAACCCCTAATAATCCAGAGAAAGCCTCTGGGCTCCTCTGCCCAGACTGCTGTGCTGCAGCAACACCCATGGGCAAGTGTTCCTAAATAATAACACAAAATTTAAAAACTCTTTATTTTCAGATAAAGTGTTTAAACTGGCTCTTCTGTCTTAATCGTCACAGACAGAGGTGTTCAAATACCTCACAGAGGTGTGCAAAAGGATGGGCTAAATGGGAGAGACCCCAACATGTGCTTCCAGAGCTGGTCCTCCCGAGAGGATCCTCAGAGGTTCTGCTTGGGAGTGCCCAGCAATGGCACAAGAGGAACAGGCAGAAACTGATGCCCAGGAAATTCCACCTGAACATGAGGAAGAACTTCTTCCTAAGAAGTGACCGAGCATTGAAGAGGTTGAGAGAGGGTGTGGAGTCTCCCTCACTGGAGATATTCCAGAACTAACTGTGATACTTACATGTGCTCTGGGATGACCCTGCTTGAGCAGGGAGGTGAGACCAGATGAGTCACTGTGGTCTTTTCCAAGCTTACCCATCCTGTGAGCTCCTCTTGCTGTGGAATGAATAGAGCAGTGTCTCTCCAATGAGCCCAAAAATGCTGATGCACCATAATAAGTTTGAAAATGTTAATCATTGAAGCATCTTCTCAAGAATCCTGAGGTTCTGAGTTGTTCTTCCATCATCACAAGCCTCGCTGGAGCCATGGTTTGCTCACACAGCTCTGCAGGACAAGGCAAGGGATTTGTTCCCAGCAGAGATGCCACTCAATGCTGATGTACCTGTATTCTGATTGTATTGTTCAATATTCTTATGGGAAAAAACCAGCTAAATGATCTGGAGAGAGGCCACTACAGACTTGAATCCAACTGTTCACTTACACAGGGGTGTAACCAACAGAGCAAAGGCATCTTATTTTCCTACAGCATTAGCTGCACACATTAGGTACAAATTTCTGTGTGGCACATTAGTGATCTTCACACCCCATATAATAATAATTTCAGGACAAAAAGTCATGGTTAAAGGTATCAACCTGAGCTGAAGTCCCAGAGAAGAGGATCAGTCTATATGGAGAGTCTGGAGCAGCATTAACAAGCCCTGTTAACTCTATTTAGAAAAGGAAAAAAAAAAAAAAGGAAGAAAGTCAAAAGGAAAAAAAAGTTCCCCAGCAAACTGAAAGATATGAACTTGATAATTACTTGGAACCAAATTAATATCAGGATGGCTGCCATTATTCTCTGAGGACAACCATTTCATCTACTGTGCAGGTGTACTCTCCAAGAGTGGATCATGCTGATGAAAGACTGAGAGAATTTCAATGACACCTTGAGGGATCTTATGAATAAAATATCAAAAAATGGACATCTCCTTTGTATAGGGAGATTTTAATGCAAAAACTGTAACAGGTTTATAAGTTACACCAAGAAAATAAGGAAGGTTTATTCTGTCTTTGGCTGAAGACAGACAGATATTGCCAAGTCAAAGTTTTTCATAACCACAAGAGACTCTTCTTTCAAACTCTCACGTTACCTCTGGGCCGGACTCTTCTAAGCAGATTAACAACACACTCATAAACCAACAAAACTGAGAAGTGACCCTTTCTCCTCCAAGCCCTGACAATCAGAAAACTTCCACAAGAAAACCGCTTGCACTTGCAATCAAATCTCCACTGGGCATGTTACAGAAACAGGCAGCAGAGAGCAAAGCATGTCAACAATGGATTTAATAACAAACAGGGAATAAGAGCCTTGTTCTGAAGGAAGGAGAAAACAGTGATGGAAGGGAAAAAACTTATAAAAATCTACACTCAAATTAGTAATAAAGCCATTAACCTGGCTGAGAGGCCTCTTTTGTGCCCTAGGTTTCACCTGTGTATCATGTCAAAGTGATATGTCATAGAATTGTGGAATTCTAGAATGGTTTGGGTTGGAAGAGACAGAATTACAGCATCACAGAATCAATTAGGTTGGAAAACAACTCTGAGATCATTGAGTACAACCTGGGACCCAACAACAGCATGTCAACCAGACCATGGCACTGAGTGCCAGGTCCAATCTTTCCTTAAACACCTCCAGGGACAGTGACTTCACCACTTCCCTGCGCAGTCTATTCCAAGACCTAAAAGATCATTTCATTCCAAACCCCCTTTCAGTAGGCAGGGACACCTTCCACTAGACCCAACCAACCTCACCAGCAACACCATGTGCCTGAGAGTATCAATCAAAATGCTCCTTGAGCTCTGTCAGCCTTGGTGCTGTGACCACTGTCCTGGGGAGCCTGTTCAGTGCCCAGACACCCTCTGGGGGAAGAAGCTTTTTCTAATATCCAACCTAACCCTGCCCTGACACAACTTCTGGCCATTCCCTGGGGTCCTGTCCCTGGTGTCCCCAGAGCAGGGATCAGTGCCTGCCCCTCTTCTGCCCCTCCTGAGGAAGTTGTAACTGCAATGAGGTCTCCCCTCAGTCTCCTCTTCTCTAGCTGAACACACCAAGTGCCCTCAGTGTCCTCACAGGGCTTCAAATCAAGGCCCTTCACCGTCTTTGTTGCCCTCCTTTGGATGCTCTCTAATGGCCTCATATCTTCCTTATATTGTATCACCCCAAACTACCCCAGTATTCCCGGTGAGGCTGCCCCAGGTCAGAGCAGAGCAGGACAATCCCCTCCCCAGCCAACAATGCTGTCCCTGGTGCCCCCCAGGACAGGGTTGGCCCTCCTGGCTGCCAGGGCACTGCTGACTCATGGATGACTGGTCACCAACCAGGACCCTCAGGTGCCTTTCCTGGCACTGCTTTCCAGCACCTCATTCCCCACTCTGTCTGTACATCCAGGGTTGCCCCATCCCAGGTTCAGAATCCAGCACTTGCCCTTGTTGAACTTCACGCAGTTGGTGATTGCCCAGCCCTCTGATTTATCAAGGTCTCTCTGTGGGTTTGGGTGATGCTTTACTGGCTCATGGTGGGAAAGGGTAGAGCTTTTTTGGAGAGGCTGGAGAATTTCCCATGGGCACCTGCCTCCCTGAAATTCAAGTGCTCCCTGCAAGGCCATTTCCATTTTTCCACCAAAAACCAACCTCAAACCCCACTAGGGTTGTGTGGGTGTGTGTTGGGGGTGTGTGCTCACCTAAGGTTCAATCTAGGTAAAAGATGAGCTCTGTTCATGGGGTGCTGAGTTCCCAGTAATTTCAGGGGAGTTTATGGTGCTTTGCATTGAGTGGGAGAATTTGGGAGAAGCCAAGAACATGATTTGTAAGCGTTTTGCTCACGTTGCAGAGAGGTACATGCATCTGCAATTGAATATGCACTTTGTTAGGTTAAGAAACATTTCTTTATGCTCTGCAAAGCAAGTGAATAAAACTGAGAGGGAAATATATACTGTCAGCTGCCTTTGAACACAAAATACTTTATTTTCTGTTGTAAAGACGAAGAGTACAGAAAGAAGAAATGCAGTGGTGTGTATGATCATCCTATATAAGCACATTAGAAAGGCACTGTGATACCAGTCATATTGTGAACTTAAAGCCACCCCTAATTAAACTGTCTGCATCCCCCAGCACTTCCCCGTAACGATGTCAAGCCGAGCAGCAATTAGTTGTCCCTCTATGAATGTAAACACTGTTTGTAAATCATATAAATTTAACCTGCTTGGCTTATTGAAAAGCTCCGAAAATGGAATTAATTATTAGCGTAGATTTTGGAGCTGTGATTTATTGAATCATTTTTGAACGTCTTGATAGAATGTTTTCTGCGGTTCGTGGCAATTAATTCTCGTGGCAAAGGTAGGACTTATTAAAAATCTCAGATATAATTTGGGGTAGGGCTAATGGTGTGCACAACAGCATGCAAAGTATTTTATTGCACTAACACAACTGCTGGAGGTTTATTTTAAAGCGAGATTTAGTCCCTTCTAAGGAAACAAGTGCCCTGACCTTTCAGCTTGCTGCATTTTGCACCTCCCCTACTACTTCAAGCTAATTTGAATGTGAAGTTTGAATCCTGAAGAAAGATGCCCTTATGCAGTAGTTCATCTTCTCTTTAGAGATCAGACTAAATGCCCGTGGCAATATGCTGGGAAACACAGCACATTACCATGAAATAGCTCCATTAGAGACAAAGAAATGTAAACAAAACAAACACATTTGCCACTGTTTTTAGCTCAATTATATTTCTCCTATTGATGGTGTTGCCTAAAATGAAAAAGTGCTCCAGACCTAAATTTAGTAAACCTTTTGTTGCAATTTACTCCAGCAAAACCTCAGTGGCTGGAGGTGGATGGTTTACCTGAGCCATCAGCTACAGAGCACGTTTATGGTTATTGTATTTTACAGGTTGATAGATTTTTATATTCTGTCCAAGCCAGGATCTTACACCACCTGGTTTATTATTTAGTAATTTACAGTGCAGTCAGGCATGTTTGGTTTAATGTAGGATAAACTTATAAATCTATTGTTCCTCCAGTTGCTGGGGTTGGTGTGCAATGAACTACAGAGCTTGATGCGTACATACATTTCAGCTCTGCTTATTTTCTTTGATAGGGAAGCAGGCAATAGATAACACAGTGACAGTGGCATCCCAGGGGACAGCAAAATGTGAGAGCAACACACCGTCAGGTTAGTAGGTCATTATTGTATGAGCACTGAGCCATTAATTGACTACTGTACCAGTCTCAATCTGTGTCAGATTATGGCTTTTGGCAGCAAGAACTGTTATCTAATAGCTAACTTTGCTTCTTTAGTGGCTTTTAGGTTTTCTGATAAAACTATATGTAAAAAGGTAAAGATATTTGTTACACTTAAAAAAAAACAAACATGAACAAAACCAACAGACAGAATAGTGGTAATGTCAGTAGGTAAAAATTCCTGTGAGGGAGCATCTAGCAGAGTGTTTAGCTAATATTTGTGAGTATTTTTTTACAAACTTGAGTAGTCAAATACTTACTTTAGGGGGAATAGATATTACAGGTGCAAGACTGTCAGAAATTGATACCTGATGCCTGAATTATGTTGTTAATCTGTAACACTGAGTGGGATTATGAGAATACACAGTCTGTAACAACAACAATAAACGTCATTTGTACAAATCTTTCTGTTTTCTCCTAAAATCTGCCGTAGTAAAAAGGGAGTTGTCAGTCCTGGCTCAGGTGATGGTCCACAAGAGACCCAGCCTGTGGCAGAGCTGTGGCATCTTCCCCCAGCACTCAGCTCCCGGTGGCAGGAGGTCCAAAGCTGAGCTGTGTAATAAGGGAAGAAATCAGTGATGTGAGGGAGTTTTGAGGGAAAAATCATCTCTTCTTTGGCAGGGTGATCTTGGCAACTTGTGTCCATCAGAGAGTAAATTCCCAGCTTTCACAGGCAGGCTGTGGGAGGCTGAGGGTGTCTGTGTTCAGCCCAGTGCTTAAGTTGGGCAGGATTTTGCTCTGGGTTTAAGGATAAATCCTGCTTGTGGTTCAGAGATGATTTTAGATTTCTGCCATATTTCAGTGACATCTTTCAGGGTACTTCAGGCTGAAGCCAAGGTGTTGTTCTGCCTCATCCCTACACCTGCCAAATGCAAACCTGGAGATTTTGCCAAGATGAGAGCCCAGTAGGAGTTGAATACAGCTTATGCTGAAAAAGGGCTTCGCTGAGAGCTGGTGTTGGTGGAGTGACTTGGACCTTGGTGGGGTGAGTGTGTGTGTGTGTGTAGTCTTGGCTCTAAACCTGGTACCCCTATGGTCTATAATTCCTTAGGAATCCTCATCCTGACTCCAGAGGAGTTCAGGGTTTTGGGGTGCACCAACTGGGGTCACTCACATTCCAGCTGTGCCACACATCTGGTGTTTGACACTGCTGTTCAAGTGATGGAGACCGAGTCTAATTTCTGTTGCTACCCATAAATCGACCTGCCTGTGACCTTGGGCAAAATAGTTAATCCAGCCAGCCCTCAGTTTCCCTCCTTTGCTCTCCATTAAAAATGATTTGCTGGCCGAGGGTGTCACGTTGGGCAGGAGAACCCAGGGTGAGTGCTAATAATTATCAATATGGGAAAAAAAACTGGGAGAAGGTGGTAAAGGAAGTCAGAAACCTTTATTTCATTAGAATTGTATTTATATTGAATGCTATTACAGTTAATATTTTGCAGATCCCATTTTCCTCCATGTGTCTAAATTTGAATAACTTCCACTGGATTTCTTGCCCTGTTAAAAGACGTGGATAAAAATGTGCAACAATTGAGCTTTGAGCATTTCATCTCATTTTGCTATTCCGTGCTTTCTCCTTTCTCTTACAGCAAAATCATTTCTAGAAATTGGATAGCAATATGTAAAATACATTTTTTTTCCTGCAGTGATGGCTGATTACATTGATTCTACACATTGTAGTGCTCTTAATGGAGATTTCTGGTTCCCATTTGCTGCATCATGTGCTGAGGCTGTTTCTATGGTCCCTGCTGCATCTTGTCCCCTTGGCATTTTTTTAAAAACTCATTTGGAAGAATTAACTACCTTTTACGTATTTAAAATTTGACTCCACGGAAATCGATGTACAAATAATTTTTATGGTTACAATAAGTAGGTTCCATAACACAATACAAATATCTGTATGTAAATCTTGCCTTGGAGGTAGATATCTACTGTACATCCCAGTACTTATCCCACTTTCACACCTAATTTTCTTTGTGAATCACACATAAAACTCACATATTCTCTGCTGTGCAATGAAATCATGAATTCTTAGCATGCCCACATGTAAGACGTTTCTCTGAGAATAATATCCATAACTATTTTTTAAGGGGGAAAAAAAAAAAAAGCCAGGGAAGGTTTTGGTGCACCGTTTATTTTTATGATAATTTAAATATGTTAATACTGTACCTAAGAGTTTTATATACATACACATTTTGCATAAAGAAGAGCTTTTATTCCCAAGCGAGGTTGGGAGGGGAATAAAGAGAAACCTGTTCAGGCATCTTTGGGCACAATGTTAAACAACACCAGAAAACTCCCTTCTCTCCAGACTTTTCATAACTGTCTTGTACTGCACAACAGCTTGCAAACATATATTATTTCTTGCAAAGAGGTGTTTTAAAATTAACCCTCATGAATTTGTGAGAGTGTTTGGTAAAAGTATAAGTGTCCCTGGACCCCGGGCTGTGGGAAGGGGCTCCGTTCTGGGTGGTGGAACTGCATTTAGATTTAATTTTTTTGTTCCCTCCTTCCTCCCTCTTTTGCCAGTGCTTATGGCAGGTGTCACTGTGCATTTTTCTTAGAGGCTGTTAATCATGGAATCATAAAGGTTGGAAAAGATCTCCAAGATGAGCACCACCCATGCCTTCTTTTGACCTTGGGGGATCCCACCTCCCTCATGGTCAGAGCCTCTCATGGCCCCTCCAGGGACACTCCTGGATTTACACCAGGTCTGGTCTCTTCTCCTCTCTCCACATGAGGTGGTTTTGTTCACTCCAGGTCTGAGGGAATGGTGACAACCCTCACTGACAGGACAAGCTCTCCCTAACCAAGGACTTGAGAACTTGGTCCTTAAAAAAGCACATCCTGAAGATGCTATAAAAAGTTGAATTTTGGTTGTTTTACCTGTAATTGCAACAGAGAAATTCTTTAAAAATAAATGCAAAACACAGTACATGGATACTTGAGAACATGGATACAGAACATGGATACTTGAGAACATGGATACAGAACATGGATACTTGAGTTCATTAATATATTAAAAGTATAGACAAAGCTGTTTAAAAGCTTTATTTTTTAAATTTTTGTTGTAGTTGCTGTTGCCTGGTCCTTTTAAAGTGGCTATGTAATGGTTGGGGAATTTCCTGGAGGAAAAGTGTTGTGCAATTAACCCTTGATTGCAGTTAGACCTTGCAAGCACAATCCTGAGGATCTTAATTAATGATTAGAGCTGAGCCAAACTTGTGCAAAAGCAGGTCCCTCCTGCCCTGATGGCCCAGGGGAGCTGTCAGCGGAAGAAGGGAGCAGAGGGGCCCTCATGTCTCACGCCACCCGCACAGGGGGAGAGGACCTTAAGGGTCCTAAAGGCCTTTTTGAACCTTAACAATTCTGTTATTCTATAACCATGTCTCTAATTTGGGTTTAGGCATAAGAAAAAAGTATGAAAAGTGCTGAAGGTGATGGACAAGTGTTGGTGTCCCAGCCCAGTCTTGGCCACCAGAGCAGGATGGATTTCACCTGGAGGTTACAGGAGCTGCTGTTCTGGCTCCTCAAGCAGAATGAACAACAAGGGAGTTCTTAATGGAACTGCACAGGATATGGTCTGTATTAGGACATAAAAGATACTTGTTTTTCCCAGGCTTATTTCCTCAGAAGTGAGAGAAACACCTTTAGGGAAAACCTATTTTTTTTGCTTAATTTTTTTTTAATATTCTTTTTGAAAACATTTTCCGCTTAAGAGGTTTCGGGGATTTTTTTTCCTTCTTAAGCACCGTGGCCAAATTTGTCTGAAAAGCTCTAGTGTGGTAATTGTAGCAAGCAAAATATTACTCTTTTAAAAAGAAATATATGCCTGTAGTGTGTGGGGAGACCTGGTTATCAACACTCCAACTGTTTTGTGCAGAGCACTTTTTGTTCCACATTA
>JAWWLV010000180.1:34527036-34542036 GCA_035041135.1 Platyrinchus mystaceus | reverse complement strand
CTCCAGGCCCTTCACCATCTTCATAGCTCATGGTACTCCATGGTGTCCATCACCAAGGGTGGGTTTCTTGCACTGGGACACTTTGAAAGCTTTCCCAGAATCCCAGACTGGTTTGAGTTAGAAGGGATCTTAAAGCTCCTCTCATTCCAGCCCCCTGCCATGAGCAGGGACACCTTCCATTATGCCAGGTTGCTCCAAGCCCTTTCCAACCTCGCCTTGGACACTTCCAGGGATGGGGCAGCCACGGCTTCTCTGGGCAACCTGTGCCAGGGCTTCACCACTTTCACAGGGAAGATTTTCTTCCTAATAAATCCACTTTCAGTGGATGCTCTTTGTTTCCCTCATTACCCTGCCAGTGAAGGCTCCATCTCAGAGCTGCACTGGGCTGAGTGCTTAATATTCACCTCCTTCCATCCTTCTCCATCCCATTTGCATGCTGCAATTAAAGAAAGTAGTCTTGTTTGCATAGTGCTTTAAAAATGTTTCTGTCAGCAACAACACTGGGGTTTGAAGAGCGCTATCTCTCTAAGAGCAGAGCTAACTAATTGCATAAGGGTCACACCATCTGCTGCTAAAGAAGTAAATCTTCAGATGATGAGAAGTTAGGATTTATGGAAAACCTCCTGACAGGGATAGCTCTTGCTTGGGTATTTGCTTTTTTCACATGTTTTCAGTTGTTTCCTATAAATTTGCTCTGCTTTGATTTTTTTTCCTCCTTTTTTTTTTTTCTCAAAAGGGAAAAAAGACAAAAAAAAATAATTTAAAAAAACTTGGTGGAGACTCTGCAGAAGGAAAGGCACATTTCTTAAATCCAAATGCTATGGTTTATTGACTGTATCTTACTCTGAGAAGCATCAATATGCACCTCATTGTAAAACTTAGGTCAGAAAATACCTCTGAGACCATGGAGTCCAACCATTCCCCCAGCACTGCCAAGGCCACCAAAAACCCATGTCCCCAAGTGCCACATCCACATGGCTTTTAAATCCCTCCAGGGCTGGTGACCCCACTCCTGCCCTAGGCAGCTCTGCCAGGATTGGACAACCTTTTCCATGAAGAGATTTTCCAACCTAAACCTCCCCAGGTACAACTTGAGGCCGTTTCCTCTTGTCCTGTCACTTGTTCCCTGGGAGCAGAGCCTGAACCTCACTTGGCTCCACCCTTCTTTCAGGTATTTAATTAATAACATTGAATTATTTTCATTGAATTAATAGCACAGAAGTAGAAAGGGATAACCTGAACCAAACCAGCTTTTAAATTTTGTCAAAAGTCTTTGGCTCAGTCTGTCCTAAGTTCAATTTCTGCACAGCTCCTCTCTCCCAGAGCAGTTGGACATAAACCTCTTTCTGTGATCACTGTACCTCTGCTTGCAGCTCTTTCCAAGCCAAATGATAAATCCTGTGTATAAATTTGTATTATTCTGGCCATATCATCATCCCCAGTCAACCAGGTTTCCTGTGTCTGTGCCAGGGATAGTAATTAGTCACTTTGTCCAGTGACCCCCTGGCAGACCTAGTTGGGTCAAATTGATATCCCTGGTCTGTTCTCTGCCAAAGATGGTTTAATAGTAGAGGCTTTAGCACCTGAGCTTGTCTTTATGGGTACAAAACATCTCAATTCCTGCAACAACAAATCTCTAAAATCACATGCTGTGTGATATTAGAACTGTATCTGTCCCACTGATGATGAATGAACCAGAAAGACGCAAATTTTATTTGCATCACAAAGCAAATAAATAAATAAACAAACAAACAATCAAACAAATAAATAAATGCTTTTTGCCATTCAAAGGATTTGACTGAAAGACCAAGGGCTGAGAAGAATGTGAGGTGGCAATTCTAGGTATCTATTCATTTTTCAAGAGAGAGCTGAGTTTTAGCCAAAATCTTCTGTTGATCACTATAAGTTAATCAGTGGTGCTGAGTAAATTAGGTTGCCCAGAGAAGTTGTGGGTGTCCCATCCCTGGAAGTGTTGGACGGGGCTTGGAGCAACTTGGTCTAGTGGAAGGTGTCCCTGCCCATGGCAGGGGGTGGAATGAGATGAGCTTTAAGGTCCCTTCCAACCCAAACCATTTTGTGATTCTACAAATAAATGGAATTTTGATGACAACTTCAATAAATAAATGAATTTTGTCCATTGATTAAAAAAAAAATTAGTGGGTCCTTTTTCTCATTAGGCAATTTTTGTGGGCAGAGAGTATGTCACGTGGCTGTCAATGGGCTCATTTACATCTTCCAAGCCCTTCCTCAAGGTTTCTGTCAGAAATGAACTTCACCAATCCCACAAATTGAACAAATCAGGATGCCAAGAGAGTAAAGTTTGTGATAATCCCAGAGGTAGGAAACTGAGAGCAAAAGCTCAGTTTTCTGGTTTAGGTGCCAACACACAGTCAGGGAAGGTTTTTAACTTTTCATTGTCAGCAGAGGAACATTTGCAAGGATTTCTAATCCAACCTGGCAATACAAATGTGCGCCCTTTTCAAAAATACACCAACGTTTTTTTTCTTTTTTCCCAAGAATCACCGACTTGAAAGGCAGCTGTGATGAAGGAATATTTAAAGTGGAATTTTTAGCCGGTGTCTATGATTTTGTTATATTCATTTTTGGTAAAAGGCAACCGGGAAGTGACGCGATGCATAAAAGAACAGTGTGCTGGGAGCTGGTGTCTACAGGAATTTAAAAAGCTCCACTCTCAGATTCTCAGTCAGCCGTACAGTGTTTTTAATCAGGGGAAGGAAGGAATTAATATATCCACATTCCATAAACCTTCACTTGTATTGTCGATAACAATAGTTAAAAATCTCAAAGCTGGAGCAAACCTTATTTAAACAAAGAATCTGTCAATTCTGCTGATGTTTTGTTTGAAGATGCAAATTTAATTGCAGGGGTAGATACTGCAGACATTCAATACTCACAGACAGTCTGTGTGTGATTCCTGCAGGTCTGTCCCTTCATAACTATAGCTTATTGTGCAAGAGTTGGGGGTCTGTAAAATATATTAATTTTCATATTTGTGTTCAGGAAATCACTGCTCTTCTGCATCAGGGGAAATGGCAGCACAAGTACAGACATTCTATAAAGTATTTGCTGGTTTTGTGCTCGCTCAGTGGATGCTTTTTGGATCAGACACCTGTGAAAATTGTGTAGAGGATGATTCTTAGATGCAACTCAGGCAATTCCCCTGCCTCGTGTTCCACCTGGCCCCAGCTGCTTCCCACATCACCTCTGCGAGTGCTGATACTGGGAATAAATGGGCTGAAGGGCACTGGCAGGAGCAGAGTGAAAATTCGAAGGGCAGTATGTCAGGAATTCAATTCTAGTTTATTTGTAATTAAAAGATGTCATCAACTGAAAAAAAACAGAGCAAATATTTTCTAAAGATTATCATTCTACAATCATTAAGGTTGTAAAAGACCTTTAAGATCATCAAGTCCAACCAGCACCACCACCATTTTCACCACTAACCATGCCCTCAAGTGCCATATCCACATGTTTTTTGAACACTTCCAGCAATGGTGACTCCACCACTTCTTTGGGCAGCCTGTTCCAGTGCCTGACAACCCTTTCCATGATCAATGCAGTGTTTAAAAAATGCAGCTTTGTTAGGAGAACTTTCTCTCGTATAGGTTTTCAAACAACCTCAGGTGCCACATGTGGTGTAAAGCCCAAAAAGCTTTTCTCCGCTGGAAAAAGCACATTGTAAGTTTAGACTTTTGCTTAGACATTTGCAAGATGCTGGTAAATTTGTAAAGTGAGGAGCCTCGGGGATGTGATGGCTGGTTTACACATCCTCAATGTGTAACCTGTGCCAGGCAAAAGAAGAGCAGATCAGCCACGTCTGGAGTTTGCCAACTCCACACTTGTGACTTTGGAGCATCAGAGATCATGAAATCATGGAATCATAGAATGTTTTGGATGGAAAGCAACCTTAAAGGTAGTCTCATTCCACCCCCTGCCACAGGCAGAGACATCTTCCACTAGAGCAGGTTGCTCAGATTTTAATTTCTGAATCTTTTCATGATTGTTTCCAAACTCACACCCATTTCCAAATGCTCTGAGTGATGTTCTCTCTCAGCTTGCCCTGAAATGTGATAGAGAAGGCAATTTAAAGATTTCAGTAGGATCCTCTGGAGTGAGCTGAATTTCCCCTGTGGAGAAGTCAACATAAATCAGGCTACTGGTGAATCCTCTCTAGACCACTGACACCTTCCCACATATTGACCTCTACTAAGAATGGCTGGAAAAGTTCTGACAAAACATTTTGCTCACCAAAACCAAAGAAACCAATCCACTGTACCTTGTGATCTGTGACTCCCTCCAAAGAGCTGAAATGAAAGCTCTAAAGTGAGGCTGGTGCTAAGGGTTAAAATCTTGATGACATCAATTCCCTGGAAAGCTCCTTGGACAGTTCTGAGCTGAAAACATGCACCACTTCATTCTTCAGCACGAGAAATAATATTTCATATTGTATTTTGGACATGATGTCCATTTTTTGGCTCAGCTAGCAAGCCAGAAATTGTTTTTAGATTTCCTCCTTGGCATTCACAAAGTTTTGCCTAAAACCCTTGGAGACTTGCTGAAAGAGATTTATTTATGTGCCTTGCAAGGCGCTTGCCAAATAACTTCAGCTTCATGTTTTTTAATAATTTTCTAAATTTAAAAATTAATAAAAAGACTAAACTCTTGGTTTACTCATTATTAATTATGAATATTCCCATCTATTCTGCCTTAAATAGCAAAGATAAACAAAAGTTAAGATGCTGCTAGGGAGTTAAAAATGCTGGAAAACTCCCTATCCCTCTTGTGTGCATGGGGTTTGTGGAGTGTGTTCTATTATTTTGTGGGTGACACTTTCTCCAAAAAGTGTCATAATTTGGAGACTTCCTTTTGAAAGAGCTGTTGGGTAACTCACTTCTATTAACTTTTAAAGTGGTTTTTTGGAAGTCTTAGAAGGAAAAAAAGTTGTTCTGCCTTAACAAAAAGGCCACACTTTATGAACTGTGATGTTTTTCTTTTCAAAGTAGGAGGAAAAAAGAGTCAAGTAGGGATAAGGCCGTATTTGTCCTCCTCTCCCATATATGTGAAGAATCTGTGAGATTTCCTCAGCAGAGCTGAGGACACTGAGTCAAAATTAGGTTTTATTTGTTTTGTAAGTAGTAAAAGAATAATTATTCTGGTTGTTCCATGGTTTCAGAGCACTGTGGCCTCCTCAGAAGTCTGGGACAGGCTTTGCTGTGCCCATTTTGAGTCTGTAATTTGATTTTGTTATCAAGTATTTGGCTTAATTGAAAGGTCAGTTAAAAGATACTCTGTTTGTATCAGTCAGACCTAAATTGTCACTGACTTTCCTCATAGCTGAGCTTGCTGTGCCACCTGTAAGGGGTGATGCATGTTTATATCTACTCTGCAAATGAGAGACTG
The DNA here is from genome assembly GCA_035041135.1 of Platyrinchus mystaceus. Classification (NCBI taxonomy): domain Eukaryota; kingdom Metazoa; phylum Chordata; class Aves; order Passeriformes; family Tyrannidae; genus Platyrinchus; species Platyrinchus mystaceus. The sequence goes on along the minus strand of JAWWLV010000180.1, from coordinate 34,536,615 downwards.
GTAATGGCACAGCAGTATTACATACAAGCTTTTGATAGAGATTTGAACACAGCCACTGGATCAAAAAGCAGAACTGGAGTACTGGAGGGTGTCCATGGATATCCTGCACCAAGCTGTGTGGATACAAGACCCACGTTGAGCAAACTGTTTATCACCAGCTTATGTGAGTTCAGGGAGCAAAACAAACCAGTTACCCCAAAACTTGCTACCAGTGTGCTCACTAGGCTCAAGGAGTAGCCCAAGTATTGAACTATGCCTCTAGTAAATTAATTTTAATTGGTTTGGAGTAAAAAAATAATTAGAGAAAATGGTTGCAGAAGTGATTTTCCCCCTTCCCCCCCCCTTATTTCTTTAAGGCATAAAACATGTTGAGTTGATCTTGCGTGTGCTCAGATCCTTTTCCTTTCCTCCAACTTAATCCTTCAGAGCTGTCTTGCCATTCCCCAGCTCCAGGTTGAAAACAACTTTCAGAACGAGGCGCCTGGGAGTGCGACCGAAGTGGAGGGAGGGGAAGTTGTTATTTCAAACTACTCCCCTGGCCCCACCACGACGTGGCTGACCCAGGATGCTGCTGCAGAAGGAGCTGGCTCCTTCAGTGGGCAGGAGGAATCCGTGGCTCGCTGCTGGTGGCTCCCAAAGTCAGCAGCTGGACTTAGTTACTGGACTGAGTAGAGTCATAACCGAAGGCAACAGAGAAATAAGTAGGAAAAGAAATGAGCCCGGCTAAAATCAAGCTTAAATAATGTCAGCTATCCCTCTTCAGATCACTGTTGGGTTGGTTTTTTTTTTTTCCCACTGAACTATGTTTTGTGGAAGGATATTGAAACCACTGTCTTGTTTTCCTTCTCTCCCCCCCTTTTACTATGCAATATAAAAACAAAGGAGTATATTGTATTAATATGAATACGTGCCAGGGAGAGCTTTATTGGGTCATTAATACATTTCTTGGGAGGTCAAAAGACATGAAACCGAAGGGCTTGTGCCTCACAATAAAAGTGAGGCATGTATTGTTGGCCCAGGAAAACATGCCCTGGAGTATAATATTTGTGTATTTAAAAAAATTATACTGGCAGAAAATCCAAGGGCAGCTGCAGAGCTTTGGACTGTGTGTAACAGGAGTGACACAGGTGAGGGCTGGAACTGAGGTTGTAGTGGTGGGAAAATTGGGCTTTTGCCTCTTTTTGCTTCTTTATGAGGTAGAAAAAATTGTCTTAACCATTTAAAAAACATTTTTCTCCTCAAGTGTGTGTGTTTTTAGTTTTTCCTTTAAATATGAGAGATTCCCGCCACCTGTACACAAAGCTCTGGATGCATGAACAGGATATCCCATGAAAACCCTGGAGAGGGGGAATAATTAACCACTTAGTGCTATGGCTGAAGTTCAGAAAAATCTAAGTTAAGGCAGAAAATATTGTCCGTGTCCCAAGCCAGACCAACTGCTCCTCTCTGGGCTGTGCTGGGAATGAGGTGCTTCCCTGTGCCCTGGGTTGGGAATGGGATGGGAATTGCCAAAAGGGACGGGGCGGCCTCAAGCTTTGCCTGGGGTTTGGTGCTGCCTTTTGATCCTGCTCTGCTGGCTGGAGCAAGAGTATTTCCCAATAGGGATTTCTCAAGGCTTTTATTCATAGAAGACAAAATAAACTCAGGAGAGAGAGAGGTCTCCTGGAGAAGAATAGTGACGGACACACCTTCTCCATTATTTATCAATAACATTTATATAATAAAATATCAATTTATATATTTTTTTATTTGGAAATAAAAATCAGCACTGAAAATTTGCAAATGTAACTGCTTTCTTCCTTCAGCTCCTTCATGTCCTTAAAAAAACCTTTTCAAATAACCAAACTTTTGCCTTCATAGTTGCACCACCCCTTTGCTGGCCAGGCTGAAGCCTATGCAGATTTTTAATCCCTTTGCGTAGGGATAGTGGAAAAAACCACCCTAATTTTTAACAACTGCCTGGTCATCTTGATGCTAAAGAAGAAGTAATGAGTGTGTTATTGTCCTGTCAGGGGAGGTCACCACAAGGACTTCTACAGGAGCACAGGGCTGTCTAAATTGAGCCTCTTCCACTGCCATAAAAAGTTGTAACTGGATGTTTGCTTAAAGCTGTAATGAAGTTTTTCATTATCTTACCACTAATACGCTACAGCAAGTGGAATCATTAGAGTACAGCAGCATTCAAATGTAAACATTTGAATAATTTACACTCTTAGCCACTGTTAAATAAAAGGTTTCAATCTCCAGTGGAAATCTGACAATAAATATTCATTTCTAATTTTCAATAAGTAAACTTTATGACTTTTAAAAGCCTTTATTTTCCTGAAGTGTAATGGCAATTTTGACACTAGGGCACATTTGGGATTAAAATTTTCCCTCTGGTCAACGGAACCATGAAGAGTCATTATAAAAATTAAAAGCTAGAAATAACTGCAAATGTTGCAATTAGGAGCAATTTTGGGACCTTGATGTACTACAACCAACAAAAGCTTTGTCTTTTCCGTGATGTTTTCCTGAGGGACGTGAAAAAACAGAAGTGGAGGGAAGGAATTGCCTTGCTGGCTGTGGCCTGGGACTGGAAGGGTGCCAGCACTGGAATAATTTTGTGATAGAGGAGGCAGTAAGGAAGGTTCAGGAATGTCATTTATAGGCCCAGCTTTGGAAAAGAAGGTGAGATTTGCAGGGGGGAGTCAGTACCTGCAAAGCCTGGGAGCACCCACTGTCCCCATGATAAATGTTCTCTCTCGGTTTCCTCTACAAACTTTTATTTTCCGAGGTTTATGGGTCTGTAGTAAAAATCCACTCAGAGTTTACACTTGGTTTACACCAGGTCTCTGTCTACCAAAGTTTATTTTAACAGCATTTTTATGTGGCTCTGCTTCAGGCGGCTGGAGCCGAACAGGACCCCGACGAGCGCCGGCCTCCTACCCAACCACGTCTTTTTGCCACCAGCATGATTTCTGTGGTCAATGAGATCAGATGGGTCAGAATTATAAGCACAGTCTCCCAGCACAATTAATATTTCTTTTTTTTTTCAACGGGATTTTAGCACGTCGTTGTGGGACAGCAAGAGTTTCATAAAATGCAGAGCTGCGACCGCACAGTAAATGTGTCTGTGAGACACTTCATCAGAGACCTGCTGCTCCTTGCCTTGCTCACCTCACTCAGCACTCTGTGTCCTTCAGGGCCACCACTGGCATACAGAGCAATGGATTTTGGAAATTATCTTCTCTTTAAATCCTGTTCTGGTTACAGTGTCTGTGATGGGCTTGAGGCCAAAAGGCTGCTGTGTAATGCCCTTTCCAGAGTTTGTAATTAGTGATTCTGCTCCTTATGTGATACATAAATATCCATCCTGGAATACTGCTGCACTGCAGATCCCAGCAATGTTCATTTGTCTGAGTTTTAGGTTGGGCAACACAAAATCTCTTTTCATCTGCTTTGAATTTGTGAGCATTTAATTGATTGTGTGCTTTGAGTCTGAAGCTCTTGATCTGGCTCATCTGTGCTGATCAGTATTTTTTATACTGCATCACATCTTCTCTTATGGGCTTCCTTCTAAGGTATAATTGTTGTCTACCAATCTCTTTATATTTCATTAATAAATAGATTTCCAGCCCTCCTTTGATCATTCCTGTCATCATTCTTGGAGCTCCTGGGATTTGCACAGTGCTGTTTTCTTAACACAAAGTAACCAACACTGCAGTCAGCAGTCCAGAACAATCTCCACTGTTAATTTATATTCCTTAGAATAGTTCCTACAAAAACTTCTGTCTAATGTGACTGTGTGGTCCTGATTAACATCAGTAATCCCTGTGATAGAGATGTTCAATACTCACTGAACAACTGTATGAGGGAAAGAAGAGAGATGAGAAATAAAAAGTAAAATATTTTTTGGTTGTTCATGAGTAAAAGCCATCAGATTTTCCTCAAGGGATTTAAAACAGAAATATCGGCACTTTCCAAATCTCCTACGCTTAATTTTCTGCCTGTGCTTAGGTGAAGGAATGTTTGTTCTTTGCATTGGTGGATTTTTGCACAGTAATGAGAGAGGAAGGAGAGGGAGGGGGACCACAAAGGACGGTCAGTTGGAGAGAATGTCCAAAGGACCCCCTGCCCTTCTCAGCAGCTCCCCATGGGCTCCCTGTGGGAGAACTGAGCATTAAGGGGGGAAGTTTCATTGCTCCCTTTATACTTCTGTGCTGTAAAAAATTTTAGAGGGGACTGAAATATGAGACTTTGGAAGGGTTTGACCCACTGACTGATGAGGGAGAAGACAGATACGGGGAAAGTCTCCTTTGTGTCAAGATCCTTTGTGCTGCCCGGGAGTGGGCCCTCACTGGGATACCACGTCACCATCACTTCAATTCTGAGGGGGGTTGGCAGGAATCTGAATTAGTGTGGCATCCAAATAGTGCCTGACTGAGGTGGGACAGAAGAATGGACCAGGGTAAAACACGTGCAGGGCTTGTTCCCATACAGCACATCAGTATGTCCCACTGCTGTGCTTTGGGAAGTGCCAGATTGACTTAAAAATGATAAAATAATCCAAAATTGTTTAAGAAACCTCAATTATCAGAATCCACTTTTTACATACAGGTATGTGTAGTCACTTTTTACATACAGGTATGCGTAGATCATAGAATCATAAAAAGGATTGGGTTGGAAGGTACCTTAGAGATCATCCAGTCCCACTCCCGTGCCATGGGCAGGGACACCTTCCACTACATTGCTCCAAGCCCCGTCCAACCTGGCCTTGAACACTTCCAGGGATGGAGCAGCCAAAGCTTATCTGTCCAGCCTGTTCCAGGTCCTCATCACCCAAAAATGCTTTATATACATAGATATTTGCAGTTCTGGGAGTAGAAAATCTGTTGTTAGACTGTCAGAGCCACGGTTTGGTGGTACAGCTGTAGGTGCCACAGCTGACTTCCATACATTGAGCTCTGAGTGATCCATGTGTGACACCACAAACATATGGAGAAGCAGCAGGATGAGAGGAGTGTCCCTTCATGCAGCCTTTACTGTGCTCTGGTCCAGAGGAGGGATCCCATCACCATCATCTGTTGTCTGAGGCAGTCACAGAATAGAGATGGGCATAAAATACCGTGTTTTAGCACTAAGCAATGGATTTATTGCAGAAAATCCTTGGCTAAGCCAAGGTACTGCCCAGCACCATGTCTTGTTTTCCCTGTTTTCTGGTCTCTTCTTGCCCTTCTGCCTTCTGGCATGTGGAACTAGAATATACGTTAGGAAGGCAACATGTGTGAATTGTTTTCCTTTTAGAGCAGCTCGCCTTTATTGAGATGCATTTGTTATCCTGGACTCCTGAGAAACACCTTGCCCTTTTCTTGCTCTATTTTCCATTTCTGTCTCTTCTTCATCCCTAACTTTATTTTCTCTTTATTTTCCTTCTCCACTTTTTTTTTTTGCCTTTACATCTCCTTCCTTTCTCTACCCCTGCTCATCCTTCTTCGCATCACTCACTTGATTTAAGGTAAGGAGAGCACATGCGAAGAGAATTGCCATGTACAAAAGTTAAAGATATATATGGGGTCCTTCATAATGTGGCTCACTCAGGCTGGTGATAGTGAAAAGGTATGTTTTCCCTGAGCTTGCCAGCAGTGTAAACCATTCAATTGGTAACATAATACGTTTTTATGGTCTCTGTATAGCGATTTTCCATTTAAGTGTAAGTTAAATTGATGAATTCACATAGAGGCATAGAGGAAAGTTTTTCCTTTTTTCTTTTGTAGTATAAATTCTCCATGAACACTCATGCCCTCCATTGTGAGTGGGTTTTCCTCCTGACCATACATGAAATGTGCCCTTAGGTTCTGTTACAAATAGGTTTACACTGATGTGGATGGCTGCTATAAGCATTACGGTCTTGATCCTTCACTCATTGAAATCAATGGCCACATTCCCCTTCCCTGCAACACTGGAAGGTGTTCTGGGAATAGAAAAGATGCCATGGCCATGTTTTTGAATGATTTTGCATCTGTTTTGTGAATATCAGTTGTTAGCTGGATCTGTTCTACCTGATAGGACTAAGACGGGGGTCGACCTCTTCTCACGGGTAACCAGCGACAGGACAAAATGGAATGCTTCCGGTTGGACATCAGGAGGAATTTCTTCCTGGAAAGGGTGGTCAGGCATTGGAAGGGGCTGCCCAAGGAAGCAGTGGAGTCCCCATCCCTGAAGGTGTCCAAGGAACAACTGGCCATGGCACTCAGTGCTCTGGGCTGGGTGACAAGGTGGAGATTGGGCACAGGTTGAACTGGATGGTCTGGGAGGCCTTTTCCAGCCTTAATGATTCTGTAATACTACTGTTTTGTAACACACAGCATTCCCATTTTGGTGCTTGCACAGGCAATTACTTGGGAATTTTTCTTTGTAGATTCTCCAATTACAGAATTTTTAGTCTTTTTCCTGCTGGCTTGGGAGATCTGTCACTTGAGCTGAAGTCTTTTCTCCCCATGAAAACTAAACAGCCTTTTTGTTAGGTGTGTTATAGAAACGGGGTCTTCCACAGAAACAGGAGTTGCTGCAGGGATTGGCATCTGTTGGTCAGTGAGTAACACATTTCCTCAGTAACTTTGGAGTTGGAGTGCCTGCCTTTCCCAGGAAATGTAAAACGTGACTGTGTGTGCTCTCAAACAGGATCAGCAACAGTTTCAAAGTGTCTGGTCACATTTAAACCAGGATAAGCTATAATTCACCTGTCTTAAATACATTAATGAAACATATTTTCTGCACTCTGTTTCCTAAGAGGGACTCACATATTTATTTTCTGTGCCAGCAGTGCTGTATTTCACATGAATTCTAATATTTCAGTAGTGGGCAAGGAATCTTCATTTGTATGGATTTGAGCTGCACTTGGCTGAAAGGTGCTGTTGTAAGTGAGGGCCTGCATGTTTACACAATATTAGCTAAAATATTGGATTAATCTTTGCCATGCCTCATGATGAACTGCCCTTGGCATGTCCATGACCACAAGTTTCAGAGATTCTACTCATGTGAGCACCATTTTTGACTCCAGGTCACAGACCTGTCTAAGCAAGTGTTAAAATCCATCCTGTGTAAGCATCTGATAAATCCATTATTATTCAGAATAACCTTTAGCAGCTTTTCAGAATCACTTGAAGTTTAGGGCATAGTGAAGTAATTCCTTGAACTTGGATGGTTTCTTGGTGGTGAGTTGAAGCATCACATCTGGCAACATCTGGGCTGGAGCAGAAGCAGGGGGATGGCAGCAGCCATCCTGGATTCAGGATGTAAATGGATTCTAAGGATGTTGGTTAATTGCTTTGCCCCTCAAACAATTGATTAGGGAATGATGAATTAATTCAAGCAATCTGAACAACCTGTTCTGGTGGAAGATGTCCCTGCTCATCACAGACGGGTTGGACTTGATGACCTTTAAAGGTCCCTTCCAACCCAACTATCCTATGATTTTCTGATGATTTCTGCCAACAGAGTCTTAAAAATGAAAAAAAACCTCATGAACATTTGTCTTGAGACACAGGAAACATTTGACTCAGCCCCACTTTAGTGGCATGTTGACCATGTGGGGTCTTAGGGTTGCCTTCCCCAAACCTTTTGTGCTGTCTGTGTACCAGAACCATACTGGAAGTGGGTCACTCCTTTGTTTTTAGAGTGAGAACTGAGCTTTGTAGCGTCTTTGGCATATCAATAAACCCAGCAACAATAAAAAGGAACAGTGTTCATTATACTGCTGTGTGGGGAGTTTCTTTAAGAGTTGGGCCCTAAATGGTTTTTAATCCCAGGATGCCCTGATTGTGATAATGTGGAGAGGCAAAGCAAGCATCAGTTATAAAATCATTGCAAATATGAGCGGAATAAAAAACGGTCAAAAGGATCTTGTTACAATTTCTACTTATTCCACAAGGGTTTAAGGAAAGTAAAATAGGCAATGATTCTGTTTGGGACTTGTTTATGAAAGATTACTTTTTGTATAGGTAAGTCAAAAGGTTAAGGAAGTAAACAGAATTTAAATACAGTCAGTTTCAGTAATTTTTTCTGTTGTTTGCCTTAACTGCTTCCTAACATCGTAAAAAAGCCTGCAGCACTCAGGTGGAAAGAAAAAAAACTCAAGCCAACAAAAAAAACCCCAACAAACCTGCACCAAGCTGACTTAAAGAAGTAAAAGCTGTAAAATGTAAGATATGGCACACCTATAAACTATAATTTTGCTTTTCAGCCAGCAAAAGTGCTGTAGATCTAAAATTACAATAAATCTCCTAATGTCCAGCATTGATTACTTCAAGCTTGTGGCTTTAATGGACAACAGAGCAGCACATTATGATGCCATGATTAAGGAATTGTGGAAAAGAGGGAGAGTGATTTTGGACTTTATTTTGGCACCTAGCAGAGCTCAACGTTACCACAATTATTGGTTTTCTGAAATATGTCCCTATGCATTATTCTGATCAGATTACTTGCATTGCACAATTCTCTGGTGAATAACAGGACAATAGCACAAAATAAATCTCTCTCTGAAATTTAATCTCCATGTCTGTAGACTGGCAAGAAGAACATCCACATCCCTCTGATAAGAAGTTGTATATTTTCCTGAATGGTGGTATATTTTTGTTTTATAATTGTCCTTAATGTAAATTCTCCAGCAAGAAAGCAGTGATGCCAAAGATCTCTGAGGAAAGAAGGGTTGAAATATGGGTGAAGTGTTCCCATAAGCTCAGCATGAAGAAACCCTAATTTTCTTAGTAAACTACAGGGGCGGGTGAATTCAGTGGCTTACAGAAATCATTAACCTTTCCCCTATTATTGGTTCTCAGTGTAATTTGTTTGATAATCTTCTTCCTCAGTGAATAGCAGTTCAGCTTATCAGCTAATAAAATATCCTCTTGTGCTTCTGCAACGTTTGGCACATGGTGGATATGATACAGATGACAGCAAAGCAAAATTACCTGCTCTTTTTGAGGTGCACCCCTAAGCCAGGGATTGGAAAGAAGCCGATATTTATGGACTGAAGGGTGAGTGTGTGTTTATTATTGCTCATCCACTGAGCTCCGTGGACAAGCCAGAGAATAATTGTTATATTAAGGAAGCAGAAAATATGCTGAGTTTTAAGCAGCAGGCTTTCACTTGCATGGGGTCAGAAACAAACCCTCATAAATGTGCAGGTGCTCCCTAATCCTTGAGACACCCACCAAACACTGTGGACTTCCACCAAGATCAGTATATTTATAGGCACATGTTGGGTCATGTTTCTATGACTGATCTTGGATGGGTGGCTGCCAAACGTAGGTATGAATTCTGCTAGGGCATATTTTCTGTGGTGCCCTGAAAGCTGTGGTTTGCTGTGTTGGTTTTTAGAATCAGTGGATCTGGATTAGCCTGTGGGAAGCACCAAGTTCCATGTCAGGCTGGCATATGGCTCCTCTTGGCTGTGACTCTCTCCCCCCAGGCAGCCCCAGCTCAGTCCCAGGCTTGTGTAATGTGTTATCCTTCACAGAATCACAGAATATGCTGAGTTGGAAGGGACCCACAAGGATCATCGAGTCCAACCCTTAGCCCTGCACAGGACCATCCCCA
>JAWWLV010000180.1:34502394-34524964 GCA_035041135.1 Platyrinchus mystaceus | reverse complement strand
TGTCCCTGCCCATGGCAGGGGGTGGGACTGGATGGCTTTAAGTTCCCTTCAAACCAAACCCATCTGTGATTCCATGATTCTATGAAAACAGGTGTTGGGGGGCTATGTTACTTTCTGTGATACCTGGATTTGTCCAGGATCCACATTCACTTGTCTGCTCCAATATTGCCCAGTTTACCTGTTACCTACATGTGTGAAAGAATCCAGGTGCCTCCCTGTCCTTTTAGAATGGAAAATTTGCCTCATTTATCCTGCGGAGTAACATATAAACTGCAGAATAACATTTTTTTCTGCAGCTAACACAGGCTGTTTATCAAATATTTGTTTAAAATAAAAAACCTGATGACTTTTCTATCAGGAAACTGCAACTTTCGTTTGTTATCTTAACAAAAGTGTTGCAGAGTGAAATTATACTGATGCTTAAGTTGACTGTAAATCATCCTTTCAGCTCAGTGAGATAGAGTTTCAAATGCTAAATTTCTAGGAAAAAAGAAATGTTATAAGTAAATATATGAGCATATTGCAATATACATGATGTTACTGTTGCTTGTCTGGTTGTTTTAGGGTATGGTCTTGTTCATGTCACTGAAAAATCTTTAATAGATATTATTTATAACTATATTTTGGTTTTATCTATCTTAAATGTGAACCTTCATTGAAGAAAGGTAATATTAATTCCATCAAATGATTTTAGGACTTTATAGTAGTAGTTTACCAGCCATTAAGAAAGAAATTGAAACTCAGAAACAGAGGGAAAATGTCTAGATAAAATGTTACTGTTGATTTCAGTACTTTGCACCACTCAACATTCATGTTACTTAATACCAGCTGGACTTTTGTGACTAGCTCACTGGCAAATATTCAAATCACACAGAACTGTGTGCTTAGTTTTGTCATAATTTCTGGTTAAATATGTTTTATAGCACTTAAATTGTTCAAGGTTCTTTACTAATCTAATTTTCCAAAACACCCAAAGTGGGCTGAAACTTAGAAATTCCCAGCAAATGTTTCAGTAGAAATATTTTATAAGTTCCCAGAATTAAATATACGAAGCTGATGCTTAAAAAATAAATCAGCTAAGGGAAATTAAATAGTTTTTTAAGATCTGAATTTCCAAAGCCTTAGAAAGCTTGAGTACTTTGTTTAAGAAGTAGATAATTCAATGGCAAAAAACACCCAGATTTTACATATAGGTGCAGACAGTGGAACAGTCTTGAAAATACTTGAGCACAGCAAGAGTCAAGATATATCAGTGAGATGAAGGCATCATGATTGGCACACTGTCAAAAAAAAAAAAAAGGAAGAAGAATTAAAAACAGGTAATTTAACAGCAATTCAGAAGCAGAAGTTTGGTGGGGTTTTTTTTCCATTTTGTTATGCAACATGTTGGAATATGAGTATGTGGCTTTTCTGTCCAGAAATGGTTGCAGAGATGGAAAGAAGAAGGAATTGAAATTGAAATTGAAATTTTAAAGCCCACTTGATACGCAGATAGACCAAATTTAATAAATATTGACTGGCCCAGTATACGCAAATGCAAGAGCAATTGTTGTTTGGCTGGTTTGGTGGCTGTGTAGGTGGTTGTGGTGCTCACCCTAACTTAACCTTTTAAGGCAAACTAGCAGTTAAAAGTTATGTATTTCTGGCTTTAGAGAAGGGAAACCTTCTTGCACTCTACAACTACCTGAAAAGAGACTGTGGAAAGGTGGGAGTCAGGCTCTGCTCCCAGGGAACAGTGACAGGGCAACAGCAAATGGCCTTAAGCTGCACCAGGGGAGGTTCAGATTGGACATCAGGAGTAATTTCCTCACTGAAAGGGTGTTCAGGCATTGGAAGGGGCTGCCCAGGGTGGTGGTGGTGTCCCCATCCCTGGAGGTGTCCAAGGAACGACTGGACTTGGCACTCAGTGCTCTGGGCTGGGTGGCAAAGTGGGGATTGGGTGCAGGGTGGATTTGATGATCTTGAAGGTCTTTTCCAACCTCAATGATTCTGTGATTCTTGCCTGCCTGACTCTGGCTCTTGAGTGTTCATCCTTTTGACTCACTGCCTCACTCGCCCAGGCTTTCTCTGCACCTATAAATTCACTAAGGCCAACTGTGAGAGGCACACTAAGGCTGCCTGGGGATATGTGTCCTTGTTATTGCTTCCAGCATTTGCTGGGGACATTTCATGCAATCAAAGGGGACATTGGCAGTAAGCACTAGGAAAGAGCACGTTCAGCATGCCAGGAGAGTTCTTGTGGCTGTGGGAGCACGAAGGAGCTGCCTGTGGATGGCACTTGATAGCACACATGTCCTCTGAAGGCAGGGAGGGGGCTGAGTGGGAAGCCCGGAGATGAGGCTGCCTTGGCCACAGCCCAGCTGAAGCCCGGGAGATGGTTGAGTTCGGTGGCTGGGGATCAAACCTGCAAACATGGAACTGCTCTTGTGCCAAAACACACCTCATCTCAGGCCAGGATAGCTCAGAGATGAATCCCAACTGTCCATGGCTGTGTGTGGGGGTACTGACATGAGCCAACTGCCAGAGGGTTTAGTGCTGGCAGTTGTTCCGAGGCCTCCAAGGTCAGGCAGTCAACTGGCTTCATTCTCTGACGTTGCTTCCCTAAAGCTTGGTAAGTGCACTGGGAAAATTTGAAATAAAGCAACTACCAAGCTGCAGATACTAATTCCCTCATCATTTGCTCCTGTTTTAATCTTCATTTCATTGGAGGAGAAAAAGAGGAAAACTGGAGTGGTTTATCAATATTCAAACATCACACCAATGGCAAGTTTGGCTCACATTTGAGTTTTCCATTGGTTGCTCTATTACCTTGTCTGTGCTGATTTCTCCAGCTCTGTATTGCCAGCTCAGAACTCCTCTGCTCTGTTTTTGCCAAGGCAGGACACGAACCTCTGGTGCAACGCCCCAAGCACGAGTTGTTTAACAAAACCTATCGTGCAAAACAAGAACCTTTCCGTGTTTCCTCAACTGTTTATCTTTGGCAGCTTGTTGGTTCCTTGTCCCTGAGCCTGAGGTAGTCACGGGGCAGCAATGAGCTCATCGGAAGTAAACAGGGCTCGTTGCTGTGGCGGTGCCGCCCACCCAGCATCCCTTTGTGCTACCAAAGGTGGCAAAATATTCCTAACAGGCTTTTTTTTTTTTTTTTTTTTGGAAACACATTCAAAAAGGAAAGAAAAAAAAAATAAAAGAACAATGCAGAGAGTCGGCGAGCGGAGCGTCCACCCAGACAGTTTAACCCTCGGGTCAGCGTGTTTGTGTTTCACTTATTGGGCTGTTAATAGATTTTCTTCATTTGTGCGAGACATTGTGAATGATGTGCTGAGGCCTTTCCATTCCTTCACCGTGGTCCACCTGTAAGAAGAGAGCGTTAAAAGCTGCTGGAGTTTCTACCTTTTGACAACATCCCAGCTGTAGACTAGCAATAGCAATCCTCCCGTGGCAGTTTTAATTATCGGCCCCGGCGATACCATCAGTAAGTGTGTAATTACGTGTCACTTTCCTGGCTGTTGGGTATGAAAAGTGGAACCAGTGAGATGATGATCGTTGAAGCTGTAGACTCATATTTAAACAATTCAAAATGTGTAACTGGCAGTGTCATTAAACAGAGAGAGTCTGACCCCAGCTGTCAGTTACTTTTCCTTATGCAGATTTTTTTTCATGCTGTCTGTCAAAAGAGCTCCATGGGCTGAGATGGGACGGAAGAGGCAGCAGTAATGCAGGAGAGCTGCTCTCCTCCACTCCTGCCAAGGTGGTCTTTTACCCTAAATAAATACTGCTGGAGAGATTGTAAATAAACGTCTGACCATGCAGGAAATTATATAGACTTTGGTGATGAATAAACAAAGGGAGTCTATCAAACAGATATTCGACCCTTCCAAAAATATGAATAAAATCGGACTCATTACCCTGAACTTCAAGAACAAGGCTTATGGTAATTTGGGGGATTCATTACTGAAGGATAAAAATGGAATCATTTTCATTTCTCTGCTTCCACCACAAAATTTTTGAAGCCACGGCAGATAAATGAACGACCTGAAGGTTATTATTATTATTTAAATCTCTATATGTACACACAAATATATATATTTATATATATGAGAGAGACCCTCACACAACCCCCCCTTTATCTTACATGAGCAATGACAATTTTTGAATATTGCTTTGAATATTTCAAAAATATTAGAATATGAATTCCTTTCACTTCAACTTCAAAGTCAGCAGATGTTTGAGGTGTGCAAAGTGCTAGAAACTTGTCACCTGGCCAATATATGCTAAACAGATGGGAAAAGATAAATATATGTGCATAGGAGTAGGTAAGTAAAGAATATTCTTTTCTGCAAATTGAGTCAGAAATTTCTCAAATGACAACTCTGCTGTCTAAAGACAGGCACAAGTGGTTTAATTGGGAATTCGGAGCTGGCATTCCAAGAGTTAATTTAGAAAAGAAGAGGAAATAAATGTAATAGTGCTTAAAAAAAAATAAAAAAGAGGTTGGAGGTTAAATAAACATTAATCTGTGAAGAGAGAGAAAAATGTTTCTTTAATTTTTAAAATGTTTACACTTCTCAGAATAAAGCCAAGTTCCAGTTGCAAACAAATAAATTTCTCTCATCCCCATAAGACACCTTAATTTAAAGCTTTGGAGTTCACGTTGACTCCGACAGCAGCAGTAGAACAACAGAGACACTGTGGATGCTCAGCCTTTGAAAAAGCACAGCATCACACCTGCTTTTGCAGATTTTAAGGAGAAATATATTCATTTTGTGTGTGTGTGTCTCCATATCTGTATATAAAAGCTTTGCATATATTTCTTGTTTCAAAGACAATGCCACGGAGCAGCGCATACAGGAGTGCAGGCTATATTAATTGCAGCACTACTTTCATACTTGAAAGTAATAAATAGGCACATATTAAATCCTCTAAGGATTAATTTGTATTTTATCAGCTGTGAAAAGGGCAATTTTTTACATATCCAGACTTAAGAGGTAGCCCTATTAGCCCTTCATTGGAAAACAAATTCTGCATATATTTTGTACCAGGGCTTTTTATTTTCTTTTTTTTTTTTTTTTTTTTACTCCTTTTTTCTCTTTTCCTTGTCTTTTTAAAAGTGTTCCTTGTAGCAAGTGGTTATGTAATTTAGGGCTGGGGAGGAAACGAGCTGCTGTGTTGCAGACAGACCAACTCTGCCACGAGAAATTCGGGCGAGCAGCAAGCAGAAAGCCCCCCAAGAAACCCCCGCTCTGTAACACATTTGGCGTCTCACTTTTTCCGTGGCATTTGAAACACACAGTGCTTAAGGTCATTCGGTTTTGATGCATCCATATTAATGTCCTTGCAGATCTCTTCAGAGCTCTTATTTACAAATTATTTGCTGTCGCCACTAACGAGGGGGTGCCGGGGAGCCCCCCCGGCCGCGGGCGGTGCCGAGGAGCCGGTTTTTGCATGAGAAATAAGCACCTCTCTTTGTCTTTCATGGGCTCGTCTGTAGGGCTGAGTATTTTCAAGTTCTGTTTCTGTCCTACTTGCATGTTTGCTGCAGGCTATGTGCATCACAGGGAGGAGGCAGTCCCTTGGGGAGGCCCCACTTTTCTGCATTTAGTTGGTTGCTTTGAAAGCAAAGGATGCTAAAAAAATTAGCTCTCTTTTAGGAGTGTGGGATGACTTGTGCACTACAAACAGATCCAGAGTTGAAGGCTCCTGTGCTACTTCTTTTATATATATTTTTTTTTTTGAAGGCAAGTTAGGATTTTTTAAAGGACACTGCACACTTTATTTATGCCCAAAATCTTGAGATGCTTCCAGCATATGAGGGGTTGGAGCCTGTGTCTATCCTGAAAGAGGTGGTGGGACTTAGGAAAGCAGAGCCAGCTGACTTCTAATGCTTTGCAGAATTAGAATCATTATGGAATCATTAAGGCTGGAAAAGACCTCCAAGATCATCGAGTCCAACCTTAATTGCCTGGATCCTGAGCTCTGTCCTTTGATGCTGGGCTTCTCCCATGTTTCCCATGTGTGCTCTGTCACTGCAGTGAAAAATTGGGGCACACTTGTTGTTGCTTCCCAGTTTGGAATCTGGAAACCAAGGACAGGTCTCTCTTATTCCAGTTCCCCCAGGGGGAACAGGTTACACCTGACTTTAAGTGTTCACTAGTCCAATACTCCACAAAAATGTTAATTAGTGCATTTTTATGAGATGAGCAATGAAAATATTGGCTCACAAGTGATTTTCTCTACGAGTTTGAAACCAAGGCAAAGTTTTCCTCAACAGTGTGGGCTGGATCACAGTACATTTTTGCTAACTTGCTTTTCAAAATGCTCTGCACATTTTCAGTTCATCTGAATTCTTCTTTTACGTAACTGATGGCAGTCTGGGGAAAAAAAATTGGTTTCTATGGGCTCTTGAAACAAATCTGCTGTTATCATCTGTGCTGCCTCTGCCTGGGATGCTTATTTGAATAGTGAAGTGATTGTGGACAAAGCAGTATCTTATGCATGTTCTGCAGAGATGGTCACCCCAAGACTTATTTTAGCACTGGGTGAGCTGAAAGGCTGCTCAGTGAAATCACTGTCCTCTGCTTCCCCTCCCATTGTCAAATCATCCAAAATTCACACTTACTGTTGGGACCCACTAAATAAGGCAACAACACCATTGTGACCTTTATTGTTAACTATGAAACCAAAATTCAGAGTAATGTCTTGCTCATAATATCAGGTACTCCAGGATTTTCTGCTGGGGAGAGAACTGCTGTTTTAAGGCAGTATCCAAACATGGTTATGGGAAAATATCTGTTTTTGCCTTGTGAGACCAGAACAAACACTTCTGTTTTGGTATTGAAAGAATAAAAACAAGCCTTACTACAAAGATAGTAATTTTGGATATAGTGGAATAAAATCCAATAGAGTGTGGAGCCGGGGGAGTATTTCCTATGTACAATTCCAGTAAGGAAGTGAAGCTACAATAAGGCGTGTTCTGCTGTGGAAGAGCAGTCAGCTGTCCCACGGCTTCAGCACCAGGAGAGGTTTAGGTTGGATACGGGGAAAATTTGTTCATGGAAAGGGTTTTCCAGTCTTGGCACAGGCTGCCCAGGGTGAGGGTGGAGTTCCCATCCCTGGAGGGATTTAATGACCGTGTGGATGTGGCACTTGAAGACATGGGTTAGTGGTGACCTTTGGAATGCTGGGGGAATGTTGAAGTTGGTGGTCTTAGAGGGCTTTTCCAGCCTGAACAATTCTGTGATTCTATGTGTTTTCTTCATAAACTTATTTTCTTTTTATTAAATTGGACCAATTGGTAGCATGTTATGAATGTTTTAGAACAAAATGTACAACTCTTTTACTTTATGAAGAGCCATGATGGTTTATTTGCAGTGTCCTAGTGCTCCCTCAGTGTCTGTTCCTCAGTGAGTGGTTTCATTTTCCAACTTTGCCAGCCTTCCCAAAGCCATGGCTTTTTTCCCCCTCTGCTTTTCTTCCTATCAGAATGATGGAATGCTGTCATGGTGGTTGCCCTGTTGCAAAAAAACCCCAGCAAAAAGTAAAAAGAATCTTTGCTTAATATTGAAAACTATCTTGAAATTATGAAGCAGGAGATGTACTTTGCTTATCACAGTGGAAACCTATTAGACAAGTACCCTTGGTGCATGGAAAATATATGCTTTTAACAGTTTTAATCCTTTATCAATTATTCATATGGGAAGGTTTTCCTGTATTTGCTCAGTTTGTTGGATGGAATAGCAAGCACGACTTTATTTGTCTAACAGTTTTGTTCCAACTGTATCCGATAAGATATTTAACACACCCAAACATATTTAATTTAAGAAATAAAGAGCCATTCTTTCTGTGGGGTTTTACACATCATTCTTCTTTATTACACCAGGTTTTGCTCATCATCCCATGTTCTTCCTCAGAGGACAGAGACAAATAACTGTTCTCCACAAGGACAATGTGTGTGTTGAATGCATTTTAAATGCTGCACTTTGTTATGATTGCAACCAACATTTTAAATATGCTGCAATCAAATTCCAAAATGACACGAGAAAAATGACATCAGAGAATAAATCTATTTGGCCGTGCTGGCAACAGGAATGTTGGAGCTGGAACATGCTTAGCTTGAAAGTTAAAGATTGAGTACAATGTTTATTTTATTTGCTTAAGAGAGGCAAGTCTAATTCATCCCTGTTGTGGAAATCAATGGAGTTACAGTATAAATATACTCTTCAAATATATTTGTCATATTACATGAGTTAAATAGCATTACCTAAATACAGTTTAGCTTTTAAATATCACATGAGATTACTGATTTGCTTTTACATTGTGCTGGGTTTGTTTAAACTATTCAAGGGTCTCACCCGTGGCATACGTAGTAATTCTGCCTATGTAATTGTGTCCTGGAAGAGGAAAACCAAAGTCAAGGGAGCTTCCTGGTAAAAGTTGGGAAATGTACAATTGGCAAAGGCTGATGTAGCAACATTTTGTTTCTCCTAAATGGGCTTCCAGCTATGCTGGAAAGTCCCTCAAGTGGTCATTTACTATATCATGGACTATTTCCTTGTGTTTCTTACAGATGTAGAGGAACATGAGCAATAGAATGAAGGATCTTGGAGAAAAAAAAAAAATCCCATGGAGCTTCTTGCTAAGAATGGTTCAGGTTTTGAGAAGGATATATTTTTATCCCAGTAGGATCATCCATCCCTGTAGTCTATTAAATACTTCAGGAATTTCTGGGCAGAGTTGTGCTGCTTTCTACCTATGCTTTAAGGTATTGGCTCCTGTTAATGTTGGTATGAATATTCCTTATATATCTTCCTGAAAAATTCCCCTTAAAGAAAATAAATGATGTCTTACACGCAAAGTTCTTAAGTGACTGTGACAGGGATGATGGATTTAACTTGTCTTACATGAAAAAAGTAGTAGGAAATAAAGTGGTATTTAAAAATGGGATTTGTTTGCCTTCAGAATTGTAGCTCTAGTTTTCTCCAAAGGATTGGAGCTGAGCAGGTGTTGCCTAGGTAGGAAAATTTCACTTAAAGATCTCTGAACTGTCCCAAACTGAAGTCCATTCTCATCCATAACGTAATTTAGCCCTTGACAGATATATAGAGCTCTTGTAGCTTTCTGTTCTTCACAAAATCTCCTGAGCTTCAAGTCTCACTGACCAGATGGGTTGTAATTTGGCCTCTGACATGGCACAGTCCTGCTGGAGGGTGAAAATTACCTGAACTGGCCAATGCCGAGGTCACACTCCCATCTCCTTCAAGTCATTTTCTTTTTCTCAGGCTCCTGCCTCTCATTTCCCAGCACACAGAACTCTCTTTTCTGCATTTTGAACAGTGCACAGGAGTGAGACGTGGAATACTTATCCCCTCAGAAGTCAGATATTATATTTAAATGTCTTAAGCCTCTGCTGAGCATCAGTCACAGGATTGATTCGGCCTCAGCCAAATTTGACTCCACAAGTAGGATGCTGAGATTGCCCCATGTAGGGCAGATTGAAACACTTTGTACTCTGTCAGGTGTCAGAAACAGCACAGAAATGTGCTTAATTAGGGAGAGCCGTGAGTGCTTCTCCAGACTGAGAGCTCAGAGCAGAGCAAAAGGGAGGGCAGGGACAGGTGACATTATAGTGGGGTCTGCTACAGGCTGCCCAACCCGGATAGTGGGATGAGACCCTCTACAGACAGGAGCAGCTTCACATTCCCAGGCCCTGGTCCTTATGGGGGACTTCAGCCACCCTGGTATTTGTTGGAACAGGTCAAGGGAGGGGATTCTTCCCCTCTGCTCCAATCTGGTGAGACCCAGCCTGGAGCACTGAGTCCAGCTCTGGGGACCTCAACATCAGAAGGATGTGGAGCTGCTGGAGTAAATCCAGAGGAGGCCATGGAAATGCTCTAAGGGCTGGAGCCCCTCTGCTTTGGAGACAGGCTAGGAGAGCTGAGGAGAGAAGCAGGCTTTGGGGAGACCTGAGAGCCCCTTCTAGAGCCTAGAGGCTCCAAGGGAGCTGGGGAAGGACTTTGGACAAGGGCCTGGAGGGACAGGACAAGGGGAAATGGCATGCCACTGCCAGAGAGCAGGGCTAGATGGGATATTGGGAAGGTATTCTTGGTTGTGAGGGTGGGGAGGCCCTGGCACAGGTTGCCCAGAGAAGCTGTGGCTGCCCCATTCCTGGAAATGTCCAAGGCCAGGTTGGAGAGGGCTTGGAGCAACCTGGGATAGTGGAAGGTGTCCCTGCTCATGGCAGGAGGTTGAAATGAGATGATCTTTAAGGTCCCTTCCAAAAAAACCATCTGTGATTCTATGATTATATGTTTATGCATATTTTTCATTCCTTTTTATTTTTTAAAATAAAAATGGAATAAAGGTATTTTAGAAGAACTGCATCCACCTGCACCTCACCTTAAACAGTTACATCCTCAGGCCCTTATGCCTGAGCAGGTGGCATGAATATACTTAGAATTAAGTGTGGAAAATTTTTCTCTTGTAAATAACTAAAGCTACAGATATTTTTTGTATCAACATTTTATCTTCCTTTTCTATTTTATTGAACTGAGTTCTCCTTGCTGCTCGGACACCTATCCGAGCTCCAGAACAAAAGGAGGGGAGAAGATATATGGAGTGCATCTAATTCTGGGATTTACTGCCTTTCCTTCAGTTAGTTGAGAGCAAGGGATTGCTTGTGACTGTTTTTCTCTCCAGAAGAAGTTTTCTTTGCTGGGTCATCCGTGCAGCCCTGGCACCGTGTCCCTGTGGCGCGGTTGTACCGACAACCGCCAGGTCAGCAGCGTGTCTTGCAATGAACAGAATTTACCCTTTCACCTTCACATCCCCCTCCACTCTTGTATAGGGCTTAGTTTTTTGTTGGTGGTTTTTTTTTTTCTTCCTTTTTTTTTTCCTGCAGCAGAAATCATTTTTTTTTTTTTTTGCAGGTGCAAAAAGGAGCCTTTCATTTTCCCCATCTTAGGGAAAAAGTTACAAAAAATACGCTTTTCTTCCTGAAAGGCAATATTTTGCTTTTAGCACTGCTTTATGTGCGGCGTTTTTTAGCTCCTCTAATCTTAAATTCAGTACATGAATGGATGGATAATTTCCTCCCTGTCAGTTTTTTCATGCTCCTGAATTATTTACTACTCCCGCAACTTGTAGCTGCGAGTCCACTTATTTCTCGTTGAGTTGTAGCTGTGCAAGAAGCTCCAGTTCTCCCGCTGTCCTGGGGGGTTCCTTTAGTGCTTCCAGGGCTGGTGGAGCATCCTTGGAGGGGTGCCCAGGCAGGAACCCCCTGGAGTCCCTCAGAACCAAGTCCTTAAGTAACACAGCCCAAATCCAGCTAATTTGTCTTCATCATTCATATTTCCCAAATCCTGAATCATTTTGGTTGCCCTCCACTGCACCTTTTCAATCTCCACAATGTCCTGCCTGTAATATAGTGACCAGAATTGCACACAATATTTCAAATATACTCCCACTAATGTCTTATATAAAGTAGAGCCAGAATAACTTGTGCTGATTTATAAACCTTACAAATATATATATTTGTTTAGCTGCTGTTGTTGGGGTTTTTTTATTGCTGCCAAACATTGGACATATGTCTGGTGGTCTGAAGGCCTGTTAAAGACAACGAATGAATCACATTTTCTACATGCCAAAAGAAAACACCTTTATTTTTTATCATTGTCAAGCTTGAGTGGTGATATAAGATAAATTGAAACAACAAAAGGAAAAGAGTTTAGGAAAGTCAAGTAATAAGATATCGGGTTATAAATGAAGTCTTCCAGTGCCTGAAGTTAAAAAGTATCTACAGGCACTTCACACTTCTTAAAAAAAAAAAAAATAGCTCAACAGGGTGGTGAGAACCACGTCCTGTTTGGAGTATGGAAGCCTATCCCACGCTTTGGGTGCCCAGAATTTGACAGAGCATAAATGGGAATTTTTCTCCAGTTTTGGCCTCAGGAACACACAGTGCCACGTGTGATGCTGATGCACAGAGCAGTCCTGTTTGGGGTGGTGAAGGTTCTCCATTCGTGATGCTGTTGGGAGCTACAGTTTCTTCATGGAAATGAGTTTCCAGCAATTGCTTTTCATCTGTTGGGTAAGATCATGCCCTTGGTTTTGGAGTCACCCCATCAATATTCTGAAGTAATGCACTTCAAAAATGTTATTTACAGTGAAGAAGATTTGTGAGCAAATATTTTCAATTGTGTGGTTCATAGAAAAAGAAGCAATACATTACCAGAAGATCTTACTCTAAAATCTACTAAAACATCTCCCATTCCCAAAAAAGCCAAACCCAGGATCACCATTTTGTAGAATACATGTGAAGAAACTTGCAAAAACTGAAGGCAAGTGTGGTCAAGGTGAAATTACCCTGAGAAGGTGCTGGAAATGGCAGGCCACAGAAGACCTGCAGGTATTTTCTCTTAATTGATGCAGCAAGGTTTGAATTCTGCTTGTTTCCAGTTTAAGAGGAAGTTTTTGATGGCTTCCACCTGAACGTGGTCTGCACTATGCAGTGCAGGTGACCTGCATTAATGGCCTCGTTCTCCCAGGACAACGCGGTGCTATTAATGTTTTGTGCCAGGTTTTACCTTGGCTGGTGGCCATTATCACCAATAAATAATGGCTCTTGTTACATCGGCTCCTGAGAAGGTCTGGGGACACGAAATTCATGTGTGCTACCAATGTAGATCGAATGTAACCTTGACATTAATCAGACAGGTGGAATTTAAGGCTTCCCCAGTTTTTCCAGTGCTGCTCTGGTAACAAATCATGAAGTTCTACTGCAGCTTTCTGGTGAGCTCAATATAAAAAAAAATCCATACCTTCCTTTTCCCCTTATTGTTTGGCTTTTTGTTTTAAAGTACAATTAGTCTTTTAATATGTCCACTAAGATGTTTACAAACATCTCTGCCTTCCTGGTGCTCTTGTGCCTCCTAAACGGGCTCCTCTTTTCCGAGAGCAAACAACAAATGGAGCAGATCTTTGAAGAAACCCACCCTCGATTAATAGTTAATGATGGCTCAGGAGAAGGAACAAAGCCTGTGGATGTGAACACGGATTAGCCCTTTTATAACCACGGCCAAGCAGTTTGTAGGAGCGGGGATGCCCGGGAGCAGCCTGCTGTGCCCTCCTGCCGAGACCAAGGCTGGGCAGCGGGCTCAGCGCAGAGGGCCAGGGCTCCTGGGGACTGTGCCCCAGCTGCCCCCCTCTCCCACATAGCAACGAGCTGGTTGGTACAGGAGCATCCCCTGCCGACCAGCACCTGGCAATAATTCCCTCTGCCAAGGACCTGGCATTAAACAACCTCTCCCTACTGTGGGAATGTGGAGCTTGGCCAGCATGTGGAGCCCAGCATGGGACACTTGGCCCTGCACAGCTCATGGGTTGCATTTGGGCTACAAACCCATCAGGTTCACAGAATCACAGAATATGCTGAGTTGGAAGGGACCCATAAGGATCATCGAGTCCAACCCTTAGCCCTGCGCAGACTCCCCAAGAGTCACATCATGTGCCCCAGAGGATCATCCAAGTGCTCCTTGAGCTCTGTCAGCCTTGGTGCTGTGCCCACTGCCCTGGGGAGCCTGTTCAGTGCCCAACCACCCTCTCGGGGAAGAATATTTCCCTGATATCCAACCTAAACCTAAACCTAAAAGGTTGCTTTGGTCAGAACACTTGGGGTTTGGCACTGGGGCACATCTTCATGCCAATGCTAGTGGGGGGTCAAAGCCACGGCAGCACTTTGGAGGTGAAAGGCTTTGCATCCCCCTACCCACTTGCAGAACCCTCCTTTCCTGCCCAGAATATTTGAAGTTTAAGACTTCAAATACTTGTATTAATAAATTACTATGCATCATGTCAAATTAGCATTGCCATTACTAAAAGATTAATAGCGACAATGCGTTGTGGCACTCCATCGCTTCGGGGTAATTTCCTTTTGTTCATGCTTTGGCATAATATTGGAGAGCAGAGCAGCAGAACCACAGTGCATAAATTCAGACCCAGCCCCTCAGCAGAAGAGGCAATCCCAAGCACAGCAGAGGGCTGCAATTAGCTCCACAACCTTCTGGGAAGGTTGCCTTCAACCCTGGACGGATCAGGACCGACACCCCTCACACTTTGCGGAGAGCAAGATAGATCCCGACATTTCTATGTTTTTATTTATTAAGTGCTCAGGAGGAATTAACCAGGATAATTTGCATGTGAAGCCTTTTTTATCTGAGCCCTTGACTGGTTGGTGAGTGAGCAGTGGTGTGGACACTTAAGGGTACAGCCTGCCAGCAGCAATCTTGCCTTTCATAAATTCTCCATCCTAACTGGAGTTTACAAGGAGAGAAATTACCCTCGTGCTCGTGTCCCTTTCCATGGTGCTTGTAAAAAGGAGCAACTTTTTTTCCCCTTGGCCTCCTCGGGCAGGGACACAACAACAAAGCAATTAAGCAATGTGTCTTAGTGGATGCAATTTAAAATACAGGGTGGGAGTGTGCCATGTGGCATCGTTTCATCTCAAAGATGCACACAAGGATTTCATACCTGCAGTTTAATGATGGGCAGGGAGAGGAAAAGCATCTAAATCTCATTTTGAGACACAGCCTTTTTTATTTTTTACCACTTTAACAAATTACTTTCACGAGTGAAATTATTGTCTTATCATCTCTTTGGCTTCACGCTGGATATAGGCAGGAAAATATCTTCATGATGGCTCTGTTTCTTGCTTAAATATCAAGTATTGGTATTTTTAATGTTTTTGTAAACATTATATATTTTAATACTTGAGAAAATGTATCTCATAAATAAGCTTTATTATCTGTCAAAAAGGATGAAAATATAACTTTACATTTCTGTTTTAAAGTAATTTTAGTGCCTATTAGCTATAAAGTAACAGTTATATATAATTTAGAGTATGTAGTCACTCGAAACAACTTGACATTTTCACACAAACACAGAACCTTAATAATAGTCTTGGGATTTCATTGGAAGTATACACCACTACAGGATATTAAAATAACTTATGGTGCACTGTAATTCTTGTTTTGTATTTGTCCAAGTAGTTTTGAAGCATGCTATAAAGCAGAAAAATAAAAACCTAAGCTCCAAAGTCAGCTAAGCTGCATTCTTAAAGTTATAGCAGTCTTTTCATATTAAGTGTGATTAAACCAGCTGACATTTCTCGTTGGCATCTTCCTCTTCTCCCTTCCTATTAATATGCTGTGCTTAAAATGTAAATGCTCTGAGCATGGCATTTTTTATTTAAAGCCCTTGCAATTGTTTGCTTAAAATAATGATGCTGATTTTGTTCGCTCAGGGATTGTAATAAGAGCTGGAATACAGAATTTACTTGTTGATCTCAGGGTAAACTCCAGATTTGAGCAGTGAAATACTTTGCCATGCTTGCAGCAGTGGAATTTTGAACTCAGAGAGCTCCAAAAGTCCAGTGATGCTTCTTCCTATTGTTCTGCATCCAAGGAAAAATCTCAACCATGAGGGCAGCAGTTGGAGGTTCACCAGTCTGATTATCTTCTTCTTGAAAAGAAGAGGAAATTTAAAACGTTTAATAATTTTAATAGATTTTATTTTTTAAATAACCCTACAGACTTGATTGTGATTAAAATTTGCCCAATTTTTAACTTGTGCTTTTAATTGTAATTGGAGTGGCATGTGGGCAGGGATTAGGTGAGTGTACAGATGTGCACAAAAATTAATATGAACTTGGAGGAATGGCCTCATCGCCATAAAAGGGCCGACCAAATGTTCACAGATGGAATTTGAGTGGACCCTTATTGAATAAGCTTGTAGGGCCCACTTGGGTCATTTGTGCATCAATCTTTTTTGGTCTGTTTGGAAAAGGCACAGTCCTGGCCTTTTCCACAATAATTATTCTCATGCCTGATCCATTAATTTTTTAATTTGCTTTAGGGTTGCTCTGTGACAGAACCACCACTATCAACAAGAAAAGAATTTAAAATGCAGTTTGGAGAAGGTTGTGTGTGGCTATTTTGGTTTTTTAACCTTCCTTACTGCGACATGGTTAGACATAGAATATTGTCATCAAATGGAATCCACAAAATATTGCATATAACTAAAGGTCAAGAAACTTTCAAAACCTGATAAACAGGGGAATTTGGAGTAGGGAGAGAATACAGTTATATAAAAGAAAATAACTTTAAAATATCATTGTATTTATAATCAATTTTTTTTTCTTCCTTTCCCTTTTGTCCCACCCAAATGTTTATTTTCAAGGCCAGGTTGGAGGGGGCTTAGAGCAACCTGGTCTAGTGCAGGGTGTTGCTGCCCATGGCCAGGGGTAGAATGGCATGAGCTTCAAAGTCCCTTCCAGCCCAAACCATTCTATGATTCTATGATCTCATTCTTATTTCAATATTGCTTTTAAACTGTTGAATTTATAAAAATGCATACAAAAACCAATTCAACCCATAAGTTTTTCTCTTTATGCCTTTCCTCCCAGGAGTGCCACTGAATTTGTACACAGCAGAAGAGAGCAGGAATGAAATGTAATCATTAAACTGTGAAAAATGGAAATATTCCTAACAACAAAATAAAGCTGAAAAAGAATTAATTTCAACAAAACAGGTTTTAAAAGTGTGTCAGAGTATAGAAGCACCTGTTACACAGACTGAGGATGGATCATGGAATGGTTTGGGTTGAAGGGACCTTAAAACTCATCTCATTCCACCTCTGACCGTGGGCAGGGACACCTTCCACTAGCCCAGATTGTTCCAAGCCCCGTCCAACCTGGCCTTGGACACTTCCAGGATGGGGCAGCCACAGCTTCTCTGGGCAACCTGTGCCAGGGCCTCCCCACCCTCACAGGGAAAGATTCCTTCCCAATATCCATCTAACCCTGCCCTGTGGCAGTGGGAAATGACTTTCACTTTAGAAGAGCCGCAGTTTCCCTTTTGCCTTCCGGAGCTCTGGCTCCCAGCAAGGTGCACAAAGAGCCCCCTCCCCCTGGAACCCCCTCGGGCCGGAGGCAGGAGGGGAGGAGGCCAGAGAGGAGCAGGCGTGGTGTTGGTGGAGAACAAGGAGCTTGCACAGGCACTATGGTGACGGGCATTGTGTGAGACCTGAATAGACTGGGATAAAAAAAACTTCAACAGTATCAGAGCCAGGATCCTGCACGGCTCCGGGAGCCCAGAGCCACTGCTGCACTCGTGAACTTGAGGGTGGGCTGCTTTGTAAGGCAGGGAGCTGCAGGGAGAGGTAGGGAGGGATGGAGAGAATTCAGGTGAAAAAAGGTTAAGTGCAGCCAGAGATTGAAGTGAGACAGAGTCGCCCATGAGAGCAATGCAAACAGTTCATTGCGAGGAAACCTGAGCCAAGGCCATTCACTGCACAAAACCAGAGACAGGCAAGTGCCCCCTCCCCTCCCACTCCATGGGATCTGGCAAGGACAGTGCTGGCTCAGAGTTCATAAATTCTTCAGCAGAAAATACTTAGATACTTAATCAAGGGCTCCTCTGTTACTCCAGAACAAGTTTACATTATTAGAGGGATAAAAAAAAAAAAAAGAAAAAAAGAAAAAAAAAAGAAAAAAAAAAGAAAAAACACCAAACTCTCCACCAAACAAAAAGGGTCCTAAATAAAGAGATAAAGCAGTATGACAGGACAGCAGTAATAGCTTTCAGGTGTATGTTCTGCATAAGATTTCCAGGCAGTTGGTTTAGTTAATGGATTCCCTTAATCTTTCAGCTGTCAGGGTGCAATCTATAGTCTACTGTTTCTTCCACACCGTATTTATAGGGACAAATTCAAACTTGTATAAACAGACAGGAGTATCTATTGTTGTGCAAGAGGAGGACACAAAGGCAGCTTGTCACTGATCCATCACAGCTGTCTGAGAGCGGAGCCGGGAGAAGCCGGCAGTGAGGGGGAAACGCGAAGCGGGAGCCTGGAAGGATGCGGAGGTGTTGGGGAGTGTGGGAACGGGGCAGGACGGGGAGGTGGGCACGGCCCCCTCAGCACTGGGGCAGCGCCGAGGGCTGAGCTGCTTCTCGAGGCTCTTTGGGATGCTGAGAGTGTCGGCAAAGCTCTGCAGGTCTGGGGAAAAGAGCAGAACATTAATTAAAAATTAGGAGCTGACTCAGAGCTGGAGGTTTCTAAGTTGGTTTGTAACCAAGTCGGGAAGGGTAAAGATGGGGGAAAGAGGGTGGTGAAAGGGTGATAAAAATTAGATATTCTTGTGCAGAGAGCACGCCTGGGGAGCAGCAGCTCTTTTAAAGTCCTGCTGTCCTGCTTCTTGGGCAAAAACCCCCTCGTGTGGGTGGAACTGGGGTACATCTATAATAACTGTGGGGTGGAAGGAGCCACAAAGCTTCAACGATCCGAGGTGGGCTGGAAGGGCAGCCTGGCTCCAATGGGAGGCACTTCCCAGGCTTGGCAGCTCCGTTCCTGCCCCTTGCTCCTCTCTGTAACCCTCTGCCTCAGTCCCACTGGCTGTTCTGAGAGGGGGCCGTCAGGGTCACTGCACGTGGACACGAGCTTCCCAGGACCCCCTTCCCGGGAAAACATCACCCAAACCCAGGGAGAGATGACAGGGACAAGCCAGCAAGAGGTGATGGTGAGAAGATAAGGAACAGGACTGCAGCAATGAGTTCCCAGCTGGGGATGAGTAAAAGTAGGTGAGTAAAACCCTAAGCGTGGGAAGGAGAGGGGGGGAAGCCACAGTGCCTTCATTGCCAGCAGCTCCTGAGGGATGCAGGAGGCACAGCCAAAGATGGAGAGAGCAGGAGGGGTGGTGAGGCCATTGCAGGCACTTTGGGTGTTTAAATCTCTGTTTGAAGAAGCTTATTTTTCCTGCCATAACTCCAGCAAACCTCTGCCGGCACCGGCACAACAGAAATAATTCATAACAACCAGAGAAGTTTCTGCTGTACAAGTTGGCCCGAGCGTGCTGAAGGATCCTGCCCAGAGATGTTTATTGGCAAAATGCAGAACAAGGAATACAGGGACAAAGTCCTTGTGCTGGCCTGGTTTGTGTACTCAAGCACTCATGGAAACCGCATCTGAAGGAGTTCCCCTCCAATCCCACCCCTCTTTGCCTGCTGATTGTTTATTTAAAACCAGGCTTTGCAGAAGAGCCTCTCCTGCCCCTCCACTGCATGCTCTTCTCTCTCCCCACCCTCCAAGCCTCTGCAGGGTTCCTCAGGGCTTTCTGCTGGGACTGATCCAGCCTGCTCCAGTTTCAACTGGGAAACCATTTCTGTGCTGCTGCTGTTCTTCCTCTGCTCTCCAGCCCCCCAGCAGGGTTCCCCCAGCAGGGTCTGCAGGAGGTTTGTGGTGGTGCCTGTCACGGGCTCGAACGCTGGGACAGCACTGGGATCACCTCCCATTCAGTGTACCTGGGCTTTTCATAGAATCATGGAATCACAGAACTGTGGAATGAGGAGGAGCGGGAGGAGCAGGAGGAGAGGTTCGTGCAACAGGAGGGTGTTGGCCGTGGAGGGGCAGCTAATGGTTTATTAAGGGGAAGGGGTCAGGGAGGCGGCATCAGGCCCTGGTGCAATTACACCACGTATCCAGTTCTGGCTCTTCCGGACACAGCTCATCTCTCTCCTGGGTAATGCAGCCTCCTCCTGCACCTGATCCCCACATTAATACTGTCACCAGCTGATGATATTATCAAGTGAAGCATAGCTCCGGGGGAGGCAGGATTTAACCCTTCCCACGCCAGCAGCATAGGGAGGATGAGCCCTGAGCCTGTCAGGCAACAGGTGAAAAGGGACCTTTGGAGAGACAGTTGGGTTTGCTCTGGGAATATTTAGGGGAGGAGAAGGAGGGGCAGTGGGAAGGCCAGGCTGAGCCTGATGGATGTAAGCTGGTGTTGGAGCTGAAAGTCTCGATAACACTTGTGGCTGCACTGGCCCCCAGGGTTTCCCCAAAGGATTGGATGAGCCATTGCTCTCTAAATGGATCATTCTCAGAAAAATCAAGCTGCTGCTGCCCCTCCTCCCTCCTGACACTGAAGAGAGCCATGAAACACCCACACCAATGTGGCTGCATCTTTGTGGAGCCCCATAGGAATGTAATAAGCACCTGCAGCCACAGCAGGCATGGCCTGTCCCCAGTGCCACAGCCATCCCTGGCTCCCCAGGTGCCATCCCCCACCAAAATATCATTGAATCCCAGGATGGGTTGGGTTGGAAGGGACTTTAAAGATCATCTCATTCCATGGGCAGGGACACTGTCCACCAGACCCTGTGTTCCAGAGGGGCAGGAGCCCCCTGCTCTCCCACACTGGACCTTGGGGAAGAGCCAGGGGTGTGTGTGACTGCAGGGCAGTCACTGAGATGCTGCAAGACCCCCGTCCTGGCAGAGAGCTCTACACATCCGCTCCCTGTCTCGCATCCTCCAGCTCCCCCCTCCCCTGGGACCCCTCTCAGCTCCCAGAACTCCTGCACAGCTTTAAAACAGGCTGTTCAGATCTCCAGGGTAGGAAAAGCAGGAGGAGGCAATCAGGGAACCAAGTGGCTGATTTAATCTCACATTCCCATTGGAATCATTGTTTTATTCAAGGTCAGAACAGGTATAAAACACAGCATAAACTCAGGGCAGGTGCCAGGGCTGCGTTCTGGAGACAGCAGGAGTTTCACCCCGGTCACTCTTACTCATTACCAGTGTCTCCAAACACCTCTAAATTCCTCTTCCCTCTCTCCTTGATTTCCCTCATGTCCTGCATGCTGAAATCTGCAAATAACTCCCTGAAATCCCTCCCTTCCCCGTGCATTAGGCTTTTAACACCCGCTGCACTTCCCGACAATGATGCAGATCCCATTACAGCTCCTTAAATGTTAATTTTTATTGATTCTACATATGTACATAAAAATACACCCCCACACAAACGCACAGATGTATGTTGAGATATATATTGATATCCAGCAAGTGGTTCCCGTAGGTGGAGGGTACTGGAAGTTGGTTGCTGGCACCCCAGGGAGTGGGGGAATCCTTCCTGGTATGAAAACAGGGAGGCCAAAGGCAGAGCAGTTCCGTCAGCAATAACTCATGAAGCAAAGGGACTTTCCTCGAGGCATTCCTGAGGTAAAGGACTAGAGGAAGCTGCTGGGCTGGCTTGAATCTTAGATGATAGAGGAGCTTTCCTAAATATACCCTGTTTTCTGAGGTTCAGCAAAGTATGCTGGGTGCCTGGATCCCACTGGGACTGGGCTGGAGATTTCTCATCTGGGTTGTCATTCCTCAGCAGATGATGCTTTAAGACTTCTCCCAAGGTTTCAGCACTGCAGGAGGGGCAGCAGTGCAGGAAGTGTCTGGGAGTTGGGAGCTCTATTCCAGGGAGAGTGGATCCATGCAATGGATTTGGGACTCCACGTATGCCACGTGACTGAAGCCAGTTCCTTCTTTTTGCCTCAGTTTCTCCATTCTCCATCAACTTACTTCCATTTGTCAGCTGGGTGGTGCAGTTTGATAAAACTCACCATGGGGGAGCAAACCTGGACCTTCTTCCAGGGCCAGTAAGGGTCAGACCAGGCTTGGAGCAACCTGGTCTGGAGGAAGCTGGCCCTGCCCATGGCAGGGGTGGAAGGAGATGACCTTGAAAGTCCCTTCCAGCCCAAATGCTCCGTGATTCTATGACCTACATGGTGGATGGCACAAGGAAGGGAGGGAATTCCCAGAGGTTTCTGCTGGGATGAACGCCTTGCTCCCCACAGCAGTCCCATGCTGGTGAGGGGCCCACCAGGCACAGGGTCCCTGGGCACACAGTGAGCATCCCACAGCCATCCTCCCTGGAATCCTCGGGGAGGAGGTGGATTTCCCCAGGAAAAGGGCTGGTTGCCTCCGGGCTCGGCGGAGTTGTCGGGCTCTGTGTCGCGGTCACGGCACAGGCAGAGCTGAGCAGCAAATGGCTTTGCTGATCCTCTTGCTTCGATTCCACGGCTCCAACCGTCTGCAAACACAGCTTTAATCTCCATTCCCCATTTCCAGCGTGCAGGGCCTGAGCTCCTGTAAGGACACTGGAAAATGGGGGTGCTCAAATAGAAGTGGTTCAGCAGAGGCCGGGCTGAGGACGACCCCACTTTGCACGAGCTGAGAGCCCCAGCAGAGACACTGGATGTCATTAGCCAGACCTGCACCTTCACAGCTGCTTGGTGACCTCATGCAGGTGCCTCTCAGCATTGGAAAAACTCATTCCCAGTTTCTTTATCAGGACAAAATACCTGTGCTGGCTCAGAGCTGCTCATGAAGAGCATCAATGTCACATGCAACAGGCCAAAGCTCCAGATGGGACTTTGCAAGGGGGAAAAATTTGGTGCTTTTATTTACCTCAGCATGAGAGGGGGCATGAAGGAGCCACAGGGTCCTACATACTCACTGGGGCATTCAAGGTGAACCCAGGAGGGATGGGAAGCTGAATTTTTACCTGCCATCAGTTTTCTACCGTGTGAGCTCCATCCAAGCCCTCTGTGCATCCTCCCAGTGTACAGGGGCCAGGTTTGAAACTAAAAGAGGGGAGATTTGGATTAGATATTAGAAGGAAATCCTTCCCTGTGAGGGTGGGGAGGCCCTGGCACAGGTTGCCCAGAGAAGCTGTGGCTGCCCCATCCCTGGA
>JAWWLV010000180.1:34487456-34502294 GCA_035041135.1 Platyrinchus mystaceus | reverse complement strand
GGACACTTCCAGGGATGGGGCAGCCACAGCTTCTCTGGGCAACCTGTGCCAGGGCCTCCCCACCCTCACAGGAAGGATTTCTTCCCAACATCCCATCTAAACCTGCCTTCTATGTCATTACCATGCCTGGGTACAGTCAGGGAAAATTAAGGATCTTCCTCTTTTATTTATTTTTGTGTGTATGTGTGTGTGTTCTTCATGGATTAGGAAGTGGAAATAGATTTACTTAAGAAAATATTTGACCTTGACAATCCCAATTGTTTCCTTCAGACTGGGAGATTCACTTAATCAGGGCAATTTGAGAACATCAGACAAAAGCTGGAAGAACAGAAACAGGACTCTGTACAACATTCCAAAAATTTGCCTCTCTGAAAAATCAGAAATTACCCATTTTCAGGTGGAAAAGAGATGGATACTTCACTTTCTTACTCCTTAGGATACTTTTTCCAGCTAATCTAGTGCCAATGAGGAGAGAGTAGAAATACTTGTGTTATCAAGAATTAGGTTGGATTTTTGGAGCTCCAAGTGTTTGGTGTAGCCCACCAAACTCTGTGGGAGTTCCAGGTACCCAGTGTTTCTAGAAAAGCAGCTCCTGGTTGGATTTTATGGGGACTATGTGGTAATATAATCTATTAAAATTCAGATTCTGGTACCATAGCTCAGATTGACTGGTACCACACTACAGAGGTACTATCATAAATAGAAATCTGGCTGGTGAAATTTGGATGCAACCCCAAACGGATTTTTTTCTTTGCTTTGCTCCCTTTCTTTACCTCATGCCTTTTTTTATAGCTTCTAGTTGAGTTTTTATGGTATTGTTGGGCATTTTTACATGCTCAAATATGTGGAAATTTATAAATAAGTAAAGCAATTCTGGAATTGAAAAGCACAATAATATGCATCACCTGGCTGTGAAAAAGGTATGTAATCAAAAACTTGTTTTGCCTCTCTGTGTCTGGGGTATAATTTCTAAATGTTTAAAAAACATTCTTTTTTATGATTTTTTTTAAGTGGGTCTCATCTAAATAGCTGAGCAGGAGGGAGAAGCATTAGAATGTTGATCAAATAAATAGGCAGGAGGAATAGAAAATTAAAGTGCTGAGTGTCAGCAGGAGTGTGATAAGAGAGCCCATGTCTCTGTAGTTGGGTTTTGTAGCTCCTAAAGGCAGCAGGTAGATAAAGGAACACATGGAACCAGGAGCAGCTCCCTGTGGGACTGCAGATGACATTGTAACAGATGACTCCAGATGACAATGTAAGAGGAGGAATGGAAAGAAATTATATTAACAAACTGTAGTCGATGGTTATAATAAGATTTGAACTGCTGAATAACCGAACCTGAAAGACCAACATATTTTTCAAGATGGTTTAGAAGGATCCCACGATTGAGTGTGTCAAAAGCTGCAATTATGTCAAGAATTATTACAAGGGATGGATTCCCAACATCAGATACAATAAGTATATTATTACAAATCCTGATGAGCAGACATTCACCACTGATGGAAAAAAAACCCCCAAAACCACAAAACAAAAGCACAGGGAAACTTTTGTAATAAATGATATCTTCAAAATGTTTTGCCTTGTGGCTCTTCCTCTCTCCTAATAGTGATAGAAAAAAACAGATTTAAATCTGCTTTACTGACTATTAGAACATACGGGGATTAAAAAAAATCCATTTAATACAGTTATTTTTTAGAGTTTCACATAGTCCTCATGGATGATAATACCTTTATGATATTTTCAATATGTGAACTTAGCAGAGAAAAGATTTTTTCTCAGATACTGGCTCCAAGGGCTGTGCTGTTGGATAAAGATTTTGTTTCCCAAATTGTAAGACTGAGAGGGAAGCACATGAAACTATGGATTATTTTTTTGTTGTTGTTGTGGGAAGAGGTTCTATAATAAGTCTATCAGTTTTCTGGCATAAATTTGTCAGGGGAATAAATGTGTCTAATACATATTTTTGATGATTGATAATGGTTTTCCAAGTCTGCTAAATAAGGAAGCAAGACATTTTCTTTCTATGTTTAAATGATGGGAAAAATAGCCCTGGTGTTACAAAGCAACAAAAATATTGCTAGTTCAGAGGTTTTGGAAGTCTTGAAAATTTTAGCTACATGTAGTGGATTTCTGGTTTTGTCAACAAGGACAACAAGGTGCTGGCTAGCAGTAATTCATTTTTTCTTTGTGGGCCTCACACTTGCCATATATAAATATTCAGTAGTTCTAACACAAGATCTCCATAATTCTATTCCCAAATTAAAATAGAAAAGCCAATTCTAGAACTTCATAAATCCAAGGTTCATGTCTAGTTTTTTTTTTTTGCCAAGCCTGTCAGTGATTTGTAAATCACATTGTCTATGTTGTTGGGTTTGTTGCCATGTGGACTTTGCTGCTTCTCCTCCACACCTTCCAGTAGGAAGTGAGGGAAAAGCCTGTTAAAGGTCCAAATGAGTAAAGTATGGATAGAAATGGGGAATGGTTTCATTCTGAAACTGCTTGGTGGGATCTTCAGAAGCAACTTCACACCACACTGATGAAAATGCTTTAATGATAAATAGAAGTGTGATCATAGAATCACAGAATCATTAAGGCTGGAAAAGAGTTCTAAGATCAAGTCCAACCATCACTCAGCATCACCACCATGTTCACTCCTAAACCATGTCCTCAAGTGCCATAAAATGTACCAAACACATACTGTGCATCTTTAAACACCATCAAAACATTTGCTTTATTTGAACCCGAATTTATCATTTGTCTTGGTCCCACTTTCACCCTTTTCCCCTGAAAATATCTTTCTGCTGAACTTGCAGTTTTGATAGTCTGCAATATGTGAAGCAGCTCAAATAAATAGAATTTGCAAGAGCACTGGATAAAAAAATCCATCTTAATTAGATGCTTATTGAAATCTAGCACCAACTGCATATAAAACACGATTTCAAAACGGAAACTAATATTTTTTATATATATAAATACTAATATATATACCTAATGCCAATGTCATGCACAGCTTTTTGGGAACAAATGGGGGAGTGGAGATTGCTGCTGACCTCTGAGCTTTTCTAAAATAAGTTTCTCAGATGACTGTAAAAATCTATAGTGGAGTCATTTTGCAGCAGGGCTTAACTTTTTGTTCATTGAACTTTGTGTGTAAAGAATGATGGTGAACAGGAAGGGACATCTGTACTGATACAGGACTGTGCTGTTTGCAGCCTTCTATTTTTCTCATTTGTGTTCTGTTTTATGAACCAAGAATCTTTTTCTTACTGTCAGATATGATATGATACCCAATATAATGTTCAGTATTGAATTCCAAGATTTGGTGTTCATATTGTTTGTCAACCATGTTCTGGTTGTGAGGAATCTAACAGGAGGGAAAGCCTGAAAACCCTCTTATTTTGCATTTAAAAAAATAACTTTCTGATGTGGGAGAAGAGAAAGTGAGTAAAAAAATATTATTATCTGAAAAATGGCAAAATTTGGTAAAGGCAAAAGAGGGACATGAATCTTGTGAAAATTAATTTCTTTTGTGTGTTCATGGATTTGACAGATGGGCCACTTGGTGGATAAGGAATTGGCTGGATGGTTGGACTCAAAGAACTCCAGTCACAGGCTTAATGTTCAGGCTGAGGCCAGTGACAAGTGGTGTCCTCAAGGATCAGAACATGGACCAGAGCTGTTTAACGTCTTTGTTGGTGGCATGGACAGTGGTATTGACGCACCCTCAGCAAGTTTACCAGTGACACTGAGCTGTGTGGCGTGGATGACACACTAGGGAGAAGGGATGGGGCATCTGGAGAGACCCAGACAGGCTGGAGAGGTAAGGATGTGGGAACGTCATGAAGTTCAACAAGGCCAAGCGCAAGGTTGGGGCAATCCCAAGGACAAACACAGGCTGGGAGGAGAACAGATAGAGAGCAGCTCTTGGGAGAAGGACTTGGGAGTGTTGGTGGATGAGAAATTCAACATGACCCAATAATGTGCCCTTGCAGACCAGGAAGACCATCATACCCCGGGCTGCGTCAAAATAAGCGTGGTCGAGAGAGATGATTCTCCACCTCTACTCTGCTCTGGCAAGACCCCACCTGGAGCACTGCATCGAGCTCTGGGACCCCAACAGAAGAAGGATACGGACCTTTTGGAGCAAGGCCAGAGGAGGCCATGAAGATGCTCAGAGCACCTCTGTTGTGGAGACAGGCTGATGTCTCCATTCCTGCTTTGCTCTTCCACAGTCAGGAATTGTCACTAACCCCAAAGTGCATCTACTGTGAAATGCTTAAATAAAGTTGCATTTATTTGTGGAGGTGCTCCTGGAGCCAAGCGTCACACAGAGCCAAGCAGAGCACAGAATCCTGGGTGTGGGAACTCTCCAAATCCCTCCTGAGGGCTCCTTCCAAGAGATACCACTGAAGCCACCTACCCAAGACAGGTTCTTGGGCTTCCCTTCTCCTCATCTCCACACTCTCAATCCCAGGAATACCCCAGAGAGACAAAGAGCCTCTAATGAATGCAAATTTAAGTCCAAGTTATTATTTTTTACTTTCATGGAGGGGAAAAAAAAAAAAAAAAGAAATCACTGGAACAGCGTGGCTTCCCCACAAATCTCTAACTAACCCTTGCACTCAATTAATCTTCGTGACCTTCTGATGCCCCGTGCCATGAATTGTACCTTGAGGTTACGAAATAGGTCCAGTAGTAGTTCCCAGCGACTCCTCTACGGCTTTTGCGTTCTGAGCCTTCAGATGTTGTTGATTTGAATTTGAAATTTCTTTCATGCATAATGCCTTGATCTGATAGAGCTTTCGCTTTTAAGGCTGAGCTTTAATTTGTTTAATCTGGCATATTCTTAATTATACGAGCTGTAAATTTTATTGTACTGTAAAGCCCTGGAATACACACATAAAGCTGCAGTGCCAAGGTACGATTGATTAACGGGACCGTCTTGCTCCTGCTTGTGACAGTAACAAGCTCTGGGGGAGATGGGGGGAGTCAGGAAGAAAATCCCAGAGTGGAAGCACCATCCCACAAATCTGTGTGAACCTGTGCAGTTAATTTGTGAATCCATGCAGTGACATTTGCAGTAGCTGCCTATGGGTTGGTTGGATTAACTGAGGCTTCTCTTTTCCTGCCAATAGGGTTTAAGAAACATAAGTGAGACTGGGTGAACTAAGTTTAAAAAAATTAGGACATGGCTCAAATATTTTCCCGATGTCTTGCTGGGAGATAAACTTCAGCCCCAATTTCAGTTATGATTACAGGGTTTCTGGTTGTCTCTGCCAGGTTTGGGGTGACAATTCATTCGTTGGTGGGTACTGCCCACACCAAACCTGGTGTGTTGAAAACGGGTCCAACAGCAGCACTGGCAGAGATGGGAACATGACAGAGCTCTGAGTGAGGGCAAACAGTTACTTCATTATTCATGTATGGGATCTCTGCAGACCTGTGATGACATTTCAGCTTCAGAAACACCAGGGTTCTTTTGCTGGCTTAGCCATGGAAGGAATCTAGCAAGGCTTAGTGTCGGACACAGGTCAGGAGAAGGCAACCACATGAAAGGTCTTTTATTTGAAAGCAGAACATGGGGCCATGCTTTTCACTCTAAGAGATGCTGTGTTCCAGTCAACAACGTGGTGTTGGGCCATAGGTTGTCTCGATATCTCAGAAGTATTTTTCAACCTAGCTGATTGATTCTGTGATTCTGTGAAGCACTGGGGTGGAGCTCTGGGCAGTTATCCCTGTTCTGTGCAAAAGGAATGGCATTATCCATAGACCTTGCTCTGCCCTGTTTTCCACAGAATCATAGAACCATTTAGGTTGGAAAAGATCTCTAAGATTATTGAGTTCAACCATTAACCCAACACTGCCAGGTCCACCAGTAACCCATGTCCCCAAGTGCCATATTTGCACATCTTTTAAATCCCTTCAGGGACATGGACTCCAACACTGTCCTGGACAGCCTATGCCAGGGCTGGAAAACCTGTTCCATGAAGAAATTTTCCATAATCTCGAATCTAAACCTCTCCTGGTAAAACTCAAAATCTCTTGTCCTGTCCCTTGTTCCCTGGGAGCAGAGCCTGAGCCCCCCCTGGCTCCCCCCTCCTGTCAGGGAGTTGCAGAGAGGGAGATGGTCCCCCTTGAATCTCCTTTACTCCAGGCTGAGCCCCCCCAGCTCCCTCAGCTGCTCCTGCTGCTCCAGACCCTTCCCCAGCTCTGTTCCTTCCCTGGACATGCTCCAGCAACTCATTCCAGGCAGTGGCAGGAATCACTAGTGCCTGAATTTTCAAAGAAGCTGGTCATTGTCAGAGGTCCCTGGGGAGGTGTGGAGGGGGAATGTCTGTATAGTTTCCATTCACCCATCTCTTCCTATATCTGCATTTAGGGGGCTGCTGGAAGTGGTGCCAAGTTTTTCCTTCCGCGTCTGTAACTTTGGTCACATGCTGCCCTTTGTCAGGAGCTTTGTGTGCTCTGTGTAGCAGGCACAGATAGTCAGCAGTCATCTGTTACCTCCAGATAAAGGTGGGACAGTTTGCTAAGTGACTGATGCCTTTTACTAAATCTTCTAAGTATGATTAATGCGCAAAAATGTCAGGCGATAGGTAAATACGAAAGCCAGAGGCAGTCTCCTCCAGCCTGTTTGTGCATGTCCACTCTGGAGCTTTGATCAGGGGGAGGGATTATAGGAGCTGCTGATAGCCCAAACCACAGCCTAAGAGAAACCAGACAGTCAAGACACAACAAAGTTCCAAGTCCAAGAGTTGTACAAACACACAAAAGTCCCCTCTCCTGGAGAAAGTAAAACTCCAGCCTTTGGGGCTGAAGGGAAGGGGCTGAAAAGTGTGACTTATTTTGTAAAAACTTGTTCAATCCAAAGCAGGTACCTTCATAGCTCCTGCAATTACACAAAAAAAGGAGACTGAGGGGAGACCTCACTGCAGTCACAACTTCCTCGGGAGGGGCAGAGGAGGGGCAGACACTGAGCTCTGCTCTGTGGGGACCAGGGACAGGACCCAGGGAATGAAGTTGTGTCAGGGGAGGTTTAGGTTGGGTATTAGAAAAAGGTTCTTTCCCCAGGGAGGTGAACAGGCTACCCAGGGTAGTGGTCACAGCACCAAGGCTGCCAGAGCTCCAGGAGTGTTTGGATGATGCTCTCAGGTACATGGTGTGACTCTTGGGGATGGTCCTGTGCAGGGCTAAGGGTTGGGCTCGATGATTCTTGTGAGTCCTTTTCAACTCAACTTGTGATTCTGTGATTCTGCGATTCTGTGATTTAGAGAATCTAATCCGTGCGTTTTCAATAGTGAAGGATGGGAATACCACAGCTGTGATTAAAAAACCAGCAAAATATGTATTTCTTTTGCTTGCATAATAACTGCAGTGCTGTAAAGACTTGTTATTTGCATGATATATGCAGGTCTTCAGCACATCTGACTGATTTTAACAGTGCTGTGTTTGGGGTAGAAAGCCATGTTGGGGTAGAAGACCTTATCTGGCCACCTGGCT
Source organism: Platyrinchus mystaceus (assembly GCA_035041135.1). Classification (NCBI taxonomy): domain Eukaryota; kingdom Metazoa; phylum Chordata; class Aves; order Passeriformes; family Tyrannidae; genus Platyrinchus; species Platyrinchus mystaceus. Next base: position 34,494,794 of record JAWWLV010000180.1, on the reverse strand, counting down.
CATTTTTTTAAGAGTAGAGTTGCATTAATGGAAGGAATTGTTATGTCTGCACTCAGCCCAGAGTTCAACACATACATAGTGGCTTTAAGACAACTGATATCTCAATACTTACATTGCATTTTTTAGTACTTTGGTCTTTAAATGTGTGCGTGCAGGGTCAGGTTACCTGTCTCTGACGGCTCTCTGTGCTCCACTAGGCTAATTTAGTTCACCAATGGTAAATTAATTACTCTCCAGCCCGCTATTTATTTTAATGTACACAACAGAAAAGTATCATATAGATAGGCAGATCTACAAAAACTTGCCAGCTAACATTATTACTGACCTGACAGGTAGGGGCTCAACTTCTGGGTGTCCTGGAGTCCTGGATGTCCACAACTCACTTCACAGCCAGCAGTTCTCCGAGGACTTGTTGCTTCCAGGAGCTGCTCACTAACACAGAGCCGAGCCCATGACACACCATAGGCAGTTTAAAAGTCCTGTGGATGCTTTCCTGAAATATGTTTTGCTGCTGTCTAAAGAGGTCAAGTCACTTGTGATCTCATCCTGCACGTTTGAACCACTGGGGGACGTGTTGCTGACTTAAAAAAATGGATCACACACATGCTGGGGAATGTGTCATGAAGTAACTTGAGCCCAGCAATTCCCCAAAATAATCAGAGGATGTAAAATTGTTTTGGCCAGTTATGGTTTTCCAGATAACCCTTCAATTTTACCTACTATATAAAGGCTAATATACTGCTGGCTGGTGCTGCAGGTTTGTTCTGAAGCCAGCCATCATTTTTATACTTTCCTGCATGTCTTTGGAAAATGATGAAAATATTTCACTGCAAATCAGAAAGTAAAAAAAAAAAAATCATCCAGTAAACTTGTGTAGAGTGAGATAAAAATCAGTGTTTCATTACTTATTTATTTATTCATTTATTTAAAAATCTTTAACCAGAAAAATTCATTAAGATGCAATATCTCATGTACAATGATGGCCTAGGGACGGGAGATGGATTAAAAAATGTAAATACTATTGGGTCTAATGTGAGTACCATTAACACAAATATGAAATTAATGTAAAAGTTTCTGACAGTACAAACTTAGCTTTAAGTCTTTAAATATATGTTTAAAATAGTGCAGAATGGTGGTAGGATTTGGCAGCTGAGAGATGCAGTAAACAAGTGTGTCTCAAAAGAGACAAAATGTCAGCAAAATAATTGCCTAGCAGTACTTCATATCAATTAATTCATTTGTATTTAATTAAAAGGAGTCATAACAATTGGCTGCTGTATAAAAGCCCCTTAGCTCTGGAGTCTTCTATGCCTTTCCTTAGTTTTCTGGGGCTGGATATTGTTAGCCTTTTTGAATAATTCAACCCAGATCTGTTTCCTAAACAGAAAATCTATCTTGGAGTTATTCCCTTTTTTGCAGGGAAGTAGCAATAAACAGTAGCTCTGTGTGCCTTATAAATGACAACGAGGGAGACAAGGGTTGGGATTTAAAAAAGCACTTGAAAACAAAAATGTTGGAGGTTCCTAAATCAGTTAGGTGCTTGTAAGGCTAGAACACCTCCCCTACAAAGACAGGCTGGGAGAGTTGGGACTGTTCAGCCTGGAGAAGAGAAGGTTGTGTGGAGACCTCAGAGCACCTTCTGGTACATGAAGGGACCTCCAGGGATGTCTGCATCAGGAATTGTGGTGACAGGACAAGGGGTAACGGATAGAAACTGAAAGAGGGGAAATCTGGGTCAGATATTAGGGAGAAATTTTTCCCTGTGAGGGTGGTGCCAGGAAGCTTGTGGATGACCCAACCCTGGCAGTGTTCAAAGCCAGGTTGGAGAAAGCCTTGAGCAACCTGGTCTAGAGGGAGGTGTCCCTGCCCACGGCACAGGGGTTGAGATGAGACTGTCTTTAAGGTCCATTCCAACCCCTTAACATTTCACGGTTCCATTATTCTATGTTATCCAAGAGGACTCCAGTGAATCCACGTAGAGGGTGAGCAGTGCATTGCTGGCCTGGCCATTGCTACAGAGCCCTGGCAGAACTGTAGCCAGGACATCTAATCTCCTCTACCTTTTCCTCTGAGGTAGTGAGAGTCATTTAATGCTGGATAATTTCTAATTTTGCTTCTACACATGCCCAGGTCTGTAACCCCTTCCAAACAGTCCTACTGTACTGAGCTATCCATCCATCCATCCATCTGGTGAGGAGACCTGTAGGGCTAAACACCTCTGGTTGGGAATACACCAGTGTAACCCACCCAATCAGTCTGTTGGACAGATCCCATCAAACAAGGATTTGTTGGCTGCCCTTAACATGCCAGTAGTAGTGTCTCCCTTCCCATGTCAGCCCTGCACTTCTGGCCTCCTTGCTCCCAAAACTGTCCTGGATCTGCACACTTGAGAAGAGCTCCAGTGTGATTTTCTTTTCCTTGTTAGCAACTACATCTCTAGAAAGCAGCAGTGACAGTGGCAGCTTTGGATTTATCCAGTTTTCTCTGTCTGGAGTTAAAATAAGTTCCTCTCTTAAACTGAATGATGCTGAGCGAGGTGGCCAAATGACTTTGTTCAGAGTATTACCTATAATTGTTTTTTATTGTGTATTGTTTTATTATATAATTTCCTATCTGACTCACAAAATCTGAGAACCTGTGGTGTCTTTCTCACTCCTCAGTGCAAACTACCAAAGTTTGGTATTAAACAACAAGTAAATAATATATCAGCTTCCACCACATGTTCTATGAGTTTTCTGCTACTTCGGTACCCCTGAGGACAACCATTACTGTGGTACAGGCTGGCTGACCTGGAGAGAAAGTGTGATTTTAAGAGTAAAACATGAAAAATGTGGCACTATTCCTAGGTGGGTGTGTCCAACTGTGCAAGTACATGTTTTGGGAGGCTCCCAGCCTCAGGCTTTTTGCTGGTAAATCCTTATGACCAGGAAAATTTTCACCATTTGAATGTAAATAAATACCGAAGGGGCAGAAATGTTAGTGCAGCAAACTGTTATCGTGGGTCAGGTCTTCTGAAGTCTAGGCTGACTTTGGACCACAGGTCTTAAAAAATGAGATATTTTGAGAGGAATATTGCAACGGTTTCTGCTGTTAGTTACAGATCTCCCCAATGGTGCTTGGTTGCTGCTGTCCATAGGCTCACTGTCATGACTCCTCTTTGCCTTTGGTATCACCCAGAGGTAGCATTTGCTGAGGGAGTGGGATTAGAGGCATCTAACCATCACCCCAGAAGAGTGAGGGGGTGGCAGGATACTATCCCTGGGGTGTCCAGCTCCTTGAATTGCTGGTGTTGGAGGCACCCCCCGACTTTGGGAGGAGTTTGTGTGGATTTGCGATTTTCATCATCCCTCACAATTTTTGGCCTCCCCAAAGAGGGAAGCTGGCTCTGGCCCTGCGTGGAGGTGGTGGGGAAGGGTTAACCCCTGTCAGCCCCTCCTCTGCCTGCTGAAGTGCCTTGTTTGCAAAGGATTGATAGATCACCCTTGAGAGAAAGATTCGCATTTTCACTGTTCCGTGTCAGGGAATGAGGTTGTGTGATTTTTGTGTCATTTTGCACTGCCATATTTCTTCCATTAGGAATTCTAATATTTCACAACCTCTGTCAAGGAAACTGCTACTCCTAATGCAGAGGGCGAATGCATTCCAGATGGCCTCATAATCCAGTTCAGGTTTTTCACATACATTATTCCAGTTCCACTGTGGGCCCAGGCTCAGGTTTGCCAAAGCTGGTTTCATGATTCATTTGCAACTGCAACAAGTTAATCCCAGAGTGAATAGCTGTGTCCACTTCAGGTGAATTCCTCTTGCCTGCTGGCTCCAGGCATTGCCTGGTGAGAGTTCCTTCCAAAATAGCAATTTATATCCAGCATCCTCATGCCAAATTCTTCCTCTCCATATCCACGGCCCATGGATCAGGGAGATATTCTAAAACGAGTTCCTTAATTTATGAACTGTATTAGCTCTCCAGTGGAATGGGTCCAGATCAATGAACGTGTTTTAAAGCATCAAGGAAAATATTTAAAAGGGGAAAGCCCGATGAGCTATGCATATAGAATATTAAAATTTAAAATAATTCCATGGGTTGAATGGTGATTAGTGCTCAGCTTCATTAATTCTCAGCCCAACAGCATAAACAGTAGCAAATAAGCAAAGTGTGACTTTATTCAGGTTCGTCAGGGTCAGCCTTGTTTTCCATGTTTCCTTCTATATTTGTTTTGGTTTTCTTTTTATAGAGCATTGTTTGTTTGGGAATTTCCATAAGGCTGTGCTGAATATTAAATACAATCCTCTATTTACATTTTGATAGCGAAACATTTTACTAAACATTGCCCTGGTTCTACCCATCTGCTGCACCCTTCTCGCAGCCCTGGAGAAGCCCAGCTCGAGGCTGAGCTGTCTCCATCCCTTTTGGGCTCCTTTTGTCTCTGGCACGTTTGGCTCCATCACACCAGCTGGAATGAAATGATATTTCCTGAGCACTGACCTCTTCGACACTTCTGTGGACTCAGCATCTTAATTGCTGCTGGTGTGAATCATCTAAAGCTGGTGCATAATTTCTCAAGACATTTATAGGAGATCTACAGTAGACATTTACTCGAAATAACGAAAATAAAGAAATCCATAAATCCCATGAAACTTTCCCCTACTTCATTTTAAGTTGTTTATACAAGGAACTTCATGTTGTAATAACACTTTTTGGCCTTTGTTTGATTGGAAATTTCTATTAAACTGTTATGAGAAAATAACTTTATGCTTGGGGTTTTATGTTTCAATTTGATTAACAACAGGCTTTTACAAGGACTCGAGTGCTGCTGCCTACACCGAACTCATCCAACGTTATTGCACTGGCTGCTTGGCTGCATGGAGTGGACTTTATCAAGAAAATTATATTTCCTGCATGTGACATTTTGGAAACGGATTGTATGTCATATCCCTGTCTTAAACGCTGTTAGTGCGAATCATCTGACTCTGGTTTATAATCTTTGGACTGTATTTATAGCAGACCGTTGCTCTGTAGTGTTCTAAATTTCCTGCTTATGATGCAATGGCAAAAGTCATTAAACATTAGCAGTAATAGTATTTTCACTGTAATAAAGTGTTAATTACTTCCACATGTTAATCGAGTTGGGGGGGTAGAGAGATTTTTGCTATTGTTACTGTGCCTAAAATAATTTCCATGTGATAATTTTCCAGGATATCAAAAACTGAATAATTATGCACTAATTAAGAAAGTAGAGCCTGCTCTGGAGTTAAGACTGCATTAATTTTAATGTTTTTACAGTCCTTTAATTGGGGAAAGGGCTGTAAATTGAGAGCTGACGCTCTCTCCCGCCGTACCCGGGCCTGCCTTCGCAATCTGCCTCCTCTCCACCGCAACCCAAGGTCAACACAAGTTTGCAAAATCCCTCTGCTCTTGGTACGAAATGTATTGGTGGTGAAGCGTGCATCTATCACTCTGACAAGCATTTAACTCTCCAAGAGCACATGCTCTCACTTCTTAAATTATTAATTGCATTAAATACATTTTCATATCGCGGGCTGTTTGCTACAAACTGTTCCCCGGCACGGAGAGGTGGGTCCCCCCCCCAGTAGGAGACACTTGGCCGTCTGTTGTTTCGGTTTTGGGAGCTGCGATACCAAAAAAATCGCTGAAAAAGTCACCCTTGCAAAGTCTTTTATTTTTTTAATGTTGATCAGTTGGCTTTGCTTCTCCTCCTCTCTTTTGTTCCGCGCTAATGTCTATAAGTCCATATTGTTTGGGTTTGTTTATACCTTTACACTTATCAGCTCGTGCAGTTTTCCAGGGTATTCTCCCTGTCACACCATTATCACAGGCAATGGCATCATCATCCGCTTCATTATCATCTCTGGGTCATTCCAGCCCAGAATGGCTTCGTGTTACAACTAAAAGGAGGAATCTGGCAAATGGATCATATTATCTCCCTCTCTCACTCCGGCATTTGAATGCATTATACACCACACAGTCTTTATATTAACAGGCATCATGACCTTTGCCTGTAACATGTTTATTTTAGCAGGACTTGCTGGTGCTGCTGGAGTTCTGCTCCTGCCAGCTCCCAGTGCTATTGTAAGCCCTTGTTTATACCTCTCATGCCAAATCAGCTTCCAGGCTGCAGAGGGAATGTTAAGGCCCAGGTGGGGAAGTGGAGCTGGGGAGGCAGCTCATATTCCTGCCTGGGAAAGGGGGAAACACTTGGGAAACCTTCCTGGGGGGCTGCTCCCAGCCCTGCCCTGGGCAGTGGTGGGACTCCTCCTGCAGTCACCTTGTGGAATCACTCTGGGTGTGTTAAAGGCTTTTGGATGCCAGAAAACAAAGGTTCATTGGATCAGCATTTGCTATTAACTCCTGAAATATCTTGGCTATATCCTAATGAGAGCATTAATGTTACTCCTTGATACTTCAGGATGCTCCAGGTACTGGATGAGTAGAAATTTCACGTAATTTTAAGGTAAAAAATTACTTTTAAACAGCAAAAATTCAGGGGGAAGCTTGTTAGGCATGTTTGGGGTGTGGGTCCCCAAATTAAGATGTGGTCAGAAAGAATGAAGAATTTTGACCCACTCCAAGGTTGAACTGCCCATGGGAACCTTCACCTTGGACATTTACCTGTGATTCTGGGCTCACATTTGGTGGAGGTTTAAATCTCTGACCTTCCTCTTCATTTCCATTTGGTCCTTAAGGTAAGCACCTCAGTCATTATGAGACAAATTAAAATAATTTACTAGCACTCAAGTGTATGTTTGCTTGCTTTTCTTGCCCTGTACTTACAGTTTAATTACAGCTCTGCTTGAATATCTCTTCCACTGGAGAAGTCCTGTAAAGCAACAGGAAACCCATCACTTCATTTTTGGGTACAAACACAGGTGGATCTGAGCATGGCTGAGAAATGGGAGCCCATCTCCATCTGAACTTTCCTGGAGACCTCATGGGACAACCCCTCCCTGGTGCTCCTTTAAAATTTTCCCAGTTTTGTGCTTTTGTGTGTCCTGGTTGCAATGTTTTAATGGCATTGCTGGTGTCAAGATCAACATGTGGCATAAGTGGGTGTAAATATCCTGGTGATGGGTGTAAACGGAGATCACCTTGAGCCTCCTCCACATCATCCCGACGATAAATATCCAGGAGGTGGTGGACACTTGCCAGTGCTGCAGGACAAAGTGATTCCTAGACACTTTTAGAGACATTTCTAAGGTGTGTTTATGCATTTTGATGCATTTCTCTGCATCCTGCATCCTAACGAGGGCACATTCCAGCTGTGTTTTGCTTCACAGAATACGTTGGACACCAGGACATCAGGACACAGGAGCAGTGGGAAA
>JAWWLV010000180.1:34474834-34487356 GCA_035041135.1 Platyrinchus mystaceus | reverse complement strand
AGGGCACATTCCAGCTGTGTTTTGCTTCACAGAATACGTTGGACACCAGGACATCAGGACACAGGAGCAGTGGGAAACTTCCAGATGGAATTGCAGCCTGAAGTGTAGATTTTTTTTTTAGCTGCTTTTGAAGAATATTTCTAACATCATTTTAATGGCACATTCCTTTGAGGCAACATAAAGGACATTGTGCTGCAGTTGGTGCTTTTATTGCATCTGTTCAATAGTTCAGGTGGAAAAGAAATCGTATTTTTCAATGCCCAGAATACTTTTGTCCAGTTGGAAAACTCCAGAACATCTCTGCAGAGATCACTCTACCTGCTGTTCAAGAGGGAAAGATTGTAGGAAAGTTAACAAATTGTAGAAAGGCCAAGAGAAACATTTTTCACCCATCTTACTATTTTTTTTCTTCTGCTCCAGTTTCTCTATTACCATTGCATTAATTAGAAATTTAGGTAAATGACATAAGTGCCCTAATTTTTTATTTCTGCCAGGAGAACAATTAGGCCATTAGAAGTAACAAATGGTCTGGACTCATGTCGCCTGTTGAAAATTTCAAGCTGCATTATTTCTGACATGAAAAAAACACCAACAAATAAGAGTTGTTTTGGCCAATTTTTGCCATAAGCAATGTCAGCTTTAGCAGATGCACTGTACCATTGGCTGGTTTTTTTTTTTTTTTCTATTGTCATGGCTCATTAAAGTATGCTGACTCTTGTGGATTCCCATTTCCTTTAGGTAAATAGTTATTTACACGAACTGCGACATTTTTCTTTGGTGACAATTTCTAATTGTTCAGGCAACCAAGGGTGATATATTAACCACTCCAAAGAAAGCTTCATCTATGAAATAAATTACTTGAAATTAACTATCCTTTCAAAAGAGGAAAAATTTCCAAATGGACAAATTAGACCCTTCTTAGCCACATATGGTAAGTGTTTTAAGCATTTCCCCACTGGTAGATACTCTAGAGAACAATTCTTCATGATGGAGTGGAAGACTTCTTAACTCATTTGGGGTCCTTCGCATGCCAGCGCTGCCAGCGGAGCCTTGGAAGGGCTCGTTCTTTCGGGGCTGAGCTCCCTGAGGCTTTAAGAACCTTTTGCTCTCACATTTTTAACTCATGCCGTGCTACACTGGAGATCTGGATCAGGAAAGAGCCCACCCTAGGGTGTGTTTTAGCTACGCCCGCCTTCAAGGGAAAAATTGATTTACAGTTTTAGTCTCTCTAAATGGATCAAGAGCAAACCTGCTGAGGGGTTGGGGGTGCTGGTGGTTAAGAGGCTGGACCTGATCCATCGCAGAATCCCCTCTTGTGCTGGGCTCGTCCCACAGTACGGGCAGCAGGTCAAGGGAGGGCATTCTCCCCCTCTACTATGTCCTTGTGAGACCTCACATGGAGCACTGAGTCCAGCTCGGGGGTATCCAGCACAGGAAGGACATAAAGCTGTTGGAAAGAGTCCAGAGGAGGCCCTCTGCTCTGGAGCCAGGCTGGGAGAGCTGGGGGTGTTCACCTGGAGAAGAGAAGGCTCCAGAGAGACCTGAGAGCCTCTTCCAGTGCCCAAAGGGGCTCCAAGAGAGCTGGAGAGGGACTTTGGACAAAGGCCTGGAGCAACAGGACAAGGGGGAATGGCTTCCCAGTGCCAGAGGGAAGGGTTAGATGGGATATTGGGAAGGAACTATTGGCTGTGAGGGTGGGGAGGCCCTGGCCCACATTGCCCAGAGAAGCTGTGGCTGCCCCATCCCTGAAAGTGTCCAAGGCCAGGTTGGATGGGGCTTGGAGCAACCTGATCTAGTGAAAGGTGTTCCTGACCATGGGAGGGGATGGGACTGGATTGTCCAACCCAAATCTTTCTAGTATTCTATGACTCTGTAGAACAAGTTTCATAGAGGAAAACTGCATCAGGAAACTGGAGTCTTCCCACTAATGCCAAGTTCCAGGATGACCTACAGGCCTCCAGCTTCTGTTTACAGAACTGATTCTGCTTTTACTTATGCAACTAAATTAGGAGAAATCCCACCAAAGGCATCAGCCTTGAACTGCATTGAAACAGTTCACCTAAGTGGATATTAGGTTTATTTCAAAGATTGGTACTTTTAGTAGTATCTATAGCCTTTTATTCAGAGGAGACTTGTAGAATCACAGAACCATTAAGGTTGGAAAACAGTTCCAGGATCATCAAGTCCAGCCTTCTAGAAGACGTGGATGGGACGTCACCTCCTTCAGATCAGAATTTTAAAAATATTTAAATGAATTTTTAAAAATGTAATATTTTTAGGCAGCTTTGAACACTTTTAAGCCCTTGCAAACTCATGTCTTCTGGACTTCTGAGTACCTAAGTCCCATTTCATCATTACCCCAGGCAAAGCCACTTAGGCACTTTTGAAAATGTTACTGACATAACTCTTTCCCCAGTGTCTGAGTCGTGCCAAATATTGCAAGATAGAAACCTAAGAAAACATGTTTTTCTAATTTAAGTCATAACTTGACCGCATTTCAATGTCCACATTTTGTATTTAGAAACTCAGAACTTCTTACAAGGAAGCATCCAATCAGTTTAAATTATTCTTAGTTTGTTTTTATGGTTTCCCATGACTTTTTTAGGCCAGTGTAGTTTCCCGTTTCCCACACATTAGAAGTCAGTATGTCAATACATTGGAATGTATTAGGCTGTTTAGCATAATTTGAGCATGCTTTTGAAATGGTTTCTACTACAAAAGACCTGGATATTGCACATCCACTCGACAAAAATAACAAATTGAAAGAAGATTGTGCTTTCTGTTTGTATGGGAAAAATTTAATTAAGAGTTATTTTGGTCCTAATATTTACTCTACAAGAATAATTAAAATAGAGAGATCAGTAAAATGGGTGTAGCTCTAAACACATGTTCTTGCTTTGTTTAATTATGTTGATTAGGTTTAAACCCCAATTTGGCATCACCTCCCTTGTCTTAATATGTTGCTGATGAAACCATGTGGAGACCTGACCTTAATATAATCGTGACAAACCTCATTTGATTACCTTTAGCTAATTAAAACATACATTATATGTACCATAATATTATTGTTATTCATCTTGCACCTCTCTCCCTCTACATTGTTATGCTTGAAAGTCAATCTTATTGTGAGATTTCTGTCTCTGAAGGACCTCATGCCTTTTGCATAATTGGGAGAGGTGTTTATTTCATGGGCCAGTTATAATAACTGTAATTATCATATAAAAGCTCTGGGAGTTTTTAAATTGGGGCTTGGTGCTAAGTTTACTGTGGGCCTGTGTTGGTGTGGGACCAGCCTGTGGTGAGCATGGGGCGTGTGGGGCTTGTCATGTCCCCCATCCCATCCTGCTTTTCCATTTCTTCTTCCATTCTATGACCAGTTTACAGCTTCTTTTCCTAGTCTTGGCTGCACAAATCCCATATTGTTGCTGCCTTGCCCAACATTAACACCCAAGATCTGGCTCTAGGATTTGGCAACTCTTTATTTAAGACACTGAGCTCTTTCCTGGAGAAGTTTCTTTGGGTCCTACAAGCTTATGTGAGCTATGGTCAGTGTTTATGCATCACAAAGCTAATTATGGCTTTAAAATGCTTTAGGAGGCTCTCCTTGCCCACCTGTCCTTGGTGGGACTCTGATGTGATGACTGCCTTGCCTATATGGCTGGACATCACTCACCACCATCTCAGGTTCTTTTCTTCCTAACAAATTAATTCCATAGACTGGGAAGTGTATTAGAAGGACAATTAATGGCCACACTGTGAGCAACTTAATTATATTTGTGGCTTTAAGCAATCTGGTCTATGGAAGGTGCCCCTGCCCATGGCAGGAGGTGGAATGTGATGGTCTTCAAGGTCCCTTCCAACACAAACCAGTCTGGGATTCTGGGATTCTATTTGACTAAAATTTTTTTATGTCATCTCTTGCTGTGGTGCCAGGGGCACCATCACAGCCTTTGATTTTCACACTGGCCTTCTGAGTCTGGCAGTGCCAACATCCCCAGTTTGAACCTGCAAGAAAGTACACTACAATATAGAAGTACAATACGAGATAGAAATATAATATAGAAAGTACAATACAAATAAAATAAGAAAAAAATAAATATTGAAGATTTTGAAGTGGAATTGCAAGAATATTTCAGAAGTGATCAGACCTGAGGCTCTCCATGAGCATATGAAAAGTAAAGAAATTTAGACCTTAGCCATCACAGTCCCAGATTGGTGCCTGTTCCACTGGCAGGTCCTATTTTTAAGGTGGTTTGAGGAAGGCATAGGTGTTGAAAATATAAAATTATGCAGAAAATTACCTTTTAATACATATCTAGAAATCTTCTGGCTTGCAGCACAAGTTTGATGCAGGGACGGAGTTCATTTATCAACCAGACTCAGCTGGGAAGCACCTGGATGCTTCCTGACACATTTTTCCTTCAAAGCATGTTCCTTCATCTTCCAAACATTGGCTGTGAGAGGCTTTCCTTTAAAATAACAAAAGCTGGCCTAAATAACAGTAATAATAGCAATTAAAAGATTGGGAGTTATAGCCCGTTCACGTCTCCCAAGTGCCATAGAAGCAGGACAAGGAAAGTGCTGAGCAATCAAGGTATATCCATGCCAAGAGCAGTCATTCCAGTGCCAGCTGACAACGTGGCACTGGAACAGGGTACAGAGCAAGGCTCCAAAACCATTGTGTTTCCATCCCCTATGCGAAAAACTTGCTAGAATGAGGACTGGAATGTCCAGTGTGACAATGTGGGGCCAGAGGATGGCGGTTCTGTCATCTGCGTTCTCATTCTTGGGTGTGGACTTAGCTCTTCATCCCCTAAAATAATGGGGTAACTTCCCATGTCTTGGTAATCTCTTCGCTGTTGTCACTGTTCCCCTATTTCTGAATTGCTTGATGAAGGAATACCAATATTTCACCACTAGTGGGTTGAGGACATTAAATTTTAATGCTTCCATTTTCCCACCAAAGCACCTCGTGGAAAAAAAAAATAAATAATGGTTTCAAAAATGTACAAAATCTAATTTAAAATGACATTGGGGTTTTATTTAAAGTCATGGAAGCTGGTTAATTCCAAAATGCTCTCATTAACTCACATCATTTAACAAGTTTCTATTCATTTAGCTCTCTCTCTCCAGAGCCTCTCAGCTGCTCTACCTCAACACATTGACAGCCTTCTGTGCTCTGGCTTCCCAAGGGGACCTAAGGTGACTTTAAACTACCTTTTCATTCTCCCAGAGTTGGGGTGCACAGATGAAATGGTGCAGCTCAGCCGGCTCTAGAAGCCTGTCGGAATTCCGGCGGGTTCCCTGGGCTGCCCTTTGATGTGCTTTTCTGTCCTCCCGAACTCCGCGTCCTCCCAGCTCCCCCTCCACGGCCCCATTTCCAGTTATTCCTGCAGTGTCCTCAGCTCCTGCGTGGGGGGATATTTCCCATGGCTGATCTATAATTACTGAGCCATCACGGGCCTGGCAATAAGTGCAGCATGGTTGGAGTATATGAGGATGTCACCCCACTTGTTCATTACGGACTCTGAATCTCCCTCCTCTGTGGGTCTGTTTTCTCTCCTTTATATTTCAGGCTCACCTCTCTCTCAGGCTCGTTATATTCCCCATTTACTGATATTTAGAGTTATTGAGGTTTTTGTTCCTTTTTGTCTTCCCTATTAGCATCAGCTTGTTCCATACTTCTTGCAAAATGACTCCCTAAAATTCATTTGATTTGCCTTTGCTTTTCTTTCATTTTCAGTGCAGAAAAGAAAATTGAAATTATTGTTTTCCCTTCCCTTCCCAAAAGTGATTACTGATATATAATTAGTAAATTTTTTGAATCTTTGATTAGGCACAAAGGAATTTGAGTGACTGTTGAGCAAACACAAGTCCCTTTTCCATTGTCTCATACCCAGAACCTCTAAGTGAAATCCCCTAGTTGTGCTGAGAAATTCACCCCAGGTATCGGTTTGAAAAAAACACATTGGTTTGAAAAACCTTTCTTTTGGAAAAAAAGCAAAACATTTTCCAGCTCTGGAGAAGGTGGAAGTTCATGAATAAATGATCCATTCTGAGCACGAAGCCCTCCGGGTTCAGCATTCTCCTGTGGCTGGTCAGGGCAGAGCATGTCCTGGGTGAGGGTTTGTCCTCCTATCCCTGGAATGACAACCTCATATTCATGTTGCAAGTGATGTCCAGAAAGGTTGCAGATGCCCCTTCCATTGAATTGTCCAAGGCCAGGTTGGATGGGGCTTGAAGCAACCTGGTGGAGTGGAAAGTGTCCCTGCTCATGGCAGGGGGTGGAACAAGATGGGCTTTAAGATCCCTTCCAACCCAAACCAGTCTGTGATTCCATGATTCTGTGATCCCACAGCTGAGCTTGGCTCCTATGCCTGAGCACCAGGAGGGCTCACCATGGTTGAATGAGCCAGAATCACTCTCTGGCCAGTCCTCAAGGCCTCTTCTGGCTTTGGCTTTGCTTCCCATTAAGTTTCTTGGTTCAGGAGTGAAGAACAGGAGCAAAGGCAGTTTTTGGTGAAAAAATATCAAAAAAAAAATCTCCCAGCAGTACAAGGAAAAGGTTGATCCCCGAGCTGGAGATTGGAGGTGCCCCACAGCTGGGCCTGGGTGCTGCCCCTCCTGATGGATGGGTTTCTCTGCCTTTTTTGTGGAGTTTTTGGTCTGGCTCCAAAACCCTGGACCAAGCCCAGCAATATCAGGTGTGATACTGAGCAGCCACCAGCCATCCCAGCTGCAATTCCAGGCCACCACTATTCCAGGCTTTCCTTCAGCCCTGCCTCGAGGTGACAGGCTCAACATTCCTCTACCAGTTGCCATTTAATTCTCCTTTTAACTAATTAAAAGCCTTTTGAGTTTTTTTATTTTGCTAGTAACTTGATGCTTTATGTTAATTTTACACAGAGCACTTAGGCTGGGTAAGAATGTTTATTCCTAAGAACTTATTTAATAGGTAATTGCATTTTACTGAGAAAAAAGCCCAACTTATTTTAAAGAAAAATAATTAAAAACATCAGTTTACTCATGATCATGTGGGGATTAAAAACTATATTTAATCATGCAATGGATTTTTATTATTTTTATTCTTGTGTTATAGCTAGTGTACAGTGGTTTTATCTCCTCTTTGTACTTGCAATAACATATTATTTGACCATGAATCACTTTAATGGATTGAAACATAAGCATGTGAATTGAAAAATAGATACATTAGTCAAATCAATAAATAAATATGAAAATATATTTCTACTATGAAAAACCATCTTGGCTACTGTGTCCTCCAACTTGGACAGAGAAAGCTGAAATATATAGCTGTAAAATATGGCTTGCCGTGTCAACTAGCCAGTGCCTGCAGCCTAAAAGGAATTTTGAGCACTGGGTAAGTAGTATTTCATCAACAAAATCATAAAATAAAGACATTAAAATGAAGGAATGATTGAGTGCTGCAGGACGTTTGTAAAATCACCCTTCAGTCTGGGGCTGGAGTAGTTTAGTATTAGACATTGCATACTTTTCATATAAATTTGCTTACAAATAGCATGTCTTAACAGGCAATATTGCCAGACTGCCCCTGTAGCAAATATTTTTTCACTCTGTTGCTAAACAAACTCTCCTCGTGTATTCCATGGCGTGGCTGCAGTGGGTATAAATAATACATCCTTAATATCATAAAAAAATACAGTGGAAACCTTCACACAGAGTATTAGGACCCTGTAATTATCTAAGACATGTTTTGAGCTCCTGAAAAGCCTTTTTTCACACATTTTTCAGTGTGAAGATCCCTCTGTGTAGTTTTTAGGTCCTGCTTTAAAGTGCATTGGGGTAAATTCAAGTTTTCATCTACCTCAAGGAATCTTGCTTGGATTTACCCCATTTAATAGCAGAATGTGTTCTCTTTCCATTTACATTTGTGTGACCTCTGTTCCAGCAGTGCTATATCTCCTTATCCAACTTGGGAAGCTGATAAGCAGCCTTTATGGCTATGGATCAGTGTAAGCAGTTCAATAAAAGGGGGATGTTAATTGCTCATCTTACATGGTCTAGAAATAAGCAGAGTTTGGAGCCTTTTTTAGCTGACATCAAGTTCAGAAAAGAGAAGCTTTCAATTTCCTTTCAAGTTGCTAATTAGCTCTATGAGAGAATGACAAAAATACAGACTTTCCCAAAGTTTATTTGCATTTTTCTACCTTGACATATTATGCAAATATTAAGTTGCCATTTGCATATGACAAGAATATCTGATCTTATTTCACTTCAAGTCCCTTCAAATGATGATATAAAGTTAAAACATGAATCAATGTATGTTCTATGTGGTTTATGGGCCGCATTGTCACTTTTTGACTGATACATTTTGCATGTGAACTAGACTTTGTTCATGGCCATCCAAGATACCTTTGCTGAAATGGCTTTGATATGAAATTTGAATGATGAATATACTCAGCATTATCAGCAAGCTGAAGTGGGTTGAAGCTTCAGTTTTAAAAACAACTAAAAAAAAGTAATTTTGAGCCAAAGAGCAACAGTTTTTTGTTGGATTGTGGCGTAACAACTGCAAAAATACATCAAAACAACAGTGAGAAGGCATCAGGGTGAGGTAAAATTCTGTTAAAATTAACACTTCGAATTTCTGGGCCAAGACACGACCTGTTTGCAATTAACTTGGCCTGATTATGTTGCCTCTTGTTGTTGGGAGACCCTCAGAGGTTCTTTGTGGTGTGACAAGACCCCGGGGAAAAGCTGGACGTCCATCCCTGCAGGGGAGGTGGGGCTGGGAAAACCTCCCAGGATTGGGCCCCAAACACAAATGTCTCCTGAATCTCTGCAAACAATCCCACTTGAAATTATTGTGCAGCTTTATTGTATTTTCAGAATGTGCTTTGCTGGCAATAGAGAGACAACTTCGGAGGTAATACCCTGGAATCTCTTCCTGTTATAGAGGGCTGGAGCTCATAGATATAATATGATTATTTCTTTCATTAAAGGAACTAAGTAATGTTATTAGATTTGGCTTTTTTTAGTGCATCAAATGGTTTATTTTACCAAGGCAGGAATTATTCTTTTCCAGAAATCCAGAGGTCATTTATTCCACAAAGCACCTTGCGTTTACAGAACAGAGAGACAGCAGCTTTAGCTGTATTTCTTGTGTCTGCTTCCTCATTGCCTGAGTGTGAAAACTTTATTGCTCATTATCTACTGGGCTGTGATGAAGTGACAGATGATTTATTGGGAGCCAAAAACTGTGTTTCAATGGTGAACATTTTTATCCTTTTGTGTTGCAGCCTGCCAACCCCTCTAACTGCTGAGGCAACAAATAAAGAAAACTCACTGCTGGAGGGCCCTGTGACTATCACTCATAAATGTCCACATTTCAGATCCCACTCTGTTTCTAATTTGATTCAATTCCCTTTTGTTGCTTAAAAATTCAATTTGTTTAATTGAGCTGTTTGACAGTAAAATCTGAATTCCATGCATTTTAACCATTCATATTAAATTTCCCTCCACATAATACTTTTAGTAATGTGCTTTAAAAGAGGTCACTTTAATTTAAATTTGGTGACCTTACAAGCTTATAAAAAGATCTATATGCTATCCTTCTCAAACTGAAATTAAATTGAATAAATGTAAGATAATGTTACAGTAGATCTTTCTGACTGAGGTTTTGGAGTCCAGCAGAAATGAAACCTGCACTGGAAAGTCTCACTGCCCTTCCCAGACTATTTTCCACAAAAAGCAACGATTGTGGATGAAACATCCTGTGATGGGTCAAATTAACCATTAAAACTCATGTACTGAAGTTGCAGGATTAGTTGTGTTGCTGTGTGTCTTTGTTTAATAAGTTACCTGATCCTAGCTTGGGTTATTTCTATTTATTTTTAGGGAGGGTTACATAGTTTTCGACATTTCAATGGCTGAACATCTTTCCCTTTAGGATTAATAAGAAATATTGGAAGCGGCACAAAGACTTTAAGATTTAGTAAACTTTAATCTGTAAAATTTAATAGCAATCTCCAAGTCATTATGAGTATATAGGATGCAGTCTGGCTTTACAAACACTTTTAAGCAGTGAGTTATGTTCCAAGAATGGCTTTGCTGTGTATCATTACGTCCAGGTAAATGCCAGGATGATGACATAATTGGTAGTTGGGAGTAAAATACAACCCCTGTAAAATGTTACTAAGGTAAACGGAGCGGGATTGTAATTCATTATACATAAACATGACTAGGAGTTATTTATCATTTTATGAAATGCAGAACAACCTGAGCTTGCCGGGTTTGGCTGTTTCTTCATTACTTTCTGTGAAATTCTAACGCCGCTCTTTTATTTCCCTTTAATGATCCCCCCTCCCGAACCCCATGTGAGGCTCCTTTGCACCGTCCTCCCTGATGTTACTCCTGATATACAAAGTCCTAAAAACTGGCCTCATTAGCAATGAGATCCTGCCACTTTCAGACACTGACAAATTTATGACTTTGGATTAAAGGTCATATGGGCATTCCAGCCATTAAACCAGCCCCGTTCCACACTACCTGGAACTGAGAGGAAATCCATTTTTGCACACAGATGCCCGCTCTGTTATTTCCTGCTAAAGACATACAGTAATAGTTTGAAAGCAACAAAAGCCTATTTTGTACCTGTTCAGCTTGCAAGTGTGTTAGCCCTAGGCTACTGTTTAACTTTTAACCCTCTTGTTCACACAGCGTACATGCATAAAACTACAATGTACCACATAATGAAGCAAAGCTCCCAACATTTGTTTTAGACTGTTTGCTATAGGACATGCTTCTCTCAGGTCTTAAAATCAGTTTGGAAAACAAAACAACAAAAAAAACCCGAAGGTGTCTCACTATGAAATGAGTGATTTTTTCGCCCACATTTAATAGCAGCCCTGCAATGCTCTCTGTGTATTAACAGGGCTTTCAAGTAAAAAAGAAATAATTCAGCACAGAATGATTTTTGAAGAAGAATTTCTTTTGCAATTCTTTTTCGGTGTCTGATTTTAAACCATTTTATCAAGCTTCCACTATATGTGCCAAACACTCTCTTGTCAGGTGTAGGATGAACTACAGTATAACTGTGAGATATTTCTTTCCCTCATAACAATCTTGAGCCATAGCCCGTGATGAATTATTTGCACCATCACAAGGAAATTCCCCTCTTCTGCACTTAAACCCAGCAAAATTACACACCAATTGTAGCAGAGAAAACATCTGATGTGACAGCTGTATAGCACACGGAGATCCATTGGGCCATTGGTTAATCAGCAGATTTTAATGGTGCTGGGGAATACGTGGTGTCCAGAATTAGAAATGCCTCTGTGCTTTTCATTAATAGGACAAATTTTCTACCTGTAGAGGAAGGATTCCTGCTGTTTAAATGCTTCAAATGTTTTAAATTAAAAAAAAAAAAAATAAAAGGAAAAAAAAGAAGAAAAAAAATAATGTGGAAAATCTGCCATAATTCAGAACACAAAAAGGAAATCCTGTGGATGAGTCAATTATATGGTTCCTAATGATGGTTGAGCCTGCAGGCCTTGAGCAAGAAGGGGAGGAAATAGGGGAAGATTAACTTGGTTAACCTTCTTCCATTTCCCTGTGCCAGGCAAGTACTTTACTTACTGTATTCCCTCCTCTTTAACCCCCTGTAGTTGGGGACAGCTTGAATTTCTACAAGTCTTCCACAGATTTAATGTTCACTTGCTCTTTGCTTTTCACACCAATAATTAAAATGGTAAAAAGAGCCCAATCCTTTGTTGGAAAGTGGGATTTAGAGGGTTGGGTTGTTTCTACCTGTCATCATTAATGTGTTTCATCAGATGTCCAGGAAAATTAGGCTCACAGTTTTCCTAGGCAGCTCATTATTAGGGATATATCCTAGAAATTAGAAATCCCCCCAAGATTAAAAGCAAAATCTCAGAGGACTCTGAAGACAGTGGTATCTTCAGTGAGCTAAAGGCCTGGCCAAGTGCAATAATGATAATGATAAATAACCATCATTTATTTTTATACATGCCCATATCATTTAGGACCTCATAGTGCTCTGCAATAAAATCAAAGAAACATTAACTTGAAGTAAACAAATGACAAAACCAACATCAGCAGATGGGCAAATCAACAACAAAAATAAACAAATCAGCAGGTCAGAGGCTCCATCACAGGGATGAACAAATGGGTTTGGAGCAGGGATTTGGGTGGAATATGCAAGAAAGACCAAATGAAGAATGAAAGGCTGATTGTCCCCAGTGTCCCAGTGTGCACAGCACCCTTGGACACCCTTGGATGATGTTACAGTGCCATTAGTGGCTTCCTGTATTCTAAATTTCCAGTTAAAGATTGTGTTTGCAGCACTGTCTTTTTGTTTTTTCCCCAATCCTGAAGTTCCCCAAACACCTCCTGGGACTCCTGGTCTGCAGGCACAGTTGGATGGAGACACCAGGAAACTTAGACTGAGATGGACAGTGGGAAAGTGCAAAAATCAGGACTCTGGGTATGCGTGTTTTGTTTTGTTTTGTTTTGTTTTGTTTT
>JAWWLV010000180.1:34453155-34470162 GCA_035041135.1 Platyrinchus mystaceus | reverse complement strand
TTTGTGGTCTCCACCCCAGGAAGTGCTCTGGGACTGTAGTTATTATCAAGGGATTATTTGCTTGTGGACAGAAAAATCAAGGTAAAAGAAACAAAAGTGTGGGGTTAATCTGTGTGTGTTTTCCTCTGAAACAGGGTTGATCCCGTGCTTACATGGCAATGCAGAGATATTTGGGGGGGATCAGGGCCACTGAGGCAGCGCTGCCCTGGACCTGAGTATCCCCAGGATCTGCCACCACTCCTCTCCCTTCCCGCAGCTGCCTTTATGTCCCAGGCATAAATCCTCTTTACTCAGGCTTTGTGTCTGGGGGCCGGCAGTGGCGTTTGTTCCCAGACGAGGTGCAATGCTGGGAAACTGTGGGAGGGGGAATACATGCATATCTCTATATATTTATACAGGTGTAAATGCATTAATATCAAATATATGCACCCCCCTAACCATGTGCAGACACTGAGGGAGATTTTAACTCCAAATTGTCAGTCTTTAATAGATTTAAATCAGGCTCTGAACGCTATTTTAACATATTTTTTTGTGTGTGTTTAGTAACAACAGTCATCTTAAATTGTAGTGGCACATGGCCAGAGGGAAGAGAGGTGTTAATGAGACTCACTATAAATGGAAGGAGCTCGGGAGTGACAGTTTTCCGGAGCACTGTTGGCATCGGATCGAAGAGACAGGTGGTGGCACAGGGCTGACCGATCACCTCAGATAATGATGAAAGAGGACTGACAGGGGTGAAAGATTCAAGGACCACTGAAGAATGGTGAGGGGGAAGGCAGGGGCCATCAGCCAGCCCCGACAGGCTCGGCCGGCTCCCCACGCGCCGGTGAAATATGAGAGGGGCTGATAAGGGGGAAGCAGAGTATTATCGATATCAGATGTGGAAATGAGTGGACTTAGTAACCTATCCACCATTTGGAGTAAGTATTTACGGTTTCCATGACCAGAATCAATCAGGTTTGAAATTCATTCTTATTTGGCAGAGGAAATGTGCACTTAACCTTTACATTTGGGGTCTCCTGATGAATATTGACCTAGAAAAATATCCCAAAGGTGTTCGGTCCGACGAAAAGTTATTTAATAATTTGGTAAATGATTGCTGTGCCACGGGGACTAAATATTTAGATCAGAAATCCTAACTTTAGATGGGTGCCGGACCAAGGTGCAGATTATTGCTACACTGAGAGCCCTCCAACCTCTCATCAACCAGCCATAAATCAGGGGGATGGAGGAGTTCAGACAGAGCAAATTCTGGTGACAGCCACGTGATGGACTCACGGGGGAGAAAATGAAAATTCATTCCCTGACAACCTGCTACAGGCTGCAGGTATGGCAAGGGGGAGAAGCTAAATAGATCTGTATCAGCTGCGAGGATGGCAGACCCCCAGCATATGGAAATGCACCGGGAGGGAGGTGAAACCCAGAGCTGCACACAAAATGCTCAAACGTCAGAGTGGCTGAATCACCTGAGCAAAGATTATATAAAAATGTAAATTGCCTGCTCCTGACCCAATCACGTTTAAAAATGAAGGGACAAAGAGTGACAGGAAAGGTGCTATTATTACAGATTCAGGGTGATGCACAGTCACTGCTCAGATTCCTCTTCGGCAGCGGTTGGGAGGCAAGCTCAGGCACTGCGAATAATTTCCCTGCAACTGCCCTCTCCTATTTTTACACCAGATCCGAAGGCTTTGGGGATGAAGGGAAACGATCCCGTGGATTTGAAGGGGCTTCTGAGCAGGATCCATGCAAATCTGCTCTATGCGGGGATTTCCGGCCCCGATTTTTTTAATCTAACTCAACTTACTCAAGATTTCCAGTGTGCAGCTAAATATTAAATTCACTTTAAGAAAGATTATTTTATAAAGCTGTTCTCGCTTATGTGAGAGTAATGAAGTCAAAGACGAGCAGGAATTGCTCTGAAAGGCACAGGCTGCTTGACTTTACAAAAGATCTCACTAATGGGTTAGATCAAGTACTGCTATCCCTAAAATTAAATGCCAGTGTTTAAAACTCCATTTTTATAAGAAGAACTTGCTATTAATAGTTTTTAAGGCTCTTGATTAAATAACTAAAAATGCATTATTATTGGGATCATAATTACTTTAAAAATGTTCAGGTTTTGGTCATTTTCCCTGCATTATTATGGCACAGAGGCAAAATTTCACTCATATATTTGACTTAAATGACAGTCTTTTGGGATTTGCAACAGAAATTATAACTTCTGCTGCAATTTACATGTTAAGTTCTGTAACCCCGTGATAGTTCAACCATTTGTAAAAGAACAGTAGGTGGCCTAGTGGTCTAATATTCAATGAATAATTTTATCTTACATCAGGCACGAGGTCCAGTTTAATGTTTCATTACATTAAAATTGCAGCGGGTGACATAAACTTTGTAATTAAAAGAGCATAACTTTTCTGAAATGCTGTAGATGAGTCTTATGAAAAATCAGCATGTTTAATCAAGCTGCTATAAACCGAGCTGCTTCTGTGTGTACAAGGTGCTACCTGTTGATGTATTTGTTGTCACTGCCTGTCTGCAGCGCTTGGCAATATAATTCCTTGATATTTTGCATCCAAGAAGTCACACTTTGTGGGCAAAGAAGTAAAAATATGTAAAACATAGAAAACAAGGTATCAAGGCTGTGGAATGTTGCCTTCCTTGGTGGATGCACCTCAGTGTGGTTGGATACCTTGGACTGTGTTTGGCAGACCCAGTGCGATGCCATGGCCTGGCTGTGCTCCGGCGTGCCCCTGGCTAGCGCAGCTGGAAAGGGTTGGGAATCGTGCCCTGCTCCGGAGCAGCACAGCGGGAGAGCTGCCCCCGGGCCCCGGGGGTTTGGAGATGCGCCGCATCCCCGGGAGCAACCCCCAGGGCACATCAATCTCCACTTCCAATTGCTTCCTAATGGCCCAGGAGCTTTCCAAAGGGAACCGCACCACAGAGCGGCTCTGCATTAGCTTTTATTTGTCTTTCTAGAGATTACCATTAGTCATCGTTAGTTATGAGGCAATGGCAGATATCAATTAGAAGATGAAGTATGACCCAAGTCACGTGCAGGTGGTAATGGAGCTGCTGCAGGATGAGCTCCTGGCAGCACTGCAGGGTGGTGGCTCTGTGGTCCTCCCTCTGCTGAGAGTGTTTTGGGTGTGTTGCGCTCATGCAGCTGACTTTGGCTTTGTTTCATTTCACTTTCTTCTGTTTGTTCACTCGAGTGAGCTGAATCAATGAACTCATCCTTCAGCTGGAACATTTTTGGATTTAATAGACCAAAGTTACGACATACCCATCTGAGCCGAGATCCTGGAGCTTTTTCATCTGAAATAAATTTTCTTTCCCATTTAAAATTAAAATTATTAATTGGCCCACAATTATAAATGAGAACAGAGGAAGACTCTTTTAATATCTCAAGATGGTTCCAGTTGTTGCTTCCTAAATTGTGGTCTCTGAGATTATGCTTTGAAGGTCAGGTAGAAAATGGGAGTTTCAATGTACAAACACACTTATTGTCATAATAGAAAAACAAGAGCCATTGTAACAGGTTCAGGAGAGCTGATATATCTCAGTTCTGGCGTTAGATACAGTTTGGTAGATGCAGCATTAATTAATGCATTATGTAGTGTTTGTTAAGATACATCATCTAGCAATTTTTTATTGTTCTTTGAGATAAAGGGTTATATTAACCACAGATTTCATGTTGATTTATTTCTTTCCTGAGAGTGTGGCATGAGGTGGAAGGAGAAAGGGAAAGCAGATTTAAAAACTATGGAAAAAACACCTAAAGATGCAGATGAGACGCAGCTGCCTACAGAAAAAAAAAAAAAAAGTGATTTTTGAAAAAGCAATAACACTCATCTCTACCTCACCTACTTCAATTTCCAGACACCCAAACACCTTCTCAAACCCATCCTCTTTTTGTTGGCCCCGGGTTTGCAGAGCCCAGGGTTGAACCCCAGTCTCTGGACCTCCAGCCTGATTCCCTGGCTGGGTGTGGGGCTGCTCCCACTCTCCCTCCATGCGCTGCAAATGCGCTGCTTGTTCTAAAAATAAAAGCCTCGATTCCAACATGATGTATCTCCTTTGATTTCCATGCAGATACATGAGGAATGAATGTATCTATTATGTTGGGGTCTGCTGGAATGTTAATTTTGAAAGTCATTTCTCTCAATCTATAATTATATCTTCTTTGTCAGAAAGTAGGAATTTCTTAGAGCGAAAGGGATTAATCTCAGTCACTGTTTTCAAACAGTTTGAGTTGGGTAGTTTCTGTAAGACTATCATTTCTTTTCTTTTAAGCCAGTTAAATTTTGCCTGAGGCTAACATTTTATACCCAGAGTAAATCTTACTAAAATTAAGAAACAGAACATACAGCTGCCCTTATTCCTGGCCCACAGATGTTACCAAAATCTGATTAAAAAACCCTCAATCTTCTGCTGCACCTTTTCATTAGTGCAATAATCATTTTTGCCAAATATCTGGCAGAAAAGGATGGAAAAAAAGTGAAAAATATGAGGTTTTGATGATCAGCATCTTTGAAAAGACTCGTTGAACCTAGTGGGAGAAATGAGGACTTGGGGTAATCCATGTGCTGAAATATTTTTGCTTCTTTTTCTAGAAAATGTGCAATTTGGTCAGGCAGAAAAAATTGAACAGAGCCTTCCAAGCAATAAATCACTGGATTGCTGGTGACATTCATACAATGCGGATATAGTGTTAACTGTATGAGTCAGACAGCCCTTACTGCACTCAGCCTGTTCCTAGGAGGTGACCTTGCCACGGTGTAGTAATCAATCATTCTGGCACAGGACACACTGTTTTTGTTTAATATTACACTATTGGAATATATAGTAAACAAAGTGCAAAGGAAATTTCGAAAGCAAGCACTAGAGAAGGTGCGCTGTAATATTTTGCAACCCGAGGAGTGCCAACAACATCCTGGGCCCTGTGTGTGCCTCTGGATTAGTAACTTTAGGGCTGTTAGCAGCACCAAAGCATATGTGACTACACTCAAATACTTCAACTGTCTGCACAGCTCGAGAGGAACAATTCAATGGAAATATGAAGTTAGGATTACAAAAAAGATTTACTACCAGATACGCTGCAGTCTTACACATTTCTTCTTTTGGCACTTTTATACAGTGTATACATCACGATTTTCCCAGCCAAATGACAGAGGAGCAACATCCCCAACCGCCTGAAAAAAATTAAGCAAACAAATCTTAATTAACTAGTAAAAATTCTTTTAGTGTACGATAAGCGAAGTGTTGCTACTCATAGCCAAGAGGTTATATTGGATTTCCATGCATGAGTTATACCAGGAGCCAGTTAATTCATGAAGTTTGCTGTCACTGCATAGGGTAAAGGAAGACAAAGGCAAACTCTTAGGAATGAAAGAACCCTAAGTGAAATATATTTGGTTCTTACTGTTTTCACACATAGTAGAGATGAAAGATAATGCGGTGGTAATTGAGTATATAAAACTACCTTGTCAGAGAGGCAGCATTAATGTCGAGTTTGTTCTGGTTTTTCCAAGTGCAAACCACTATGTACATGCTGCAAGGAGATGAAGAATCAAATCTGTTATGGCTAAGATTTCGTTAGGTATAAATGTGGACACACATAATTTTTTCAATACTGCAGCCTACTTTTATTTTATTGTGGTTCTGGAGCCACTGGTGAGCCATATGGCATTGAGGAGTGACCTGGGACACAGGGGTGGCCGAACTGTTCCATTTGCTCTCACACACACAGAAAACCAAACAGCCTAAAAAGGGAGCAAAGGCAAGCAGTGAACACACAGAGTTTTGGCCCTGGGTTGCAGAGGGAAGCAGTTGTGGTGACACTTCCCAAGGTGATCTGTAGGTTTTCTTCAAAAGGGTTGGATGCTCTTTCAACTTTAAACAGTTGAGACACACTGCTCTAAAGTGTCCATCACCGGGAGATGAATTGAGCTTTCAGAGCAGCGTGTCCTGCCTGAGCAGGGTCAGGAATGCTTGCACATGGCAGAGGGGCTGTTCTGGGTGAGCAGAGATACTGCTGGCCCAGATCTTCATATCTTCATATTTTTCCATAACATTTGGGAGTTGGAAACAATTTGGATAATGCTAACACTTGATTTTTAAGCAGTTCCTAACACTTGATTTTTAAGCAGTTCCTAAGGGAGTGTGATGAGCCCCAGTCAACAGAACCACAGTCCAGCCCTCGGCGGTGCTGACTCTGCTCCATTATCAAGAACCAGCCATGAGAAGTCTGTGAGCTATTGGAATTTGAGCTTTAAAAGCAGCACCAGCACCTGCAGGTCTGGAAGGCTCCATATCCTCAATCCTTGCCCCCAAATACCTCTAGAATGATCCTGGGTTGGGCAGCCTGTGAGTTATCAACACCACATATGCACGGGAGGTCAGAGTTTCACATACTTATGGTTATTTCATACCTGGGCAAAAATAAAGTTGCAACCTGATATTTCAGCCCATGCCACGGGTTTATCTTGTATTTGTTTGAGCACTGGAGCCAAATCCATTTCTCCCCAGACCGTGGCACTATGGGCAGGTTGCAGCTGCTTGCAATGAATTTGGTGACCAGCCCTATCAGTTGACCCACAGAACATGAATGTGCCTTTATTATACGTCTATGTATTTCATATAATAATTATTTATTGTCCATCAGAAGGAGTCAGAGGATCTTGGTGTCACATGTGGCTGGTTGTTTTCATGGAAAAATTAATGTTGGGCTGAGCAGATAAATGCATGAAATGGGCTCAAATTCTGAATTCTGCCTTTTCATCTAGTGTTCATATTTCTGAATTTCAGCCAAGAAGGGGAAGAAAGGGGAAAGAAGTATCTAAGAGCTCTCTCAATTTGTCCATGAGCTCATAGGTTTCTTTAGTTTCAATATGTGTGTAACAGAAAGTAAGGAAACCCAGCCTCGTAGTAAATCCTCAAGTGTAGGTTTACATGGGTGTACCTGAAAGGAGAGCTTGGCATAGTATTAGGGAAAGCAGCAAATTAAATATGTTTCCCAGGACATTTAATTTTGCAATAAAGTCCTTGGCAACAACATTTTTGTTTATCTGCCATCAACGCTAAAAACCGAGCTGGTGTTATTTTCCTGGAAGAACCTTTTGCAGAAATAGACATCAGTTATATTAAAAAATGCATTTTGAAACTTTCAGTGGATTAGTTACAAATAGGTGTTAGGGCTTTACCCAGTAAATATTAAATTACTACAAAGATACTGTTGGATGCTGACTGCTAATGTTGATTTTATCTTAGTTGTTTAATCATTCTACAAATAAATTCATCCAGACAAGATGGTAATGTTTCATAGTCTGGGAGTGTTGGCTATACATTATTAGCCTTTGCATGAATAATGAGTAGTTATTATCAGATGTTCAACAAAGACTTAATATAATAAAGTTCTGTTTAAACTTAAAACATCTCTTTCTGGGTTAATCAAAACAAGGAAGCCCAAAAAAACACACTGGCAGGTTAACCTGGATTCTGTGTACAAACACCATAAAACCCTGCACAGGTTTTCTCCCAGAATCGCATTACAGACCTATTGCAACGCCTCGAATCAGTAGGGAATGATCATTTTCGCTCCAGTACCACTGCGGTGTCCCACCTCCTGGAGCAGTAATGGGTGTCAGGTACTGTTTGGACTAGAACGGATTAAGCTATCACCCCCCTGCTGTGTGTTAATTTATTGCCTCAGACATTTTCATATCTGACTCATTTTCGCCCGCTCACCCAAGTCGCGCGTCCCGGTGGTTGAGCGGCACCCCGAAATGGCTTTGGTCGGGGGGCAAGGTGCCGGCTCTGCCAGGGGAGAGAGCAGCCACCCAGCCAGGCATTCTGCCGAGGTGAGACACGGCAGCCACGCCAACAGCTCCTCGGGAATCAGGGAAGGAGACTGCGGCGCCGTCCGAGATCCCAGTGCTAGACATCTTCCCATAATAGCGTTATTTCCTCAAGAAAATAAAGGGTCACCACTGCACACAGACTACATAAAAAATGTTGTGTTGCAGGTGGCTTTTTTTTTTTTTTACTCCCCTGGTTTTGTTCAGTGATTATGTAGAACCTGCTGGAAAGGTGTTTATTTCTGTTTGTAAATTGAATGCGCTGGGTGTTTTTCTCCAGCTTTGCCCCAGGCTCTGTTGGATGTGATGATGGAGCTGGAAGCCGAGGCAGACACCGGCAGAGCATACACGGAGGGAATCTGGCTGGAAAACAAAGCCCTGTTTTGTCATTTCATGCCTCTTAAAAGTCCTGCTCTGTGCAGGCAAAATGTGTGTTAATATACCTTAAACAGGACGAGTGAAGTGAAAAATAAACATGTAAAAATAAACAGCAGCTCACTGGAAGAGTTGGGGCCATTCCCAGAGTATGGGTGCAATGGGGCCATCAGCCACAGAGTTGAATTGTCCCCAAAAAACCACCTCCATCCTTCAATCCCCTCCATCCCCAGGTTAGGCATCTGGGGTTGTTTTCCCAAATCCCTTTTCTCCCCCGTTTGTGATATGGAGACCCTCGCCCTGTCATGTGTGTGTTGCACATGGACACCTCCGCAGGTTTAATTTCACACATATCTATTGCACATACACAAATAAATTCTCCCATCCCATTTTATTGGATTTCTAGTAAGTTGGCAGACTAAAGTGATTTTTAACATTTCTCGATTGGATTTATGATTTCTGTGTCATCCACCCAGCTTCTGACATTAGGAAATGTTCAACATGAGGGAATCATTCACTGGTTCTTTTAACTACACTATAAAACATTTTAGTCTCCTTTCTCTCAGAAATCCATAAATGGCTAATTTAATCACAGCCTTACAGCAGAAACCCTCAGTTTCTTCTGCTAATTATGAGGCCAAGTGTTGGTGCTGAAATCATTGTGAGATGCTGGGGACAAGTAGGGATGGGGCTGTCAGGACTCAGTCACCAGTGGTCAGATTATGGCTTGGTTTCCAAAGCTTTGAGGGTCACCAGGGTCTGGCTCCTCTCTGTGGGGCAAACAGCACAGTGTCCTCAAAAGGAGTTTTCAGGAGATCATAGAATCAGAGAATTCCAGGCTTGAAGACACCTGAAGAATCATCTGGTCTAACCTATCTTGACAAAGCATGGTCTAGATGAGAAGGCTCAGCACCACTGAATTCAGTCCAGCTGAATCTTAAAAGCAGACAAACCTGGCCCAGAGAAGGCCCCATCCCTGGAACCTTTCAAGGCCAGGTTGGACAGGGCTTGGAGCAACCTGGGATAGTGGGGCAAGCCCGGGGCAGGATAATCTTGAAGGCCCCTTCCAACCCAAACCATTATATAATTCTACGATTCTGATCCTGTGAACTTCACATATTATATGTTTTCAAGGCTGAGATTTCCCAGCTCCCTGGAATGGGGACTTAGTCTTCCCTCTACTTGACCATGTTTTCCTGGCAAATTAGGATCAAACCAACCACAAAAAGAGCTTTGCAGGCCACGCTCTCTGTGGTGTTGACTGAGCTTTCCTTCCTCCGATGTCCAACCAGCCGAAGCATGCTGGAATTTCAAAGGCACGGGGAGCTGGGTGATGAGAGGGCTGACGGCCGTGTGAAAGCACACACACACTGCCTTGCAGAAACTCCTGGTAATTACAGCTATTAAACCTTTTTTTTGCCTGGCACCCTGAAACATGAGCTTGTAGGGGTTTGTGCTTTCCAAAGAGGTTTCTTGCTGAGCCGGGCATGGTTTTTCATTGCACCACATAGAATCACTGAACCATTAAGGTTGGAAAAGCCCCCTAAAACCATCAAGTCCAATCATTAACCCAGCAATGCCAAGCCTACCACTAACCCACATCCCCAAGTGCCACATCTACACATTTTCATTCACCAGTTCCCATTTTCTTCCTGGTGCCTCTTCCACACATCCCAGCACTCGTGGTGCCACACCTGTGTGACACCTGATGAAGAATCCTGATTTGCAGATGTCACCACATGCACCAGCTGTATTCCACCCCAAAAATTCTCTTAATCCATGATAATCAATGCCAGCATGCAGAACCACATGCACCATTACCTACAATTTACATTTGATAAAATACTGTTTTTCCTCATTAGGATACAGCTCCCTTCACAATGTGCTTACTTGGGAAACACTTGAGGATGGAAAGCCATTGTCCATCTTGTTTCTCCTGGAGTCCAAACCCCATATTGTGTCCTTTTGCCTGGACTTGGATGGCAAGAAGGACTGATTTTCTTCTTGAGTGATCAGAAGTAATTTTTCAATCAAGTTACTACTGATTTACGTGGTGGTGAGACTTGTGGTTTCTGAGAGAACAATGAGAAAGGAGGTGCCTGACTGTCATTGACAACTTCAAGAAGCAATAGGTGTTTGGGTAGCAAAGGTTAAGTGAGGATGGCGAACACACAGTGGGAAAAGTTAGTAAAAGACTCTAAGATGTATTATTCCTTAACTAGTTTTAATTCTCAAGGGTTACAAAAAAGTACAGCTGTGTAACAGTGTGGAAATGCAAGTGTTGGAGCCAGGTGCTCAAATACTTCTGGACATAATTTTCCATCTCAAGTACAAAGACTTTTGGAAGGAGCACACCAACAATATTCCATGAAAGCAAGGGGTAAACCCAAGACTGGTGTATGATTATAATCTGCTACAATCTGATTGCTCATATGTGGATTTTGGTGCATTTTCCCATTAGAAAAGTGAATTTCAGCACACTTGCTTTTCCACTCTTGCTTTATGTTCCAGGCAGCTGGACCCAACTTGCTGCATGTTTGATCCACGCTCAGTCCATACTAAAGCTGATTTTACTGAAGGAAGGGGACATTGTGGTAGGTGCAGAGACATCACAGCACCAGTGAGTTCAAGGTATCGGCTCCGCCCCAGATCCTGGTTTAGATATCCCATGGACCCCTGCAATGGCATGAAACATCAAAGAGCCTCCAAATCACTGAGTCCTAGAATGGCTTGAGTTGGAAGGGACCTTAAAGATCATCCATTTCCATCCCTTGCCATGGGCAGGGACACCTTCCACTATCCCAGGTTGCTCCAAGCCCTGTCCAACCTGGCCTTGAACACTTCCAGGGATGGGGCAGCCACAGTTTCTCTGGGCAACCAGTGCCAGGGCCTCCCCACCCTCACAGTGAGGAATTTCTTCCTAAACATCCAACCTAATCTCTCCTCTTTTATTTTGAAACCATTTCCCCTTGTCCTATCACTATCTGCCTGTGTAAATTTTCTCTCTCCTTTCTCATTGTGAGCTCTCTTTAAGTACAGGAATGCCACAATAAGGCGTCTCTGGAGCCTTCTCTTCTCCGAATTCCTGTCGTAGGAGTGGGGAGCATGGAGGGCTCAGAGCACCAGTGTGTCCTCTGCCTTCAAGAGCAGGGAAAGGACATTCTTGATCCTCCATTTGGGGAACAATTTTCCTCTAGTATCTGGAAATTTTTAATAAGGAGGTTTTATATCACTGTGCAAGGTGCACTTAAGGGAATGTGACACCGTGTGACAGCACTGAGATGCTGCAAAGATTTTGGACAGAATTACAAATTCTGCTGGTGTGGCTGTGGCTGGGCACAGTGGAGTATAAATTAACATATAACTAATAACTATACTGGCATTATAGCAAGTATCTCATGGTGATAAGCTTCATGATTCTCTTCAACCCACTGAAGTTGAAGGAAGAGCAAAGGCCTTTTCAAGCTTACTTTATCTTCTTGCTTCTTAAGTGAGACTAATCAAGTTTATATCCTTTTAGCTTATTATTAGCCCAGCAGAGCTTCTGGCACTCTTTACAGCTTTTTTGACATGAAAGTTAGTTACACCTACTGTACTTAGTATGACTTCACTTTTCTTGTGATAAATCCTGAAAATTAATATACTGTATCCTCCAGATTACAAAATGAAAGTGTCCTAGACATTGTGAATACTCTGGCTGTGGAATGCTGCCAGTAAAAGAAAAAAAACCTGATGTCTTAATGATCTCTGCTAATAAAAAGGAGAAACTGGGTAGTAAATTTTTTTGGTTAAGATGTCAGGCTTTTTTCTCTTTCTTATCCTAAACTTGAACTGACACATATTTCAAAATTGGTTGCGAAGTAGAAGAATCTTTGAGAATAAAATGCCTTGGATGTAAAAAAATCACAGTGAATATCCCGGAGTGCAGTTGAGTCCTGTGTTACTTATGCTTCTCATAGGAAGTTGGGCTGCAGGAGGAATGCAAGCCTGGGCCCTGAGCACTGAACATAGGTTAAATTCTTTCTTAAATTAAATGAAGGACAATAATGAAATCTTTTGTTACGTTATTTGCTGACTGGGCTTCCTGATTTGGTAAATTAAGAGAGAGTCAAGCTCTGAAACAAGTCCCCATTCTTGTTCCAAGGCTAGCACTGGTGGCACTGGTGTCTTATTGAACACAGATCTGCTTAATTACAGTTCCCACTGTTTGTTAAGATAACGAGTGCCAGCTGTTTGATAGCTGGGCCTGCGCAGGGCGAAGCTGGCCATCTTTGTCATTCCCATTTAGGCCCTGGATCAGACTGGCGTGTCCATAAAATCGTACAGGGAGCACAATAACCGAGGAGAGCGCTCGCAATGTGTTCCGCAAATTTGGGCAGAGCATTTGCCGGTGCACGCCGAGCTCTGCCATCTATATCTAAAGCCACTCACCATTGGGAATATAAAGTCAAAGCAGAAAAATTGAGCATTTAATGGTGTACCATTATTGTTGAAATCACAATGACAGGCCATGATCTCCAAGTACAATTTTGATCCTTATGTAGTAACTGAAATTACAGCATTTCATACTCTGACTATATTATAGGGAATAAAACATCTGTCTAAATATTGGAGATATAAAATCCTCAAAATAAAGATATTTGAGAATATCTTGCACAGAGCACCTTTCCACCTGCTTGCTTAGTATAATGCAGTCATTATGGCAATAAATGTTTCTAATAAAGTATGAAAATGGATTGTTTGCTTTGCTGCTTGTATGAACTCTCATTTCTCTTTTTATTATATTGAATCTGACATTTGCTTACCCTTTATCAGTAGAATATTTAATCAACTCCAATCTGTAAGAAGCAAGAGGAATTTCTATTTTATTTAAAACCTGTCCCACATGAAAAAGGACTGGGAAATAGGTCATGCAGTGTATGGGAAGTGTGAGGAGTGTTAGAGTTACAATGCTGAATATTTATCTAGTCTACAAAAGAGACCGTTCTAAACTTGTGCAGTAACATGCGAGTCTGCTTCTATTGTTTAAAGTCCTGGTGAAATGATTTAATGGCTTAATGTTTCTAATTTTTATCCACAGTCCAGGATCTAGAGAATTAAGCCTCTGTCAGCTTTATTTATTTTCTCTGTCAGAGTATTTTCTTGCACTTTTTGCTACATAACTCTTCAGAAATGCTATATCCATATCGATTGTAATTTCCTTGGGCTCTTGTCCAAAATACTCAACGTAAACAGTCTGTGTTTCCTCTCCATCTGTATTTTGGCTAATCCTCTGCTTTAGACAATCTAATGACAAGTGCTGGTTATCTGGAGGTGCACGGTTTTCAAACTGGCGCTCTATGATTTATGGTTCTTGTTTTACAGAAAGTATCACAAGCTCACAGAAGTGAAAGCTTCCAAATAAGCACCTAACTTTTGTAATAAATACAGCTAACAACATGTCTGCAAATATAGAGCAAACAGAGTGAGTGATGTCTTATTATGCAGGCCACAGTTTGACTTGGTCTGGTTTTATTTATGAATATGTCCTGCATCTGTTTCAAATTTCAGACCCGCTCCGTTTCTCCAATGCTCTCCCAAACAAGCTTGTGCTGAACGTTGTTAATTATCCTAATAAAATATTTGTATCAATTTTACTAAAGATCTGCAATGCTTCTGCCACGAGCAGACATTTTTTAATAACTGAATTAAGAAAAATAATTACAGCTAGCACTGGAATGGTCGGAGATGTCCAGATTGTAGGGGGAAAAAAAAAAAAAGGAGGGGAGGAGGGAATGGGCAGAGTACAGCAAACTGTACAAGAGCAAAGGGATGTATGATTAAATTAAAGGGCAATGCTTTGTGAACAAACAAAAGGAAATCCTTCTTCATACAATACATAGTCAATCTGCTGAATTCACGACCACGGGGGGTCATTGAAACAAATGCTGTGCTGGGGTTTCAGAGCGGACCGGATAATTTTATGTCTGGTATTAAAATACGTAGCCCTGGAAGCTCAGATAATCATAAGGGTAATCAAACCCCATGCTGCAGCCTGTGAGATGGTGTTGGAGGCTTGGGAAAGGAGCCTGGCTGCCCTGAACCAGCGGGATGGGGCCTTACGGGGGGTTCACCTTCCTTTGAAGAGGCAGGCGCTGCCCACCAGCGTGGCGTGGGCTCCATCACTGATCTCCTCCGGTGCCACAATTCCTTGTTTCTCAGTAAAAATAAAACATGAGACCCTGGTGTGAATTTCTAAGCACTCCCCTCTTGCCGCTGGTTCCACGGCACCGAGTGATCTTTGAGGGAATGTGATTCCCTCGGCTTATTCTTGTCGTGCAACTAAATACTTGATGCAGGGACGAGCTGTAAGGACCACCCTGTGCATCACTCCTAGGTGTGAAAGGTGCAGGGTCTGCCCACTGCTCTGTGGACAAACTCCTGTTCAGCATGACAACTATTTAACCCTCTGCCAGAGAGAAAAGCTTTAGATATCTTTTTCTGCCACAAAGTCTTTTAGTTTCTTTTGCAAGCCCATGCTGAACATGAGGCCTTGTCCCTGGTTTTAGCTGAGAGCTATGAATTTCATTGTCTGTATTTCACATTTGTTACAATACCTGTTACCCAGGGATGTGTCTCTTGTGATCCTACAAGAAGAAGGGACGTATTCTGTGCTCCTCAATGAATATGTCCTACAAGATGCTCAGTGTCATTGGCTGTATGACATTGGTAGCCATGTAAAAAACGTAATAAAAATATATTTATTTAAAATTTAAAATAGAAAAAGAATTTAAATATTAAATTATTAAAAAAATTAAAGAAAAACAGCAAACCAGCGCGCTCCGACCCGGCTGTCTCCCAGCATCATTTAGGAACATCTGACTTCTTATTTCACTTCTGTGCAGCAGGAAAAAGTGATAACTGCACCCTTCAGCATTGTCAGGGTAACTCTTTTTCCAGGCTGTTTACAAGCTGGAAAGGGACAGTGGGGAGTTAGGCAGCTTGAACATCTGCATCCCTTGGTGGAGCAGCACAAGGAGATGCTTAATTGGCATTTAGAGTTAAACTTCATGGCAGGATGGGAGAGCTAGACTCTACTTCATCCCATGGAGACTTCACCCTTAAATGTTTGGAGCCCTCACCCCCAAAACCAGGGGCATGGTGTAGTTTTCTCAACTCAGCTGTTCCTCACTGCTCTGTGTCCATCATTTGTTTTTGCTGGAATTCATTGAGTTAGAACCTAATTTTCAGATGCTAAAACCAATGAAATGAGCATACTCCCCTTGCCAGTTATTTTGGATGTTGCCCTAAACTTGGATTGCTGTTTCTAGCACATAATCATACTGTGTCATCTGCAAAAAATTTGCCACTCTCCAATATTTTCTTTTCCAGCTGAAATAGACCCAGGCTAGTGTGCTGCTCCCAGGGACAAGCCACTGTCACCAGCATGTGGGAGACCACTGCCAGGATTAACTGTCCTGATTTCTAGGACAGCTCAGCTATTTCCAGTGTGTTTATAAAAATTTAATAAATAAGTAAAGGAATAAATTTGGTCAGTCCCAATAGATCCAGGACTGGTGTCCCTGTTGGGAAGTCCTTGCAACCTGGCCCAATCTCCAAGGTAGAACACCTTGTGTTATCTCCCACCAGGTCTTATTTCCTTCTGGGTTTGTGAAGATGGAGAGATCACATTTTTTTTTTTCCTCTGTAATCCTTGGGGAAAAATGGGTAAAATTGCAGGACATGCCCTCAAAAAGGAGCAGTGAACTGCAGCTGCATCCTGACCAAAGCAGCAGCCTCTGCTTGCCACCCCCTTCTTTTCTTTGGGAAGCAATTGCCAGTGCGTTGGTGAAATAGAAAATATCCTGCAGAAGAATTAATGAGATCATTTGGAAAATAAAAGAGCTTTTATTTTTCTACAGAAAAGTCTGTGTAGAGCTTGATAGGTTAAAATGACTATGGCAATGCTCTCCCGCTCCAGTGGGATGGCGCAGTGGGATGGCAGGAACCTGTGCTGCTTTTCGTATTACTTTGTTAAATGCCATTTGTGTTATAGTCACACCCCTAAATTACTAAA
Source organism: Platyrinchus mystaceus (assembly GCA_035041135.1). NCBI lineage: Eukaryota > Metazoa > Chordata > Aves > Passeriformes > Tyrannidae > Platyrinchus > Platyrinchus mystaceus. The sequence continues at coordinate 34,453,869 of JAWWLV010000180.1, read as the reverse complement.
GAGAACACAGGATTTTTTTGAATGTATTTCTTTATTAACACCAGATAATCTCTTTGTATACCTGCCTAAGGATCGAGATTTCAAAAGCAGCCCCTAAAAGGGTGCACACTAAATATGTGCAAGTTCTCATCTCCATGTGCACATGCACATTTGTAGATAATTACCTGTCCAGTTCACTCCTGCATGGGCTCTTCTTTAATGTAGGCACAAAGAAGACAATTTGCATATATAAGTAGACAGTGAGCTCCAGCTCTTCCTCCTTGGTTTTCCCTATGAACTCAGCAACTGGAGGTGAGCAAGACCTACTCCATTCCCTACACCATACGTTCCTAGAAAGAGTGCTCCCAGAGGGTTAATTACCACTGGTTTGTCTTCTCCGGTTTTAAATGTCCAAAGCAGTGGTTCTCCACTGTGTCCCTGGGGAGACTTTTCCACTTTTGAGGTCATTTTTGAAAATTTGGCCTCACCAGAGCACTAAAGCTGAGACATTCCCAATGACAGAAAGAACTGAAACTTCCAGAGACACACCATTTCCAAGAGCATGTAGTGACTTCAAATTGGCAGAGGGCAGGTTTAAATTAGAGATTGGGAATTCTTCCCTGAGAGGGTGGTGAGGCCCTGGAACAGGTTTCCCAGAGAAGCTGTGGCTGCCCCATCCCTGGAAGTGTCCAAGGCCAGGTTGGATGGGGCTTGGAGCAGCCTGGGATAGTGGGA
>JAWWLV010000180.1:34440329-34453055 GCA_035041135.1 Platyrinchus mystaceus | reverse complement strand
GAAGCTGTGGCTGCCCCATCCCTGGAAGTGTCCAAGGCCAGGTTGGATGGGGCTTGGAGCAGCCTGGGATAGTGGGAGGTGTCCCTGCCCATGGCAGGGGGTGAATGAGATGAAGGTCCCTTCCAACCTGAACCTTTCTATGATTCTATGATCTGCTGAATTCATAATTGAATTGTTGACTGAATTCAGCAGAAGAGCCAGGGACTGACCAGCTATGCTGGTCCTTGTGTGTTATTCGAATGAGTGTGAATAGCTGTACTGAAGGAAGGTGTGCACTATCTGCCTTGATTGTGTAAAGACAAGAAACACGAGAGTTAAACGTATTTTCCTGAACCTAAACAAGCGAGGGAGGCTGTATTCTAACCCACTGTTCAGCTGTGATTAATGTCTGCTCCTGGAGATAGAAAATTGCCTGTGAACAGACTGGGAAACTGGTGGGAAGGACATGGATGACACAATGTCTTTTATTTTTTTCCCATTTCAGTCTCTAACTCCTCTTACAGGGTCAAAGAGAAACTGCCAGTAAAAAAAGCACAACATTTTGATAGAACATAATTGCAACTCTTTTCCAGCTTTAAGTCATCTTGAAGAAGTAATTTAACCATACTGTGCTGGCTGCCATTTGTAAATTGTTAATTAACAAGAGAGCAAATAATAATTACTGCTGGAGCCATTCAATTAAAAGATGTTGCCTTCCAAACTTTGTTCACACAGTCTATATTACCAACATCATGTCTAGAAATATGCCACAAATGCTGGCAAAAGAGCAAACCCCAAGTTTCCCCCCAGCATTATACAGCAGCAGTTTTTATTATTTTGATTGTTAAAGCTTGTGGTCTCCTAGTTCATGTGGATCAGGAATATGTCTCTTTGTGGTTTTGCTATGAGAGTATTTTGAGAATAAGAGATTGAAAAAGCAGCAAACAAAAGATCCTTACAAGAAAACGTTGCCCTTCTGTTTAACATGCCTAGGAAAGGTTTTGACTTGCTGGGAGACAGTAGAGAAAATGGAGAACAAATGCATGTGCCTGGTCTGGATAACCTAAAGTTAACTCCACATGTCAAACTGATTGCCTGACACAAGGCAGGCATATTCTGTGATGACAAACAAATAGCACCTCCATCCTGCAGACATCCCCTAATTATAAAAGAGAAATTATTTCCCATTTTCATTGCCAGCAAATGTATGTTACTCTGGTGCACCATAATTTCAGTCTAAGTACTGTATCAAAGTTTGCTGAATGTGAAGCACAAAGTATGTTAGACATTAAACTGTAATTACAGAAGGGAGTGGATTTCTAGAGTATTATGTTTTTTGGTAATATTTTATTTTATTGGTTTTCAAATATACTTAGACTGCCAGACTAAGCAGGCAGAATAACAGCAACACAGAATTCCTGAATAACATATGACTTTAATAAAATAAAGCAGGATGGTTTCCTTTACTTGTATGACTGAGAAGAAAGGAAAGCATTACTGTGCCCTCAGCCACACTGTCAACCAGACCTGTGCCCAGGCCCAGATGTCACCTTGGGCAACTCATCCCCATCCCCACATTTCACCCCCAGACCTTGGTTTGGGTTCTCTGTGAGGCAGAAATTGGCTCCTGTCATGGTGCTGAGCCAGGGTTTGGCACAGTGGAGCTTTCATCTTAGTTTTGAGCTCTTATGCTATGGAAATATATATAATAAGTAATGATACAAAAGGAGATGACCACAAGGGAAGGTGAACATGGATGCAGGAAACGCAGACGGGTTATTCAATCCATATGTCTGTTTTTGTTGGTTTACACTTTCACCTTGTCCCCTTAATTTCCAATGAATGTCACAGGTGGTGAGCCTAAAAGGCAAGCAGGCATGTTCCGAGGTCGGATCAGAAGTGGGATCAATGATGAGTTATGGGATGAGTTGGTTTCCCTGGGCTGTGCCGGGTGGCTCAGTCCCCGCTGTCACACTCCCGCCTTTCCATTACGGCGCCATCACTCACAGCTTCGCCCTCTGTGGTTCCTGTAATGATCTACACTCGTTCTGTCTCCCTGTGTCCACCTTCTGCATGTCAGGCTCCTGGAAACAGCCGGGAATGTGGTGTTCAATACGTGACCAGCTATGCTGGGGATAATTTTCTACATGGCTGAGAATGCGCACGTGCGGGCTTAGGGCTGAAGCCTGTGCCTTGGGGTCCTGCTCCAGGGGCATTTTCCACATGGATCCTCGGGAAGGTATTCCCTCCTGGAGATTATATTAAAACTATTTCAACATGACTCTACTTGTTCTCATTTACTGCTCCCTCTTTTTTGGGGGGGCAAATATCAGAAACGCTGTCACTGCCAAGGAAAAGTGCAAGAGTTTTTAGATTGCTTTGGTGTGGAAGTCACCGTCAAGGTCTTCTAATTCCAACCCCCTGCCATGTGCAGGGACACCTTCCACTAGACCAGGTTGCTCCAAGCCCCATCCAACCTGTGCTTCCCCTCAGCTTAGGGAGCAAACACTGACCATGAGCTTGTATTTTAGACACAGTTCATTTTCAGGAATAAAATACTCAGCTGAATCCAGTTTGTTTTTGGGTGGCATGACACGCCATGCCATGGAGGTGGCATGGACTGGAAGGCATCAGGTGCTGCACCTGGAGGAGACCATCCTTACATGGACAGCTCTGATCTTTTAAAACATATCTACTCGCTCACACTTCATTTTTAGTTGTCACTGAAGTTGGTCCACTGTTCTTTACACGACCATATGCCAATTATGACAATTTTTTTTCTAAATTTATACCTTTTTTTCTCTTCCTTTTTTACCTGGAAATCTCTGGCCATTTCTCATAGCAGGATAGCGGATGGTGGATATTGTACCTGTCTCAGGCTTTTGCAAAGGCATCAGAACAAAATGAAACAATATCACTTTTTGGTTAATTTCCTTATTCTACAATTTAGTTTGCCCTAATTTTGGGACTTTCACATCTTCCAGCAATCCCAGTCAAACAAGCACCCAGTAAAATGTCACCACGTCAACTCCTCTTCTAGGGACGTGGATTTCTCATCCGTAAGAAAAATATCTTTTCTTTTTCTTTCATAATCTTGACTTGCATTTAATGTGTGTCTGCTTTGGATAATTGTGGAAAAGCTTTGAATGACAGACTGAAATATTTCACTTATATGCATAAAAATCATTGGGTGGGGGGAAAGGCTCAGCGTTTGTTCTACATGGCTGTTGAGTCCCTGGCACCTCCTCTAAGACTCCCATGTACATGTTTTGTCCTGGAGGTAAAATCACAAGATTCTGAGCTGGTCTTCCAGCTTAAAATCTTCTCTTATTAATGACATTTAGCATGTAAAATACCTGATTTTCAGGTGCAGGAGTAGAACACTAAACTACTCCTGGTGTTTCCATCAGGAAAACACGGTCTTGCTTCCTGACAGTGATTTATGCTCTGAAATCTCCAAATGTCTTTATTGGCTCTTTCCAGAGAGCTCAGGCAGAGCTACTGTGCTCTCAGCCAGGACTATTCATGCTTGTGCTGACACCCAGTGCCCTTTTCTGTATTGGTGGAGACCATTTACACCACACCTGGATTTTTTTTTTCTCCATAAGTGAATGGAAATAATGGAAATCTGATTTTGCTCCTCCATCCCTCCCTGAAATCCCACATGGGCCCCAGCAGTGGCTGCATGTTTTGAGAGGCTCTGTGGCTTCCAGGAGCTCCATGGAGAGCAAAGGATGAGAGACACAAATAGGAGAGCTCCTCCTTCTGTCACATCCCATCCTTTGAGGCTTTATAGCCTCAAGCTGTGCCAGGGGAGCTTCAGGTTGGAACACAGGAGGAATTTCTTCCTGGCTGGGAGGGTTTTTCCAACCTCAGTGATACTGGGATTCCGTGATCTCACAGTTGGTACAGATGTCCTCATACGTCGTTTGGTCTGAGAGAGATTCACCTCACTGCCCCTAACCTCACTCATCTGAGGCTGTTCCCCAATCCATGTCCAAACACATTGAGGTTCCAACTTCCGTCTCCCCTCACCTGGGCAGAGCAGGAGCTGCTCCTGGACCGGGATGGAGCTGGGCATCCTCAACCACATGCTGTGCATTGATGCACTGACCCCATTCTGGGTGATACAGTCTGTCAATACTGTTGGTTTATTAATTAGTCTAAAAGAAGGGAGGCACTTCCCACACAAATGCAAGTCCTGGCCAGGAAGAGCTGGGAGCAATCCTTTGCCTATGAGCTGCCTAATGCAGCTACTGAAACCCTGCCAAAGGTTTACTTTCAGAGCATTCCTATGGGCAATATTTTTATAACATCTTATATCCCAAATGGCCTTTATATGTTTCCTAGAAGCCTGATTTTTTTTTTTTTTTTTTTTTTTTAAAGAGCAAATATCCCCAAACCTTTTATGTTTCCCGTTCTCCATCCTTCAGGTACTTTCCACTTGCTACCTGATGCACGGAACCATCGTGAAGAGGATTTTGGAAGAGAGATCAGGGCAGTGTGAGGCAGGTTGTCCATCTACTGCTGTCATAGCTTGGCATTCCTGACCCAGGGAAGTTGGCAGCCGACCTGCCACGGGCACTGGGCCATCTGAGCAGATGGGCACGAGCGTGGCCAGAGAGGAGCCGTGTAGGAGCATTTAGTGTGGCAGCAAAGGGCAGAATTCCTGGACAGACACTTTAAGCCCAGCCTCTTATTTAGGGAATATGCCCCTGATGTACATGGGCTTTTTGGGTTTTAATGCAGTAGACACAAAATCATAAAAGAAGGAGGAAATGCTTGAAAATTTTGATTTCTTTGTGACACCGTGCCAAGGAATCCTACCGGGATTTTGATGGATGTCTCTGGAAGCTGGAGGTATCCAGGTACAGCTGCTATGACAAAACCCACTTTATTTTCAGGTACATAACCACTTTTGGTTTTGACACCCTTATTTTTAATTGATTGCTGAATATTATACAAATGTCTGAAATTGAACTTGCAAGGATTTGTTTTTAAACTGCAAGCCTTTATTTTAAACTGCAAGTCTCTTTTTTAAACTGCAACTCTTAATTATAAAATGTAGATTGTTATATTGACTTCAGTGACCTGAAACCTGTGGTTTTGGATGCAGGAGTGATGCCTTCAGATAAAAGGACATATGCAAAATTAAATCTATATATCCTGGATGTCCACCTTGCACTCTGTGTTGAAGGTTGGTTTCCATTCAGGATATGTGATATAATATATAGAGAAGCCCTGACAAGTTGTGGGGTGGAAGGGATGCTAAGCTGGATTCCATGCTGGAATATACCCATATCCAGATTGATTCCAGCTGACTCCAGCAAGTGGCTGAGGAATGCAGTCACCCCTGGCCCTACAATCACACAATTAAACACCTCTGCCCTTAAAATGGCCCATCAGATGTTCCCAGGACGGTCAGTTCCCGGAGTTAGGTGTCTCTCCCATCAGGCAACGTGGATCTGGGCCCTTTTCCTTCTGTGCCCTGGACCAGGACCAACTAAAATTACATGAGTGTTGGCAGATGTATGTCTAATCTGTTCCTCAAAATTGCCAGTGAGTTTCACAATCTCCCATGGTAATTTGCTCCAGTGCCTAATTATCCTTTCAGATAGAAAAACTCCCTTTCTGCAACCTAAAACCTGTTACTTCTTGTCCAGCCCTGTTTGGACATGGAAAAAAGTGCTTGTCACCTTATTTAAAATAATAATTTATATATATATGATTTCATGTGCACATACATAAATACCTTTAAAATAAAAACAGTAATGAGGGTCCCCTTTTTCTTTCTAGACTAAGCAAACTCACCACAGCTTTCCTCAAATGTTTATAATTTCTTATTATTTTCCTCTGCACTTTTCACCAGTTTGTCTTTTTTTTAAAGGCTAATGCCAAGAAATGGGCATTTTATTTTTGTTAAGGCTTTAATGGTGCTCTGCAGAGATCCCAGAAAGTCATTTGCCTTTTTCTAACAGTGATGTATGTGTTGACTCATAAAAATTCTGAGGTCTCTTGTAGCCTCAATTTCTGCAAAATTCCACCGTTGTATTTGTGTAGATTGGATTTTTATTCCTATATATAGTGCCTCACACTCATCTTTATTAAATGTCATCATTAGGATGGGTGCTCCAAAATAATTTGGAATTTTAATACTTACTATCTTTCCCAGCTCAGTGTCATCCAAAGTCTACTCTCTCTTCTGTCATCCAAGTTGTTAATGAAATATTGAACAGCATCGGATCCAGGACAGATCCAGCTGGGACCCCGCGTGGTGTGTTCTCCAGCACTGACAAAGAAAGGAATTTCTGTGTTTCATTTAGAGCCCTGGATGATCTAATCCATTGGATTAGATGGCAGCTACAAGAAACAATGAAAAAACCCAAAATAATATCCTCAAACTGCTTTTTAGAAGTACTCATTTTTGGAGCAATATATATAATATTTTCCATTTCATATCTTGAAGTCTTCTCAACATACCTTTGCCATATTTTATATCTTTGATTTTCTTGTTAAAGGAACAGAATCCTTACTGCCTCCTATAAATAGTCCCACAAGGTTCTGAAGTTCAACCCTGAATTATGGAAATAGAGAAACAGAATAGTTAAATTCAACTTTTTGTGGTATTTGGCAGATTTATATTTATTTTTTCCAGTAACAGGCTAAAAGGCATCAACACGTCTTTACTGTGACAGCTCCGCTTTTGCAATGGAAAGAAGGTAAAATCAACACCAAAAAAAAAAAAAAAAAGGCAAGAAATCAAGTTTTTATATAAAACACCAGTGTTTTTTTAGGCTAAGCTATGGATTTTTAAAAATGAAGTCTTATAAACTCACAAATGTTTCCTTCCTAAATGGTAGGTTCCTTGTTTAGGAGAGGTTGCTTGGATTTGGTTGAGAGATCCTTATCCCACGTATGGAAATTGTCTATGAAGAAGCAGGGCCTCCCTGGCCCAGGCCAACATAATTAAATCAGAAAAATGACCAGGTATCATCAGACTTTGAGAAAAACCTTAAGCCATAGAGGTTAATGAATAATTTCAGTCCTGATAGCTTTTTTATATATTTCATTTCCCTTTCCCTTTAATCCATGCAAGACAAACTTCGTAAAGACTTTATCAGTGGAGTCCAAACTTCAGCCATGTTTAACAGGTTTAATAGATCCAAAGTGTTCAATCATTCCTGGTTACCTGCTTTCCTGCCTGCCACAGGTCAAAGACCCTCACCTGGTTCTTTCTGCCCCTCGGTCTTACTTTGTCTAACCTTGTTCGACTGTCTGCACACTTGAAATAGGTTTGATAGCGTCATAAAATCACAGAATCACAGGATCATCGAGGTTGGAAAAGACCTCCAAGATCATCAGATCCCACCTTTGATTGATCCACATCCTGTCACCCAGCCAAGAGCACTTTTTGCCACATCCAGTCATTCCTTGAACACCCCCAGGGACACCTCTACCACCTCCCTGGGCAGCCCCTTCCAATGCTCAAATGGTCAAAGAAAGAGAATTGGTCAAATATTTTTGCAATGAGATAGGATGGATTTATTCTCTCACATGCTTTTTGTTTTCAATGTTGAGAAATAATTGATTTTCAGAGTTTGGCAAGATAAAACAATCTGGAACAAGTAGAAAATAGACCGTACAACCCTGTGAATGGAAGGATTTTTTAATGTGACTGATTAAATATAATCTTGCAGCAGAAAAACCTGCATCTGTACCTTGTAGGACGCTGGGACACCAGGATCCCTGAGGGTCTCTGCCTCAGGGGCATCATCCCTGCATCACTCCAGGGGTGTAGGAGTCATGACCTCCTGCCCTCTGATCTCTGCAGTCCATCTACCTCATGCCTTGGCACTTAATCACGTTTCTCCTTTTGCTGTAGGAAAACTGAACCTACGTGACTTTATTTGCCTTTCCATTTCATTTGAAATGAATCAACTCGATCTGAGCTTATTTTCTATGACTAGTTCCATGAAGTCTTTAACCACCTATCAAAGACAAATTTATAACTGTGTCACCTCCCATTGTATCCCATTGTGTCATGGAAAAAAGGTCTTTTCATATTGTCCCACTCAACACCACACCAGTATTTGACTCACAGATTAAACTGGGATAGGAGAAATAAAACAGATTATTAAAAAATAGCCATACTCAAAATCTCCCTCCTGGCAGATCAGTTGTTCAACTTCCATATGTGCAAAAGTGATTCTGCCTTTTATTTTTTTTTATTAAATTGCAAGAGTAGGATCCTAAAGTTGTCAATATTAACTCAGGAAATAAGAGTCTGAAAATCAGAATTTTGCAAATTACTGTTTTTTGGTGAACCAAACTCATTTATTTACCTTCCCAGCTAGAAAAGACTCATCTAGGTAAGTAGCCAAGAACAGGAGGGTACAAATGGAGAACTGGAAGGAGACTTTGGCTGAGGTTGTATTGACTTTGGCAAAAACAAGATATGAAAAATTATACCTCAGATAAAAATAAATTATAATCTGCAAGCGTTTGAATTAGAGGAGTTCTCCATGTAAACTTAATAAATGAATGTTAATTCAGTTACCAATTTGTAGCTATGAAGCATAACTAGTCATGTTATTCTTTGGAACTTGTTTTGGAAAAGATTGCATAACCCATGAAGCAATTCCTCACCAAGTGCATAAAAGTGTCAGCTTATGGATAATTTATGCAGGCAATGTTAGTTATGGCCCGTTTAATAGTACTTAATGCTGCTGTATGACATCACTCTCTCATTTACCAATTGAAAAAAATAAAAATACCAGTCTGAACCATTTTAAAGATTAAAAGATATGTGCATGAGTTTTGATTCTTTTGATTTAAATTCTGCAAGCCAGAAATTCTCACTGATGTGTAAAGGATTTTTACAAGGAGTGATTGTCGTCCATAGTCTATGTATTTACTATTTAGTTAGTTAGCTTAATTACAATTTATTCACTGTGTATGTGTTAACTAATACACTGTTAATGTGCCTTGAGCAATTAATTTTGCCAACAGCAGAGTAACTGGCTCTATGCACTTGCCCCTTTATTAGTGGCAATTATTAAATCCAATTTTACTTGTACTTACTCCATTTCCTCTGCTGCCTACAGGGCATCCCTACGGGAGGGTGAGGACTTTGTGCTTCTGTTCTCAGCCTTTACATCCTTCTCCCCTCCCCGTGCCCAGGGGAAGAGCAGGGTCAGGGTGGGTCAGTGAATCTACAGGAAGGCACAGGAACATCTTCATGGAAGAGAGAATGAGTCCATGTCCAACATAGAGCTGCAAAAAGCCATTTTCCTTAAGTTTGGGAAGAATTGAACTTTTCTTTAACAGGGCATTGGATCCAGAGGCATAAGATACCTCCAGAATGTGAAAGACTTTAACTTCCTTCTGATGTCAGATTTCTTGAGGTCATTGAGGCTGTTATATCATAGAATTACAGAATGGTTGTAGAATATAGAAATATAGATTATAGAAATAATAGAATGGTTATAGAAGGGACATTTAAGATCATCCAGTTTCCAGTTCCAACCCCCGGCCATTGCAGGGACACCTCCCACTAGACAACTTTGCTCCAAGCCCTGTCCAAGCTGGCCTTGGACACTGGGAAGAGTGAACAAAGGGACTTAGTCTGAGATCCTTGCTATAAACCTTTTGCCTATTGCAAGTCAATTTATCTGGCTAATTAAAATGTTAGGCCAAAAGTGCCTTTTGCTGTGAACTCTCAATGAGCAAAAGGATTGTTTATTAATATCCTCTCTTCTCGCTGAATAACCTACTCACTGGATGTCTTTTCTGAGGGCAGCAATGCTGTCCTGCGGTGTACAGATCACATTTCCTAATTTGTTGTGCTGGCTCCCGCTCTCCTGACCAAAATTGAATGTGCAATGTTCGTAGGAGGTGAGTTGGCCCAGCGCTGCAGTTCCCACCACCTGCCTGCTCCGCCAACTGCAAGGTCTCCACTTGGCACAGCTGGGGAAACCTGGGCCACGGCTAAATGGGTGGAAACTGTTCATTTTGCAAGTGATGATCTCAGTCTCTCACACTCTTCCTAATTTTTTCTTTCCAAATATTTCTAGCAGTGCCACCTCAGTGGTCCCAGGGCATTTTTTTAGTTTACAAGATCCCAGTGGCTTCCACAAAAGATGAAGAATTAACACACTTAATTACTGATCTTTATTCATGATTGTTTCTATCAGAAAAAGTCCTGTGGCTCCTTAGAGGAAAAACAATCCTTTTTTGCAATAAACAAGTGTAAGTGATTTGAAACCAGAGTGATTCCAGGACCCTTAAATTTCCAACAGGACATACATGGGTAAGTTTAAAGAACATCACAGACTCAAGGGTTGAAATTTCTTAATTTATGAGTTGAACTGTGAAATGTAGATTCTGTGAGCAGAGAAAGCCATAAATGAGGTGTGTGAACTCCAGTGGTTGGAAGCCTTTCCCAGGACTTCTGTTCCTAGCCCTGCTAGGAAAACTGTCCCAAATGTAGATCCTGATGCAAAGAGCAGTGAACACATCAGGTCTTTGGCTTTAGCCAGATGGGACCAGGTCCTCCCATCACCTTCCAAAGCTTCTGTCTCTCCCCTGGATTAACTGGAGGAAAACTAGTGGGTACAATGTCCAGAAGTCCATCACCATGATCAGACTGAACAGTACCAGTGATTGGAGAGCTGGCCTGTTGCTAAACTCACAGTTAATGAAAGACCACCTTCTTCAATCTTCTTTTTAAGTCCAACCTACTTTTGCAACTATATTTTGTATGAAAACCATCCAATCAGGAGCTCTTGGGGCAGTAGAAATGTAGAAATGCAGAATTCTTCAGGAAAACCTTAAAAGGAACAGCAAAGTCTCTATCCCACTTCTCATAGAAATTACTTTGGATTACACTCAAGAGTAAATAACGTTGTTTTGTCATTGCTGTTCTTTCCACACACTAAATTTCTCGGCCAAAATAAAGGGGAGTTCAGAAAGACTTTTCTGATTTGAACCATATAATTTTCCATGCGTGTACTGAAGCATATTCATCAAATCTGCATTATTAAGACAAGATTTGACTTAAATGAAAGCCAAGAGTATCCAGAATGCTGCAATTTCTACTTATGAAATCTATCTTAAAAATCGCTGCACTTTTATAGTTTGATCATAAGTAAATTTAATATTGTTGCTGACAAAGGAACTCTGTATCACTTCTTGATAATAAAGTGAAAATCGTGCTTTCTGTTCTTGTTCCTGGAGATGCTGCTCTCACATGGGGAAAGGTACAGCACTAACAACATATTTGCAATTACCTGCAAGACTTAACCAAGGAAGTAGTCAGTTTATAGTTACCTTCAATATGTAAACTACAAATTATTAGTGCATGAAAACGGCATCCAAGTTCTGTTGCTGGGGTCTAGTAATTTTGGATATTTTCCATGCTATTACTGCCTGCTCCATATACCTTTACTGGTTCTTTTTGAAATTAAGTTAATGGCACTCTGCAGAAATGGACTGCCTACTGAGAGGGAAAGCTTGCTTGCAAGGATGGACTAACTTCCTACTGGGAAGCACTGATTTGGCACAAACAAAGAAATGCTTTAGCATTAATTTCCTTCAGTATCAAAATATTTAGAATAAATTATTTAAAATATTTAAGGACCGAACGGTCAATATTTGCTTTTAATAAATTGGACCCATGTACAAATATTTGATGCTGAAATTTCCTCTGGTGTCTCCCAGCTATATTACTGAGATAATGCATTCTCCACTTGCCAGGAGTGTTTTTGTTTTGTTTTTTTTTTCCCTTCAGGCAACAAGGGACACATTCTTGAACTGGGGCTTACATTTGTGTGCACCCATATTCGTGCACCTATTCTCTTGTGGATTGAGCTCTGCTCACATTAGTACTGGTAATATCACTGTGTTTTCCTGTATTTTTCAAACAGAGGTGAAGTCAAGCTGAACACAGTTGGGTTCCTCATCACTACCTTCCCAGGTGAAAGTTTAAAAAAAAAATAATTATTTGGCTTGCTAAATTGTCACATCCTTTGAAATACTGCTTTAGCAGCATCCTTCTCTGGTACAGAAACCAATACTCTCATGCATGTGCTTGTTGTTATCCTGCAGCCCTGAATTCCTTTCCTTATCCATCTATATTGCCCCAAGTTCCACTAGTGGGTCACTTCCCTAAGTATGTTAACACGGGCTGTGAATTTTCTACTCATCTGTGAATCTGAGTCCCACCTTCATCTCTTTCCTCATGACTGGAATCAGGATCACAGAATGACCAGGGTGTGTCTCCTGCTGAGCAGTCAGGAGAGATAATGAGGATCTCTGCTCTTACAATGTATTCATCCCAATATTACTATAAAACACTTTAATTTTCATAGTTCTTCTTTCAAGTCTAGAAATAGGTGACTTTGCAGACAGTGACTGTTTCACTGATTAGTGACTTCTAAAATCTATTCTGCAAAGTTTGGAACATTTAATGTTTGTAGTTTTTTTAATACATAACACATAACATTGCAAAAACTAAACCAAACTGATTGGTACTTTGATCTGGGGGTGGGTCCAAGCTTGAAGCCCCCAAGTAACTGCAGGAAAGGAGGGAAATGAGCTGGTCAAGCCCTATGGATGGGCTCCTCAGCACCAACTGCTCACAGTGCTGTTACCTGTTTCTCTTACTGATATATTTCAACAGAGTTTGCTCTAATTTTCCCCTTCCCTTCCCTTCCCTTCCCTTCCCTTCCCTTCCCTTCCCGTCCCATC
>JAWWLV010000180.1:34425624-34438253 GCA_035041135.1 Platyrinchus mystaceus | reverse complement strand
AAGAAAAGAAAAGAAAAGAAAAGAAAAGAAAAGAAAAGAAAAGAAAAGAAAAGAAAAGAAAAGAAAAGAAAAGAGGGAAAAAAAAGAAAGAAAAAAGAAAAAAAAAAGAAAAAAGAAATAAAATAAAATAAAAAAAAAGACTGGGAGCTGGGAGCCAGCAGCCATTGTCATGTCCTAAAAAATATGCTAAGTAACTCTAAAAAATCCACCTGGAAGTTAGCACAGCACCAAACAAGTCAGAGACAGCTCCAGTCTTGCTGTATACAGGCAGGAGCTGTGTGGAGCCCAGAGCTGGCACTGCTGGACAACAGGAATATCAGCAAAACCCTCCTGCTTTATCACCTCTCGCATGGATTAGGGCTTGAGGCTCTCCAGCCCTGTCACTCCATAAATGCGTTAAATGAGTCGGGGATTTTGATCAGGTTGTGATTCTCATTAGTAAATCTGAATACAAATAGGTTTGAGCCTAAATAACTCTTGTTGTGTCCACGTTGCCTTCCCAACACGTTACATTAGGAAAAGTTAATTTTATATGACTAAATATAATCAGAAACACAACATGAGGCCTGTCAAGTTGACATGGTATGATGGGTACCTTAACACTTCCCAGCAGGTAACGTTGTTTGCACACTGCTTAAACTTGTTCATCAATGACTCCTTGCATGATAACCAGAATATTAACAATACAGTGAAGGTGGCACTGGGCTCCTGACACGTACAAATGCATTTCATCAGAGGGCATTGCTTCCAAAGAAACAACTACGGCTCATTTTGGAATTTCTTCCTCCTCTTTTTTCCTCTTTATTTTTCATATTATTCCAAGATCATGCTCCTATCACTCCTTCCATGCTGGTGGAATCCAAACCAACCCCAAAATTCATCAAAAGAATTTGCAGACAAAAGCAAGGTACAAATGAATGCAAAAATCAGTGGTGACACCAAAGGAAAGATCAGAAAAAGGTGTTGAAAAACTCAAGTTGCACAGGTGTAAGAACTGTGTGTAGGCAGATAATTTGTTAACAAAACAGTTATTCCCAGCCAGTCTCAACAGCCCTTCCTTGTCCTCTCAGCATTGTAGGTGGCAAAGCACAAGCTATTTTGCTAAAAAATACTGAATCTAAGACTCAGGAAGGAAATTTCCCTTCAGTTTATAAAAAATTAACTTATTGAAACATCTCATATATCTTTCTTATTTTTAATAATTTTCTTTTTTTTTTTTTATTTTCCAATGTTTTATCCTTTTTTTTTTTTTTTTTTTTTCCCCAGGTCAATCCTGTAAAATCTGTGATTTGCTTTATTTTCAGTCTGTTCCTGAATTTTTGGTGGTACTCACTCAAAGGCTAGACTTGATCTTGGAGGTATTTTCCAACCTTAATGATCCTATGATTCTGATATTCTTATATTATGGAGATTTCAGGCTACTTTTGGAGATTCCTTTGAGTGCTCCACAACTTATTCAGCTATTTAATCTACATTCTTATGGAGCTTTTTTTTGATCCTAATCAATATTTGCTGTATAAAACCCAGATGGTTAGACTTTGATTATTTTTCTTAGACCAAAACATCCAAACCTGCTGTTTTAGGGTATTTGGGCTCTGCAGTAAGTTTACAGATCTTTTCTTATGGGTGAGAAATCCATCCAAAGCCAGTTGTGAACTGTTGTACCTTGACCTGTGCTCCAGCTTTCCTGTCACCCCATCACTCTGCCCTTGACAGAGACACAAGATCACTCCCTGCACTAAATCCTAAAGATACTTTTCCTGCGCTTCCCAGAGCCAGAGGAATGATCTGGGATGAGGAGCTGAACCTGCTTCCAGTTCAGATAGACCCATGGGACACTTTGGATGTAGAACTCCACACTGCTGCAGTCCTACACCTCACCAAGCCCTGCCTTTTCCCCATTAAAATATAGCACCTTTCTACCTTAAAATAAAGCCATGCCATGTATTTTAATTGAGGCTCTGGTCTCCAGCTCCCAATACTTATAACCAGATTCCAGTTTTCCAGCTAAAGCTGTTTATTGATGTCCTACTTTTTTCACCATCGTAGCATGTCAATAAATTGGAGAATAGTTCCGTATGTTAGATTTCCCCAAGCTTTCGGGGGAAATCCTTTGACAATTTGCTGTATAAAGTCAGTTAATTGCTTTATATAGCAGAGCAATAGCAAGTATTTAGACATATCATATGACAGACATTCCGAAAATATGGGAAAGACATATTTGTCAATAAAATGAACGCTGGAAAAGTAAATTATTGTATTATGTGAAAGTTCTCGGTTTAAGCTGAGTTATCTTGATTGTACTAATAACTGACATGCTTTAACCAGCTGTCTGAAAGAAACAGTTCCTGCTTATTTTTCTGAACCTTCTCAGGACCTCCCCATAACCAACCAGAAAGGAAATCTCAAGATGCCCCAGAAAATTTAATACAAAAATGAAAGTTCAAATTATATTTTATTTGAAGTCAGGTAGGGCCATAATAGAAAAAGATCATCAAAAACAATGAAAAGAAATAATTGTTAATTTCTACAGTACCTTGAAACAGAAGCCCCTGAGAATAAATAGAATAAGAATACTATTAAAATTTCCTCTTTTATTATATCTTCTCTGCCAGAGTAATTGTTGCTGTGTCCAATATATGCAGAGGACAATTTACTAGCTGTTTTCTATTAGTTTTTAGCATTAACATATACAGAAATAAAATGAATAGCTAGCTTTTCTTTGGTTAATTAAATGACTGACAAGTCACAGATGTTGCTGCACCGACTCTTCCATATGATTAAAAAAAAAAAAAAAACATCCAACCCTGGCAAACAAAAGAACAGTAGCCCAGCAGTGTAAATGGTCTCTTTATTAAGTGAATATTGATGCTACATTATGATCTTTTTTTATGAATGTGAATAAGGTAGAATACTTGTTCTTTTTCCAAGTTTTATATTAAGATTTGAAAAGAAAACCTTTTTCCTACGTAATTCCCACAAAGGAGTTCAGGAGATGGTTTACTGTCGAAGTGACCTAATTTACAGGAGGTTCTGCTTCTGCAACATCCATCACAAAAGTGCATTTTTATTAGCAAGATACATATCTTTAATTTTTTTTTTTCTCCAGCATAGTTTTAATAGAATCTTGGTAGCTAAAAGCTGGTATTGAAAATAAATATTCCATTTCTATTCAGGACTTTGTTTCACTAAAAAATTTGAACAGATTTTATAGAAATATTCATAGGATAAGTATATTAAACTGCAGCTCACTCCCTTCCTACCTTGTCCCTACTTTATCTTTATTAATAGTAGAAATCCTCTTGGAGTTGAACAAGTTTCTCTCATCTGTGGTTCTGTCACATGTTCCTGAGACCCGTCAATTTAATATCCAAATAACTGGAAGTTAATAATTTTGAGCTCTGAACAGCCTTGGATCTTCAGAAATGCCCAGTGTGCTCTTCTGGTCAAGCATTTTTGGATTTAACAGACACTAATTCCTTATTTATTTTGCTTAGTCTGATGGTTTTGATGACCTTTTTTTCTTACTTCTATAAGGTCATTATTTCTTTTATCTAAAGTAGGAATGATAAAAGTTGGGAACAGAGTACTTTCCGGGTTTAACACTATTAATTACATTTATTATGAATTATAGACACTTGAGGAAGGCAGAGATGATATAAAATTGCTTTGAAAAACATAAGTAAGATATATATATAAGCATAAAATCTTATTTTGTGTTCAGTAAACTGTGATAATCCAGGGACAGGACCCCAGAGCCATGGATCACTGTGGAGTTGCCATCTCCCCATGGATGAGTGATGATGCCACCACTGCAGACACAACCCAGGAGCCACAGAGACGGGTCACCAGCACTGCCTGGAAGTTTGGGACAGGAAGTGAAGTAGAATAATTTAGCTAATTAAAGCAGCAAAGAATTTAAAAGGACACAACGTAATTACTGATGATGGATTTAAGCCAGAACATTGAGACTGGAAACAATATGCTTGTGTAAAGTGCCATATTTAATTAGCAGGGGCAGCTTAGGTATAATATTTACATATTTGTAAAACACTCCAGGAGCACAGAGCCTCTTTTCCATCAAGTGAGACCTCTGGTGTGGTATTGAATTACAAGAAAAATTGAATTTACAAGAAAATCTCCCCACTTACCAAGTTAAGCATTTTGCAGAGCTTGGACGTCATTGGAGATTCTGAATTTTGCTACTGAGCAGGCCTTGCTCTGATAACCTGAGGAGAGGGAGCCAGAGCTCTGCTTCAAGCTTAACTTTCAGACAGCTATTTCAATAAAAGAAGAAAATGGATATAAATAATATTTACCTCTTTTTATGGGTCTTCTCCAGTCTTTTAGCTGAATCACCACTTGATGAGGTGGTGGTGTTGCCAATATTCATCCTTTCTTCATTTTCTGCCATTCTTATAATTTTAACAGAATCTTGGTAGGTAAAAGCTAGTATTGAAATTAGATATTTCACATGGAGGAAGTCCACAGCATCACTCAGACAGAGCCTACAGAACTAAGCCCTAAAGAGACAGCGATTTCACCCTGGAATATAAAAAATTCAGAGCATCCCTACCTGGCCAAATCCTCATCCCACTGGCCACCATTTAGCTGTTATATTACCTGCAAGAAGATTTGGCCCAACAAATTTGTCGCCCTCCAATCAACCCAAAACTACAAAGGCCTCTAAAAGTTGGGGTTTTTTTTCTTTTAATTGAGGGCATTTCAGCACTCGTTCGTGTGAAAAGTCCAGTGTCCTGCTTTGCCACGGGATGGCAAAGGAAATACTTCACACCCTCGTGACTGACTGCATTAATTACAGGGGTGATGAATGCTGTTCAACCTATGTAAATAAATGTGTGCCTGAGATTGGAGCCCAAGCAAAGTACAGCGATGTTTTAGTGGACGGCGGCTTCATATTTCATATAGTAAAAGTTGTGAGGGAAGAGGAGTGATATTTATGGAGTGCAAAGCACTGTGGGATTTTGTGGGAAACCACATATATTCAGCTTGTCAGAAAACATCTTAATATTTACTCTTACAATCCCTAGGCTACTGCTTTCTAAACCTAAAGCTTTCATTAGCCCATTTACCAGATATAAAACATTTGTAAGTCTGTTGAAAGAGTTACTTTCGGGAGGGGCATTTTTCACAGCAAAACAATGATACCTTTCCATAACCTCATTATGCAGCAGTGTCAACTGCTTTATCCCATTGAATTAATTCCACATTTCTCCTCACAGCCTTTGATTGTTCCAGACCGTCCCCTCAGTCCTATTATTTTCAGAAGGATCCCACTTTTGTGTATGTGCACCCCCATCATCGTGCTGACCTCTGAAACCACCAGCATGGAGAGTGTTGGAGCATTTCTGGTATTTCCAACAGGATGCCTCCTTGAATTTCGCTGAAATACCCTGTTTTCTGCCCCATGGTTGTTCCCAGCTGCTCCCAATGCCTCCAATGGCTTCTTCTCCCCATAGCTCACAAACCACAGAGAAAAAAAAGCTTTTATTCCTTCCTGTCAGTTCGGGGCCGTGACAATTTTACGACGAGAAGTTTTATAAATTGAAAATAAAGAAGTATTCCTTAAAACCCAAATAAGGATAATATTTGTTTTTTTGGTCAAAATAAATATTTTTCACTCCCGTTGCATGCACAATATGTTACATTAAGAAAGGTTAATTCTATATTAAATATAATCAAAAACACAACATGGGGCCTGTCATGCTGACATGGTGCAATAGGTACTTTAATACTGCTCAGCAGGAACCCTTGTTATATTTTTTATATGTTAGTGGATGTCTACTTAGAATTGATCAAACCTTTCCTTCTGAAACATATATGCCAACACCTCCACAACACACTATAAACTAGACTCTCAGAAAACAATAATGATGCTTATCAGTCACTCGCCTTGAGTTTGCTTGTGAAAAACCTCTAGCTAGTGTGCTATTGGAGCTCTTAAAACATAGATCTTTTTGCTGCACTGATAATTCACTCACAGCTTGAGATTGATGACTATGTGAAGTCCATAAAAGATGTTACCACTATATTTTCTTCTTATGATTTATTTTATCATGTTGTCAAGGTTTGCAGAAAACAAGAAACAAATCAATGAATGTCATGCTTAAATATTAAAGAAGGCTGTAATACACAATTTTATTCAGATGCCTTATTCAATCTTGCAGCTCTGAAAAGGGTAGCAGCAGCAAAGCTTTTATTTGAATTACTTTTGGAAAAATTAATTTAGTGGGAATGTTGAATTGTGAATGGCAAAAGGGTAGCTAACCTTATTTGTTTAAAGAGGAATATGGAGCAACTTGCCTTTTTTTTTTTTTTTTTTTTTTGACAAAAGACTTTGAGAACCTGGGGAAATTCCCTGGCTTTTCAACTCCAGGAACTTTGGAGCAGAATTGCTTAATGAGCTCATACTTTCTAAATTAATGAAAGGTTGCCTTGGCGAAGGGGGGACGCGGCGGAGCTTTCGAGGAGGATATTGGTATCAGCAATCCCTGAGTGCTGCAAAGCTGGTTTAAAAAAAGCCTTTTCTCTTTCATTCCTACAAAACTGGGATCATGTCACACACCTTGTGCAGGGGAGGGTGGGAGGAAGGAGGGGGAAAGGGCCCAAAGCTGCTCCTGAACTGCCTCTCTCCCCTTCCTAATGCCTTTCTCTGGGCTTTGTTAGGACTTGGGCATAAAGCAGCAATTAAGCTCAGCTTGATTTTTTTGGTTGTTGTTTGGTTGGTTTGGTTGGTTTGTTTTTCTAATTCTCTATTTATTTTTACAGAAGAAATTATATCAGAATATTTAGTTGCCTTTTTTTTTTTTTTATCGTCTTTTGAATATAGTGGGTTTAAATCAGTGAAAATTATGATTTTCTTAGCTTTCTAGTCTACCCTAAAAAACTACCCTGGTCTACCTTTTCCCACCTCTAGGAAGAGCTTTGGAGACCATTTTATCCTCTCTAAGGCTGTCTTGTCCTACAGGAGCAGACAAGACAGGTCTGAATGGGCAGCGCTTTCTGGCCTTTTGCCATCAGGAAGCAAAATTGCCTTTTTATTACCTTCTTGTACCATTTTATTTTATTCTGTTTCTGTAACTATACCAAAGATGGGAGCTGAAAAAGAAAGAAACAGAGCAGAGGTGTATCTATCCCTACATCTCCAAGGATCAAGCAAGCTCTCCATGTCATGGATGAGCAGAGCCCCATTCCTTGGCTCCAAGTGCATGGTAAGCAATGAATCCTTGCCAGGGGATGCTCTCCAGCACCTGGCAGGGTGCTGTCCCATGAGTTTGTTATGGCATTTAAACCCATAAAATCTGTCTTATAACAAGAATTATTGGTTTTGGTGTTGTTCCTGACTGTTGAGTTCATACTTCTCTCAGCTAGTGGTGTTTTCCCAGAGAAGCTGTGGCTGCCCCATCCCTGGAAGTGCTGAAGTCCAGGTTGGACAGGGCTTGGAGCAACCTGGTCTAGTGGAAGGTGTCTCTGCTCATGGCAGGAGGGTCAGAACTAAATGATCTTTAGAGCCCCTTCCAACTCAAACATTCCATGATTCTGTGTGGTACCTCAAAAAGTATTTCAAGGAACATTTCTCTCTGCTTCTCTGCAATACTTTCAGTGCACACACCTTGTTTTTTCTCCAGAGATAGAACTGATATTGAATGAACAGATTAGGTATCGTCATTTTTGCCTACCCCAAACAGATTTTAAGACTCTAAGTACAAATTAAGGGATATTTTATTTGCAACTATCAAAATGTATCCAAATATATTTATAATATAGGATTAAAGTGTGTTCAATTATGCATTTTTCAACTATATTATTTAAATTAACCTTAGAACAATTTCTGAAGGGAAAAAATTGTAGCATAGGACCCAAATTTAGAAGTGCGCTCCGTGCATATTTTGCTGTTTATTATAACATAGGCATGGGGAATAAAGTTGATCAGTTTTTACTCTCCAGCTTTTCTCTGGGCAACTTGTTCCATTGCCTCAGTAATAGTTTTCATAGAATTGAAAGCAATGGAATATTTTTTCTCTTTTTTTTATCCATTTATTTGTTTTGGCAACCACTTTGGATGCAAATCACCCACAGGCAGATGGTAAAAACAAGCCCCATGCACTGGAATCCCATGTAAGTCTTTTACTGGAGATGGGATTGGTAGGAACTTCCCAGCTCTGTGGTAATGTGAGAGTCCCTCCTTTGAGATTTCAGCTTCTACAGCTTCCACCTTTGCCAAGATCTAACTGGAAGTGCTGATTTTTCCCAGCCCTGAGTAGCTGCTTCAGCTTTTTTTGCTTGTTTTGACATTTATTTAATAATTGTGGTGCATCTCAGCTATTCAGACAGGGCTGGATGGAAAAGAAAAATGTTACTTTGCATTTTTTTTAAAGGATTTTTGAGACTATTTTTTTTACTTTTATTTGCACTGGGAAAGCTGATTTGCACAACAGCAGCCCACAGGCTGTGTTCTTGAAAAATAAAATTAATCCAAATATATTGCTGTTAGCAGAAGTTAATTCTAGGTTATGATTTTGTGGCTTGAGCTGTGTCATCACTGAAGAGAGGGTTGTTTCTTTTAACATTTTTGTCCTCAAAATTTCAAATTATGTGAACTCTAGATGGCATTTTGTTATCATTCATCCATTTGGAGACCCCTTTTGCTGGCCTTTAAGGTGCAGTCAACAAAAGAGAGGAAGATCACTGGAAAAGTTTCCATTTGTGTTGGAAATTGTTACTTGAACTTTTCAGTAGGTCACCTCCACTCCTCAGCCGCTCTGGAAAGTCCAGGCGAGCTTCCTCACACTGTTTCTGGAGGAAATGTTGTGGTAAAGATCAAGCAGCACTCTGCTGTGACTTGCTAAAAATGCCTTGGGCTGGAACTGTTTCACTGCACACACACATTTATTAAAAACTTACCTGGAATATTCCTCCTTGTGCTGCTTCTCCTTCAAACAGCCGGACTGCAGCTTGTGTCTCCCCTCACCGTGCCTTAAAAATACACTTGCAAGTACAAACTCTGTGTTTCATGATATAAAAATATTCACATTTAATGTAATGGGTGTTATGTTTGCATCATTGCTTAGATGGGGTTTTGCCCGGACAATGCCAGGTGCTAAACCAGGTGTTAAAGAAGTGCTTACAAGGGCACAAGTTTAAGGTAAAATATTGATTATGCTGATGTTAAAGACAAATTCTCTTTGACATCATCAGGTCCGGGACTTCCTCCAGTTTTGGGAGGAGATGCTGCCTCCAGTTACACAGACATTGGTAGGATCTATCAACTTCTTCAAGGAGCTGGAAGAGGAAAGCTTCCCAAAGTGCACTGAACTGTTTACTCACCCACATTTTGCTACAAAAATATCACAGAACCCCAGAATCAATCAGGTTGGAAAAGACCTCCAAGACCACCGAGTCCAACCTGTGCCTGATTCCCACCTTGTCACCCAGCCCAGAGCACTGAGTGCCACTTCCAGTCACCCCAGACACCTCCAGGGATGGGGACTCCACCACCTCCCTGGGCAGCCCCTTCCAATGCCTGATAGCCCTTTCAAGGAAGAAATTCCTCCTCATGTCCAACTTGAACCTCCCCTGGCACAATTTGAGGCCATTCCCTTTTGTCCTGTCCCTTGTTCCCTGGGAGCAGAGCCAGACCACCCAAGCTCCCCCCTCCTGTTTGAGTTGCAGAGAGTGAGAAGGTCCCCCCTGAGCCTCCTTTTCTCCAGGCTGAGCCTCCCCAGCTCCCTCAGCTGCTCCTGGTGCTCCAGACCCTTCCCCAGCTCTGTTCCCCTCTCTGGACACGCTCCAGCCCCTCTATGTCCTTGTTGTCATGAGGGGCCCAGAACTGGACACAGCACTCAAGGTGGAGCCTCATCAGTGCCCAGCACAGAGGGACAGGAGAGCTGAATCTTTAGGTGAAGCCAATTTCCCTGAAAGCCTACAAATATCTGGCAGATCTAATTCTGTTTGTCCATAATCACCCATAGAAGATCTCACTGTAGTTTCCACACTGTTGTGTGGCTGCTGATTTAACAAAGTTGCACCAGAGCACTGAAGAATTAGAAGAGGCTCCAACCCAGTGTGCATGTGTGCCTGGAGATAGAATTTTTAAAAATACCCTTATTTACACAATAAATACAAAGTTAATGTTTTGGTTTTCTTCTGGGACAATCTGTAAGAGAAAAAGTAGAGCTGGGGATTAAAGAGAGTGTGCAAGCAATGTGTAAACCATGAAATTCAATTAGTTCCTCTTTGGAAGCCAAATTTTGGTGAATACTGTAGAGAAAAGGTAGGGATAAAATGTCTAAGCCAAAGCTGGGTTTAATAAGCTTCAGTAATTAGTTATAAATGGCTCGTTAAACCTGGAAACACATCTCTCTTTGCCCATGTTTATGAATGCTAAGGAAAATGGTGGATAGGGTTAAAGAATAAGTTAGAAGACTTTCCATCCCAAGTTTACTACAAAAAAAGGCTTTCAGGATGGGCTTTCTGGATGCTTGTGTTGCTTCCCAGGACATCCCAATGACTGTGAAGAAGATGGTGTGAGAAGGGGTGATGGAAATATGTATTTAAAAGGAGTATTGGGGAAATAGTAACCAGATTTACTGATAAGGTCATGTATTACAAGCTGTACAGGAAATTAGAAGCATTATCCTGTTGTTGATATGTCTCTTTTTTACCCCTGCATCCTCTCAATTTTTTGCTGCATCCAGTAAAAATTTGATATTTGAACTGTACAGTAGCTCTTTAGAATTGGAAGGGTAAAAGGTAAATGGTGCTACAGTGTGTGATAGATTAATTGGCAAATGTTCCTGTTATTGTTTCTGGCAGCTCTACACCCACCTCACTTCTCTCATCTCTGAAAGATCTCCCTGAAGTCAAAAGTGCTGGTGAAAATTCCAATGTCCAAAAAGAGAGCCACAGCTCATGCTCCTCAATTCATCTTACAATCAAAGCTCCTTTGCTGTCAGTACAGGAACTGGAACAACAAATGCACACTATAGGCAATTCCTTTCCCTGCTCCCTCCCCCCAGATCCCTCCAGAATACACTAAAATCCCCCTCTAATCCATATTGTGAACAGTAAACACCTTTGACCTATAAACTCTTTTTTTGTTTTTTTTTTTTTTGCGAGAAAAGTGTTTTCCTGGCTGCCTATTCCTTGTCTCCTCTTTCTATACACTCTTCTAAATATTCATTACTTTTGAAAGATTGACCAAAACCTGAAACATTTCCAAGTGGAGCCTTTTTTCAGGGGGAGTGGGTCAAACTGGAGTTCCTTGATCCATTGTTACTTAATTTCTGGGTCAGGTTCCAGAAAGACCCCTTCTTCCTCTTTTCCTTCGGATGGAAAACACTCAAGAATTGATTTTCTGCTGGGAAACCTGCACAAGGTGGTTGGAATTTCATGAGAAACACAACACATACTTCCCTAGATGGTGGAGCTCCCTCTTTTGGGGCCACAGCCTTGAAAGCATCATGGGCAAGTCAAAATTAGCCTCTTTTTTTCATTTGTTATCAACTCAAATTCATGTATTTATTAATTTCTCTTCCTGGTTTATCTTTAAGCTAGTGACAAACACGTCACAGTGTCACAGAGGAACTGAACATGCTCAGGGTGACAGCAAGGAGAGTTGGTGGTTGAGAGCTGCCAAAGACACATCTAACTCTCCTCCTGAACTCCTACCAGGTCATCTTTGGCCAGGTTAAAGGGCTGTTCCACACTGAGTGCTGAGAGTGAAAACTGTTATAAGGTGATTGCAGAAGTGTGTAGGCTTTCTCTGCCATGGTGGCTCCTCTTCAGACCCTTCCTCTTTGCTGCCAGCATGACTCCAACTCCTGGATAAGCACAGGGCTGGGTTTGGAGTGTTTATGCCCTTAAAAACACTCTCTGAAGCCTTTCCCTGCAGCCTTGGACATGACACTTAACCTTGCTGCCTCAGACTCCTCGTCAAGAAGGGGATAATAACACTTGCTTATCTACTCCAGAGCGGGCTTTGAGGATTAATTAATTAATATTTGTACAGTGCTTTGAACATAAGTGCTTGGTATTATCATTCTTACTTCACTGCTCCAGGCTCATTTTCTCCTCTGGCCTGATGTGCCTTCCTGCTTTTCTGAGAGCCCCTCGCCTTGTCTCAGCCCTGCTGGGTCGTGCCCTTGCCCTGCATCACTGCGTGTTGCACCCTCCTCGTGTGCCCTTTGGGTCTGCAGAACATCTGCAGAAGGACAAGAGCCAACTCTTGCTCCTTCCTCCTCCTGTTCACTCCAAGAGAAGCACAGCCCAGATTGCAGGGAGTTCATGGAGCTAAAGTGATGGAAATGGTCACTCAGATTCTCCTTCCACCCCATCAATAGTTTCGCATGGGAAGAACAGGCAGGTGAGGTGGGAATTGAAGAGGCAGATGGCAAGGTTTGCCCCTTGTAATTCCTTTTATCTTTTCTTAGAAAGAAACAAAGAGAGAAAGAGAGAAAGAGAGAAAGAAAGAGAAAAAGAAAGAGAGAAAGAGAGAAAGAGAGAAAGAGAGAAAGAAAAAGAGAGAGAAAGAAAGAGAGAAAGAGAGAAAGAGAGAGAGAAAGAAAGAGAGAAAGAGAGAGAGAAAGAAAGAGAGAAAGAGAGAGAGA
>JAWWLV010000180.1:34419945-34423271 GCA_035041135.1 Platyrinchus mystaceus | reverse complement strand
GGGCAAGGCCCTTGCCCTGCTCTTCTGCTCAGTCACCAGGATTTGGTGCTCACCAGGGGGCTTGGGGAAGATGTCCCACATGGTCATGGGACCCAGCAGACCTGGCATGAGCAAGCTGTGGCCCAGTTATCCTATGTGCTCCCCTGGCACGGTGCAACCTAGACATTACCTGTGTTACGAACCCCATGTGTCTGTATCCACCTGGGAACACCAAACATTGAACCCACCTTTACAATTTTGGCCCATTAATGGCAGTAAAGAGGTTTTTTTATAAACACTGGAGCAGCAACACTTTTTTTCCCCTTTATTGACAAAACTGCCTTAATCCTGCTTTTGCACCCCAGCTTTGTGTGTAGCACACCAGGATTTCCAAAGGCTCTTTTATTCCATCTTGCTTCCCCACATATTCTTCCAAATGACAACAGTTTCGTGTCAGTGGTGGCTTCTGAGCTGGGGGAATTAAGGGAAGGTTTGGGTGTGCTTGTTCCATTACCTTCTGTGGAATGGATGGGGCGATGCCATATGTGCGTTTGCAATTAGACATTTTGATTTCCAAAGGATTTAGTTACCATTTGCTGAACCATTGAGTAATTACCAGAGGAAAATTGCACAATCTGTCAGTACGTCAGCTAAGTGTGTTTCTGGACAGCTTTATAGTCACCTTCACCAGCACAGAGCCTTTGCTGTGCTTCCTTTGGTGAAACTTCAGTCCTTCCACAGGAGAAATTCCTCATAGCCAAGGAAATTCCAAATAACAGTGAAAATACCTGCTATTATACACCTGCCCCATGGAGGATATCTTGCCTCAGCAGGAAAGTGGTATTTAAGGCAATATATTTCATTAACATGGTGGGTTTTTAAGGCTGTAAAGTGCTATTCTAGGAAACAGGTTTGGGGTTGGCCACTCAGCACTTCTGGTTTATATAATTCCCTGAATTTAGCCCTTCTGCCACGGGCAGGGGGAAATTTAAAAGTGTTCCCCACCACATGTGATAAAAGCAGAAGGATTTCCAACCTGAGAATGTGTTTAAATTTAATTCTGACTCTTTTTTTTTTTGTTGCTAAGGGGAAGGTTTCTATTCAGAAACAGAAAATTAAGGTTGCTTTGAATAGAGAAAAGGGAGAGGCATCATTTACTCCCCTCCCTCCTTCTCCCCACCAAATTAAACACTCAGGAATCTTGAGAAAATTGGGTCACTAATATGGAAATTGTAAAGTATTGATAATACCAACATGACAAGTTGTCACTTTGCAGTATGTTCTTAAACACGCCTAAACCTTAATAACCAGGTTATTCTAGAATAATCAGGGTAACAGAATGGGAATGAATGGCAGTTCCTGTAATTATTCTAGAAAGAGGACCAAAGCAAACAGAAATTCTCTCTAATTTTATATATTCCCAATAGGTGCACATAGTACATCATTATCACTATAGAAACTACTTAGTAGTTTCTCCAAAAATCAGCTACGCTTCACGGTCTTATGGGCCAATGTCTGAGCTGCACATGAGCCGAGACCCTCTAATTCAAACAGAGGTAAGCTCAGAACAAGCTGCACTAGGCTGCAGCAGACAAAACAAATTTCCTAAGCCAAACATATTAAATCCAATATATTTTTCATTGATTTAATAGCCTGAAACTTTGGATACAACTGACACTTGCTGGATATTAATGGGCATTAGTGCTCCGAAAGGGAAGGCGAGAGCTGAAAATGAGACTCTGTAGACGTTGGGGAAAGAAGGTGCTACAGAGGGCTTTGCTCTATATGAAAGTTCTGTGTTGCAGGATGAAATCTGTAATTAAATAAGGTGCTCCACAAAATTCTTCAGTGACTTTGGCCCCGTTTTCAGCTAAAAGTGTTATTGCTGTCCTAATGCTTCACATAACAGTCAGATGATCATATTGGAAAACAAAAAAATGGAGTAGCTGCTAATAAAGATTAAAAAGATCATGTTTGAAAATAAGAAAGAGGCATATCTGCTAAAGAAAAATTAAAAGTTAATATCTGAAAACAAAAAATTATAACATTTCCACTAATAAAAAAATGAAAAGGTCAGGTTCTACAACTAAAAAGAGACGTATTTGCTAATAATATTTTAAAAAAATTGTAAATTAAAAAATTACATATCCACTAAGAAAAATCTAAAATTGACCACAACTCAAAGCCAGAGGCTGCTTCCATCAGTCCTCTCCTCATTTTCCTCTCTGCTTGTGACGTGGTGAGAACACGACAGCAACACCAGCACATCGCGGAGCTCACGCCGGGATTTGGTCCGTCTGGGAGACATGGAAGAATTTATTTACTTGTTAGTTCTGCTCTGGTTTGCTGCTGTATTTGTAATTCTGGATTAATTACGGGAACATGGTTGAAGTAATTCAGCCACGGAGATGTTGTGCAATATTTTAATTCCATTTTAAGGTTATTGATATAAGATCCTTTTGCAAACCGACCTTGTTTTGCTGTGGATGTGGAGGGAGAGGGGGGTGAGGATGGGACAGAGGGAGGACAGATAAATCAAGCTTTTACAAAGGATGCTGTTTGCTAATCTTCTGACACTGCCGCCTGTGATGTATGAGATCCGAGTTCCCAAAGTTTATCACATTAGTAAAAAATACTGTACGCATAAAACCAGACCCCGGGGAACAAAAAAAGGGAAAAAAAAAAAAAAAAGGAAGCTAAACAATGAACATGTGTGAAGTTGGAAATTTATAGGTTTAGGCCTCTGCAGCTACATATCCTGGAAAAAGGAAAAAAAAAAAGTGTTAAGAAAACAAATTACAGTTGTGGATGTGAGGACCCTGACACCGCCGCCTGACAAATCGACCCTCCGGCTTGACCCTCCGCAATATGTTTCCACAGGTAATTCCATAACTCTCCGGCCAACTTTTCAAGATTTCCTGTCTGACAGCTGGGAGAAGGGAAGCTCCTCAGCACTGGTGGGGTCTCAGCTCTGTCTCTCCAACCGCCCTGTGCCCAGTGGACAGCGGGGAGCCCATCCAGGCATCCGCACTCCCCGCTGTCCATCGGGCACGGGGCAGCCGTGGAGCTGGCGAGGGGACTGGTCGTGGCTGATGGATGGTTGGACCTGGCAGATTCATAATCCCAAACCCAGTGCAGCTGCGAGGAAACTAATGGCTAGCAGGGACCGCCGCGGTCCCCGAGCTAATACCTGTCTCCTCCATCACAAATTGATGGCATTAAACAAAAAAGTTGACTCCTTTCACATCCTGCCAATCTAATTTTTTTGGTTACCCCCTGCAGCCATCTCAGCGTCGAGTGGCACCGAGGGCACTAAATGCAGCCTGTGGGATGGCTCTGGCAGCATC
>JAWWLV010000180.1:34412445-34414945 GCA_035041135.1 Platyrinchus mystaceus | reverse complement strand
ATGGCACAGCCCCTGAAATGTCCCTGCTTGTATAAATAGGATCCTTCCTGGGAATCTTCAGGATAAATTCCTTACATTCAATCACTGGAAGAGGAAGAGTATTGTGTATTGTGACACAAGAAAAATGGCATTAAAAAAGTAATTAAACAAAACAGTCACTGTACAGATTATTTATCTAAGAGTTCTTGTGCCAGAGCCTTCAGCCATCCCAAAAGACAACCAGTGCCTGGGGTTGGGAATCTCAACATCTCGTGGGCTTCATGGGATTTAATTTCTTTTTATGTTTCAGGGTTTTTTTGGTTAAGGCTCCAATCTCCAATGCAACTCCTGAAGAAAGTCAAATAGAGCAACCAGGACATTGTTCAGCTGCTCAACTTCAGCAGGTTGCTGCAGACATTATTCCAGGAATCTCCATGATTTTACTACATCTGGGAAATAGTTATGGTGCTTGGTGGGAGGGAGCTCCCCAAAACTACATAAAATTAGTGCTCCAGCCACTGAGTCAGGAACACAACAAACCCACTGTCAAGGCACAGCAAAATAAAAAAAATAGGGAAAATCAATGAATTTATGGATAGATGGGGACTGAGGAAGCTGTGTCCGTGGTGTAGGTCACTGAGGTCCCATATCCCATTGCAGTGGTTGGCAATTATCAGTCCACAAGATGTGTCAGACAAGAAAAAAAAAGCTATAAGAAAAAAATCTTAGAAATCTTAACTAAAAATATAAGGAAAAAAAATCCTAGGAAAAAGAAACATTAGAGGAAAAAAATTTGGGAAAATATATCAGGGAAAAAAATATCTTAGGGGAAAAAAATCTTTTCAAACCTGCTCAACATGTACAGCTGCTGAAACATCTGTGCTGAACATGATGACACAAGCTGGAACGGTGGCAGTTGGGGAGGGGGAGAAACCAAAGGGAGGGGTGAAGGCAAGGGTGAGGACAATCCCCAGGTGAGGGTCATGTGGTCAGGCAGGAGCCCCCAGACTGTGGCCAAGGGGGTTCCCCCACTTTTTGGGTGCTCCAACAAAACTCCCAAATATGTTTTGGGGTCACCACTGTGTGGGGTAAAAGGAGGCACATCCCTTCCCTCCCCTTCCTCAGTTTAGGGGGATTAAACCAAATAAGGCTTTGGAGGGTAAGATCTTTGCCAAGGAAATTTGTCAGAACTTTAATTTTATTTTTTTTTCCCAGTCCCCAAAAAAATAACCAAGAGAGGGAAGACCCTAAAACCACCTGAAAGTGCGGCTCGACAGGTGGATGTAGCAAAAGCCTGATGCACAGGTAAGGATTTTTGGAGCTGTTGATGTGGGGAGAAAAATTTTATTCTCTGTCCTGGAATGAGATTTAATAATAATAAAAAGGAAAAACTCAACAACAACAGTAAAATAAACAACCCCAAAAATCCCTTGCCATTGTGTTGGGAAAAAAAAGAAGAAACTAAATAGAATAGAACAGAAATCTGCCTTAATCAAAACAACATTATGCCAAAACCCCTTTCAAGGGAAGGGAAAAGTCCACAGCAGCACAGCCCTGCTTAAAAATAGAACAGCCTTTGCTTGTGAGTAACAAAAATACAGAACAACACACTCCTGCCATCCCAGCTTTGAAGGATGTCTGTCATATGCCTGGGCTTATTTTACACCCCTTCCCTTTTTTAAAAGAGGAACAATGCCATCTTCCCAAAAGGAAATAGGCAATAAAAACTCCAGCAGGATTTCCTATTCATAATTTTTCCCATTCATATCCTAATGGGTGAAGGAAAGAAAAAAAACCCTCCACCAGCTTTAACAACTTAAACGGCACTTATTAAATAGAAATTTTTACATGCCTGGTTTTTCCTAAATGTGGGATATAGTTTTACAGTTCAATTAAGTATTTTTTTTTTCTCCTTTCCAGATATCCTTCCCAGAGCTGGCTGAATTCTGTGCGAGCTGATGTAAAGCATCTGATGACAAAATATCAAATATATTTCTAAAACACCCCGTTGAGTTTTTATCTGTGCCATTACATTTTTTAATTAATAGAATTTCTTCTTTTTTTTTTTTTTTGTGGTTGTTGTTTTACAAATGTTGTGTTTTACTGCCAGTATGATCTCACTGCTTTACAGTATCGATAAATGAAGGCACACCTGCACTATAAAATCTGCTTTATATGAAGCAGGCCATTCATGTTTTTATAGCCCATTTTTCACCCATTGTTCTTGGGTCATGTCATAGGTGTGCTGTAATGTGTGCTGGAGGTGGGCGGCTCGAAGATCACTTCAACAAAATGGTCTAATTTTGCCAACTTTAGTGCCAGAATCTGGACTGAAAAATGCAGGACTAATATCCCCATGGACACTCGGCATGATGTCACTTCCCTGCAAATGTCCAAGACAAACAGCTATTTCCAGATCACTTGCACTTATAACATGAATTCTACCTCCTTTCTTATCCCCAAATTACTATTCCTGTGTTTTCGAGCAATTTTTATGTTAACTTGGTTAATGGCTGAACTT
>JAWWLV010000180.1:34362445-34407445 GCA_035041135.1 Platyrinchus mystaceus | reverse complement strand
GATCGGCGGCGGGCGGACCCACAGCGCCGCCTCGTGGCCACGATCGTGCAGCGCCGCCCGCACCGGGAGGGGGGAATTTTGGGAAGAGGGGGGATGGAAGCGGCTTCAGTGAGAGCCGGGAATCGCACCGCCGGTTGGATGTAAAGAGGGAGAGGCCTCGAGCGCTTTTGTTAATTTTTCTCTTATTTTTGTGGGTTTTTTTGGTGGAGGGGGGAAAGGGGAAAAAAGGGGGAATAGCAGGAAAATGAAGAAAAAATGAGGGAAAAGGGGGGGAAAGAAAGAAAGAGAGAGAAAAAAATAAAGGAAAAAGAGCAGCAGGGAAAAAAGAGGAAAAAAAAGGCAAAAAAGAGGAAAAAATATAAAAGAAAGAAATAAAAAGGCAAAAAAGAACGCAAAAGGCAAAAGAAAAAAAGGCAAGCAAGAAAAAGAAAAAGTAAAAAGGGAGAAGTCAGAAAAGGGAAAAAAAAAGAAAAAAGAAAAAAGGCGGAATAAAAAAAAAGAAAGAAAAGCAAAACGAAGAAAAAGAAAAAAGCAGAATAGTAAAAAAAAAAAAAAGAAAAAAAAAAAAAAAGAAAAAAAAACAACCCCCAACCAAAAAAAACACGCCTTCCCCACAAAAGGAAAGAAAAACGGCTAAAAAAAAAAAATACCCCCCCTCCAAAAAATAAAGTAAAAAAAAATAAAAGGGGAAAAGGGGGGAAAAAAGGGAAAAAAAAAAAGGCAAGAAGCCCGGTGTGACAGGGACTGCAGCAACACCCCGGCACAGCCTGTGTGGATCTTTGATCTCCTGCATCGCATTAAGTAACAAAGAGCAGAGGAGTTTGGAGATGCAGGAGCTGGGCTGCTCTGATCCCAGCACCGCTCCGTCCCATCCTGGGCTCTGCGTTTCCAGCCATTCCAACAGGACTGGTATTTTTACTCGGGGTTCTTTCAGTTGCCCCCGATTCCTTCTTTAATTAGCTGCTCGCAGCCAGGGTGGTGTTTACTCCTGGAGTATCTCCTGTGAATAGCGGGGGCACTTTCCCCATTAATGGTGCTTGAACAGCATTTAGCCCAAATCGCCGAAATAGTTAAATCTGCAGGATGCAGTTTGCAGTTTGTCCTCCTTTAAAATGCTCCCACATTTCTTTCAAAGGGTTATTAGTGTTTATTTTATTAAAGCAAGGTAGGGAAGGACTTACACACGGAGTAAGAAGCTGTGAGTAGCCACAGCAGGTTCTGTGCGTGAGCTTACACGCAGCTCGTGTGCTCTCACAAAGCATCTCAGCGCCCAAATAACCAGCAAAGTTCTTCTCCTGCAAATATTTGGGCACATATGTACTACAAAACATCCATCGTTCCGGAGGCTGCAATTAGAAAAGATAAAAATCACCTTTAAGGAGATCCTAGAAAGCTCTGGATTCCCACTTTCTCTGCTCCTCTGCTATGAGTCTTTCCCCTTCCGTCCTATTCCATTATGTGGCTCTAACGCAGGGCTGAGGCATCAGCTCACCTTCCTCCTGTGTGTCCGTGCAGCCAAAAATCTGCAGCAGGAAAAGATTTCAGGAAGGCTTTCCAAAGCAGGGGGGTGAAAAAAACCCCAACAAACCAGCGTAAGGGCTGCAAAAGCTCCATGCCTGCTCAGAAATAAAGGGCAAGGCTTGGGGAGATATTAATAGAAAAATGAGAATTATTTTTTAAGAGTGATGTTGAGCACGTTCACCTCGTGTCTGGAGCTGGGGACATGACAATTAGTACATCTGACGTTTACAATGCAGATGTTTACGATGTGAATAATAGATGGAAAGAGAGGGAAAACGCCGTTGTTTTGGGGAAAATATAGAACAGTTTGATCCGGAAAACACCCGAACTTTGCTCAAGCCACCAGGCAAGTATGAAGGGGACTGCTCTTAATGCCCAATTTAAATCCTGCAGCACTGAAAGTCTGAAAAATCATAAAATATAGACAAAAATATGTTTACTGTAATAACAGAGTGTTGCAAGAACTGTAAAATAAATTTGGGGGTGGGGGGTGTGGTGCAGCCTTTAGGGGAAAACAAAGCGAATTTCCAGCAGCAGGGTTGTGCAATGATTCTATATTTTTAAAAGCTGCCTGTGCTCCATTCATACTATTTAAGTGCTTCAATCAGCACAATAAATGTAAATAATTTACTGCTTCACAAACAGAAAATTGGGCAGAAAAGTGATTTTTGAGGAGCGAGTTGGCTCCCTCTGCCCAGTGATTTGGTGCCCTGTAAAATGCATCTGACACTGCTGTTCATTAAGCCGGTGCTATTGAGCCTTCTTCACGTTCATTAGTGATTAATTCAGACAGATATTTAACTTAATAAGGTAAGCAAATAAACAAAAAAATCACTTTCTGTGCCTTAAGGTTTTTTGGCCCTCTAATTGGTTTTGTGCACTAATTATCAAGATTAACACCTTACGCTTTTCTCGGTCCTTACACTTAGAAATTCCCGGTGGGAAAATGTAGCCAACCTTAAGGGAATCCCTGAAGTGCAAGGGGTTAAGAGTTTGTCTTTTAAAAGCAAGATAAGCAGAAAAAAAAAAAAAGGGGGTAGGGAAAAAAAAAAAAAAAAGCCAGGAGAGCCTGATTCCAGGTGAACTTTAGATAATAACAGGATGAGGAGGCAGGAGCTTGTGTGGATACACACACAGCGACACTCATGGCTTTTCAGGGGTGTGAGGGGAAGGTTTGCAAGGGGATAATTTGTGTCTCATCATCTTTCAACAAATAACTGGGAGCTCACGATTCCAAACCCCATATCCAGTCTGGCTGGGTGTTGGTGGCACATCCCTCCTTCTCACCAAGAGTTAACCACCGGCCTCCAAAAGTTCCTTTCAACTCCACTTCCCACAGAACCCGAGGACTTGATGTCAGTGCCAAGGCATTGTGATTTCCTCCGGTGTTCACGGCAGTGACATTGTTCCAGGCGTTGCCTGAAATTCCCCCACAGCCAAGCCTGACCGTGTCCTCCCCTTACCTTAGTCTCAGCTCAAGGAATCCCTTCTCTCTCCAGGCAGATTTGGGAGAAGCAGCTGGGTGGGAGCAGCACCCTGCACCCAGCCTGACTCCGCATCCCTGGGAGCTGGAGCATCCTCCCAGCACCCAGCTCTCCCTGCCACATGCAAATGTCAAAGTTTGTCTCTCTTGTCTTGACATCCCCTCGGAAAATGCTTATAAAGTGCTGATTCAGTGTCTCCCCTGCAAATGTCTCCTTGCCTGCTCCTACGTGCCGAGCTGAAACCTCCCTTGGATTTCACCTCGGGAAAGCTTTGGGAAGGGCCACGATGTGAAGTTCTCCTCAGTCTCAGGCACAAGGGTCATTAAAACTCATTTTAGCCAAGGTGCTGGTACAAGTTGTTGCTCGTGACAGTTTGTCACCACCATGTACAATATTTGCTAGGCAGGATCCCAAAATATCCAGCTAATTGCCACTTTTCCTGCCGTGGGAAGTCTTACAGATTTACCCAGCTCCTGCCTTGAACCCGATGGCACCTTCCAGCAGTGGTTTTTGGGGGGGTTTTTTGGAGCATTTGGGGATTTTTAAACTCCTTTTCCTTTAATTCTTTTCTTTCTTTAATGGGTGACTGGATAAATTCAGTGGTGGATTTTTGTGACACTAAAGCAGCAGATAAGTCTATGATGCACTCTAGCTATGTGGTTTAAAAATCCCTTACCATATGTTTTCTCACTGGAATGCCTCATCTTGCAAAATTACAGGAACCGAAGCTTAAAAACACAATTAGGTAGTTTAAAATGAAATATTAAAGAAATACCACATATTTTCTGATATGCCTGGGATGGTTTTCCTTGATTTTTTTTCCTTCTTCTTCTTTTTTTTTTTTTTCTTTCTTTTGTATTGTTCCTTGAGTTGTTCAAGGAGCCCAACTGTATTCGATTGTTGTACTAATCATGCTCCACATTTTTCTGATTAGGTTATATAGGCTGTGGTTAAATTATAAATGAAAGAATGAACTACCAGAGTACTTGTCATAACAGTATCTTTTATGTTGTTACAGAAGATTGGGGGGGGGGAGGAGGAGGAATCAAAAAAGGCTTTCTATGATGAAGATTCTCCTCTCCTATTTTGTGCTCCTTATAGGATCTGTATAGACAAGGAATGCAATTTGTTGGAATGTTTTTCTCAGGTATTCTGAGAACTACAGCACAATATCTGTCCACTGAGAAAAATGTGAGAAAAAGGAATCCATAATACATAAAGATGCATACTGTAGCATGAACTGTGGCATGCACACAAACACACCCTCTCCAACTCCACTTTATTCCATTACTCTGCTCTAAAAGCCACTTGAACTGTTTTATTTTTTTATTTTTTTTTTCTTATGCCATACAGGAGAATATTTCCACATTTGAAAAGATGCCTTACATTGTTATCTCCTGTTCCACTGTATGCACAGCACAAAACCAGCTGAACATGCGTCTGATGAGGGGATACATTTTTGTTTAGAGGATACATTTTTGTTTCCATGCTGTTATTTTAAGCCATTGGCTGTAAAACTGATTTTAGGGAGAGCTGGAATTGTAATGATTAAACTACTTGACTGAAGGCTCACCTTGAAGACATTGGTGGTTTAAAAGTATATTTGATACTCCTGAAATTAAATATATTGTTTAAACATTGCAGCATTTTAAGATTCTTAGGACAATATTTAAAATAATAAAGACAAGGAGAATGGGGGTTTGCTGTTAAATTTTATCCTTTTCTTAAACACATCATTATTTTTTCCCAAAGTTTATCCAGTTAAAGCAGGGAGGTGGAGAAGGAGGCAGAGAGGGAAGCCTGGAGACATGAAGTAGATTACACCTTGCATTAAGCCATGCATTTAGCTGTTTTCCAAGGATTTTAAGGCAGAGCTCCTCCTCGGATGTTCCCCAGCTTTAAACAAAAAGCCCTGCATACAGATTGCTTTGTGCTTCTTTATTGCAGCAGATAAATGGCTCCTTAAATATATCAAGGGATTTTTGATGAAAAGGAGATGCCAGGAGATGGCTTTAATTGCCGGGTGCCCGGGTTGGGATGGGCAGGGGCTGTGTGGGGCAGCCAACACGTGTTCCCTCAGCCAGACATGCCTGGGAGCGCTGCTTTTTGCACCCCTGCAACCAGCCTTAAGGGTTCTGTTTTTTGGGGCTTTATTGGATGAACTGTCAATGCTTCCCAGGATAACAAATCTTGTTTTATAGCACTTGGTGGAGTTTGGTTTGGGGCTACCTCTGAGCAACATGAACTTGGCCTTGCTGTGTGTCTTACACTAATACCTTCCCTCCTGTAAGGAATCAGGGTACTTGAGAAACAGCCTGCAGCCATACAGCTGATTATTTCACCAAATTTGCATCTTTTCAACAGTAATGGGGATGGCTTTCACAAATGCTCCCAGGCTCTAAATAGATGTTAAGTGGCTGTTTCTAGTTGCTTCCTTCCCTCTCCCCCTTGGGCGCTCCCAAGCCGCTGCCCATGGCACCCAGGACCTCCTGCCTGAGGGAGGGATGCTCAGCCTCCTTCTCTGGAGTGTCTTCCAGGGTCAGAAGTGCCCAGGGGTGTCCCTTGGAGGAGTTGGGATTGCTTTTTGGGTGCCCTGAGCATGATGCAGAGGAGGCATCTCTGTGAAGTAGGGCTTGGAAAGAGGTGGTGAGCAGGGAGATCTGGATGGCAGCGAGGGTCATGTGGGTCCCTGAGGATGGAAAATGGGAGGACCTGGAGGGATGCATTTCCTCAGGGGTCTCTCAAGCAAGGCCTGGGACTGAGGAGATGGACTTCACTGGAGCTATGGCCTCCAAAGCAGAAATTTATTGGACTACCAGTGCTTGCACAGAGCCCTGCAGACATTCCCCAAAATCCATTCCTCTGTGGGTTGGAAATTCAGCAGACAAATAATCCAGGGACTGGATTCCTACAATTCCACATTCCAATGTCAAAGCCTCATCTCCCTGGAAATCTGAACCCTGTTTTGCCTTTCTTTAAAATGGGTGCCTACTCCTGATGTCTTACAGATCCTACTCGGAGGAACACCTTGTTTAACGCATCTTGCCCAGAGAAGCTGTGGCTGCCCCATCCCTGGAAATGTTCGAGGCCATGTTGGATGGGGCCTGAAACAACCTGGCCTAGTGGAAGGTGCTCCTGCCCATGGTAGGGAGTTGAAACAAGATGGTCCTTAAGGTCCCTTTCAACTTAAACCCCTCCATGTTT
This sequence comes from Platyrinchus mystaceus, assembly GCA_035041135.1. NCBI lineage: Eukaryota > Metazoa > Chordata > Aves > Passeriformes > Tyrannidae > Platyrinchus > Platyrinchus mystaceus. The sequence goes on along the minus strand of JAWWLV010000180.1, from coordinate 34,401,236 downwards.
CTATGTGTGCAAAGAGCTCTCTGTTCCAGGGGGTTATGCCAGGAACACTGATGCAAGTAAGGTGCTCCAACTCCTGCTACACTTTAGCCACAGCTTCCCTGTTCCTTTTTAGGCAACCCTGCTATTTCCCATGGATAAAGAGTGCAGGATCAGGGTGAAACCATGATAGGAAATACTATATTCTGCTTTTTTTCCAACTCTAAATGCTGAGTTGTCCATCACGGGCTTACAGCACCTCTTCCCCTTCCCTGCATTTTTTAAGTCCAAACCAATGCCAGCCTGATAAAATTTAAAACCTTCCTCCCAAACTACAGTAAAACATCAATACTGGTCTGTCTTAAAATCCACAGAAGGAAACTTAAGGATTAGAGTAAAGCCTTATTCTTAATTTATCTGTCGTGCATAAGTATTTCAGCACATAACGCTCCTCTGGAAGGATCACCCACAATTTGGAGGTTTTTTCCCTCGTTTAGGCACCTTGGGCTGAGTTAAAAGGCAGAGAAAACTCGCAGAACTGTAGTACCTAGTTGAGCACTCATTATAAAATGGATTACTGGTACAGTAAACCATAAAGACTCTTTTAGAGCCATTAAGGTTCAGCTTGTCACTGCTGACATGGACACACTCTTACACCATATATTCCTGACATGTCAGGAGGTGCTTAGGGATGCTTTCATACATGTTTTATTGAAATGACAGGCTATAGCTTCTTTGCCTGCTGTGTATATGCATGGCTATATGTTAGAAACCCAAATTAAACCCTCTTGAAGAAAAAAAAATAGCCCCCTTACACATACGGAATGAATCCCATCTTCAGTGATAAAGTTGTTACCTACATTTTATTTTTAATGTACTTTGTAATGGAGTAATGAAATCACAGTTATCCCTGGAATAAAACGTGGCTGAAATCAATGAGGTTTACACTGAAGTGAATTCTGCAGTTGATAAAATGTGAGTTCAAAACCAAAGCAATTTTGGATAAGAATGAAAAAAGTATCAAACCCTCAGATTTCCCTTCTGAAGACATCTTTCCATCTGTATGCAGATCAATTGTTTCTCCCAGGCTGAGCTTTTGACTTGTTAGGGCTTTTTGTCTTTCAGATCCAAGAAAAACTTTACATACAATTATGGTGCCTTGAAAATAAAATTTTTAAGTGGAAATACCAAGAGAGTCATAGCTGCAGAGAGTCACAAACCTTGCAGGGCTAAAACTCACCTTCATTAAAGGTTCAGAACACAGGAGGAATGTAGGATTTGGTCCTTCGTGTCCTTTCTCTAAGCAGTTGCTCCACAAAAGTGAATTGAAACTTTTGGCCTGTGTGAAAGGGGTATATTTGACAATTTGAGATTAAACAGGGGATATATCTGTCTGATAGAAGATCCATGGCCGGAACACTTCTCCAAAAGCTGCCACCACCTTTGGCTGCTTTCTCTGTTTCTGGAAGAAAACTCCAGGAAAAATGATGGTGGAAGTGAGAAGCTCGTGTGTGGATCTGAGACTGGATAAGGTGAATTAACCTTTGCTGGTGGTGGAAATGTGGATTTGTTTTATTTTTCACAAACTGCAGCTTGGAGACTACCATAACTGATTGTTGTGATAGGAGAAGAGGGAATGGTTTTAAACTGAAAGAGGGTAATTTTAGATTTGATTCCTAATTGGACAACAGGATATTAGGGGGGAATCTCAGTGTGTAACTTAAAATCACATACTTTTTAGATTGGCAAGGTGCAAAACTCACTGTTGGTCCCAGATGGACCCTCCTCCTCCCTTGTAGTCAAGTTGCCCAACAAGAAATATCATGGTTTCCCTGGGTCAGAGCATATTCAGGTGGTGCAGGGACTGCTGAAAGCTGGGCTGGGACCTTGAAGGAGGAGATCATCAGTGGCAGCACTGGTGGAACCACAAGAACTTTGGGGAGGGCAGCTGGGTCCACCTGCATCCCCCATGGAAATCTGCCCTTGGACATTGCAGGGAAGGCTCCCCAGACATGAATCCCTTCAGAACAGGACCCACTGCCCGTGTTCCCTCCAGTTGGTTATGGGGAGCCAGAAGAGAAGTTTGTTCTCAAAGTCAGCACATCCTCACCAGAGCTGCCATTGCTGCTGTCACCACGGATGGAGAGCTGAGGGTACAGACTGACCATTAACCACCTGGAATTGTTATCATCAGCAGATTGTAATTATTGGTAGGAATTTCATAATTTTCCTGCACATGTGAATATTAATCTGTGTTTATGCTTTGAATATTACCAAAAAAATCATCACTTTTGCATGTGCTTTTGGAAGTCTGAGTATCAGCTCTATATTTCTGTATAATGTCCCAGATACAAGATTTTGTGAACATGTAAATTTAATGTAAATCACCTGAAACACAGAAAAGTATAACAGGAAAAATGCAAAATACTGTGTGACCAGAGGTTTAACTCTGCACCAGTGAACCTTCTCACTACTAAATGTTTTAGGTCACTGTTAAAAAAGTAACTTTCAGGTTCATCCTCGATGTCTGTATTTATGTGATGATGATTTTTCAGAATTGCAATGGTCAAAAGCAGATCCCAATTTTAGCTCTGGGAATTCCTGGCTATTGACAGTGTGAATTGATTTCAGCACAGAACATTGAGTTTTAGAGGCCCTTGAACATGTACGTAGTGAAAGATTTTTGAACATTTGCTTTTAAACACTTCTCAAGTCAGGCTGGTGTTGTTTTGGCTCCAGTAAGGGATGGAGAAATGCTGGTGGTTCTTGTGGATGTGAAGCTTGGAACAACCACATCCATCCCAGCAGAGACTCAACAGTTTGGCAAATATACAGAAATTACAGGAGATGCAAACCCTTTTACAAGTACTTAAGGAAAACATTTAAATAGGGGGAAAGACTTAAGGGTGGTAAGGCAGTGGGATAGGTTTTCCAGAGAGGTTATGGATTCCTTATCTTTGGAGGTGTTCAAGACCAGGCTGGATGGGGTTTGGAGCAACATGTCTAGTGGAAGGTGTCCCTACCCATGCCAGAGGGTGGAATGACAAGATCTTTGGGTTCTTTTCAAACCCAAACCATCCTATGATTCTATGGTTCTGTGATTCTAAAATTTTGGCATGATGGCCACTGATGGGAGATGTCATCTTATTCCTAATGGACATAAGAGATCATGGAACACTCAGCAGGAAAATCTGGGAAGGGCACCTGAGGATGTGTGTGAGAAAAGGGCTGCTCCCACTACACCCTCTTTCAAACATGAAAATGCTGAGGGTGATTTTTCCCTTCACGATGAAAGAAGGAAATGGATGAAATGTTTTGATAGGAAAAGAAATTTTCCAGCTCCCTGTGCTGCCACAGCAGGGCAAGAGATTTTATTAAGTGAAGCAGGAGTGTTTGCTGGGGAGGTGGTGGGTGGAGGAGGAGGAGCAGGTCTGGGGTGAGAGCACCCACAGTCCCCCCGCCCACCCCAACCCCGGGCAGGAACCACACTGACACGGCTAATTACACCACACCCGCCTTGTATTGACTTTAGAAATTGCTTCACGTTAATTAAAGATGTTACCTTTGAAAATCTGCCGTGGCCACATTGAAATGCCTCGCTGTTTGTGATGAGCTCGAAATGAAGGGGGAAGAAATGTTTGTGTTCGAGGCTTTTATTTGTTTTTTGGCAAAATTCCTTGAATAAATTAATAGATGATATCATTAGGCGACACTGGTTATATATTAGGGTACCCAACAGATAATTTAAGTAAATAGCTAATAAGATAAGTGTACAGGGCTCTGTATCTGCACACATGCAGATATTCTATTTGAACTTAAAATACAATTACTTATCAAATGTCTCCATCGGGGCTTCACTCTGTAAAAGAGCCCGTCGGTAACACAGAGGGAAATCGCTGCACAAGGCGACTCCAAACTGCTTTCTGTATTTTGACTTGTACTTTTGACTTTTTCTTTCTCTGGTAACCCCATTATTTTTGTCCCTACCCAGAGCTCTGACCTGTGCTACATGGAAAGTTTTGAGATGAAGTCATTTCTGGTTTGAGTTACTGGAGAGACTTTAATTCATCCAGCTGTGCCTGCTCAACAACAATTCCAGCATTCAGCAGTGACAACACACCATCAGCAAGAGAAATCAAACAGAAAAGGCAGGCAGTGTTGAAAGGAACACTTAAAAACTGCTCTCATTTGTAGAATTTAACATCATCAAAACACTAAATGTAAATATGAGCAGAAGGCAAATGCTAAACTCATTAGTCAAGGTATTTCACAAAACAAAACAAAACAAGTTGTTTTGTTTTGTGGGTTTTTTTGATGGAATGTTAATGAAAATCCCAAAGGAAATATCATTGAACATAAAGGTGCATCTTAAGGAAAAAAAAAAAAACTGGATAATTTGCTCTAAAGGACCTTGCATTATAAAATACATGATGTGTTTCCCTTGTTGAATATGTGTTTAAGCTCATGTTTTACTAGTAAGGGGGGGGGGGGGGAATCCTGCCATTCCTGGTTTCAAGTGCAAGCCAGGAATGTAGCATGGAAAGGAACAGCTACATCTCAGTTATAATGCACTCAGAAATCAAACAGAAAGTGTTTCAGGATTTCTGAGAGCAGTTATTCCCTTCAAAATAGTTCTTTAAACTGGGGTGTAATTAATAAATGTTCAGTCACACGTTATTGAATTGCCATTGCAAAAGAAATAAGGGAGTAAAAGGTCTTTTGAGCCAAAGAGAGACAAAATATGGATCTGCCAGGTGGTATTCAAGGGTGTAAAAATAATTTCTCTTGGAAGTCTTTTCCTTTTCAATCGATAACGTGTAAGAGAGAGACTGAATTTTTCATCTCCTTCCCTCATTGCCTGAGATTATTCTGGAACTGTCTTTTGGTGAGGGTGATGGTGGTGATGCTGATCCGGACTGACCATTCCTGGGAAAGAAGGGAGATGCTCCTGCCCACAGGACCTGAATACTCAGTTATCAGTGATGCTCTGGCTCATGAGCACCAGGAAGAAACAGAGGTGGGAACCCCTTGACTCCCCTCATTTGGTTTGTGGGGCTTTAGTGTGTTCCTCATAAATTTTCATCCATCAACAATGGTGGAGTTTCATTTTAATAACCCAATGCATAGATTTTATTGCTTCTCTTGTCTGACAATGGCATCTGGTGATAATTAAAGTGTGAGACCGGAGCAGTAAGTGCACCCCACACCTTCAGTGGTGCCACTGGCTTTACACCAGCATTCCCAAATCAGTGCCAAAAAGAAGCTGGAGAGTGATGTGCTGTTGCTCATTCACCATGGGAGGAATCAGCCTGACCTGACACTTCCGAGCTGTTCTTGCCACTTTTCCTGCTAATTTTGCCTCTTGCAGCTCACGTTGGAACATCTTTTCCAGACAGGGACTGCCCTCTAAGGTGTTAAACACACATGTGCTTTTAAATGTCTCTCTTTTCACTTTAGATTTGGCATAAATAAATTTCATTTGTTTAACTGCCTTTTAAGTGGAGAAAGAAAATTCTAGGAGTCGGACAGGCAAGAAAAATAGCGATTGAGCATGCAAATCACTCCTTTTCCCTTTAAACAATACATCCTCTGCTGCCTGCATTTCCCCAAAGATACCTCTGCAGCTACACATGGTTGAAGTCTGTTTTACCCTTATATAAGGCAATGTGACAAATGATTTAGGGGGAAGTAATCTCTAATCAGCATAACTTCATACTGCACGGCGCAGAATTATTGTCAATTTAATTCCGTCTCCTCGACACAAAAAAAAAACTCTGAAGTGTTTCTTCCAGTTGAAGTTTTGTAGCTGAATAATAAATAAAAGAGGGTGCAGTACAAGTGCTGCATAATGTAATTGTACCCTCTTTGTTCTTGTCAATCAGCTTTAACACAAGTTAAGTCGTGGTGAATGTCACCATGATCATATCCAGAGTGGATGGCTCCGAGTTTGGGCACGGTTGTCTTCAGCAAGAAAGTTCCTTTAATAAAGGGGCTTGTGCAAAGGTTTCAGGTGCTTTATAAAACTTTGACTTCCCTCCTACTACAAGGCAAGAAAGCACAATAATGCATGCATGAATTGCCAATAAATCAAAGGCCTTCTTTTTTTTTTAATTCCTATTTTGACATGTACATACATAGCATTTTTAAGAGATAGCTCCAAGGTAGCTTTTCAGTCCTTGATCAGATCATGAATTTAATTAATTCAGTGTAGACATGTCATAGATTTAAACCCTTTAGAATTACATTTTTAATACAGATCTAACATTTAATGTCCTTTTTCATTTTTTTCTCGCCAAGTAAAAAAAATCCTTTAATACTCTGGTAGCAATTTTTTCCCCTTATTATGAGACTGTGGCTCCTTCCTAATTACGTGGCCGCAAATTATTTACTGTAGTTTTAAATTAAGGAAGGAGACAAGTAATCCAGTGTAAAAAACACTGTTCCAACTTCAAGAAGGAATGAGTGTATATGTTTAATTTCTCTTTAGGCATACAGCTGTACAGTCACTGTATAATGGAAGGTTTGAGACAAAATGGTCCCCCACCACCTTACCTCCGTGTAATGCAATTTAGCTTCATTAAATTACTGGAGGGCCAGTTACTTAAGCAGAATATTGATTTTCAGTCTGGGCCATGTTTTACATAATTCTGCGTAGGCAACAGCTAATTCTGCATTGGAATCTCGCACCCTAATGGAATTACAAGAGGTGGATGACCATGGGCAAGGCAGGGCTGGGCTGGGGGTGCTGCTCTGCCTGCCCTGCTGTCTTTAACTCTTCCTCCTCCTCCTCTTTCTCCTCCTTCTCCTCTTTCTCCTCCTCTTCCTCCCTACAAATGACCCCACTGACAAATTCCTTGTTTCTTCCACAGGGCTCCTGTCTTTCATCTGGGCATGTGTAGCTCTGAGCAAGGTTTTGGTACTGGTATCAGTGGGGTGTTATGTTTTAGTTCAGGAACCTATATCTTGGTCTATATGGCAACAGACACACTGCAGATAAGGGTTTTCCTCCAGTTCCTAACCCCAAATACCATTTCCTGAACCTAACAATTAAAAAATAGATTTTGCTGTAATTAAAACCCAGTAAAATGAACCAACTTTTCAGCAGTAAAGTGTGTTCTTTACATTGCTGGCTTGAAGGCTAGTCATTATTTTTATTTATTATTCTCTTTAATGATGAGATACAGTTTACAAGCCATTGAATAATAATAATTTAAAATGGTTCCCTGTGAGTTATAGTTTGTCAGTGTCTTAGAATTTAAATAGTGTGTGGGGAGAAATAGTGGTTATCGCCCACATTAGTGGTGGGCTGGGTGGAGGGGGCACGATGCTGCCTTGGTGGGTTTGAGATTTTGAGCAATGGGATGAAAGAGACTCTCACAGACCTCAACTTCAAAAATCTCTGCCCACTGGAGCCCCCTAAATTAATCAAAATAGAAAACCACTGAAAATACCATGTTAATGATGGATTTTACTTTTTAAGTCTAACAGCTAAACTGTCCTCTCAGTTCTCAGTCCCTGGGGAGTAAAACATTTCATCCTCCACAAGTACCAAACACAGTCCCTGCTTGTTTTGGAAATTTTGTGCAGAGTTGGGTTCATAAGACCTTTTTTTTTTTTTTTTTTTTTTTCAGAAATACTGTTGCATGGCAGAGAATTGCTTGAGGGCAGCTTAAAATGTTAGCTGGGAAGAATCTCCACTTTAAATGAACTTATTGTGGCCACTGTTTTGTATGCAGCTCCTACACCATTCAGCTCCCCATGAATAAATTGATTTTAAAAGTTCTTGCTATGGCACTGATGCTGCAAAGAGTTGAGTTACTTGAGCCCTGTGCCCCATCCCCTTGATTCAGTGAGAAGAGAGGGGTCATGTCCAGCAACTTGGGCTTTGCTCAACCCTGACCATGTCTAGACAGAAACATTTGGGTTGGAAAAGCCCTCTAAGATCATGAAGTCCAACCATTCCCCCCCAGCACTGCCAAGGCCACCACTAACCCATGTCCCCAAGTGCAATATCCACATGGCTTTTAAATCTCTCCTGGGATGGTGCCTCCACCACTGCCCTGGGCAGCCTGTGCTAGAGCTGGACAACCCTCTCCATGAAGAAATTTTTCCCTAATCTCCAATCTAAACCTCCCCTGGCTCAGCTTGAGGCTGTTTCCCCTTGTTCTGTCCCTTATTACTTGGGAGCAGAGACTGACCCCCCTGTTGCTACAACTTCACAAGATTGGTGAGCAGATTTGAGAAGGAGGATGGAAGGCAGGAGAAAACCATCTTGGCTGTGGCTTTGTAGCCCTGTTTAAAGCTTGGTTTGGGTTTCAGGAACTCAATCACTTGGACAAGTTGACCACAGCCAGTTCCTAGGAGGGTGCTGTGTATCATGAGTACCAAGAGTGAATTTTGCTGTGGCTGAGAGAGTTCTTAGGAGAAGGAATTTCAGAAAGACCTTTAAAGGGATACGAGTAAGTATCATGTCTCATTGAAGAGAAGTTTTAAACTAGACTGGAGAGCTCTTGAAACAGGATCAACATCCCCGAGCTTCACTGGGGTTGCTGCATTTGCTATGTATGCCTGAAAAAAGCATGAAAATGGATTGGTAGCATATGAAGCACCTGGTAGAGGGTGCTGTGGGCTCAGACAGCTCCCAGAGTTGGGGACAAATACGGGCAGGTGAGGTGCTGTCCCTGCTCTGCTCCCTGAGCCTGTGGTGCCCTCCCTGCTACTGCTGGGGGAGCTCCATGGGGATTCCTGGGCAGCCTTGTTGTAGAGCTAGTGCTGGATTCCTGGGTTTGGTGGAGGCCTGAGATTTTGCAGAGCCTGCTGCTGCTGTCATCAGAATGCAAATTACAGCTGGCCAGGGCGATGCTGCTCATGTTAATTCCTCGGGACTTGCCTCTCACATTCTCTTTCCATCTCCCCTCTCAAGTGCAGTGGTGTAGTCAGTGATTACTTCAACTGCCTCTGTGCTCCAGTCTGGTGGAAAATATGCAATATGCAAAACCAATTTGTCATTGGGAGTCAATAATTGGCATCAGGTGCATTACTTAGCATCCTGTCAGGGATTTGGCACGTCACCTGACGGATAACTCCGTGCTTCCTCATGACATTGAACATCATTTGCTCCCTATTTGCACACATGGCCCGTGGTCCTTTGTTGCTGCTTGTTTGCCCTGTTTCTTCTCATTTCATACGTGGGAGAGGAACTTGCTCCCTTCCCTGTGTCCAAGTGCCTCCTGCGCTCTCATATTTCTGATCCCAAAACAGTGGGATGAACCTGTTTGCTTGGATTAGCCAGGATGGAAAGGGTGGCAGGAGATACCTGGGGAGCCCAAATGAAAGCATCAAACTTCAATTCTTTCTCACTTCAGCTTTGCCTTTGTTTTCCATCACTTTTTATCCCATGGATCCCGTGGCAAGGAAATCCATTGGTTTCAGAGGAGCTTCTTATGGAAGGAGGTGTTCACCATCATATACAAGGTAGCAGGATCTGGCCATATATAATTAATACAAATATGTGCATAATTTAAAGCTGCCCCAGGAAAGCCTTAAATTACATGATAACCATGCAGACACTGGCCTAGGAAGGAAAACATGGGGAGTCTCTATTCGTGAAATTAATTATATGTAAGATTGTCTTCAATAACCATGTGGGAATGATTAAGTAATCAGTCAAATAAAAGATTTAATAACAAATTCCCTATCAATTATGCAAGAACACCCAGTAAAAATTAAGTAAAAATAATTTTCGACGCATTAATATTAACATTAACAGTTCTGAAAATATTATAACATAATTAAGTGTAATTTCTTGTAGCAAAACACACTCATAGCAGCAAAATAAACAATCCAATGATTAATATTTCCTGAGGAAAAGCAGCAGTGGTGACATATGGAGGTTTTGGATGAGGACAGCTGAATGTGGGAAATGGGTTTGTGGTGGCCATGTCCAGTGTGAAGGTCAAAACTATCCCTGTCCTGCTGTCCAGGCACTAAAAGGTAAAGAAATCCAACATCACAGGTCTTCCAAAAACACAAATGAAATAAGCTGAAGGCCTGGAATAGAGTTGCGCCTCAAAGTACTCCGAACACAAATGCTGCATTTGATGTTTCTAATCTGGCCTTTTCTGGTCTGTATGCACCTTATTACTCCTTTTTGGCATTTATTCCTTTTATTTTTGGGCTGATAAAGTTCACTTTGTCATTACTACCCCCCACTGTGTCACTAGGGATGGGAGCCAGCTCATTTATTGCAGCCTTCTAAGAGCTGGGAATCTATTTTAGGCTTCAATTCCAAGATATTTCTGTCGTTGATGAGGGGAAGAGGATATTTTGGCCACTTCTTTAAAGATGAAATTAATTGTCCTGTGGAATTATCTACTTCTCTTTATGTTTTAGATGGATAATTTTCACTAGAAATCTAAATTTTTGTCGTTGAGTGAAGGTCAAGGTGAAAATACACATCTGAGAGAGTCCAGAGCTCGCTGAAGTCAATGAGAATATTTCTATTAACTTTAGTAGGTTTTAAACACAATTATGCTTCAATTTCCTAAAGGTAAAATGCTGTGGCTGTACTGCAGGAATAGTTGAGGGCTGTGTTAATAATTCACCTGGCCCAGTATGCTGGGAGATAAGGATAAATCAGTCCCTGGAAGTGTCCAAGGCCAGGCTAGACTGGGCTTGCAGCAACCTGGGATAGTGGAAGGTGTCCCTGCCCATGGCTGGGGGTGGAATGAGATGATCTTTAAGGTCCCTTCCAACTCAAACCATTGTGGGATTCTATGAATATAGGGAAGAGAGATTTTCCTTGTCTGTTTTCCTGCCTCTAGAAATCTGCATCTCAGGGACTTCCCGAGCCAGAGGTTGTGTTTAACAGCATGTGAAGCACCATCTACACTGAAGAAAGTGTCCGAAAGAAATAAGAACAACCTAGACCAGCCAGAGTGCTTTGTTGGCTTCAATTGCATCTGTTTTCCACCCCACAGAAACATTAAAACAGTGGGATTTGATCTAAGCATTCCTATGCAACTAGGAATGAGAAACTTTCTGTGAGGTCCTTTGCAATAAGACCCCATCAAACCAGCTAATAGACGCTGTGAGGGTTAGATTTTATTCCTAGATAACCATAGAATGTGTAGAAACAATTGGGAGTGAAAGATTTGACTTTTCAAATGAGAAAATGAACTGTTTTTAAAAAATGTGCTTACTAGGGACAAAGAAAGATAATAACAATAAAATAAAAAAATCCTTGTTAATTTGAGCAGTCTTACAAAAGTCCAATAATTCTTTCTGCATTTCTCATAAAGCCACAGTTTTCTTTGCATATAGGACACAGCTGTATGAAGTAAGGGAATATAATGAATATGTTTTTCTGTTATTACCACAATGTGTGTTTCCACATCAGGGTTCTGGATACTGTGTTTTCCCAAAACCAAACTGCAAACCCTGCCCAGTCCTCTCCCAGTAAGCGCTAATTAGAAAAGAACTGACATCTGCTTGGACTTGCAAAATGTTGTTTATCTGCAATATTCTACAGGCAGCAGCTCACGTGGTAACTGTGCTTCTGAGCACAATTAATTAGTCCAAATTCTGGAGTTATGTCTGTGTTCCACTAAGTTGCTTTGAGGTCTTGAATCTAGAGAGTGCTGTAATATTTTCAGCAAGGGTGTGGAGAGAAAATAATGGGGGGTTTCTTTTTCTTTTTATCAAAATCTGAGAAATAACCTGCCAAACCAATCATTCCCTCCCAGGAGTCTTGCAGAAGGCCTGGATGTTAATTGCATTTAACCTGGAACAGCAGAGCAGGTTTTTTTTTTTTCTTTATACAATAACTAATATGTAAACTACTGTTGCACTTTGAAATTACTTTCACTTAAATTCTATTATTGAAGCTCCGCAGTGGAATATATCCAGGGTCCATTTCATTAAAAAAAGACTAATTACACTGGAACCCGCCAATCTTCCTCAGAATGACTGGAAAATGAGCATTCCAGAGATACAGCCACTTATTTGTCCTGGCATCCCTGAGAAAGGTTTATATGAGGATGCAGTCGAGGCCAGAAATGAAATTCTGATAGGTAATGAAGGGACACTTCTTTCTTCCCTCGTAATTGCAGGAATTTACATGGATTAGCTGACAGCTAAGGCAGTGGAAATATCTCCCTTATAGTTTCCATTGATAAAAAAACAAGCAAACACCAGACTGGAACACAGTGTGAACTTTCACGGTGAAAATATTCTATTATTCTTTGTATTTATTTATATAGACAACCTGAAAACTCCATAAATTTTCTGTTGGAGCCTCACAATAAAAATACACCTTGTGGAACAAAAATATAAAGTGGCAAGCTGATCATGGGGTGGATTGTAGGATAACAAATGTGTAATATTCCTGTAGCACTCTCCCAGATTTCTCTGGTTTGGGAAGCCAGAGTTTGGGAAACCAGAGTTTGGGAAACCCACCAGCACCACCAGCAGTGCTGAGGAAGGACAAGGGGGTTCCTCTGGATTTTCATGGTTCATCTCCAAAAATTCCTCGCTTTTGAACTCTGATTTGGTGATTTTGGAGCTTTCTGGGGTGTGAGGAGCATTGGTGGGTGCTCAGAAAAGGGCTGAGGAGTGTCCCGGGGAGATGCTGAGAGGTGAGCTGGGGCAGATGTTTCTTTGGTGGTTTCAGCCAGTTTTTGCCTGAAGTCTCACCCTTTCTGGAGGAGCTGCTCTGCTCACAGGCATTTCTCCCAGCACAGCTCTTTGGGAATGACTTGTTTAGTTATTGATGGGGTGAGTCCAGTTCTTACCAAGACTGAAATACTTGTGATTGGGGTTCTGAAATGGAGGTGAAGGGCACCCATTCTACCAAAATTAATGAATATACTAGAATTATTTAGATTTTAATGGCTTTTATTTGCTACTTTGACTTTTCTGCTAATGTCATTGCTGAAATATGGTAAGAGCACATTATAACAAGCCCGAAAGTTTCTGAGTGACATTGTACCTCATGTCACCACTGTCATTAATTCTCCTGTCCTGGTGGATCATTGTCCAGGGTTTTGCACTTGGATGTTTCATATCTTGAGTGGCAGTTGCAGCACCTATGGCAAACACAAATATTCCCAGTGTCCATATATAAATGCATTAAATTTTTGCCTGCCAAGGAATGAAGAATCCCAGAATCTTAGAATGGGAAAGGTTGGAAGAGACAGTAGTGGGTCACCTGGTCCAACCTCCCTGCTCAAGAAATATGATTATGGGAAGCACTGCTGCAGGAATGTGCTGTCTCTGCTCCCCTGGTTCCCAGGACAAGTTTTCCCAGGGTTTTGCACCAGAACAAAAAAATTTCCCTCTCCATGTTGGAAGATTTGGAGCCTGCAGTGGGATTGGCCATTTCTCAGTCTGGGCTCTGTGGAAACCAGCTGGAAAAAGAGGAAAAGCAAGGCTGAGGATGCCAGAACTGAGAAGTCCATGCCCAAGGTGTGTCAGGGTTTGAAACGTGCAGCCTGGCTCTCCCTGCCACCCTCTCCCTGCCAGAAGTCACAACAGGCGTGAGAATAATACTCAATTCTTGCGTCTCACACGTTTATGCATCCATGAATTTGACATAAGAGTGATTTCAGTTCTTCTTTCCCCCTACTGGGAGAGTGAAAAATAAACACTTAGCACAAGAAGCAAAACCATGGACACACAGCCAGGCTGGTCCTCAAGAAAGGTCCATTAAAACATTGCAGAAACACTAAAGCTCCTGACACGACGGTTTGTGTTTTACTAGTAAGGCGTTCCTGCCAAAAATGTGAGACCTTTATAACTTGTTGGCACTGAAAGTACAACTGACCTTGTGCTGTTCTGTAATAATTTCTGATTCTATAATTCATCTTCTCTAAACAGTGTTGTTTTGCCCTGGATGTTCAGAATCAGGGAGTTTTGGGGTGGAATTTTGTCCCTTGCAGCAGCTGCAGAGCTCAGGGCCACATGAGAAAAACAGGAAAATGGGAGACAAGCAAAAAAAGTTCAATCTGGAGTGATGGAGCCTGGGGACCAGAACAGCATCCCCACAGTTTCTGGGATATGAGGTGGTTTGGCTCTCTGATGGGAGCTGGAATGGGTGCTTGTTGTCATGGATGGAATAAACACATGGTGTCCTTCAGGCAGAAGTAAGAGGATATAAAAACTGAAAAAAAAATGAAATTTCTATTTCTGGTGTTTCTGTGGAAAGTAACAGACTAAACTGTACTTGTAATAAGAAGTAAATTTGCTGCAAGAAGAGATACTGCCAGATTTATGGGGTGGGAGGATTTTTTATGGGCTCTATAAGAACAGGGTATAAAAGAGTCCATGTCCTCCATACTACAGAAGTAATAGTAATAATAGTAGTAATAATAATAATAACAATAATAACATCAACAACAATAAATTATATTGTAAATAATCTGAATGTCCTAATTCATTGATTCCTGCATTATGCTCATAAAGACATTACATTTGAACTTGATATGAAATAAAAGGCTTTGGACAGTCAATACTCTTCAGGAAAGCATTTCAATTATATTATGCTATAATTGTTATTATTATCATCAGAATTATTATTTATGTTTGCTGATGTGAAGACAGAGGAAAATGGGATTTCTAACTCTTCCAGCCTCCATCTAACCAAGGCAGAGAAAACAACCATTCCTGTGGCCCCATGTAGGCAAAACTTGTCATCTTGACAAGAAAAGATATAGAAATTATTTTGTTAGTAGGCCCTGTTTTGTAAAATGCTTGTCAGGTAAACAACATAGTGGGATACAACATTCACCTGAGGCTGTCGGTGGTTTAAACGACACCTCAGTGAATTCTGCACACTCTGAGCTCCATCTAAATAATCTGAATGTCCTAATTCATTGATTCCTGCATTATGCTCATAAAGACATTACATTTGAACTTGATATGAAATAAAAGGCTTTGGGCAGTCAATACTCTTCAAGAAAGCACTTCAAAGGTTTTATAAAAGGGTCGCTGACCTGTACACTGAGATTGGCCCTCAGCTGTCCAGGGAGAGCCCTCTCTGCACTTGGTCTTTGAACCTGCCCTCTCCCTCTTTCCCAAAGCACCACACAAAGCAATAACTTATTACAAGTCAGTGTTTTCAATTGTGCATACAAGGAAAAAACATCAAAACAACGCAGCTGAAAATAATCCCCTTTAGAGATGAGATTATGTTTTATTGTTTCTTTTACCAGGTGTACAGTGCTCAATATTTAGAATGATTGCTCTCAATGTACGGCTTTAGCAGGCTGGGCTTTGCCTGGCTCAGGCTCTCAGCAAGTGAGGAGCCTGTTCTGGTCCACATTTCCCAGGAATTTAGCTTTCTTCAAAATGGAACACAGATTTTATATATCTTTATTTCAATTGGGGACAAACAAGGGACAAACAATTCACTCATTGGCCTTTATGAACCATCCCCGTGTTTACCTTAATTCCTCAAAGATTTTGGGGTATTATTTTTGAGTCTGAAACCCTCCAAGGCTTGACTGGGAGCACCTCTGATCTCGTGCTGTACCAAAATCCTGGTTGGGAGTTATTCTGCCACCCTCAGTGTTGCCACTGTGGTACCAGCTTTGCGGGGACTGAGGTAGAGGTTGAAATTCATCAGTTTAAGTCTGTTTTTCAAGAAAAAAACCATAATCTGTTTGTGAGATTTTTGATAGTTCAGACCAATTGAAAGCTTGATCCAGCTCTGGGGTTACCAAAAACGTACATCAAAAAGATGTAAGGCCAAAATGTTCTTTGTGTCCGAGCATGTCCGTGCTCTGTATCGACTTGGGCGCCGGTGGCATCGCTCAGTGAGACGTTTGTACACGGCCAAAATTTAGGGGCACTGCTGAGACAAAGGAGTTTGTTTGTAATCAGAATTCCTTTCATGAGGACGGTGATTTATGGACATTTCTAAAAGCAGGAGGACTCAGTGCCATTATTTAAAAGGCTGGGCTGCTCGGAGTTATTTATAAATACCAATACAACAGAAACAGTTTCCAACTTCAGGCAGAAAGATATAATTCATCATAGAATTCCGAGGGAAAATAACGGCTCTGTGGGAAGTGGCAGCAAAGGAAGAGCATCTTGATGCAGAATCGAATCTACATAGAACAAGTGGCTTTTTTCCTCTTTAGAAATCAAACTGCAAAATGTAAAATAAGTAGAAATAAAGAGCCAATCATCCCAACACCATTTTTTTTCCCTGGTCAAACCATGCAAAAAAACCCCCTAAAACTCACAATGGAGCAACTTCCATTTTAGATCAGTTTCTCCTCCTCTCGCATGGTCTATTTATTTTTATTGGTTTGTTTCTCATTAAATCCTTCAATTACTCTGCAGTGTAAAATGGTGAAATTATTGGCATGTGCCACTTTCATCATGTATTTGAGTTTGCTTATTACACTTGCAGAAAATGCTTGAATGGTATTAGGCTCTGCTGTGGATTGAGACAGAGTTAATAAATATTATTTGGTGTTTTTTCCCTGAGAAGCACTGCTTTTCTTGATTGTTTTTTACAGTTGGATTGGGAATATTGATTTATTCACCACTGTTACAATAATTGTATACAAGGAACAAAAAATGCAGAGGTAACATTTCATCAGCTCAAACAGATTAATTAGTTGTAGTAGATTAGGCACAGTGTTACACAGAAAGATTTGCATTTAGAGGAAGAAAAAAGTTTGGGTTTTTTTTTTTAATCTTAAAAAAGGCAAGAGAATTTAATAGAGATGTGATACACTGAGCTGCTTGGCTTATTATTCAATCAGTGCTTCCAAATGAGTATTAAAGGGCAACTTTAAATATTAACTCTTCTTTCTAAAATAAAAATACTGTGTAATTGTTGAATGCATGGTATAGGGATATCCCTTCTTATCGTACTTGTATAAGAAAAGTTAACTTGCTTTTGCACATTAAATTTACAATTCTATGGAAATTATAAATCATTGTCTAACAGGAGTACAGGCATTTAAAAAACCAAATTTCCTATCATGTATTCTGTCTGCATGGAAGCAAATATATTGTTGATATTTTTCTCTCTGTGCAGAGAATTGAAGCGAAGCCACCGAGAGGTAAATATGTCTTTTGTGTGAGGTTGGCTTGGCCGTGCTACTGAAAATTATTCATTAAAGGTTATGAGGCATTAACAAGAGTTTAAAAAGTGTCCTGGTTGTTCCCTATTTGACCCCTTTCTGCAGGGAATTAAAATTTCCCACTGCTCTGGACCACTGACACCACGAGGGTAATTAAGCAATTTTCCCCAAGGTTTCAAGTTTTAACATCTTTCACTATTGAAATAGAGAAGAAAAACATTTTTATCACTCTCCCATTCTACAGAAATCTACAGAGAGCGACACAACGGGCCTTGCCTGACATGCTGATTTTCTTTTTAAACCATCTGTTAAATCATCCTGGCTTGCAACATATTAGACATTATAAATGCCCCTAATTTTTCAAAGCAGTGCACAAGGATTCAGCTGCTTGACTTTCAGTTGATGCCGTGCTATCCCACCCCAGCCATTGAGAGACATTAAACATCCAGAGCCAGTTTCACAGCTCGGCTAATGCTGCTTTTTTGTCAGCCTGGCAGTGCAGAGCATCTTTCAATCTGGCTTAAAGGGCCACTGGAGGGATGCTCCAGTGGTGCAGCATCCTGGAGCGGCACAGAGCTCCCATAAGTCCCCCCCTGGCCCCATTCCTGGTCCCTCCTCACCCCACTCCTGGTCCCCTCCTTGCAGCGCCGGTGCCCACACAGCCCCTGGACAGTGTTGTCCTGTTGTCCAGCAGCTCCATAATCCCAGCTGAGCAGCTGCTCTGGGGACCAACCCAGCAAGTGCCATCTCATTTGGGAGCACCCTGGGGTTCGTTCATCCTGCTGGAGGAGGAGAACCAAAATCTGTTCAGTTGTGTTTGCAGCCGTGCCTGGTGAGGGGTTGTGGATGCAGCCCCTGGGATTGATGCTGGGCTGGGTGAGGGTTGTCCCACAGGGCTGTGCCTTACCCATGGACTGTACAGCAGCTGCTGTGTGGGGAAGTGTGGGAAGGATGCTCAGTGCACCCCATGTCACAGGATCACAGAATGTGCTGAGTTGGAAGGGACCCACAAGGATCATTGAGTCCAACTCTTGGCCCTGCAGAGGACCAGGGACAAGAGTCACACCATGGGATGAGTATCATCCAAACGCTCCTTGAACTCTGGCAGGCTTGGTGCTGTGACCCCCCAACACCAGGAGCAGGAGCACTGTGAGAGCCCCTTCCCATCCCAGTACATTTAACCTAATTCTGCTCCTGGTGTTTTGCGTCTTTTTCCCAATAAATTTATCTGCCAGGTGAATTATAATTTGCTGATTTGCCACTGTGCATGTGCCTGGATGCTGAGGGGAGTATAGGGGGAGCTGCCCCTGGATCCATCCTGCCCCATGCCTGGGTGTGTTGGGAAGCAGGTGAGACCTGCCTGCAGATCCATCCTCCCCAGCCACCAGGTACTGCTCCCTAATGCAGCACAGCAGCTTAATCTTGAGAAGTGGTACAGCCTTGGATCACAAATTAAAGGCCTTGTCAATACTGGGAGACATTAAAAAAAGAAAAAAAAGGTTAAGGAAGGTTAGACTTCAGCCATAAAACGTCTGGCAGCACTCCCCTCCCTCTGCAGTGAGTATGCACTGGTTTTCCGAATGAAAATGTGGAACATCATTATGAAACCACACATGCTGATTTCTTTGCAAAATACCCTCAAGGATCCGAAGCAAGAATTGATAACATGATTCCAATGAAGTCCAGCTCAAAAAAAGATCAAGCCAGTTGTTTGTGAGGATGCTCAGTGTGCCCTGGGCACTGGAGAGGCACCGGGAGGCTTTGGCAGGCTCTGACATGATAAAGGAAAATCTCCTTGATGCCGAGATGTAGCAAAGGATGCTGTGCTTCTAAAAGTGCAAAAATCAGGGTACAAGATGAATTTGAAAGCTCCAATCACTTCAAATAGGAGGAGTGAAGGTTTAGATGGGATATTGGGAAGAAGTTTTTCCCTGTGAGGGTGGTGATGCCCTAACGCAGTTTGCCCAGAGAAGCTGTGGCTGCCCCATCCCTGTTTCCAAGGTGTTTCCACACATAAATTTTATTACCTATCAAAGTACCACGATTACTCCAGCTCCTGCTGCATGAACTGATCTGATTTTGCCCTAATTTGTGGCCACAGACCCTGGGCATGTGCTCCTTGGTGTTTGGGAACAGTGGCAAGAAGAGGAATTCTGCAGCAAATAATCCTCCCTTCCTCCTCCATGTGATGGATTTATAAACTTTTGACAAAATTTTGCTCCATCCCACTTTATTTAACCTTCAGATGTGTCTTTCTATCAGACAAGAACAAAATATTCCAGCTGCTATGAAAGATAATCATTAAGGTGATCTAACTCCAAAGATCAATAACATCTCTGCAGGACTCTTCCAGGGTTTCTGTGATATCTTCTGTCTCATTAAAAATCATATTAAAAGATCCTGTTCAGCTAAAGGGGGATTTGATAATTTCTTCAGCATTACAGAATAAGTTTTATGAAACATCTCATGCTCATCTGAACAATACTTGGATGAAATAACTGAATAATAATGAGGAGGTTAATATATATTTATTATACTTAGGCAGTTTCTGAGAATATCACTAATTATATTATAATACTAATTATAATAACTAGGAAATTACTTTCTTTTTAAAGATACACACTTCAGAAGGTAGATCCACTTCTTTAGGAAAAAAATATTCATAGTGTAACATATATATTCAATTATATTTGCATTTTAATTTATTTACTTGACCAAAACAGCAACAAACTGGATTCAGAAAGCAGATCCATTGTAGCCATTCCCTACTTGACCCACACTGAGCTCCTCTGGTCTCTGTGGAGCATTTGGAGACACAGCTGAGGTCATGGATGGTCACAGGGATGGACAGTTTCCCTGATACACAGCAATTCTTTCATAAAATCCCGGAATGGTTTGGGTTAGAAAGGACCTTCAAGACCATCTGGTTCCAACCCCTGCCATGGGCAGGGACACCTCTCATTATCCCAGGTTGCTCCAAGTCCCATCCAGCCTGGCTTTGACTCTTCCAGGGATGGGGCAGCCACAGCTCCTCTGAGCAATTCTTGCACTCCTGTATCAATTTTTTTTTCCTTTTATCCTTTTTCTTCTCAGATGAGGCTTGGTTGACCCAAGAGAAGTTTGCTTCATGGGACTGATTTTTGCTTTTAAGTGTTATTAAGGAAAGATAGAAGTGCTCAAGGAAAACAGGGAGAGTCAAATCCTGCAGCCAAAAATTGACTTTGCACTTAGAAAAAAAACACCTGTCATAACAATTTCTGCTCTTATTTTACTGTGATAGCTAAATCTGACCACTGCTGAAAAACAGTTAAAATATAAATATTATGAAGAGAAAGGACTCTATGGCTCTGAAATCCTCAGTGAGCAGATTTGCTTTGGAAATCAATGACATTTTTACCTAATCACTTTTCAAACAAAGCCACGTTTTTGATTAAATCCTGTGCACAGCCACACGACTCTCTCTGCTTTTCAAGCTAATCAAGTGTTACACTTCAGACAGAGGAAAATATTGTATTTCATTTCTACACCTTCTTTGTCCATGACAAGGCTATAAAATTTCTGCTTTTTCAGCCTTACAACTCTTGCAGCTTTTGGATCTTTTTGCACCTGTGAAGGTGTTTACTCAGCTATGAACACAATTATGACATGCAATAACAGTTGCCTTTCAAACAAGCATCTGGAAAACCAGGGGTAGTGTTGATTCAGACAGTGGCAGGATTTGGGAAGACTGTTAATGATAAGAACTCTAATTTCTCTCACTGTGCAAGAAATCACACACACACACAAAAAGACCAGCTGTTTACCACCAAAGTTTTTTAAGCAATTTAAATACAGTTCCAAAAAATTTTATGTAAATACCCTTTCTTTTAATTTATTAAAACTGTTTCCTTCCAGTAAATCACACATTGATTGATATTTATATATAAGCTTCATTTAAAACAATTAAAGGACTGTACCTGTGCCAGATTAATGCTCATCCTCCCCTTACATCGAAAGCAAAATACTTCAAGAAACATAGTTTGCATTGAGATCTCTAAATATTCAGAGACCTATCTGATGGATTTTAGGTAGTTTTAGCTCATCTCAATAATTTTAAGTGTCCACAGTGTTTGGGAGCACATGTCTGGCCATTTGCTGGGACTTTCATCCCATGGCAGATTGCCCCACCGTGAGAAGACCTTGTCTTGGAGAGTAGCTGTGGTTTGGTCACTCCTCCAGGAATCTCCTGGGAACCTCCACAGGGAAAGGTGACCCTCCAGACTTGCTCTGTGCATCACAAGGTGGCTTCAGAGGGGGCTCAGCATCTGCCTGATATATCACTCTGCAGCACTGCCATTTTTTTTGGCTGGAAAAGGAAAATATGCAAATGTTGCTGTCAGGAGAGAGTTGTCTGTATAAGAGCACTAAATACCTCTAAACTTTTGCAGTTGCTTCACATTTGGAGATTGGCTAAAAGTAAAAATACGAGAGTTGGGAACAAATCCTTCAACCTGGGAAGTGGGATGCTCCAAGGAAGAGCCAAAGATGCCCTTCAAACCCATCCCCATTCCCAGTGTTGTACAGACAGTGATTTAAGGAAATATCTTGTCTGTCCAATTAAAGAGTAGCAAGAATGTGTCTGCAATTGCTGTACCTGCTCTGGAGCTGATCTGACACAGTCACTGCTCTCAAGGACAGGGAAGAAGCCCAAATATCAGGAACTGAGCACATTTTCCCAAGTCCCAAACATTCAGGGCTGGGTTGGACCCCGAGACAGCAACACACGTGGTGATACACCCCTGACCATGTGAGGCCATAACAGAATTTCCCCTAATACCTTAGAAAAAAGGGGGGAAATACAAATTTTCCAAAGAATTAAAAGGAGAAGAAGAGAGACTGGTTTGTAAAGCAACCGTGAAGAGGATTTAAAAATCCAGAGAGGAGTTTTGCCCGGCTGTGTGGGATAAAACTGTAAGTTCAGCAGAACAGAGCAAAGCTGATATGGAATAGTTTTAAATGTCTTTTCCCTCATAACTAGATTATTCAGTACAATGTCATTTGCTGCCACTGACATTTTCTTTAAAGTCATAAAGGCCTACATAGTAATAAAAGGGCTCAGAATAAAATTAGGAATATCATGTATAAATTATCTTTAACCTTAGCTTCATTTGGACTGTGACTTTTTAGACCTGATCAATTTTCATGAAACTATCCACATAAAACTGTGAAAAAATATTTGATCCTTGGCTCTCATAAAGCTCCTGTAACAAGCCTGGTACTTTCTTGATACTTAATAGTGCTGTTGGTGTCTGTCTCTGTGGGCAATTCTATAAAACCAGGGATATATCTGAGATTTAATGCAATTTCTCGGAGCATTGTTATGGAAAACATCTCCCCAAAAACATGCATTTTATGTTGTTTGTACATAGCACACACTTAAAAAATTCCTGTTTAGTTTGGAAAAGCACACAAACAACTTCTGGCGGGTTTTTATCCCCCCTATTCCTGAAAAACAAGCTCTTGCGAGATTTTTATTGTTAATTTTTCAGTACAGCACCTCTAGCAATATCAAAATTGTGGCAGCAAAAGTCAGTGTCCTTGTGTGCTGTGTAAAATGAGAAGGATATTGAATCATTCAGTGGCTGATATTTTAACCAAAAAGTTCTGTACTCACATTTAATACCTTTTAGAACATTTAACAGATGATGTTGGGCACTCCACAGGTACCTTGGAGAAGAGGCAGAGGCAGCTTTGAACTACAGGGCAATGTTTGTTCTCTGCCTGATGGGGAATTAGTTGCCAAAGTCTCCTGTCAGCCAATATCAGTGGCAGTGGATGAGAAGGTTAATCATGGCCCAAGGAAACAATAAAATACACATTTTGGTTCAACTATGTATTTAAATCAGAAGCAAAGTGAAAAGCAGCAAGTGGCTCCTCAGTGCCCTTATGTTTGCCAGGTAAAGGGCTGCAGGTGGGACTTGCCAGGGGAAGGAACAGGCAAGTCATGATTTCTTTGACCTCTAATGAGCTATTAAGGTGTTTAAGGGATATAAAAGAGTGGCAGCTGATTGACTGCTCATCCATGCCCAGGTGAGCACTTGCTTTGGGGGAGGATGAGGGGGGCTGCAAGCAGAGGGGGGGACATCAAGTCTCCCTTGCCTGGCTGGGATGAAGAGCTGTTGGGCTGGTATCCATCCCAAAATTATTATGGCTCCTGGGACCTTTCAGCCAGGATGGATACAGATTTGATCTGAATAGATGCAGGTTTGCTCCTGAAGAAACTAAAGTTACTTTCAACTTTGTGGCTAAGTGTGTAGGAAAATAAAAATGCTCTTTCCAAGGAAAGTTCTGTATTCCTGACTCCCAATGCTTCCTGCTCTCTGGTTGTCACCCTAACACCACTGGCTGTGTTTTGATCTGTTCTGAAATTAAAATTAATCAAGAGCTGCATTGTAAGGTGTCCAGGTTAACCTTTTCTCACATGTGTCATATTTTATGTACTAATAGAAATTCCTGGGAGCTGTGTATTTGGAGAGCCTGACAGCGGGACAAAAGCCAAACATTCAGCACTGCTGTTTATTTCCTGGAAAAGGGATTTCTAAGGCAGAGGAGGAATGACATAGAAAGGAAATTAATTTCATCTATTTCAAGTTAACAAATGGTAATCACATGTGGTTTTAAATCTCTTTGAAGGAAAACTTTAGCACATATTCCTGCTCAGAGCAAGGCACAGTGTTGTGGCTGAAGGACTGATTTTGGCTGATGCTATTGCTCTCTCTGATACCATCTCCTGTGGGGACATGGGCAAAGCCCTTGATCTTGCCTCGCTTCGACTCTCCATCTGGGATATGGGAGGAGCACAGCCCTGCTTTGTTTGGAAGAGACCTTAAAGATCATCTCATTCAAGCCCCTACCATGGGCAGGGGACACATTTCACTATCCCAGGTTGCTCCAAGCCCTGTTCAACCACGCCTTGGACACTTCCATGCAAGGGACAGCCACAGCTTCTCTGGGCAACCTGTGCCTGGGAAGAACATCTCCCTACTATCCAGGCTGTTGTAAACAGTCTATCTCCATCTTCTGGGCTCCTTCAGGTCCTGGGACACCACAATTAGGTGACCCCAGAGCCTTCTCTTCTCCAGGCTGAACAATCCCAATTTTCTTGGCCTTTCCTCATAGCAGAGGTGCTCCATCCCTCTGATCAACTTGATGGCCTCCTTTAGTGTCTCTCCAACAGATGCACGTTCTTCCTGGGATGAAGGCAGGCTCCTCTCTGTCTGTGAAAATCTCTATTCCACTTCAGTCACTTACACAGATCAACATTTCTATAACGGTCAGAAAATGAGGGGTTTCTACCCACTGCTAATTAACAGCGAGCAACACTGCTCCACAATGATGGATCTGCCTTCTTGTGGGCTGGAGCAAATTCATCTCATTGTCAGGTTAAGCTCAGATGAAAGAGGAGGTTTCCCACATAGTTTGAAGCCCCCTAAATCACGACTGTATTTCATGGCAGTCCTTGAGCGTAGACACATGAGTACAGCGAGATGGAGTGGGGGAACATATGTTTACATTGCTGATAGCTTTGAACTATAAGTTCTGCTGCATATTAATGGCATATTTATGCATGGTAATTTAGTGAGCAAGAGTCATTTATCTAATAAAATGTTAATTACTAGTTACTAGGTATATTTATTTACAAATTGCCATGGAACTTACAATGGAAATTTCTTCCTCTGGCCTTTTTGCAAGGAGAAGTTCTCCACCTCTTTTCCTAATGTGATCTTTTCATTATAGGGAAAATTTCATAGTGCTGGATTTGCTCTGTTATACAGTGAGCAATGTTCCAGTAGCTCTACATCTCAAAAAACAATGTGAGCACCTCTAAAAGATAAGTCTTCCTGCAGGATCTGGTCATTCTGAACAGGTTTAGGAATCTTATCTGAGACATTTAAGAGGGAATTTACAGTCCCTAATTGCTTTTCTTTTCGTTCCATGCTGTGGCCTTGAATAAAGGGAATTAGACACCCAACTTCTTAAAGGGCTTTTTGGGATCTACTGTGGTTTTATGGCATAGGGGAGATTGGAATCAATGGCTGAGACTCCCAAGGGCTGCACACCCTATGCTTACTGGAAATCCTGCTTGGAGAGGGGGTTTCTGGGGCAGAGATTGGAGACAGGCAGGAGGTGTGAAAGAGGAGGTTTGTGAGAACTGTAGATCTGCAACTCTATATAGCACAAGTCAGCTTTCCCTACTGTGATGCTGTTGTGGTTCTGAGGCTCTGTGGAGTCAAGGATTTAGAATTACATTTCCCAGTTTCCATGGACAGGTCAAATTTATGGCACGGTTTTCCCATGGATGCTCAATTGTCCTGCCAAGTGGAGGATCCAGAGGGGTCCTTGTTCCAAAGCAGCAACCTTTTTTTAGTTTTCCCAGCTGAAAATGAGCCACTGTCCAAAGGAAATCCTCTGATTTGGGGGGGAATACATCAAGAAGAATCATGGGCATCTCTAAACATTGCAATGCAGATGCATATTTTTAAGGAAACACGGCATCGGAGTAGCAGAATTATGGCAGCAGGATGAAATCTTTCATGTTTTATAGTATTGGTCCAACAGCATTATGACCTCACCCTCTCCAGAAGGCTTTAAATCCTGATATTTATAATATGTTGATGCAATTTTAGTTTTCTATCAGACATGGGATAGCAGTCCCTAACTGTTATGGTTAAGCTAGTCTTTGCTTTTTGCAGTCATATTTATAAAGATTGCAAACTGTTCAGCACTTAAACAATCTCTCTGGCTGTGTAATAAGATATTTCAGCCCAGTGAAATAGTGCCTTGGCAAGTCTAACTCTTTTTATTATGACCCTTCTCACTGCTGGCATGGTGTTGCTCCAAGTAGCACCACAGGAGTAGATCAGAAGCTGCTTTCAGAAATATAATATTTGGTCACTTGTGATTTCTTTTCATTTTTAATTTGTTTTTTCTATTTTATTATATTTTTTTTACTTGGGTGCTGGTGTTAGATTTAACAAATCAGGGCCAGGTTGGACAGGGTTTGGAGCAACCTGTTCTAGTGGGAGGTGTCCCTGCTCATGGCAGGGGGTTGAACGAGATGATATTTAAGGTCCCTTCCAACCCAAACCATTCTGGAATCCCATGATTCTGTGCCTCTAAATATGTGCCCAGGGCCTTGTGAAAACACTGTGGGAAAGTGCTTATTCATGGTAGTTTGGATGGAGTTTAGAGTGGCAGCATGAGCCAAGCGCTGTCTCAACTTGGGTGAGCGTTGGATTCCAGGCGTGATCCCGGGTGGGATGTTGGCACATCCCTTTCACCCCCTTAGCACTCAGAGTGCTCACACAGTGGGGTGGGTGCATGGCACCATTTGGGATGTGCACAGAGCAGTTGTGCACTTTGCAAACATTTCTGAGCAGCAAAGAGAATAGAGCAAAAAAAAAAAAAAAAAGGGTTTCTGGAGGCAGTGAAAATTATACATGAACACATCAGCCTGGCCAGCAGAGTTTATGATGTTCAAAAAGGCTGAGCCTGTTGAATTTCATCAGATGCCTCTGTTCATAGTAAATATTTTATATATGCGCATACATACATGGCATCTAAAAATTTTGGGAATGGAAAGAGTTATGCCTTAACAAAAATAGTTGGTTTTGTTTGGTCTTGTTCCTTGGATATTTAAAGAACTGTGCTCTTAGAAAATGCATAGTTTGCATAGAAAATCTCCCAGCACAACCCATATTCTGGCTGGCTGCTCCCTGCCAGTTTTACACCAGAATCACTGTGATCTTGGTATCCAAAAAAAAAAAAAAAGAAAAAGGAAAAAAAAATGATGCGGGAGTCTAAGCCTCCACATTTTCCTTTAGCACAGACAGGGTTTCAGAAATTAGTGTGTCCTCCCTGGGCTTCAGATATAGTAGAGGGTAAAAGATTTCAAAGGCAGTTTTAATGAAAGAGAAATACTGAAAGGAAGAACACAGAGAGCAGTGACACTATAGTTCTGCTAAATTTTACATTTAAACTAAGAGGCTAATCATAATTTATTCTGTCAAAGAAATGACCTATATGTAAAGAAGACAAAATATGACTTGATGATTAAAGACTTTAAGAAACACTCTCTATAGTTGTGTCAGTACTGCATGTTACTGTATACGTAATCTAAAGCAGTGTTTGAAATTTCTCCTAATTATGTTTGGAACCCGGACCACGAGGTCCTTGGGGAGGTGTTGAGTGTGTTGCAGTGATGTGGCAGCTTCCCTGCACTGCCACTTCTGATGGCACATCTGAGCTAAAGCACTTTTTTTTAAATGCTTTCAGCCCTGCAAAGCGGTGAGGGCTGGGCCAGGGAGGGTTTCCTGCAGGTGACTGGGAAAGATGCCCAGCAAGTTCCTGGTGGAGGACCAGGAGGCTGCTGCCAGTGAGGGGCTTCCTTTCTATTGCTCAGAAAAGTCTTTTCTATTAAGAGTTTGGGATGGATTTCTTTATTTTTCTATTTATAGTCACACTGGTTGGCAGACAATTTTTTGCAGTGGCCTCAGGGCAGTAGAAAAGTGCAGCTCCTGGTTTGATCTAAGCTCAAGCAGAGCGTTGTGGGTTGTGTTGTACAGGTAGAGGGGTCTTAGCACTCAACAACAGCATCCCCAAAGCAGGAGGCTCAATTTAGAGTATTTGTAGCTTAATAAAGAGACAGGATATTCAAGCACTTACAAGGCTTTCCAGAAGTTGGAGGATATCCTGATTAGGGAGAGATGAAACAGGGAAAATTACCTCTTTGATCTCCAGAGCAGTTCCCTCTTCTGTGTTGCAACATAAATTCTCCATTAAATCCCAGATAACAAAAAAACTCTACTGTGTTTATGGTAGTGAAATCTGGATCAAATGAGAAAGTGATGTCAAAGGATAAAATAAAGCTGAACACTAATTTGGGGTTGGTGGGAAAAGTTAAATTCCATTCTAAATGAAAGGAAACAAACTTGTTACTTAAATAATTAAAATCACTTAGAGGTGTTGTTTGATAACAGATTCATCCAGATTCAGTGTGCAATATCAAATGATTTTTCCTTCTAGTAATTGAAATGCAAATGTAGATAATTTTGCTTTTTCCTTAATTAAAACAATTAAGAAGAGAATAATTTTGGTACATTGATGTTCCTGCAGGATGTTCTAATAAATTCTTTATTTTTTTATTCTATTTGGGCAAAGGATGAGAATAACAGTAAATGAACTATGACTATGGGGCCATTCTGAAGACAAAAAAACCCCAAAACATTGAAACTAATGAAAAATGCTTTTTCAAGGAAATTCATTTAATTTTCCTTAAATCAGTGTTGGGTTTTTTGCACTTGTGGGACATGAGATCTAACTATAGGTACTTCAGATTTTTGCTGTCAATGCCCTGGGCTGCTCCCACTGATTTTAATGGAGGAGGAAGTGAAGGCACAAAAGTCTGAAGGCATCAGAAAAGCTTTTTAATGAGAGTGGATGGGATTCCTGGACATCTTGAGCTGGTGAAGTCTCTTGGACAGAGTTTGAAACACCCTTCATATTTATTTTATGTTCTCCCACAGCTTCAAAATCCATTCTGCAGGATTTCTGCCATGTTCCTGATTTTCTGGCTCCCCTGGAGATGGATGACTGGATTTGAGACTTAGCTGGGCACGTGAGTTGGGATGAGCCCAGCAGGGTGATGGAGATGGCAGTGCCACCCAGGGCTCCTTTCCTGTCCCATAGCAGAGCTCTGTGCTGACTGGCTCTGCCACTGCTACTTCCAAAGGATTCAGGAATCCCCTAAGAGAGAGAAAATATAAACACTGGTGTCTCAGAGGTAGAAATCCCTTCAGGTTTGGGGCTGCTCAAGAAAGTCTTGATGATGTAAAACAACACATCCAAAAGCAAATTCCTCTTCAGTCCAAAGAGTCCTAAGGAAAAAAAAATATTAAAAACTGAGATTTTTTTTTTATTATTTTATGGAGGTGTAGCACCCAGGTCCATCTACCTCTTGCTCTGGAGGTGCCCAAATTTCTATCAGATTCTAAAAAAAAGTTAGATTGTGTATTGAAGTGGTCTCCTGCACTGACTCCCAGAGATCTCCCCAGAGGATCAGGTTTCTCTAGAAAAGATTAACTTAAATTTGCCTGCTCTACAGGTTCTGAATTTACTTTGAGTCTGTTTTTCTTAGGGTTTTTTTATTTATTCATTTTCCTTTTGTCTTAAATAGTCATTTGCTCTTCTCCAAAACTCAAAAACACAAACCCTGAATGTTCTCCCCACTCCTGTTTTGTATCTCACAGTTGAAATATGTAAATAGCAGGTGTTCTGAGGAGAATATAATTGTTTTACTATATGCCAGTGGATTTCCTCTGTTTATTGGAATCAAATTTTCAGCAGGTCCATTTCTGCAATTCGCAATCCAAAATCAACACTTAAGGCTCATTACTCAAATGAAATAATTATTTTAATTTTTTCCCATCCATAATACATAAAATGTTGCATAAATTTGCATATCAAGGAGAATCTTGATTGCAAAAAAAAAAAAGATACCCATCCCCTTGTTATCATAAGATTGTTGTTGCTACAAAGCCATGGGAGGTGGGGATGCAGAAGTTATGGTTGCCGAGCAACTATAATGGCACAATTTAATGCCTAAGTATTGCAGATTTAAAAAAAAGAAAAATACAAAAGAGCACTGGCAACATCAACAATCACCATGATATTGCTCTTCCCCAGTAAGAGAATTATATCCTGTAATGAAAATTATTCAATATAAGGTCTGTGATATTGTATTAATTTTCTAAAATGTATTTGACTTGAATTTACTCTCAGTTTCTCAGTACTCCCTGGGATCATTATAAGATCATCACTGGAAGCCAACTATTTGAGCATTATAAAAAGATTTTGCAAAGAGGATGGAAAGCATTAAGGATTGCAAGTTATCTCCCATTTATATTGTTCCCAGACTTTAAAAGAAAGAAATCCAGCCTACATTGCAGGAGGCAACTTGCCAGGAGAGGAAAACAGAGACCTGTATTTCTTTTTGGGCACTGTGATGCCTTAGGGGACTTGGATTTTGCTTCTCCTTTCTACTGGGGAAGTATTTTGGGCACAGGACTTGGTGCTTCTGGTGCTTGCTTGCATGGAGGGAGGGAAAATCCAGGTCAGAAATGGGGCTCTACTTTGGAATTGAGATGCACCTGTCCAGCTGGACCGAGCTGGGACCACTCATATGAGTTTTTATAAGATTAATCGTTTTAAAATTGAATGAGATGAAATCAAATTATGTATTTAATCTGTACAGCAGGGGAAAAGCAAACTTAAAAAATTAAGGCTTCAGCCTCATGTATATAGAGTTCTTCCATGGGAATTATTTGAGGAGGTTTGATTGAATCTATAAACCTTGAGCAAAATCCCAGTTTTCCTGGGAGGCAGAGCACGGTCTGTGAGTGGCAGCCTGGTGGTGGTCCCGTGGTGGGGCTGGAGTGATGGGGAATGGGGCCTGGGAGAGCAGTGGATGCTACAGGGGCATCCCAAGGGATTTAGTGCATCCCCTAAACAGCATCTGGAGGAAGCTTTGGAGGGAGAGCACTCAGGAGGCATGAGGTATATGGTACAATATGTTGTACTGTATATTTTTCTAAGCTAAAACAATGTATATCTGGAGTTATTTAAACAGTGTTCGTGATTATTTGAATGATTGGAACCTGAAATGGTTATTAGGAAGCCTAAACTTGCTTTTGCTCCTATTGTATGAATGTTCAAGTAATTTGCATGTGTCTATAAACACAATGCTTCAGTTAGTACTTAATAAGGGTGGTAATTACTGTCGGCAAAATATTAGTGTGATGAAGTTCTTCAGACATAAAACATCCTCTCACTTGTGCCAGCATCACTCAGTATTCAGCAATCACACACGAGTCACTTAAACAAATCTCTTAGATTGAATCACAGAATACCCTGAATTGGAATGGACCCACAAGGATCATCAAGTCCAGCCCTCAGCCCTGCCCAGGACCATCCCCAAGAGTCACACCATGTGCCCCAGAGCATCACCCAAACATTCCTTGGGCTCTGTCAGCCTTGGTGCTGTGCCCACTGCCCTGGGGAGCCTGTTCAGTGCCCAACCACCCTCTGGGGAAGAACCTTTTCCTAATATCCAACCTAATCCTCCCCTGACACAGCTCCAGCCATTCCCTGGAGTCCTGGGATTTTTAATGGCTTCATGCTGTTCTCACACTGGTAATTTAGGTAACGGTCCATATCCTTCCCTGCGCAATGGGAGAGGAGAATTTGCATGTACTGAGTGAGCTGGGTGCCACATTTTTGTAGCAAACTGGGAGATTTGGCAGGTTTCCCCTGCTGTTGTGAAAAGCTGGATAGACACCTCTATGTTTTCTTAACTCAGAGCAAATGATTGTATCTAAATGATTGTATGTGGAGGGGTCTGACTGGATTCTGCACAGATCTCAAACCTTGGCAACGTCAAGATTTGGCCAGTTCTTGTTTCAGCTCAAGTGCTAACTCGTATTGCTGCAGTTTGCCAAGTCTGTCTAGGAAATGAAAATATAAGAAGCTCTAAAACATATGGAACTGGAGCAGACCTTGGATTTATGTATTGACTATTACACCTAGGGCAGAGAAGTGAGCTGGAGGTCCCCTCCAGAGCTGTTAGTGTTTGCCTGAGTCTATAGTAGCTGCACCAAGGCTGCCAGAGCTCAAATTGCATTTGGACAACACTCTCAGGCACATGGTGGGCTTGTTGGGGTGTCCCATGAAGGGCCAGGAGTTGGATTGGATGATTCTTGTGGGTCACTTCTGACTCAAGGACATTGTATGATTCTACCCTCGTCCTTGGCTAAGGAAGAAAATTATTTGTGGCCGTGAGAACCTGTTGTTTTCCCTCTCACTTTGGTGTGCTGCTGGCCAGCATTTCTTCAGAGGACCTTTGCAGGGAGAGATGGTTGTCTTGGCTCTTGGCCATGGATTCAATGCAGCTCTGAGGGGCTGAGGAGGCTCCAGTCCCTGCCATGGTGTGTCCTTCCTGCTTGGTGTGTTGCCCAAGAGGCCGTCAGTTCTTATTCCTGTGAATACACTGGTTCCTGGACATGCCTTAGGATACCTGAGAAAATCAAGACAATAAAAAAATGAACAGCCCAAATAAGACTAATAATTATTATAAAAGGAAATTAGAGAAGGCAGCAGCAGCATTAGGAGACAGTCAAGAAAAAAGACCTGCGATGATTTCATTTTTCCTCATTGGGATGTGATCGTAAAATATCTGGATCATATCGATCACATCATGGCAAGTCCAAATCTCAGCTGTCTGGATGGCTATACTCAGGTTTGTAAATATTTTCCAGGGGGTGTATTTAAATCCCATTTTGGTTTTAGACTATTAGATGTTCATTTATGTATGTGGAAAGCTTTTTTTTTTTCCTTTTTCTTTTTTTTTATTGCTGAACTATTTGGCTTCTCTGTTAGGGCCAATATAAGGGTTAATTAGGTAATTTTTATTTGGGTTGCAAATCCCCAGTGCCTAATCCTAATTATTCAGAATTAACACCTACTATAAAAAGTCTATTTCATAACTTTTTTTCCTGGCTCAATCGCAAACACAGTTTTGCAAGAAAAATATGTTTCTAATAATATACTATCATTTTCATATTTTAGTGTAATAATTAAGGTAGTCCTAATTCACGCCTAAAATCTAATTTTCATAAATGAAGCATCATCTAAATATTTAATTGCAATGAGCAGATATTTCAGAACAGGTGTTTTAGGGGCTGGTAGATGTCCCTGGCGTGTTGGTAGGTTTAGGAGGTGAAGCAGTAGGTGTTGGTGGGTTTCACAGGAGTGGCTGAAGCTCTTAAGAAGGTCAGGGTGACATGGGTGACTCTGCAGCCCTTCCTCAGCCAAGGCTTCCCTTTAAATCACAATTAGGGATGACTGAGGTCCCTTTCTACACAATGCCAGAAAAACAAGCTCAGAATCAGGCTCTTGTGAAACACCATCTAACCACTTGCACATGGTGTGTGGTTTTTACAACAGTTTTTAGTTAACAAGATGCAGTTTTCTCTCCTTTTAGGCTTCTGCTTTGTGAGTGCATTTGTATTCACTTACAGTGATCTTCATGGGATGTTGAGGGGTTGGAATGGACCTTAAAGACCATCTTGTTCCAATCCCTGCCATGGACAGGGACACCTCCAACTAGACCAGATTGCTCAAGGCCTTATCTAATCTGATCTTGAACACTGCCAGGGATGGGAGATCCACAACCTTCCTGGTCAACCTGTTCTAGTGTCTGACTACACTCACAATGAGAAATTTGTTCCTAATATTTAACCTGAATTTCCCCCCTTTCAGTTTATAGCCATTACTCCTTGTCCTGTCACTACAGTTCCTGACAACTTCCAGTTCCTCTCCACCTGTGTTTCAAAGTTCTTGGCAAGACCTGAGTCAGAACAGTTCCCCAGCCAGGATGCTCAGCCTTTGGCACCCACCCCAGCAATGAGGGCTCCTGCAGAGCTTGGGCACAGCATCCCCTGATCTCCTGGATCCCACCTACCCGCTACCCCTGCTGGGATCTGCATCACTGTGGTTTAAAACAGGTAGGATAAAACACATCAAATAATGCTTGGGACAGATTACCAATGTTGTGTGGAAAGGCCACTTCACAACTCAGGAATAAGGTTTCTGATGGCAGGAGATGCTCAGGGTTGGCTGGAAAGGACGGTTTCTCCCTGTGTGCGTTGCATGGGGAGCAGCTCCTTGCCATGTTCAGCTTAGGGCAAATTCCTTTGTTACAATTCCCTGCAGATTTAAGCAGGAATATGGGATCCAAGGCTTTGCCTATAAATATCCACACTTTGCACTGAAAGATGCCAGATATGCAAGGTGCTGTGCCTCCAGTTGGGTGGGGACACGCCAAACCACCCTGGAGAAGAGAAGCAACAACCGACTGTGGTCCTCAACTGGGTTGAGATGTTTGGCACCTTCTGATGTTGGAGTCAGAACTCTGATTTGGGGGAGTGTTTCTAAATTTGGAAGCAGTGAGAGGTCAATAAAAATTCTTTGGATCTGTACCTAATGTGCTGTAAGACATCCTGGATATTTGGTTACCTTGTTGTTTTTTGGGTTTTTTTTAAATTTTATTTCTGTCCCTTCATAATTTTAAATGGGGATTTTTTTAAAAAATCTTGTTTATTGGTGATCCATGAAATTCTGTTTTTGTTAAGCCCATTGTAAAAAAGAAATAAAAATATAGAGATTTTTCTATTCAATGCTGAGCACAGCTCAGGTTCTCCCTGTTCTGAGTTTGGAGTGGAGAGAGAGGAAAAGAGTGAATTTATTTTGCCCACAACTTTCATTAATAAACATTTATTTTTTAAAAAAATCTCATTTTCCTTGACTGTGAAATGAATTTAAATGAACATATTAAATAAGCAGATTTGCCAGGAAGGATTTGGATTAGTTGCCAACATCTACAATAGATTTTTCCTTCTGTCTGTCCTTTGATGCCCCATCTCATTCCCACAGGCTGGGCATGAGCTGAGCCTTCAGGGGCTGGAAACTCAGAGGGGACCTTCCTCTTCTTCCTCTGTCACCAAGGGCAAACTTCTCTGGCTTCAAAAAACCAGAGAAGAGCCACATCCCTTGTGGTGTCTCAGCAGGAGCCCTTTGGCCACCCAGAACTCCACACTGGGGGTGATCCCAGAACTGGTTTTCTTTTGGATGAGCTCCAGCAGCTTCATGGTCCTTGCAACAGATTCTTGAAATCTGGCAGGCAGAAAACCTTCAGGCCAGAGAATTGCCTTTTCTGGATACCGCTAAAACTCTCTCAGGTTTCACTGAGTTATAAACTGGTTTTTAAAAAGCCCCTCTGGCTTTTTTTCTGGAGTTTCCCTCCTGTGGCTCACAGATCTCAGGTGTTTTTTGGTGAAATTCCAAAGAGTGTTGACTCTGACCCTGGAGCTCAACATCACCTTAATCCCTACATCTTCTCCCAGTGTCCCCTAACATCCTCAGGTGCCTCCACAGGAGGAAGACTTCCATATTTTCCCAGGAAAAGAAGGTGAAAAAGTGTGGAAGACAGAGAAAAAAGAAAGACTAGAATCTGGGCTCAAAAATTAATGTTTTGTTTTTTAAATACCCATGCATAAGATGATTTGGTTTATATATTTCCTTAGAAACCAAACAAAGCAGGAAATACCATAAAAATTATGTTAAAAGGAAGTTATTTAGTTGATACAGGCAAGATCTGTACATTGAGGAATGCCAGATTTACAGTTCTATACGTCTGCAACCTTATTTGTGCTCCCATGAGCACGTGCATTACGATCCAATCTTTAACTACATGAGCAGGTAATATTTTCCCTTTGCCTGTCTTTTAATATTGGGAGTTGGATACATAAGTGGGAAGAATCAGGATTGCACAAGCACTGGTAAAAATGCCATTCCTTAACTTTCAAGTACTTGGCTTTGCAAGTTAAATAACTTCCCTCACATGTAATTTCTTCATATGTAATTATATATATCCAATGCTGAATGCTGGAAAGCAGTGGGGATTACTGGCAAGCTTTTGGAAACTCCTTAATTTCCTTCTCAATGAACAGGAGACAGCACCTTCTTTACTGGAGATTTCCCAATGAATTCCTCCATTCTTTAAAAAATACAGCCCTGAACAAACAAACAAAAAAAATGGGCCAGGAAATATTGTAAATCATTCTTTTTGCATATTTTTTTAATCATTAAATACACATTGTTGGAGCTGTGAGGAAGTTTAATGCTGAAGAAATCGGGTTTTAATGAACATATGCTGACATGGCCTCACAATCTTGCTTCATCTCCCCTATTAACTTCCTCTGCACCCAGGAAACCTTTGGCTTACTGCCTAAGCAATAGAAGAATAATTAGAGTAGTAATTGAGGAATGCCAAGTCAAACTTCTAAGGAATTTATCTTTAACAACCACTCTGAAGTGTGTTTCCTACACTGACTGGCATGGGGGTTCTTGAAAAATTATTTTGCATGTTTCCAAGAAAAATTAGTGGGTCAGGTAGCCATTAAAATAAATTTGTTATGCCTTGTAAAATAGAAATAAATGTATTTCTTTCATCAGTCTTTGGAGAAAATGTGAATTATCCTGTCATACACTCACCTTATACTTGTTGGCCAGCCCTACTCTTCCTCCTGAGTGGGGTTGGGTATATAATCTGTCAACTATCTGCGTCCCATAGGATTATAAAGATGAAATAATAGATTTAACTTAGAATTTACTTGCTTTTGACACTGCAATTGTGGATGTTCAAGACCTACAATGTTCCATTTTAAGTAATGTCGGCCTCACGTTTCCAACCAGAGAAATATTTTGCACTAATAACTGGAATTTTCTATTCAAAATGAAAATCTTTATTTAGCAGTGGTAATTGCTTTCCAGCTTTGATCCATCAAACCAGTTTTTGCTGGAGAACAACACGATTTGTCTTGTCACTACACTCATTCCTCAGTGGGAATTTCCATACCAGTTTAGTGGTCAATAGGTGATGAATGACCCTTCAATTCCCAGCTTGGGAACTCATCTGGCTCCCTGGAAGGCTGATGGAGGCACCTCTCAGTGTGGCACCAGTCAGGGTATTTCCAGGTGATCTTTTAGGACAGGAGTTGCCTCATTCCTTCTTGCTTTCCCTATATCCAAGGACAGATCTTCTGGAACATTTACGCCATGTACATGCTCGCCCTTTGCAGTGACGAGTGTTATTCCCAAATTATTCAATATCATGTGATGCCAGATCAGGTTTACAGAGTTTTGTTGTATTTTCACAAATGTTTCCCTACAACTCTGAAGTCCAGCAGCTCATCTTGCAGGCTGAAAACCAGTGACAGCTACTGATTCCTGATTTTGACAAGTCAATCGTGGGACAAAAGCGTGAGGGGAAGAGTGATTTTGAGGCCAGTTTGTGCAGCAGGTCCTCCACGTTGCTCAGGAGCTAAAGAAAGGAGCCTTCATATCCAAGGAGACATAGCAGGCACTGCCTGCTCACGAAGAGAGGAGCTCTGAGCAAGGTTTTTTCATAATGTCACTTCATCTTTCAATAATATTAAGATGTGGAACCATATTCCAAGTGTTTAGTGTCATGGGAAATGAAGTGGAATATATTTTGTTGGTAATTTCTACAGCAGCAGAGAAAGGGGGGTAAGAGCATTCCAGCCAATTACTAGTCTCAGGTACTTCTATATTTAAATTTCTTCCCAGTTACCCCAGCATAATTAATAAATGATATTGCTTCATATTTCCAAGGAAATACAGACAGCTGTACCACATATCACTCCTTTCTTTAATGCACTGTAAAAGTTCCTCCTCCACATTCTCTATTCTGTTGTTGTAATTAAGGATGTGCATCAGGAAATGCCACGCTTCAAACCTGAGTTTACTGCGTGCTTGACAGACTCCCACAGCTTCCTTCTCCAGAGCTCATTTCCATGGAAAATGCCTCGTGAAACCAGCAGCTTGTTCTTGCAAAGACCAGCTTGATATGTAATGAGGATGCTGATTTTAAACACCTTATTGAGGTCATATTCAATGCTCTAATATAGGATATATTTTCCTCAGTGATATGGGAATTGGTGCATAACATGTGGTCCAAGAGGAGTGTGGTGAGCCAGGTGGAAGATCTGTTTCTGTCCTGGTTTTGGTGCTCCAGTAATGTGCCTGGGGCATCAGGAGCGTGAAAAGACTGGTGATACCATGACATTAATTAGAAATAGGCCTTTTTGTCAGCTCTGAAATCAGGTCCAGCGTGGTACATTCCTGTTAATACTGTGCCTAATGACCAATTTGTTTAGAATAAAAACACATGCACATTTCCATGTCCTTCTCTGCATAGCTGTAGTGTTTCTGGATGTTTATAACCACACTTATTCCTGTGTGCCTACAGAGATTTTCATATGATATGATTTGCATAAAGAAAATTGACAGCCGATTCCCATGATGGCCCAGGAATCCACAGAGACTGGGAAGGGTGTTTGTGCAGGAGTGTCAGGTACCAAAGTTCTCCCATGAACCCAGGACAGCTTTTGGCTGCTTGATCTGTGCACACTGCCAGGAGCCTTCCTGGCTTTCCCGGCCCTGGGGAAGCACCAGGTTTTTGGAAAGGTCATGTCCCTTCCTTCCTTCCCCACGGTCACCAAAGGAACTGTCCCAGCATCGTTGCAACACCTTTGGCTGACTTTTGCCAGAGTGTTGGTGCTACTCAGCCCCAGTTTCACTGTGAAAAGGGTATTTGCTTGGGGTAAGAGCATTTTGTATCCCAGACAAACATGACCACCACAGTATAAGAAAGAGATTATGCTCTTAGACAACATCCAAAGGAGGACAATGGAGATGATGAAGGGCCTTGATTTGAAGCCATGTGAGGAGTGGCTGGGGGCACTTGGTGTGTTCAGCTGGAGAAGAGGAGACTGAGGGGAGACCTCATTGCAGTTACAACTTCCTCAGGAGTGGCAGAGGAGGGGCAGGACTGAGCTCTGCTCTGTGGGGATGAGGGACAGGACCCCAAGTACAGGCCTGAAGTTGTGTCAGGGCAGGTTTAGGTTGGATCTCAGGAAAAGGTTCTCCCCACAGAGGGTGACTGGGCACTGAACAGGCTCCCCAGGGCAGTGGGCACAGCACCAAGGCTGACAGAGCTCAAGGAGAGTTTGGATGATGCTCTCAGGCACAGGGTGTGACTCTTG
>JAWWLV010000180.1:34343283-34357278 GCA_035041135.1 Platyrinchus mystaceus | reverse complement strand
ATACGTGACTTCTGGAGCAAACATGACATGACAAAACGCCCAAGCGGATGACACGAAACCTGAGTGATAAAAACCTGCACTGACTGTAACAGTGACACTGATTTTGTCCATCTGTACATTCATCCACACACCTGAAGTGGGACCAGTGATGTGCCTGGTCCCCATTAGCCAAATGCAGGTCTCTAATGTAAATATTGCTAAGGTGGGGGTCTCATGTCTCATACCTGGATTTTGTTCTCCGGTTTTGAACCACTGGGTCGTGACTGATTGCACAAATCTTTGGAAACAGGCATGGAAGTTTGCTGGCCAAAATATTCCTTCCTGGCCCTGCTGCTTGCTGGTCTGTGGTCCAGTACCATGAGGGCATGTGGTGCAGCAAATCCAGGATCTGCCCTGCTTGGAAACATGTGCAATTGCCCACTGTGATGGTTAAAAGTCCGAGATGAAACAACATCTGGGCTGCAGCTGTAAAATTATTGCAGCACCTCCGTGGTGGAGAGGAGCATGAGCATCCTTAGGAGTCCTGGGCTCTGGGCATCTGTGTCCCTGTCCATAATCCATACACTCTGCCATCCTTGGACATATGTGTGACTGGGGAGAGGGAGAATAGTCAGCATAAACCCAGTGAAGAAAAAACCCACCCTGGGAGTGTATTGTATATACTGTTACTTTGGGGCTTGGAGGGCATTTCTGTGAGCAGAACAAAAAAACACTGCACAGCTGTGATTGCAAGGCAGTCTATTATCTGCATTATCTCTCCTTAGGATGGGCAGGAATTCTTCATTTCATGCATCATTTAAAACTTGCTACAGTGATCCCACAAAGTCAGTAACGATGCTAAGTACAAAACTTTAATAGTGTTGCTGTTCAGACACAAGGCACCAAACTCATTTCCCTGCAAGCTGCAGCATTGGCTTATACCAGCAGTCACTTGAAATATTGCAATCAGTACAACACTCAGGCGAACCCAACCAGAGCTGCCAGTGCAACCTTAGAATTTCCCATTTTTTCCACGCTTTGGTGTGATTTATAGCTTGATGAAGTCTTATCTCCCCAGCCTACTGCCATAGGCTAATAGTCTGTAACAAAGCTCAGTCTCAAAAATGTCAAACATAATGAAAAAGGGAAAATCACAGCAGAGGAAGTTGGTGGTAGCCTTTCCTAAGGGTCTCTGTCTCAGGGGGTGTTGGGGCTCTTTTGGTTCACGAGGAAAACCCAGGTGAGCAGGACACTGTCGCACTGTACCTGTGCTGCCCTGCCAGCACCAAGCCTCTCCTGCCACAGAGGTGCCAGTGGAGCATGCGAGGAGAGACACTGCCCTCTGCCAACCCAAGGAAAACATTGCTTCCCTTCCTCTGAAAGACCAGCCCTGAGAGCCAAGGTGGATTTTCCAGGGTCCAGGTGGTCCTGTGCAAGAGTGATCCCAGCAATCCCATCTTGGTACTGCAGCTGGGGTGACCAGGAGCAGATTCCTGCTGCTCTGGGGTTGCCTGAGCACTGCCAGGAGCTGGAGCTGAGCAGTGTTTGGTGCATCAACCCCAGCACTGTTGTCCTCTACCCTTGCACAGCGCAGCAGCAGTGAGCAGGTTTCCTTGGAGCACCACCACTGAGGTGCAGAGTTCTCCAGAAAACACCACCAAAAGCTATTAAATGATTGGAATCCATAATTTTAAAGGTCTTTTCCAACCTTAACGGTTCTACTCCTCCTGCCGGAGGAGTTATTCTGAATAATACACTGGTTATAGATCAGCACTGCTCCATTCAGATGCACATCTCTTTCCATCCCATGGAAAGACTGCAATATTTCATTGTTAAATTGGCCTTGCAATGACTGCAAAGTAACTTTTATGTTTTGTTAAAAGACTGCCCCAACTGTTTCAGATTTCTGTTTGCTGGCTGTGCACTGCTTCACGTCTTCCTCACCCATCAGGGACAAGCTGTAACCCAGGAATTAAAGGAGAGGGGTGGCCAATAAAGAGTTTTGGCTCCTGTCTCTCCCAGCTTGACCTTCAGTTCCCTAAACCACCTTGTACAAGTTCTGTTTTCACTTCTCCTGCCTTCTTCTCACACATGTGAAAAGTGGAACAAGATTTTCTGTACAGTTCACGGTCATTAAATAAACACAATTCTCGGATAAAAGCAATATTAAATACAAGGTGTTATTAGTTTACTAACTGAGTAGCTTCCTTATATCCCAAAATGTTCTGCCTTTGGCCTGTCCAACTGAGGAAGTCCCAGATGTGTGAATACAAGGAACATCAAGAGAATCTGGTGGCTCTGATGAGTTAAATGTGTTGTTTGAAAGCCTGGGGTTCACTGCATCTACCAGTGTCTACGTGCTGCTCAAACACAGAGGCAACACACCTGAAATCTTTGCTCCTCAGGTTGCCTATCCATGAAATGGGTATAAAAACAGTGGCATGAGGAGCTTGTCTTTCTTTTGCAAACGTTAATAATGCTTTCAGGTCCAATGCAAGATGTTGTGTAATTATAATAAATAGATATTGACTTCAAAGAGTCTCTGTAGATCTGGGCTTTTTGATCCATTCTAAAACTGTAATTATCCCTATCCCATAGGCTGAGATATAAAATTATAGTTTCAGATATTCATCTGCATTCTGGTGGAGTGTGGTTACATGTTTTCAAGAGGAGGTGGGAGGATATGGGTCCTCAGACAATAACAAATGTAGATGGCTGTGCTTTTACCGAGGAATATGGAATTTCTGGGATGAACTGGGGCTGCACTGGCCTCACTGTGGAACTGCATGGAGATGCTTGGACCAGGGGGCTGTGATCATCTGGGACAGTGGGCAGCCAGCTCCAGAAACTTGTTTGGCACATCCATGATGCCCCAGCTTGTAATTAGTATGTGGTCAATGCCCTAATCTGGGACAATATGGCTCTGGTTGAGGGTGATCCCAGCCACAGATATTGGCCTGGACACCTCAGCTGAGTGGCAACACCACAAAAATACCTGCATTTTCAACGTTAATTTATTATTTTAAAAATTTGTCTTTTTATATTCTTATCAAGCAAAGAGGCCAAACAGATTTTTCCCTCTACTCATTTTAATAAAATTGGCTTCCAGGCTGCAATATCTGGTGCCAAAATTCAACCTGGAAATGCTGGCAGCCTCCTCACTAGAGCAACGCCAGCAGTGGTGTTGCAATTATCAGTTGATCTTCTGTTTAAATACAACCCAGCGTGTGAGCTGAATACAGACAGGTTAGAAAAAAAACTGTGAAAAAGGAAAAAAAAACCAACATCCTTAACAATTCTAAAACGAGCTCAAGTCATAACATACAAATTGTTTGCTCAGCTAAAATGTGCTAAACCAAAACAAATTAAATGTAGCAGAGAATACGATAGCAGTAGGGTGAAAGTCATTTCAACAAAAGTAAAAAGAATTGGCGTTTCCTTCCAGTCATCTGCATGGCTTTGGTTACCCAAACAGATGGAAAATTGTGTAAAAAAAGGAAGAAATTGCCATCAGAAATTGCAATCAGATGCTGATATACTAGAGGGCCACTTTGGGGGTCTTTTCCTTGCCCACTTGCTCCAGCTCTGGAATCCAGAAGTGCTGTGCAGCAGGTTTAGCTGGGACTGGATGTGTTGAAGAAATCCCAGCTGTCCTGCTGACCCCCCACCTGCAGCCTGAGCAGCACATCCCAGAGGGCCACAGAACCAGAGGGCATCTCACCTCCGTGAGAATAACCCCAAAAACCAGCATTTTGGAGCTAAATCAGACTAACAGCCAGTGGTGCAAAATGGTGCAAGGTTTGTGCCTGCTCTGGGGACAAAATATATGGTTATAATTGTGACTTTCCAGTACCTGAAGGAAACCTATGGGAAAGATGGAGGGGGACTTTTTACAAGAGCATGGAGTGAGAGGACAATGGAGAATGGCTTCAAATTGTCAGAGAGTAGGTTTAGATGAGATATTAGGACAGAATTCTTCCCTGTGAGGATGGTGAGGCTTTGGCACAGGTTGCCCAGAGAAGGGATGGCTCATGCTCCATCCTTGGAAATGTCCAAGGCCAGGTTGGATGAAGCTCTGAGCAACCTGGTCTAGTGGAAGGTGTCTCTTCCCATGAGAGGGGGTTGGAACTAAATTGTCTTTAAAGTTGCTTCCAATCCAGGCCGTTCTCGGGTTCTTTGATTTATATTTGCATTTTATATTTACACAGTGATAATATCTCCTGGATTTTCCTGCTTTCCTTAACAATGGAAAAAACATAATAGATGGAGATGCTTCAACCCCTGAAATGCAAAACATGCCCTTAATGGACAGGTGGCCAAGTGTTAATCTATGCCTGCTGAAGGCAGCCTGGGCAGCCCTGGGCTGTGGTGCATTGGGAGCAGTGGATGGGGAGCCA
Source organism: Platyrinchus mystaceus (assembly GCA_035041135.1). NCBI lineage: Eukaryota > Metazoa > Chordata > Aves > Passeriformes > Tyrannidae > Platyrinchus > Platyrinchus mystaceus. Next base: position 34,352,902 of record JAWWLV010000180.1, on the reverse strand, counting down.
GAATGGAGCTGTTTGAGATATCAGAGAAACACGATTTCACAAGTCAAAGGAGTGGAGAGAGGGCAGCTGGTTTTACAATGCTTAATACACTTGCTTTCATGTCACTTTCAGGCCAGACTTTTTCTGAAAAGGGCTGTTAGACAGCTCCCCAAACTGCGATAAGAACCCTTAGCTCTAATATTCCAGAATTAGCATCTGTTCTTTCTTAGGTTACCCCCTTAAATTTCTTTTTCCAACTTGAAAACAAATCCAAACAGTCCTAAACTATAACAAATTACCCAGCAGAGTACATGAGTGGTTACAGGTTTCCAGCTCCACTGGAAACATGCTGGTCTCCAAACTGTGCAAAGAGAATCCAGCACTTCAAGCACAGCTTCATGCCAAGACATGTGTCCAAAAAAACCCAGATGCCTTCAGTGTTTTATTACATGGAGCGCTGAGCAGTTCAATGGCTCTGAGAGCAGTAGCCAGGAATATTGGGAAATTGCAGATGCAAACACATACACACACAGAGAAATATGCAGCCCTGTGACTTTAGCACCGGTGAACATCGGGCTTGTTGCTCAGGGTGGGAACTGCTTCCAAGCTGGGATAACGTGGGATGAAAACATATTGTTTCTTCACAGGCAAGTTCAGATCTGGTGCAACTTGATACAGCAGAACTTTGGAACTGACTTATGCATGTTTAATAATACCTACAAGATTTATACCATCAGATTCAGTATCAGAAGAAGGTGTAAAATAATGTTTGAAATGACCTGCAAGTAACAGTTAAACAGAGAATTGAGCACTGAGATCATGTTAAGACTTGCACGTGCCCACCAGTGTCCTACAAAAAACCAAATTAAAATGTCTTGCATTTTTTGTCAGAAAAAGTTGAGATGCTGGTGAATATGAACTTTCACTGCTGCCATTATTTATTTTCCCTTCATTTGCCTTGTTTTATATTTGGTTCAGACAACACACAATTAGAGACATGACTTTACAACGATTCACAGAACACCTCAAATGAATTGAAGTTTACACCAAGTTGTTATCAGGAAATCTAAAAATCTCTTGGACTATTATTAAAAAAGAATTTGTGAAAATTTAGCTGGATAAACACATCATAAGCTTAATTGAGCATTTTTTAATGCTACACATGTATGTATGAGTTTTAGATTTTTTCCTATAATTATTCCATCTATTTAAAATATACACATAGAAAAGTATCAAGGGACTCATCCCCTAAGACACATTATGTTTCTTGGGGATATCAAAAAGAAGAACAAATCTCTGCTAGATGGGTGTTCAGTTTATGGGAGAAATTAATAGATTACTAGAATTTAAACATAAATACTCTAATGGGTGCATCCTTATGTCTGAAGGCACAGTGTGAAGAGGAAAAGTGCAGCCTGTTATAAGAAAAAAATTGGATGTTTGACCTTTTGACCTCCATCATGGTGTTCCTTCCCAGCTCTGGACCCCTCTCCAGGTAAGATGGCAGGGTAGGAAGTAGATTTTCAGTGACAGCACCGTAGTGTCTGAGGAAGGAGAAGGTGATGAGCTCCTGGTAAGGCAGAAGCAGGGTATGAAATAGGGGGGAGTCTCAGCTCTGGAGGCTTGGTAGGCACTCATCTGGTGTTCAGACTTACAGCTCTGGGGTCCCCAAAATAAGAAGGTCATGGACACATTGGAGCGAGTCCAGAAGAGGCCATGGAGGAGCCCCTCTGCTCCAGAGCCAGGCTGGGAGAGCTGGGAGTGTTCACCTGGAGAAGAGAAGGTTCCAGAGAGACCTGAGAGCCCCTTCCAGGGCCTACAGAGGCTCTCCAGGAGAGCTGGAGAGGGACTCTGGACAAGGGCATGGACTGACAGGACAAGGGGGAAATGGCTTCCCACTGCCAGAGGGCAGGGTTAGATGGGATATTGGGAAGGAATTCTTGGCTGTGAGGGTGGTGAGGCCCTGGCACAGGTTGCCCAGAGAAGCTGTGGCTGTCCCATCCCTGGAAGTGTCAAAGGCCAGGTTGGATGGGGCTTGGAGTAACCTGGGCTAGTGGAGTGGAAGGTGTTCCTGCCCATGACAGAGAGTAGGAGTCGATGGGCTTTGATGTCTCTTCCAACTCAAACCATTCCATCTGCTGTGGGGATTAGAAGTTCACAGTGATTTTCCTTGGTAATTTTCCTTTTTTTCCTCTCTTTCCTATTATCCATCCTTTTCTCTTTATTGCAGTCACAGTGCAATGTTTGCACTGCCTTCTGGAGGATGGGCAAAAGGTTTCTCTATTTAACTGCTGCAGCGCTGGCACTGCAGGCTTGGACTGACAAGGGCTGAGCCTTGGAGACCATGCAGAGGCATTTCCATGTTCAGGTTAATGACCTGCAGAGATCTGCACAAACACTGCAGGAGGAATTGCCAAAAACATTGGCACATTTTTGTTGGCCCCACAGCCACCTATTAGGACCGTAGCGAGGGGCCAATTTGTGGATACAAGGTACGGTCTGTGTTGGGAACAAGGGGGCTGAAGAACAAGGGAGGTGAGATGTGACTTCTGAAGATCTGCTGGGGGGGGACCAGCAACTTGAGTGACCACAAAGTGGAGTCCCCAGGGAGTGACCTGGGGCTTCAACTTCATCCCTGCTGAGAAGACAAACTAGATTTCTGTATGCTGCCAGCTCAGCCCTCTGCTGTGGCCTCTGACTTCTTGGACAGTTTTGCAGGAAGAATATTTTCCACTTTACTGCAAGGCATAGGAGAGCAAAGGAAAAGGTGAAATGCACTGGGAGAAATATGATAGTTTTAACAGCAGCAGGACTTGCCACTTTGGGTGGTCACCCAGCACTACCTGAGACATCAAACTCTGCGGGGAGAGGAACAAGGCTGTCATCCCCTGCGAGTGGGAAAAGCAAGACTGAGCTTTAATCATTTCCCAGATGAAAAGTTCAGAAATATTAGAGTTAGTTTTTAGCTCACATAAAAGGGTAAAACTGAGATAAGGGGACGACTGAAAAATGCAGCTTATTGAAAAGAAACTCTTCTTTTAAAACATACTTTTAAGGATTTGAGGTGTTTTGCCACATGAGAGTCTCACTATATGATACTTTGGTCTTTTGAGTGAATTAAGGGGTCTACACCTACATGTGCAAGAATGTCCTTATGAGTTTTAATGGTGTTTATTAAAGACTGTGGAAACTGTACACGTTCATGAATTACAGAGTCAGTGTATGCCTATGTTTTTTCCAAACATGTGGGAACATCTCTCTAACTGATAGTAACTACAAATCAGACTGAAGAAATTGAAGCATTTTATGTGAGAGATTTTACTGGAGCTCTCAAGTGCTGCTCTGTAGTGATGGCTGGATGTTGGAGCCTGAGGCAAGAATTGGGTTCACCCTGTGACATAGAATTATAGAATGGTTTGGGTTGGAAGGGGCCATAAGGATCATCCAGTTCCAACCCCTGAGCTGGGCAGGGACGCCTTCCACTCGACCAGGTTGCTCAGAGCTCCATCCACCCAGGAATGCTGGCAGGGAGGGAGCTCTGTGCTGCTTCTCAGTGTGTGTGCACGTATGAACTCTCCACATTTTCCACACTTTCCTGCATTAATATCAACCATCACTTTAGTGTGACTTACTCCCTTTATCTATTTCCTCTTGTGAACTTAGTCAAGATGAATTTGAGATACTTTTGGGAGATCCTGGTACTTAGAGAACTGGTGTTGAGCACTTTGTGAAAATCAGTTTCCTTTGCCAATGCTAGTTATTAACACAAAGCTTGAGGCAGTGGAAAAGCTATCCAGGTATAAAAATCTAGGATGTTCCCTTCAAGGTTGATTCAGCAAGAAATCACTCTGAAAATCATCATATCAGCTGTATTAGGTAGGAACTGCAAAAAAAAGCTATTAAAAATGTGTTTGGATTATGAGTGTGTGTTTATACTTGTGGTGTATACCTATATATAAATACCTTACTTATGTTGTATATGGGAGAACAGCTGTTTGGTTTGATAATTATATTAAAAAGTAAATATATATATTTAATTTCTGATGCTGCTGAAGAATGTGCAAAGGTATTCAATAATTTCACTGGGCTTTGTAAAGAACTTAAACCTGGATGATTCATTGGTGTTATTTATTGCATTCAGAAAATGACATTTACCTGCTTATAAAGACTCTTCCTTCAACTTTTTAAAATCTATGTGCTAATCAGGCTTTTGGTTTCCATAACTTGCAAATCGGTAGAAAGCTACATGATTCACTTTGAGAATATTTTTGTTCTTTATTTTATTATATGAGACAGATCAATGCATCATTAGCTCATATTTGAAGAGAGCTTCTTTAGGAACTGCTTTTTATTTCAGTAAACATTGACGGTTTTGTTTCTTCAGCTCCCTGAAAAACCACTTTGTGTGTACTCATGTAAAGAATGCTCCTGCAAATGGTTGGCACAATCCTGTCCTCATTAAAGAGGAAATTGAGATTAAAAGAGAAACATGCCAGAGAATTATCTGTAAATAAAAGCACATTTAGCACTGTGCTTAAGCTGAGGGGGTACTCATGTCTCTTGGAAAATAATCTCTGTGCTCTTTGTATTGCACTTTTTAACAGCACAAACTTGTGTCTTTGTACTGTAATCAGAATTCTAATGTCTTTGCATCTTGTCATCTGGCCTCTGGAGTTGAGAATGATATAAACGGGATATAGCTGGTAAATGTCAGGGATGCTGACGAGATGTCAGCAGACCACAGCTGAGAGCTCTGGAATTCAAATCAAGAGAGGCTGATTCTTATCTCAAACGATGTGTTTGAGATCCCTCGCCCCTTCCCAAACTTTCTGGGGCTCCAGCACGGGAGGCTGAGGGTGCTGTAGGATTTTCCTCTGCTGTAAAGGCTGCAAACTCCTGGAAATTCAGCCCAGTCAGGATGAGAGTCTCTTAATTCAAGCACAAAGAAAACCAGGCAGGCACTTTCTTGTGAGCTTTGAATGTTATGAGTCGCTACTTCCTAGTGTTGTTCCACCTTCTGCACATTTAACCCGAGTCCAAAGGCACTGATGTGCTGTCCTGGTTTAAAAGTAGGTGGGAAATTGCCTTGCAGAGACACTAAATGCTATTTTAGGATTAAATCCCTTGAATACCTCAGCTTACTACACAGGTTACAGCAAGATGCTCAACTAATGAATCATCATTGAGCACTTGCATTTGCATAACGGAGGGAAGATGAGGCACCACACAGTGAGGGCAGCCTCTAATTTATGAACAGGAGACCAGATTCATTTTTTTACAACATTTTTTTTTCCATTTATGTTTTTATATGTCAATGTAAAAATGTTTCCATGGAGACTGTAAAGGTTTTTATTAAAAGGTCGATAATATACCTCCTACATAATAATTTAAGCAACTTGAGTGAAACCTTATGATCTTGTTTTTCGACATGTTCCAGTTGGCATTTTTTCCCCCATTGTAACCTTTGCCAGAAAAATGCAGCAAAACTGTAAAACCTGGGAATATGGCATTGTAGCAGTACATACATATAGATATAAAAATATTAATGTTTAGGGGTAAGAAATACATCAGCACGATAAAAGTAAGTTGGCTGGGTGCTGTGGCTACGTAATACTTGGTGTTAACATGTAGCATGTACTGCTTATGCTACACCAGCATATTTTGTGATATATAATCCAGTGTTTATCTATATTCAAATTAGAATCTATATTTTTACCCTACTCCCTGGGGATGTATTATTTAAACAATCTCAGTCACAAAAAATAAACGTAAGGACTAAAGCTAAAATAACTCTGAAGTATTTTTCCCAGTCCTGATTACACTGCACTCTCTGCTGTCTTAATATATCTTTAATTATTATAACTGATCTGAACACAAAAGGGACGGATTCTCAGCTGCAGGGAGCTGGCTTAGCTCCACAGAAAATTCCAGTGGAAGGGGGTTAACTTTCATCAGGAGTAAATCAGACCCAGCTTCATATTTCCTGTCCTATTTTGTCCCGTCCTTTGCATTTTGCTGGTCTGAGCCAAATGGTGAACAAACTCCCTGACCTCTGCTCTGTCAGGATTTACTCTGCTCTCTCTTTGATTTCTCCTGCTCTCTGGCTCTGGCGAGGAGGCACAAAAAGCTGCAGGCACCGGTTGTGCATCGTCACTCCCTTTGGTTCTCAGGCACAGCTGCAATGCAAGAGGAGAGCTGAGGGCTGTTGGTGCAGCAGAGGGGTGTGTGGAATATCTGTGCTCTGGGATAACACTCCTCCCAGAGAACATTTGCCCCGAGCAGTAGATGAGAACACCATAAACCGGAGCTGGCATCAACACTCCCGACCCCCCGCTGTCAACAGCACTTCCCTAAACCCCTTCCAGTGCCACTCGGAGAATAACAAACCCACTTCACCTTCCTGAAAGGCAACTCTGCAAGCAGAGGAAACTTCCCAGCATTTGCATAACCTTAATCTTCTGGTGAACATTTGCAGATTCTACACTCTTGCTTTCAGCAGCCAAGTAGCAAACGCAGGGCCTTTTAACTGTGTGCTTTTTGATTAACCAGTAGTATCTGGGAATAATAATTGGTCATGGCCATCCATCCTACAGGGTTGATTAACTGGGAATAAGCTGCACATTTTTTCCTTTTTTTTTTTTTTCCGTTTTTTTTTCTCTCTCTTCCCATTTTTTTATTTTTTTTTTAACTGTAAAGCTTTTCTGTGGTAATTCCACCATTCATTAGGATGGAGAAATTGGCTCCAAACCAAGTACATCTGCCAAAGCCATTATTTCCATCATCACACTCTGCATCAGTCTGCAGTGCAGCCTTGTAGGAAGACAATGTTCTGTCCCCTTGTGGTTCTTAAGTTATGGGTAAGGAGCTTACATATATTAAAAGGAGGGTCTTCACTTAGTCTCTTAATCTTTATGAGCACTAATAATAGTCAACTCCTTTTCCAAAATTTAGAAACACTTGCTTTCAGCGTAGAAGGGTTGCACATGTTAGAAGATAAGTCTCAGTTCAATGAGATTAGGAGCTCCATGTTTTTGTCAAATACCTACACAACTTAGGTTTTAAAAAGGGGCCTCTGTAGCTTTAATGCATACACTCGTCCCCCTATACTTACATTCTGTATCTTTAAGAGGATAATTGCTGAATTGAAATTTGAGAGTGTTATCTTAATAACCAATTACTCAAATAACTTTGAAATTGGCTTAAATTGGCTCGTCATGCTACATTTACCTGAATCTTTTTATGGGAAAGTTAGGAACAAAAAAAAAAAAAAAAAGAAAAAAAAATTCCTTTGGCAGCCTGATTTGTTTAGCATTGCTGGCGATTCCTGTTTGCAGCAGGGAGAGTGGCCCAGTGTAACCCCAGCACAGACCCCTTGCCCAGTCATCTCCGGTATGGTGGAGGAATGTGGTGGGAGGCCGGGATTCCTGGACCCTGCTGCCCGCTCACCCCACGGGCTCTGATCCCCCAAGGACCTGCCCAAACACTGCCTGCTGTGACCTCATGGCAGTTACAGCTTCCTCGGGAGGGGCAGAGGAGGGGCAGGCACTGATCTCTGCTCTGTGGGGAACAGGGACAGGACCCCAGGGAATGGCCTCCAGTTGTGTCAGGGGATGGGTTAAGCTGATATTAGAAAAAGGTTCTTCCCCCAGAGGGTGGTTGGGCACTGAACAGGCTCCCCAGGGCAGTGAGCACAGCACCAAGGCTGACAGAGCTCAAGAGGCATTTGGATGATACTCTGGGGCACAATAGTGGCATTTTGGGATGTCCTGTGCAGGGCCAGGAGCTGGACTTGATGATCCTTGTGGGTCCCTTCCAACTCAGTATATTCTGTGACTCTGTGCTCACTGCAACAAGAGAGGGATTTGGGGATGGGAGGATGGAGAAATTTGCCACCTCTTTGCAATGCACTTACAGCTCGTGAGCCAACAGTATGGAGAGGAGGAAATGGAGATATTTTCCAGCTCTGCTTATAATTCTTATTAAAAGTAGAGAAAATCAATATAATATTTTTAAAGACTTCATATATTTAGTAATATAGCTGGATAATATGGATATGGTTCATATGTTTAGTAATATGAGGTTCTTTGGGGGGGATGGCAGGTGTTACCCTGCATTCTTGCACTTATGTCCTTTTGTTTCCTGATACAAAATAGAAAAAAATAATAAAACTTCAGTAAACTCAAATGCCTTTCCTTAAAACTTTTCAGACAACTGAATTTCACAAACATTTGACTGTAGATTTGAATAGAACTCATTTACTCTGTGAGCAGGATCTCCAGTTGACAATGACTTTCCAGACTGGCCCATGTGTCTCATAGCTTGAAACTCAGAATTTACCTATTCAGATTCATTGTGTTATTCTGGAATACCTGAGTGTTTTACCCTGCTCTTGGAAGCACTGGATAAAAGATCATATTGCTTACAGCCAAAACAGAGGGCATTGCTGGTCATTAATGGATCGTGTTCTCCATGGCCTGGCTGCTGGGAGGTGGAGCAGCGTCTGGAATGTGATGGATCTGCAGACAAAGCAAAAAATCATTCTGAATCCTCTTTAGTTTTGCTGCATTACCAAATTTCAGACAAGGAGGGTCCACATGTAAAGAACAAAAATTCACAAAAGCGAGTCTGATTTAGGAGGAGTCAGAATAACAAATAAGGTGCTACATGTTGTGCTCTCTCCTGGACAAGTGGAGACTTATTCCAGAGAGCAGGAAAGATTGAAGGGAGCCCACTGGACCTCCTGAATTCCTGGTACCTTTGTCCTGATGTGCTGCCTTCACAGAGTGCTGTGAAAGAGCACATACTCTGAGGTTTTGGCTTTCTCCTTGATTTCTTTAAATTTTTTTGTTTTCATGATTGAGTCTTCCAGGTTAGAATATTCTTCCTCTCCTATTAAATGCTATTCCATTAAATGGAACACTGTGTTTTCATGTTAGATTATTCTGAATATTTGACCTTTGGATAATCCTAAAGTGGAACAACATTTCCCTGCAGTGTTAGTTTTACCAAGCATCTCAAAATGGAGATAGTTTACAATCAGAGTGAAGTTTGAGTTCTGTGAAAATAAGGCCTCATTTTTCTGAATGATGTGACAAGTAGGAATAAGGAGCAGCTCTAAAAAACCCGAATCTCCCACTTAATAATTTCAAATACATTTGTCCTCCAACTAAATAAGTAGTTTAAGGTTATTCCTTGTCCAGTTTTCTCCGTAGAATATCCAGATTATCATTCAACACCTGGGAATACCCAGGGATAAAATGAGATCTTTAACTGTTCATTTTACAATGTCTTCTCTATTCTTATCAACAGACCCAAACTCTGTCAGATGAGCTAAAATGCCCAAAGCAAGAGTTTGATGATCCAAGCTGTATTGGTTTTCATTGACTCTCAACCTTTGTGAGTATAACAATAGAAATATGTCTGCGAGACTTTTTGTTTTTCCTAACCTCTTTTTCTAATCCTCTCCTTCAAATCTTCCACAATTATCACTAAATTAAATACACTCATTCCAATACCAGGTTAAAATTCAGTTTTGGTTTGGAAGGGAACTTAAAAATCATCTCATTCCACCCCCTGCCGTGGGCAGGGACACCTTCCACTAGCCCAGGTTGCTCCAAGCCCCGTCCAACCTGGCCTTGGA
>JAWWLV010000180.1:34313268-34343183 GCA_035041135.1 Platyrinchus mystaceus | reverse complement strand
ACACCTTCCACTAGCCCAGGTTGCTCCAAGCCCCGTCCAACCTGGCCTTGGACACTTCCAGGGGTGGGGCAGCCACAGCTTCTCTGGACAACCAGTTCCAGCAATCTGGGACAAATCAAGTCTTATACCCTATAAATAATGACCCAACTTCAGCTGATTTTTGTGACATTTCAGCTATCTAGGTCCAAAAAGATTAATTATTAAATTCACCTATTTGTTCCAGACCCTACCCAAAATTTTCATCTTAGATTTGATCATTTCAAATACATCTACTCCAAAGTAAATATTTTCACAGCAACAAAATGTAAACACACATCTTGCCGTTTTGTGTGAGGGTAAAGAAAATCTTCCAATAAAGTCAACTAAATGTCCCAAGTTCAAGCCACAAAATGAGTCAGCCAACTTCCTACCCTTTTGAACCCTAAACACATCCTTAACTGAGAGCAGACATGGAATTTTCTCTCAAAATTATGCATGATGTTCATATTTCCTGATGGTTGTCCTTAGCCAAATTATCCATGTTTACAGGATTCAACAAGAAAATGTGGTGTTCAACCTATGGCCATCCCAAATTCCTTTCCCCGGTTCTTCTGGCCCCACCTGCACCTCCTACAGCACCTGAGGCTCTTCTGATCCCTTGACCACTCATTCCTGTTGCCCTTGTATTCTCCTACGCTGCTTTCTCATAAGCCACTGGAGAAGAGGTTGGGTTTTGAGAGGGAGATATTTTTGGCTCTGCAAAACACACACTTCTCTGATGATTTTCTGAATTGCCAAATGGCTCAGGGATGGAGAAAGAATGCACTTTTCCTGAACACTCTTTTTTACTTTTTAATAGAAAACAGGTTTTTATATGGGATCCAAAATGGAAGAGGAGAAATCTGAGATTTCTGCAGGCATTTAAGGACATATGTATAGGATTTAGGTGAGTATAAATTCAAGTGCATAAATGATAAATGAAACACCAGCCACAGAGTATTATTTATTTCTGCCAGTAGACTGTTCTACTCTGATTCTTCTTGGAGACCCTGGTCCTGGAGCTGCACCTGTGTCAGGTCTTAGAGGGAAGTGAAGCCAGGGTGACATGGCCTGTGGAGAAAAATGCTCCCTTTGTAGCTCCTGTCCTAGATTGGATTTGCTCCAGGAAATCCTCCTCTGGAGCAGGAGCTGTCCCAGCTTCATGCAGATAACACATTCACAGCAGTTCATCAGGTCTCATCGTCTGTAACACGAGGAGCTGAATTCCTGCTGGAAACACTGACTCCAATAACGGCACACAGAAATTCGGGACAACCCATGTGTTTTCAGAAATTCCCTTTTAACCAGGAATATACAAAGCACAAGCTCAAATAAGGAGTGCTTCCAAGGAAATTCATCAGCCACTGGCTACACAGATGCCTTCTCACAGATGTTGGGAAGAAATGCTCCTGGAAGCCAGTTGGACACGGGTCAGGCACCAGCTATCTACCCATGCTTCATGTGGCTGCATCTCTCTGCCCAGTCTGACAAAGATGACAGAAAAGAGAACTTTCATCATCAACCAAGATCTCAGGCTTCTGAGATTCCATCTCAGCTAGCCTTTCTCAGGCCTCAAAGTCCCTCCTAAGCTTCTCATGGAAAAATGGAATTCCAGAACAGCCCACGTGCACCTTTGACTTGTGATACAGACTATAAAAAGATCCCAAGCCTTGATCAAAACTGCAGCATAAAATCCTCCTTGCACAGCAAAAATGCTCATTGGAAACATATACAGGAGACTGCACTGTTCCCAACCTGCCCGAATTTCTGCCCCGGGTACCACCAGCCAGGAGGGGTGACCCCAGACCTATTTCTCCATGAGATGGGTGTCCCTTCCAGCCAAGGCCTTGATGACACGATTATGGTGCAGTTTCAGTTAAAGAAAATTGATAAATTCTCTTGTCCACATAAAAGAAGTCCATACCCCATTTAGCAGTGCAATTTGCCTACCCACCGTCACTAACATAAATCTCCTTTATTAACTGACTAATCTTCTTTCCTTCCCTCTTTTTCCTTCAGTCATACTTTCTTTAACCCTCCTTATATTAAGCATAAAGTACAAACCACAAAACTCCACTTCATTCTTTCTGCTCTCCCTAACTGCAGAAACAATGGTCTTTCATGAGAGCCAGGGCATTTTTCAAAGAGAGGAGGGGTTTTTTTGCCTTACCCAACCATCCACTGGACATTTCTGCTGCCACGTGTGGGCTTGGTCTTCCACACCATGAGAAAGATTTGCTCTTTGCAGTATTTCCCATCCAATTAGAAGCAGGAAATACTGGAAATCTTACAAAATTTTTTTTGTTTGCCTGCAAGATTTTCCATTCCAGCTTTCCAGACCCAAGGGGCTCTGGGAGCTGAGGCTGGATAACCACCCAAATCACTGGGCTCTCGCTCAAGCTGCAGCCATCTCAAGCCCATCATAGCTTGGCCACCTCTGCCCCAGCCACCTGCACCATTGTCACCTGCCTTCCACCACCTCTGTGGGTGTAAATTAGTCTTCCTACATGGCTGTGTGAAAGAGAAGTAAAGGGTTAAAAGAAACCTTATAAGCCAGCCTGGAAGAAGTACGAGGCATACAAGTCTTATGTAAATGTGCAATAAAAATGAGGAAAGGGAAAAAAAAATAATAACGTGAAGATGAGGGTGCTGTCTTTATTCCCAGTGTGGGCTAATAATTAGGGTGAGAATGTCATGCAATGAATTTAAAGCATCTCGTATTTGCTGTAGCCTTTGTTACTGTTTTTACCTCCTATTGGATTAACTTCCCTCCTAACCAATACAATATTTTTCAGCAATAAAGCATTCACTCAATATTCCTTTTCATAAAACCCTCCATGGCTGTAAGAAAACATAATTGGATGTGCACTATCCAGCTTGAGCTTCATAAACATTAAGTCCAACAACATGTTATAAATAATAGTGATACAGAAGATTAGCTCTATTAACCTCCTAACTGAGCTGGAAGCATTAGCCTCTTCCAGAAGAGCTACCGCTCCGCGATGCCGTGCAAAACTCGGTGTCTGCCTTTAATTTCCACCCTTGCTGCTGTTCCCACATCTGCCTTACAGACCTTCCATGCTTCTGGTCCTCTCCAGGTCAAAATGCACAGTGGCAGATTGGCATATTGAGCTATTAATACGTTGCTCTATGCGTTACAGATGTTGCATAAATGAACGGCGCTCTATCACTGCGCCTTGACACGGGGGCCCCCAGGGGTGGGAGGCTGAGACCCAGATCTGTCTACAACCTGCCTACTCTGGCAAAAAAAAAAAAGAGGGGAAAAAAAAAAAAAGAAAAGCAGAGTTGCCCCTTATTGCAGAATCACATTCCAGCTCGCAGAGTCAATTTTTCAGATGTTCTTGCTTTCCTGTTCCTTGTTCCTTCACTCAGACCTCATCTGGCCGCGGTGAAAAATGATGTGATGCAGTTTTTTATTCTGCACTTGACACCCTTATGGAAGGCAACGTGGCTCATTGATTCCAAACTCCTCAAAGGTCAAGGCACTAGGAACAAAGATTTTTTGGAAGCGGCCCAGGAAAAACTTTAAACCCAGGCCCTGTATACCCAGAAAAAACAAAACTGTTAATTGTTACCCCTTCTGTCGCTATTAAGCCTCGTATGAACACTGAACATATGTTCCCTGATCATGTACTTTTATATTAAAATGTTATTGAGTCACCAGGTGAAATGTGTATTAAGTGCACAGCTGAAAATAGACAGTAGGTTTAAATCTTGACAGCAAACAGCTGCAGAACTTCGAAAACTTAATTCAAATAATGTAATCAATAGGTTATGCTACAATTTCAAGTTTCCCCAAACACTTTCATATGAAAAAGGATATTAATTCATAGGAGATTAGTTCAGCTAAAAGATAGATTTTTCTCTGTCACCTCTAAAACACAGATAAAAAAAGAATTTGAGATGTTTTAAGAAGTGCAAAACATATTTTTCTGGTTTAGCACACCACAAAATCATGTGCTTTTTTATTCCACACTCTCTCACTCTTTCTCCAGTGCAGATTAATAATGATTACTCACTGCACTGTTTACTCATTCTGCAGCTGTACAGGTTTTGAAATGCTAATATGTGAATTATGTCCTCATTTTATCATAAAAATTGGAGAATGGGTCATATCCAAACAAAACAGAACGTAAGGAGAGAACCTGAGTTTATTCAGATACACATAAAACATGCCATGGCCATGGAACCTAAGGTGGATTAAAGCCACCGAAAATAAACAGGAATATTTGCATTTGAACCATTGGTTGGGTCCTTCCAGCTGATCCTTTGCAGGAAGTTGGATCTTTACAGAACCACAGACTGTTCTGGGTTGGAAGGAACCTTAAAGATCATCTCATTCCACCCCCTGCCATGGGCAGGGACATCTTCCACTATCCCAGGTTGCTCCAAGCCCTGTCCAACCTGGCCTTGAACACTTCCAGGGAAGGGCTTCTTCTCACTGCTATTGAGGCCATTGCCCATCCATACATCTTCAGAGTCACTCTGAGGGAAAATTGTCACCTTTTTGTGGCCACCAGGCTGTAGATGTTATTCCAGACTTTGTGTTGGTTGGAGAGCAGGTCAGGAACCACTGCAGGGGAAGGGGGTCCCAATCACAGGGAATTAATTGGTAGTTAATACATATCTGCACCCAGGATTTTGCTACATGGGAAACACCCACTATTTGAAGGGGCCTACATATGTTTAACATATATGAACCACTAAACTTATACATTATAGGGGTTTATGTCAAAATACACAGTGCTTTGGTGCAGCAGCATTTTCTGAATGTGGGAGCTCCCAGCACCTCCAGCACCTTCAGCAGCAGAAACTCTTGAAAATACCATTTTTCACAAAAAATCAGTGTTGTCAAAGGACTGTCTCAGCTCTCACATATGGCAGGGACTCTGTTATTTTTCTTTTCCTCTTTTTCACCTGGAAAAAGGTGAAAATCTATTTGGTTGCACATTAAATACATGGACACATGTTTGGTGTCTCTTCAATTAAGTGAATTTTCCAGGGTAACCATGTTTGTTCTCCTTCTCAGCCTCAATATTTTGTAGAGAGGTCTTTAACACTGCAAATCTGTTTCATAAGGAAAAATAGTCTCCCTAAAGAGGAGTCAAAAATCCTGAAGTCATACTGAAACGTGTTTATATTCATTCTTTTCTTTCATTACATAGAATTGCTCTAGTTTTAACTGAACCAAACCAAATGATTGTACTGGCATTCTGAGAGGGAAATTATTAAAATCTCCAGGAGTTTGTTTTAAGAAAGGGGGGTTTATATGATTTAGTTTTTACCCAGTCTCCAGCAGGTCTTCTGTTTGATTGTACAGGTTACATTAACATTTTAATGATTTTATTTCTATGTATTTACAGAAAGTTTTTTCATAGGAACTCAGGAAAGGGTCTCACAAGATTTAGAACTTGAATTCAGTGTGATTTGCTAGAAAATGTGAAAATTACTTCAGTGAGAAGTACTAGAAAGAGAGTCTTCTCAAGTTATTTTCAATTTGTGTGGATCCTGTTGATATAGATATGTATTTCCATGTGCAAAATGGTTAACAGCAAATTCTGACCCAAAGGATTTTTCTCCTGTACAGAAGGGTGTTAACCTGAGTTGTTTCTTGTTATTTTCCTTTAAAAAAATATACAGCCTATTATTGAATTGCAGAGAACACAGATTCTCAGTGTCCTTTGAGGTCTAACTCCATCTATTTCCTTGGTGTGACATTTGCTGGGGGTTAAGCAAACCCTGGCTTGGTTTTCTGGGGTAGTGCAGGAGAAGAGTTGAAAGTCCATCCGCACTGCTCACACGAAGGACTCCAGATTCCATTCCATGAACTGATTGCTCTTAAAAAAGACAACACTTCATGTTCATGTAGAACAAACCTTCCTGCCCTGGGAAATTTCTTCTTACGTGACAGGTAAATCAGATAGAGAAAACTCCACTTATTAATTATCAACTGGTGGGTCCTCATTACCAGATTACTTTTAATCTGCAAGCCAGGACAGCACAGGGAATGTACTTTTTTTCCCCTCTCTGTGCCTTGAATGATGATTTGTTGACTCTCTTTGATATCTGCAGGCATGGAGAAGTCGGCTGGGGGAGGTGGGGAGGCAGCTTTACCTCAGGGCCTTTTGCTCATGGGCAGGAGAACATTGCGGGGAGCCCAAAATTATCTGCACTCGTAAAAGGAAAAGGGATTATAGGGAACTGCAGCCCTTGCCTATTGCCAGTGCTGTGCTGCACTGAGAGAAAACTCCAGCAATTCTAATCCCAAAAAGGAGGATCTCTGCCAAATATCATCAGAAGGTGCTGTGGGGCTGGAAATTAGCCCTTCGTTAGAGATGTTGAGATTTCTCTCTTTGGAAGGGCAGTCTTCCAGCCCATGGAAATTCACGGGAGGTGAACAGGCAGGTAAAATCTGCCAAAAATTCTACGAGGTGGGCAAATTCAGCAAACTGCACTGGAAGTTGTTCCCAGGATGCCAAAAACTTCTTGCTTAGTGCCAAAGAGTTGCAGTTTGAATATCTCTTATATTTTTCGTGCTGCACTGTCTTAGCTGATAAGTCAAATACAATGTAGAAGATCTATTGCTCAACAGTATCTGTTGATTATTGATTTTTAAATACACATATGTACAAGTGTATATAAATATATATACATAAATATAGCTAAATTGGATTAGTTTGACCAATTTTTATAAATACATTTAGCTGATGCTTCAAAATAAAGTTACAGGTGTCTCTGAGTTACAATTGCTAAAACTATGTAAGAACTAAAAATTAACTTTTTAGAAACCACAGACAGAAATATAAGAAATTTAATGTCAGAGGCTTTTTGACACTTTTTTCCTTTTATATATTTCCTGAGATTAATACAGAACCAAGCTTGGGTTGGAAGCGCACTTAAAGATCGTCCAGCTCCACCTCCTGCCATGGGCAGAGACACCTTCTACTAGCCCAGGTTGCTCCAAGCCCCATCCAACCTGGCCTTGGACCCTTCCAGGGATGGGGCAGCCACAGCTTCTCTGGGCAACCTGTGCCAGGGCCTCCTCACCCTCACAGGGAAGAATTCCTTCCATATATCTATCCTAAATTTTCCCTCTTTCAGTTTGAATTAGGAAGTGTATATTTATCCTACTGGGATCCCTCAGATTATAGATTCCCATTTCCAGAATGGATACTCCTGAAAGGCAGCAGGAACTGGGAGCAGTTTGGGAGCATCATTTCAGAGCAACTGTGGAGCAGAGAGTTTTTTTGTTGAAATAGCTTAAAAACAGTTACCTGGAAACAGGTAACCAATAGTTATATGAGAACCCTGACCCACCTAGGGCATCATTGCACTGCAAAGGGGCAAAACCTGATTTGCAGCAGGGAAACAAAACCCTCTTGAACAATGAAGCTCCTCAATGAAGGGCACGATCCTAAACTCGGGTGTTTTATCCATTAAGAAACGCAACTGCAGAAAGGTTTGTACAAGGAATAGCTTCAGGCAGTATCACCTGAAACCCAAAAGGCTGGTCTGGAAAGAGGCAATGCTGACTCAATCTTTTCTCTTGGACCTGCAGGAAAGGCTCTGAACAATGTCCCAACTGTCTTAATGAGAATTTAGGTTTCTCACGGAGTTTTGAGTCAGGACTAGCTACTTAAAACTCCATTTAGAACCCAAAGCAGAGAGACTGATTTTCTGATGAAGCCCATGGGGACATTTTCTAACCAAGTTAAATGAAAAGGAAATAAATTTTGGAGGAAATTGAGAAAGAATCTTCTTTTACTTTTTTCTCCCCAGTTTGCTTTATATTTTTCTTTATCTTCCATGGTTACTTTTGCAAGCAACCATCCTCCCCATGCACAACAGCTCTGAGCTGTCTCCCACAGCTGGATGCAGCTCCACTAGTAGTTGCAAGCACTTCGTATCCCTTCTCCCACTGCTCTGATATTGGAAATATCTATGGATGTACCCCTTTCCTCAGAGCTCCTCTAATGCCAACCATCAGCTGGGTGAGGAGACTAAACCAGGAGGAAAAAAAGAAAAAAAAAAAAAAAAGAGGAATAAAAACAGCAGACCTGGGAATAGACACATTAAGCATTCTATTGTGCTTGCCCCAAAATTATATTCCTGGGAATTTACGCAACATTTTATTGCTTGCTGTATTTAAAAATATATACTTCATCCAACTCTTCTTTACACAGTGGTGATGCTAAACTTTTAGCATATTTTATGTGTTCAAATAAACCTGAGAGCATGGCTTGCAATGCTAAGGAAAAGGCAGCAATTTACTGGCAGAACTCGATTTCACACTTGTAGTCTTTACCCAGAGCCCAACGTTGTTCTGTTCGCTAATTGTAAACCTTGTCACTTTTCCAATGAGCACAGAAGTCTTATGTCACATCTGGGCTAAGGTTTAAACCAAGATGGAATATCACAGGTAGCCCTAAGAGTGAGAGTTCAGGGTCTGAAGGCATGACTAAACTTAAGAATTTCCAGTATCTAACAAAAATGTTTAGAAAGCATGAAACTGTCCATGGTTCAGGCCAGTGCTGGGGAGCAGAGAGAGAGAGGGGTAAGGATGTTGGCAGCCTGGTGTCCCCAGGAGCTGCTTCAGACTCCAGCTCCAGCATCTACAGCCTCTATAGTAACAATTTTCATAGAACCTTCCCTCCTCCAACAGAAATTTTGAGTTCAAAGAGGTGTCATCTCAATTTTCTTTCAGATATTGTTGTCGAGGAGTATTTCAAAATGTTTTTTAAGACCTCAGGGAAAGGATATCTTCTGACTCCTGTGGTCACTTGGCTGGGTACAGGCTTACCTGATCACCCTTCCAAATGGTCTAATCAGCCTCTCCATGTTTGTTTTGTTGTTTTGGTTTGGTTGTTGTTTTTTTTTTTTTCAGAAACATGATAAAATGCTGCCTTTCTGGGGGATTTCTGCTTGCAACGATGTTTGCTCTGTCTGTGCCTGGGAAAGATGGACCCTGTGGTCACCCCTGGAACCCAGACCCGGAGTCACACCAGGCACTGTCACATCTTCTGCAGGCACAGCCCACAAACCAAGTGGTCTGAGCCAAGCCATCTCAGAACTAGAAAAATGAACTTAATCTTGGGCTGTCAGCTCAAATTTTCCCCACAGTTTCACAGAGCAGCCTTATTTTCCCTTAGGAAAAAAACTGTGGGCTTCTAGCAAACCTTGGTAAGGAGTTATTTTGTTTGCTCTTGCAAGACTATCAACAAACCAAACCATGTAGGCTCGTCTTTAATTGTGAAACTTTTCCTATCATGCATTTTCCAGCTCCAGAGAAGCAAGGCCACTGTGTGTGAAATGTGAGGATTTGTAGGATTTGTCCTTAGGATGCCATTAACATCTCTGTAGATGTTTTAAGCTAAATAACTGCCACTGTGGCTGTAAACTGGCATAAGCCCTATGGAAAACCCCCAGACAGGAAGGAAACTTTCCACCTTTCACAAGGTGGTGTCTTCATGCCAGTGACGTGGTTTATCAATGGAAAGAGACAAGTGAGAGAAAGGGGAAAAATCCTCTGGCTGTCCTTCATCACACAACTCGTCCTGGAGCCTGGCCTGTAGTTGGACACAGAAAAGCTAACAAATACTGCTAAAGGTTGAGAAAACAAAGCCATAAACCACAGGCGTGACTTTTCCCCCTCTTGCATAGTCTGGTTGGATGACAGGATTGCTCTGGTGGTTGGGTTCAGCGTGACTGTGATGGGACATGGTGGGAAGAGAGCTTGTACCAGCACTGAAAACACAGCAAAGGCATTTCCAGGCTCGTCAGAAAAGCAGGACTTTTCTGGGTGCTGCATGAAACCAGGCATGGCAGAGGATGTACCAGATGGTCATTGAATGGTTTGGGTTGGAAGGGACTGTTAGAGGTCAACCACCCCAACCCTCCTGCAATGAACAGGGACATCTCCAACCAGATCAGGTCAAACTGGCAGAGGGAGCCTTGTGTGGCTTTTTCCTCTGTTTTGTGTGAAGACTGATGCAATCAGCCCTCAGCACAACCTCTGACCATGGCCATGGGTGGCTGCCCCTCCTTAACCACCAGGGTCAAACAGCTGTAGGTACAACCGAGTACCAAAACTTCACAACATGGTTTAGTGGCCATGGTGGTATTCAGACGAGGGTTGGACTTGATGATCTTGGAGGTCATTTCCAACTTCCCCTATGAGATAAGGCTAAGAAAAATGGTATTGTTCAGCCTGGACAAGAGAAAGCTTCAGGGTGACCTAATTGTGGCCTTCCAGCACCTACAGGAAAGATGGAGGGAGGCAATTAATGAGAGTCTGGAGCAGTAGGATAAGGGGAAATGGCTTCACACTGACAGAGAGTAGGTTTAGTTTGGAAAAAATTCTTGGCTGTGAGGGTGGGGAAGCCTTGGCACAGGTTGCCCAGAGAAGATGTGGCTGGCCCATCCCTGGAAGTGTTCAAGGCCATGTAGGATGGGGCTTGGAGCAACCTGAGATAGTGGAAGGAGTCCCTGCCCGTGGCAGGAGGTGGAGGTGGATGATCTTTAAGGTCCCTTCCAACCCTTAATATTCTATGATTCTATGATTTCATAAGTGAATCCAGGGCTGGGGTGGCTCCTTCCTCAGCTCCTGCCATCCGTGCTCATGGCTCTGGGTGCAGAGCAGCCATGACTGCGGCAGGAGAGAAAGTGTTCTACAAATATTTATGCTATCTCACTATAAAAGATATTTTGTTCCTGATAGTGCATGTTATCACTGTGGATATAGGCAGGTAAAGACAAAAATAATCATTTCTGGGAATTTAAGGGATTTCCATGTGAAGGCCACTTTCTGTTATAACACCAGAAGCTTTTACAGCTGCCTGAAGGAATTAGTGGCCTTTATTTGGTACAGTCCACAAGAGCAGCTAAGGAAGTAAAATGAAGGTATTTCTCCTGTGGATCTTCCTATAGGTGTTTCTGAAGAGCAACATACCAAATATATAGTTTTACCTGGACAAATCCACCAACTCCTTGCATTGGAAAGACTTGAGGGGTGGGTGGAAGGCAATTGTCCTGTTCAGGCTCGCCAGAACATCTCTGATCAAAAAGCATTTTGGAGTTTCTAGTATCACCTAACAGTAAAAACAGTTTTAGCACTGCTGACACAATTTTAGCATCTTAAACACCTTTGTGCTGTGTAGCTTACACTGTATAACCACATTTCCTTTCAGAGTGCTCCACCAAGTCACTAAAGGGCTGACTTTAATTAAGAGCGAGTTCAGAAATACAATTATATATGAAGGTGCATGGAAGACAGAGAGCAAAGATGCAGAAAGTTCAAGGCCCACGTGCTGGTGCTGGAAGATGAGCAGAGATTTGCTGCAGGCAGGTATTAGTTTTCATGAAAGTGCTGGAGAAATCCCTGAGGCTGTCGGGGAGCTTGTACTGGAAAGGAGCTGAAGTTACAGCAGGAGAAAAACTTCTGATATGGGATTTTGAAGC
Source organism: Platyrinchus mystaceus (assembly GCA_035041135.1). Taxonomy (NCBI): domain Eukaryota; kingdom Metazoa; phylum Chordata; class Aves; order Passeriformes; family Tyrannidae; genus Platyrinchus; species Platyrinchus mystaceus. The sequence continues at coordinate 34,331,687 of JAWWLV010000180.1, read as the reverse complement.
AGATCAGCTTCCTCAGGCTGGTGCCCTGCTATCACTTTCCAAATTGGGTACCATATCTCAGTATCTAAATGCCTTAATTGTTTTCCCAGGGAAGGTAACAGAAGGTAATCAGTACATCCAACTGCACAAACCTGATGTTATCTTTATTAAAACAAGCTACAAAATTACCTATATTTTATGCCTGGGAAGATTTTTTGACATATTCAGAGATGAGCACGTGTTTAAATAATCATTTAGAAAAAAGTAAACCTCAGAATATCAGAAAAGTCACTTGCTTTTTAAATTATTACTTCTAAGCACCACTAAGAAAACTACAGCCCAGAAATCAACTTTTCAGTGTTGATACTGAATCCTGAAGGAATTATTCAGGTTAAAAATGATCACACTGATGATGAACAATATTAACCATAAAGAAACCTCCGTCCTTTGTGCATTTAGCGACGGGCTCACATTTTCCCCTCTGCAGATGTTACAATGAGGGTGTCAACACTTTGATTTCTTTGTCTGTACATTTAGAATTATGGCTGCTCCATGAATTGCTAACGTGCTCAGAAGACGTGGGCCCAGCTGCAGTGCACATGAGTTCAAGCTCCTGCCCGGGCCTCATGTTTCACCATGACCTCAGTTTCCTGTGCTGAATGGGAACCAACGCGAGCGAGCACTTGTAAAACTGTTTTTGAAGAGTGAAGTTATGAAGAGGTGCTGCAGTGTCAAACATCTGTTTCATCCATTACACTCAAATAGCAGCGGTGACTGTACAGTAGGGCAAGAGCCCTCATTAAATTAAAATCCTCTTGTGGCTGCGCTTTCCTGACTCTCTTGAGCCGCCTTGGCTCTTGTGCCAATTTGAACCGTGAAAAAAGAAGCTAAAAAAAGAGAACAGAAATTTTGCTTATTCTGAGATAGCTCCTCACTCCATAAGTAATTAGGAGTTTCTTACACTTTTGCAGGATTTTTTTTTAGGGTAAGAAACATGTGGTTTCATCGGTTAATTAATATTTGTGAATGCTCGTGGCCAAAACTGGAATTTCAATTTTTGGTTAAAGTAATAGTGGGAGAAAATAACAAACATTTTTTGGGGTTTTTTGTTGGTTTTTTTTTTTTTAGAAAGCTGTGCAGTTTACAGATGTATAAGTGCTGAAATTCTATACTTGTGATTTCTGAAACCCAATAGAGTTAATTACATTAAGATAAATCCTGTAACTGCACCGCATATCTCTTGTCAGATTTGGCATGTACGTTAATTACCTAAGGAAAAATACATGTTGGTTTAATGGGATGGTTGCTCGTTGTGATAAAATATAAATTGTATTCCAGACAAGATATGTAGTGCAAAATAAGCAAAATCTTAAAACCAGAGACCTATTTATAGCCGGGAGGGGTGTGGGGGTCTGGGAACAAACATATCAAACTAGGCAGGCTGAGAAAATGTTGAGAGGCTGCAAAGTTGTTCACCTGGGGGTTATCAGTTCAAATATTGCCGGGGTTAGTCATGTTCACCAGAAACTGGTACCACCTGATGGATCTGGAGTGACTGGAATGGAATAGGTGTCCAAAATCCATCCCTACAGCCACTGGCACTATCACTGCTGCTCCCATATCAGTATGTGGTCCTTCCCACCCCAACGATCCTCCCTGTTCACTCCAGTCCCTGTTCAGGCTACATGAATCCATTGGAGCAAATCTTTGGCCCAGTCTCTCAACAGCTGGTTGAGAGACCACCATCAGACCACCTGTGTTGGGTCCTCTGTCTTTCTTTCAGCTATGGATCACAGAATCACAGAATATGCCGAGCTGGAAGGGACCCACAAGGATCATGGAGTCAAACCCTTAGCCCTGCACAGGACCATCCCCAAGAATCACACCATGTGCCTGAGAGTGTTGTCCAAACTCATCTTGAGCTCTGTCAGGTGCTGTGCCCACTGCCCTGGGGAGCCTGTTCAGTGCCCAACCACCCTCTGGAGGAAGAACATTTTTCTAATACCCACCCTAACCCTCCTCTGACACAACTTCAGGCCATTCCCTGGGGAATGTGGGAGATGTAGGAAAGAAAATGAATATGAGAAAGATAGATGTGTAGGAGCAAATCAAAACACTACACAGGGGTTTAAGAAGACAAATGGAGGGACTGCTGGTCCCTTTTGATCCTGGAATTGTTTTGGTGAGGAAAACTGAAGCTTTTGAGCTAAAAGACATCAGGAAGAATGACCAGCATGTTCAAATGAGCCAAACTGAATGCTGTCCAACCTATTTTACCTCCCAGATGTGTTGTATCACCCATCCTAATTATGTTGGATTTAAAGCCATGCTAATATGGCAATATTGCCCTTGGACCCTGTGCATCCCCAGCACTCTTCCCTTCCTTTCACTCTCCACAGGCAGAGGAACATACAGTTCTTTATCACAAAATCCTTATCAAAATACCAACTCTCCTGTGTGTTTCAAAGGATCTTTAACCCCTGATAGAGATCTGGCAACCCACCCCTCTGCAAAATGCTCTGCACCAGCTTAAACAGTTCAATTTCTTGACCCAACAACATGCTGGAAGGAAAAGGACTGTTTTCCATTTAGTGGCCAAAATACTTTACAGGTTTCTACAGGTTCATCCATAAGCTCCATAAACATGCAGTGCAGTTGTACGTCCACACAGCCAGGGGAAAAAAAAATAAATTAAAGGAGGTTTGATTTTAGTGGACTGTATGTCACATAATACAATATAATCTCTTCAGAATCAGCATAGGATTTCAGGAATCTGGTTCAGCTGGAAAAGTAGCCTCTGGAAAAAAAATAGAGATGATTTTGTGGCTGCAGTTAATGACATAAACAAAAAGAATCATGTTGTGAAAAAATATTTGGCTACAAAATATGATAAATACCATATACTCCCTGCATGGATGTGGAAGTCATGGGATTCAGACAGAGCAGGGCACAAACATAAAGTTAACAAATGGAATGGTGGCTGAAAATTCCAGCAGCCTTCCTGCTGGTTTGCTGGTGAAGATGGCCCACAAAGCAGAGTTCAGTCTTTGAACTTCTCTGTAAACTCATTCCTTTAGTGTAGATACAGACTGAAGTCTTACGGTTGGAACGTGCACCATGAAAGAGAGAGACAACAAAATTGCTCAGTTTTTCAAAGTGATTTAGGGATTTACACATCTTCTGGTGCAAACTGGAATCATTCCACTCACTGACTGGTTTGACTAGAAATCCTGGAAAAGAATAAGCAAAATACAAACAATGAAGCAAAAAACTAGAAATTCTTGGCACTTGGGGATTTGTGTTGGCCAAATGACGAGACTGAATCCCAGAATCTCTGTTTGGAGAGGATATGAAGTCATTGTTCAAATGTGCACATAAACTGGATCTAGAGGGATAAGATTTAAAAAAATTTACAGAGTTCAATCTCGTAAAACTATCAATTATACAAGACTGTTTGTGTCCGTTTCTGTGAATTTTTCTGTAGAACACATGTTTCCCTTTACTTCTGGGTAGACCATGGAGCTGGCAGAGAAACTGGTAGGCTACTAAAAACAAGGGGCCAAAGATCTGCTTAGTAAACATTTTGTGGCTTCATTCACAGAGCAGTTACTGTAGGAGGAGTGGGATTGGCTGTTGTCAAATAGGTGCACAGATCAAGTTTATGAATCCATCTGCATTTTGCAGATGAATCCTTTTGCCATTCTTTGAAAGCAATGCTTTGAGTCTCAGGAAAGTGGATTTTCTTCTTCTGGGACCATGCAGCATCTCTGCTTTTAAGATACTTAATTTAATTTAAGTTAGATGAGATAAATGCAGGCTGAAGTGTGCTCTGGGTGAAGCATTTTACTGCACTTTGACAGGGACATGATTTCTATTTTATATTTCTTTGCTTAGACTGAAAAAAACTTAACAAACACCAAAATTTAAAGATTTTGCTGATTTCCCAATATTCTGTACAATCACCAAAGCATAAAGCAAGGTTAAACTCAAAAGACGTGGAATCCAAGATATGGAATCCAGCATTTTCCAAGGTTGGACATGGTGAGCTGCTCACTGGATGGTGTGTGACATTCCTGGTATTGTCGGAGATGAACTGGTGAGTGTCAGAATTCCATTAAATTTTGGTTTAAATAATACAAAATCATTGTGATGTGGTACAGTTTATATGTCTCCCTCATAGTATAATTTTGTTCCACCCCTCTGCCATGGGCAGGGACACCTTCCACTGGATCAGGTTGCTCCAAGCCCTGTTCAACCTGGCCTTGAAGACTTCCAGGGATGGGGAATTGAGCAACCTGCTCTGGTGGGAGATCATCTCTACCTTTTGAGTGATCTAGTTTAATTTTCTGGAAAGTGGGATATTATAGGATGGTGCTTTCAGGGCTCTGTTCTTCCTGGAGGTTCACGGTTGTTTGCTTGGCCTTTTTGTGCCGATTCAACATCTCTGAATGTTCCCCAAGCTCTTCTTTCTGCTAGAAATAAATCAGAAATTTTAAAAAAAAGTTTCAAACTGGATCATGGTGTTCTTAATACCACACTTGACTCCACCAGCAGTACTGTTGGACCTTGTTAAAGCAAGTTTACAATCGTCTGCTACCCTAAAACATTAAATCCAGTGATTTCTTCTGACTCTTTTCTCACAGTAAGCTTTAGGAAAGTGTCCGAAATTTCAAACAGTAAAAACAGTCTAATAAAAGAAGTTTATGTATGTGGAGAAGTCTGTTAGCTTGAATTTGCTGAGGAATTACCCTTCTCCCTAAAGCTTACTCCTGCATCCAATAGATTACCAGATAGCTGAATTTGGAGATGAGTTTGCAGGATAGAGCTGATGGATAGTCAATGTTCTGTTCAATCTGGTGTGTTTCTACCACAAAATATTCAATTACATTGGAATACTTTTTCCATGATCAGTAGGATGTAGTCATGGGCACGTTTCAAAAGGCAGAGTGGTTTTGTTGCCTGAACTATGCTCCTCAAAAAAAGAAAACCAGAAGAAATAAGAGTTTTGTCCCAAGTCTATCAAACCTCTTCACTGTGCCAAATTGGGTTGGAAATTCATGAGAACATCTCTCCTGTGAGAATTCTGGTGCTTCCTGCTCCAGCCTATGCTGTAAAAGCACTCACACAGCTTTTCATGTGGTATTTCAACACTCCTCCTGCCATGCTCGGCCGGGAGTCAGCGGCACAGAGATGCTCAAAAGCACAAACCACCAAAGAGGATGGAAAGAAACACGGGGGTTCCTTGTCCAGGTTGTTTTATTTATTGCTTCATTTGCATTTTTGCTAAGATAGCAGGAAATACTCTGGGTTTGAATGCTAAGTGGCAATACCATTGTTTCAATTCCACTGCTCTTTTTCTTTGCCAGAAACCCAGGCACAAAAACCCCTGGACACAGTTGCTCCTGGGGCACATCCTGGATGCCTCTCCCCAACAGCAAACTCATAGGCTAAAAAACAGCGGGAAATCCTCCAGATTAATTCACAGCACAGGAAAAGTTGACCTCAATCCCAGCCCTTCATTCCCATGGTTTTTAAGATCACGTGTGGTTTTTTGTGCAACCACAGACAGGATCGGGTTGGTGGCACAGAGCAGAAAAGGCGACAGGATCCCCCTCAGCTGCCAGAGATGGAAGAGAAAAGGTCCCGTGCAGCCAGAGGAGAAGCCAGCAAAATGAAAGGTTAGCAATTTGTCAGGTTAAACAAACCTCTCAGAGTTTCCCATTTGTTATTTGAACACTTGACAAGTTATGGAAAAGCATTTTAATTAACAACTCCCAGATTTTATAACAGAAATCAATGAGGTGCACGTATTTCTTTAAGTGATGTCCAGAGTTTTTCTCCAAAGTTAGACTTTGACAGGTTTCCATTAAGTTTATTGACTTGAGAAGATGTGATTGTGTTTTAATATGAAGAATTAATAAAAGATTTCTGAACTTATATTTATATAACCCAGTACAAAAGGGTCAGTGTATTTCCCACTCTGATTTTCTTCACAGTTTAGATTTAAACGAATTTGATTCTTCAAGGAAAAGCATTATGACATAAAGGCATAACCCCCATACTCTTTGCCTCCCAACACCCTCATTCACTGGAAAAAAAAAAAAAAGAGGGGAAAAAAGAGAAGGAAAAGGGAAAAGTAAAACTTACACTATCTTAATTTATATTGACTTCATTATTCTCTAGATAAAAGGCTACTCAACATAAATGAGGACGCTGAGTTCAAACTTTTAAAGAATTCACATATTTACATCAATTTTTAAAAGGTTTTATAACTAATGAACTCAGATTTCTTTTGGCATGGCATAAAATCCATTTGTACAGTTTTTAATTAAGAATGCAGCCTACGCAATTAAAATTAAGGGTAGAGACTTCATCAGATGTCCTGTGAGAACCGCAGTCGAAAAAATTATGTTAATGCTGGATGTCCTAAAAGCATTCTCTGAATGTTGGAAACACTTTGTGAGGAATTATTTCTGCTATACAATACAGATTTATTTAAAGTTGAAAATTAGGAGCTTTTAAATTTGGCGTGTTAGGACCTTATTTATCACCAATGGCTTTGGCATTTGTGATAGAGCTTTCAAAGCTGATGGGATAATTTAAAACTGCCTGAATGTTCCTAAAAATTCATATCTGTGTATAAATGTATATATATACACACACATGTATAGAGAGACTGAGACAAGCACACAATCTATAATGCAAATAATGCAGAAGTAGCCGAGGGAATTCCTAATGCAAATTTTAATATTTAAAGTGACAAGAGCCATTATTGGGAATATTAAGACCCTTCTTTGTTGAAATGATTAAAATTCCATTTGAAATAATGAATGAAATGCACACAGGAAAATTATAAATAACTAATTTAAAAGTTGTTTAGGTTGTACAGAAAATTAAGTTTGATGTAATTGTAAGGTGTTAAATGAGCTCCCTAGAAAACAATTTTCTCTTTAGGAAGTGATGCAGTGTGATCAATAGTGGGGTGGGTTTTCCCATATTCAACTCTGGAAACAATTCCTTCACAATTCCTGACTGTAACTAGGTTTTTCAGTGTGGGAGATACTCAGAGAGGAATACTGGTAGTGAGCTGAGAGAGCGTGTGAGTGAGATGATACCAAGACAAAACAAAGACATGTGATCCACTGCTCTGTAATATTGGCCTCTTCCTTCACATTGGGGGCAGAGATTTTCTTTCTTCCCTTTTTCTTTTTTCGCTTTTTCCTTTCAACATGGCTTAATGCAATAAAAATGTTTTATATTTAGAAGAGTAACAAGGGAGCTGAGGCTTAGCTTTGGAAGGCGAGCCAAATTTCATAAGGATTTTAAAGTGTAGAATAAGAAGGTTTGGCTCACAGGAGAAGTCATTTCCAAGCCAAAGACCTGACTTGAATAAATGTGCAAAGAAGAGAGGGGGAGACAGGTTTTGGGGAGGGAAGAGGTCGTGGTGATGGATGCAAACCAGGCGGGATGGAGCGTAGGATGTGATGACCATGACTCATGATGGAGAGCTGTTGGACACACTGGGATGGGCAACCACTCACTGCGCAGTGATCACATGAAGAGTATTTTATAAAACAAACTTATTAAGGCTGAAATCCATGGTTTTTAATACTTAAACTCAACAGGTTTTAAAACATGGATGTAGAGTAGAATAAGGTTCTTTTCATTCAAGTGAGAGGTCACCAAAATTCAGCTGCGGTTCTCAGGTTGATGAGCTTTGTAGTCTCAGCTCTGTTACTCATAGGCAGTAGAGCTCATAAAAAACCCCAGTTTTAATCTTTTTTAGCTATCAGACATTAGTCAAAAAGGGAAAAAGATGCTCACAGCTGAGTTATAGGTGGCTCTTATCTTTGGAGAGGCCAGTCAGCAGCTCCCAGCTAAATCATAAATAGCGCAACACTTACATAGCACCCACCACGGAGGTAATTCTCCTCTAATTTACATTGGGTTTACATCATTTTAGCTTTTCCATTTTCAGTGGAGCTGCTGGAGATTTACTTGCTTATGAATCAGAGCAGAATCAGGCCCCCAAATAGCTGCATATGGCCAAAGATAACATTCTGGCCACAAACCTAATTTTTGTTCTTTCCTCCACCCACAAGCCAATAAAATTACACAAGACCTGGACCTGAGAGGCCCCCAGATCCGGGCCAAAAATAAATACAAAAATACAATAAAATTTTAATGTGGAGGCCTCGTGCAATCTTTAACTAGTGCAATATTTAACTGTATGAACAAAAGATGAAACAGCAGCCAAGAAATACATTTCACCTATAATTCCATAAGAACATAGGAAGAAAGAGCAAGGAAAAGGAGGAAAAATCCTTCCATAAAATTATAGTAATACTCAGGAACTTTAAAATACCCATAAAATTACAGTACTAAATTATTAGTGCCCATTTTAGATATTCTTTAAGTTTCTCAGAAGCATTTGATGAAAGGCTGTCAAGAGTTTCAAAATGAGGGGAATAAAGTGAGGCCAAGGAAAAAGAACTATTAAGAATATTAAAAGCAACGTGCCTGATCCACTGGTGCCAGTGCCTGGAAAGCCAAAGGAGGCATGTCTCAGCCCCCAGGAACATCTTGTCCTGACAGCAACATCACACCACCACTGGGACTTGCTGCAGTGACTGCAGGAACCCATTCCCATGGGTGATCCCTCCAGGAGATGGTGTTGGGAGGGATGTGTGGCTCCTGTGGTCACACCAATGCAGTGGCTTTGCTGAGTCAATGCCCAAAGAAAGAAAGGATAAAAAATCCTCTAGTCGCAATCCAGCGTTTCAAGCACCGTGAGTATCTTAATGAAGCCTGAACTGCCAAATCAACCCAACCCAACCAAACCATGGGGAGAGAAACACAGGCCAACCAGTACTGCAGTGACATCTTACTCCAAAAATCTGCACTGTTGGTCCTTCAGGCATTCCTGGCTTGCCCAGAGCTGGGTGAAAGTCTGAGAATTTCAGAAAAGAAGAAATGCAGTACAGAAAAAGCCTGGGGTTGATAAGGAAAATGCAGAATTAGGTCTTTTTCTTTCTAATTAAGACTGTAGGAGTTGCCACCAAACTGAAAGGGTTATTGGCCTTATCAGGGCCAACCCAGTTTCTCCAAAGGAGTGAGCAGGTCCACTGTGATTTGACTTCAGGAAAATTCCCTGCAAAACTGCAAGAGTCAGAGCTTGTGTCATAAATATACGAACTTAATGTAATGATTTATAATTTATATGGCTGGACATCTATTCTGACTCTTCTTAAGATCTTCCCCTCGTTTGGCAAAATACCAGAGCTTGTGGGGATTTTTTTAGTAGGATTTTAAGCAGATGCTTAAAACTATATTGAGCACTTGTTGATAGAAGCACTTGAATTACTCCTGTCTGATAATGTGAATATTAAAAAATGTTTATTTTTACCCACAGACTTTTAATTGTCAAGTTGAGTTTGGAGTTTTGATATAATCTATTCACAGATAGATTAAAAAAGACTTTTTATCATGAGTGATAGGGTTTCATTTTAGAATTGCTGAATGTGCCATGAGTTTGGACAAACACCCCTTCTGTGAGTGTTTGGATAGGAAGGACATTGCACTGGGATTTGTATTTTATATCAAATTTACCTTTGGCTAGATGGACCTTTCCTTGTGTCTCAGTTTCTGCAGCTGTATCATGGAGCAGACACCCCTGGAAAAGTGCTGTGAGGACTGGGATGAGCTGTTTCATGTAGCACTGGGTGTTATTATCTTCTGCTCAGCCTCAGGTGAATTTTTTTCCCAGGGTTATTAGGTAATTGATAATCCCTCAGACAGAAACAGAGGAATGAAAAAGCAGTAGGCAGAGAGGCTGTTTCTCTGGATTTGTTTTCCTATGTTTAGCTTGTAATCTGTGTTTGGAAGTAAATGTACTGTTGAAAACAAGAGAGGATTGGAAAGCAGTGAATGCTAAAGGTGACTGTGTGCACTCCTGAAAGAGATATAGTGCAGACGGAGCAGTCACAGACTGTGCCATCAATTCCCTCTAAACCATGACCTGGAGAAATCACCTTCCAGTTGACAGGGGCTTAGGCAATATTTCAGAATCTGGTCAAGATTTTACAACACCAGATACTGTTTCATTCTCCGGGCTTTCTCTGACCAAAGAATTTTTTACTGGGGCAAACTGTCAAGTATGCGGCGGTTTTGTAAAGCAGGACTGCGAGCCAAGGAAAACTCGGCCCAGAACACCACATTTATTGATAAAGGGCCTGCACAGCAATAACGAGATGGACAAACGCTGTAAAAAATGGCTGGGGAGGGTGGAGGGAGATGGGGAAGGGGCTTTGTCAGGGCTGGTGCTGCTCAGCTTCCCAGCCAGGACTGGGACTCGGGCCACAAAGTCCTGCCTTGGCTTCAGAAATCTGCCGGTGCTTTGGCATAAAATCATAAATCAGCGCAGATGCAAGTTTGCTCGAAGACTTTTCCCATGCTGGAGAATTTTTATGCTCTCTGCCAAAGCCTGTGTTGCAACCTTTGGCATGCAAGTGTTGTAAGGTTGTTTTGTTTTGTTTTGTTTTTTATAAAACTCTGTGATAATCGTGAGCCAGATCTCATAGTGTAGCAATCTTGTGGTGCTTCAAGTTTAGTCATTCAGCAAAAGTTCTGCATTTCTTCTCCTGGTTAAATGAAATGCCTCCATTTTTCTTAATTGTTTCTGACATTTCACCCATTATTCCCTGAGCCTCTTCAAAGGACATAAATAACTCGTAATTCTCTTAGAAAGCAAATGCGAGCTGAGGAAATATAAACACCATGTCAGTCCCTAAAATAGGGATGGTGGGGTGTGCAAGGAGCAAAGCAAAGAGACATCAAAAAATACATATTTGCTACGGTTGGAGTGGCAACTAAAAGAGTTGGGCAGATTCCTCCTCTTCCAGATATCCAGAACTAAACATCAGGAGCAATTAAAAAACTGTGGTCTTTTGTAAATTACTCCCAGAAGAAATCTTGGAAATCTTTCATTTTAGTCATTTCGGTCCAGTGAACCATAAAGCCATTATGAATGAACAAAAATACTAGAGAGAAAATTGAAATACAACAGTAATTAACAATATGAATATATCAAAATCCAACCCAACGGGCAGGATGGGGCCATCAGACGTTTTAACACGGAGTTGAGTGATGGGCAGGTAGGGCACCTTTGATGTCACTTTTCCACCAAGGAGTGACTGAAAGATGAGCAGTTGCTCCTGATAGAGGGATGTTCTCATCATTTCTGTCTAAAAACCTTCTATTCAAGGTGCCCATCTTGTTTACCTTCGAATAATAAGTAATAATTCTCATTTTAGGATCTTCTTTCCTGTTGCCATATGCTAAATGTCAACAAAGGATTATAGGAAAAATCATTGGAAATGTGCAGCTATCACAAATAGAGATTTCCCTCTGGGTTCTCTAATACTTTACAGACAAATGTTAAAGATTTATTGCACATGAACATCAAACATGGTTTTACTACAGTTCTCATTTGGATCAAATTGACACATTTTACATTCATTTTAGCCTAATGAGATTCTTTCACTACACATTATATTCCAAGTGACCTCGTACATGAAATTTGTGGCATGGAACAAACCCACTGGTATAACAAAGCCCTTTTCAAACCAACTTTTGGACTTTTTAGGAAAGAAAGAGTTTAGCAAGGTCATGAGTCTTGAACATGCATTTATTCATCAGCACTCAGGGAAAAAATAACACAAATACTGTGTAGATTATCACGTTTTGCCAAATTCTCGTTTTCAGTGTTCACACTTCAGGAGCCTTTTGAACTCTGATTACAATCAGAATATTCAACAGTTTGGGTATAGTCCAGATATTTATATTTATACCTGAAATATCAATTTCTGCAGAATTCCTAGAAGAATTTTGCCTCTGGGGACCAGAATCAGGCCACAAATAACTGACTGAATCCCGGCTGCTGGAATCTGACTTCTGATAGCAGTTCACTCCAGAAACCTTCCCGACAGTTTTACACAATGCAATATTTGCTTTTGCATGTTATTCAGTGACTTTTTTCTTAAAAAACAAACAAAATCAACAAAACCAGAGAAAAATGTGTCCTGGAAAGTAAATTTTTTTGGCTTATCAAAGCAATTAGTAATGGAATGTAAGTTTTTAACACTGTGCTGCAATGTTGTACCAGGAAAAGGTTGCAGATGACCTTGAAAGGAGGTGAAAGGAAACTAGAAAATGTTAATTAAAATTATTAGTGCTGTTTGAGGTGCTTATCTTGTTTACTGCTAAGGTGTTGCTCCCTTCTGCATAATTAGGGGTAATTTTACTTACTTTCAAGTCTGTAATTTTAAATATCACAAAGTTTTATCTTCCAACAAGAAGTAATTCATTATTGGTTTGTATGTAACTGCTTGATGTTTTAATCAATATATGCAACTTCCACAAAGTCTGTTAGAATTTGTCAGGAGGTTTTTATACATCCTTTATAGTGCAGGATTAGGCATGGAATATGAAGCTGAAATCCCATTTAGTAATGAAATTTAAACATAATTCTGTGTTTATGATGTGAAGATATATTTTTACTTGATCTGTCTTTTTACATTTCCCTTTATCCATGATTATTGGAGGACAATGATATCTGGAAAACAAACCACAGTGAAGTTAAATCCATTTGAACACAAAGAGTTACTGTCAGTTAATCCTAATAGAGACAATACCGATTTTTTAACTAAACTGCTTAAGAAATGAATATGTCTTGCATGCTTTCAATTTGTTTTAAATCCTAATATGCAGAGCTCTTTGCTGTTGTCTAATATTTGCATAAAATATTTAATCTTGTACTTTAAATTAATGATATTAAAGGTCTAAATGTTTGAAAAATGTTGTTGTCAGAACAATGTAATCTTTTCTCTCCAGACTTCTTCATATAATTGTGATGCCCTTATCCTAATATACTTGTAACCTTCCTCCTCATTGTCCTGTGCTCAGTGTTCTTTTCCAGGACATTCTTCATTTAGTGATTTCTACACTTTATTTTCTTTAGTATTAAGAAGTGGGGTGGGGAACTTCCTCTGCTCGTCGGGACACACGGCAGAATGAAATATTCCCAAAATATTCCATGAGTTAAGTTACCCATATTTCACATGAGTAAGGGGCATTTTTAATTTTGCCTGCTGTAACAGTTGTGATAAAAATATCACTGCTCTTTTATCTTCAGCAGAGCAATTAAAGACATGCAGGGTAGTTGAAACCCCGTAATTTTTAACCACTGGCATAGGAGGTAGAAAGAAGCATCCCATTGCCATGAGGCTTTAATTAAACCATAAAAAAATTGGAAAATGTCTTCAGGAGTACATATTAAAATAGGCAAAGAGCTTCAATTCATTTTCTTAAATTTACTGAATATTGAGTAGGTTGAAAGTTTGCTGATTTAATTTAATAAGAAATTAATGTAGAAGTTGTATAAGGGAATATACCCATTTTTGTTGTGTTTGCCCCAAATAAGTCAACGATGCCTACTAGGGGGTTATGCTGAAGTGGTAAAATTAGGTTACTAATTAATTAAACAAGTCAAAGGCAGCGTGTGCTCTGTGAAATACATGAGGGTGTCCAGGGACCGTGTCACTGCCATGGGGCACGGTCAGGCTCGTGGCTCCATCACCTGTCTGGAGCAAGGCAAAGAGCCTTGACAATGTGATTAATCCTGGAGAAGGAGTTACAAGGAGGAGTTTCTTTCAATTTCTTCCTAATCTCAGTTAGGAAGACATCCTTCCCTGTGAGGGTGGGGAGGCCCTGGCACAGGTTGCCCAGAGAAGCTGTGGCTGCCCCATCCCTGGAAGTGTTCAAGGCCAGGTTGGATGGGGCTTGGAGCAACCTGGGCTAGTGGAAGGTGTCCCTGCCCATGACAGGGGGTGGGAATGAGATGATCTTTAAGTTCCCTTCCAACCAAATCATTCTGTGATGATAAAGAAGCAGATGCCAACATTGGTGCCAAGCTTGGGAAGCGCTTCATGGCATTTGGTGTTTGCTTGTAGTAACCTCCATAAAGGGAATACATCCTGCTGTAATGTAGCTCACATTCACGGGTTAAACTGTGGCTGGAAATGCAGCAGCAGCTCTTCAGCAGCCCAGGGCAGAGCTGCAGAGCCTCCGCCGCGCTCCCGGCTCTCCCGGCGGCAGCCCACGCACGGATCCTGTGGAAAAGGAGGAGACCTGCTGTCACTGCTGGGGTGCTGCTTTGGTCTGGGAGGATTAGGAGCACCACGCTGCTCCTGTAATTCCTCAATTACAGCTTCCTCAGCTCGGTGAGGTGTCTGTCGTTGCTCTGACCACAGGCATCGCTGCTCCCACTGCCTTTGCAGGAGGAGATGGAGCGATTCCGAGTGGCTGCTCCAGAGAGAGCAGAGCCAAGGCACTGGCACTGCTGGGAAGGAAGCTGTGCCAGTAGCTGGGATGCTCTTGGCTCTTCTCTGGCACTGGAAGGGCTGTTGTTTCGCTGGTGTCTGCTCAGAAGCAGCAGCAAGAGCAGAGTAGCGACATTGGGGGAAAAAAGGGAATTAATTCAGCTTGGAGAAACAATAGAAGAGGGAAGGCAGTAAGGCAAAGAGGCACATGAAGAATCTCAAGAGCAGAAGACAGCAATATTTTCAGGGATTTATGTGGCACTAAAAGGGATGTATTATGGCAAGTAGATGAAAGGACATATTATACTGCCATATTTGATGCATGGCCACATAATCACACTAAGCTGAATTTTGAATAAGAATGGAAGAAGATTCCTGTAGTCAATTGGAACTACAGGGAGAATTTAAATAGTAGACCTAATAATCTGAGGAGCTGCTTTCCTCAGCAGTGTGGGGTGAACATGGGTACAGCTGAGGAGGACAGCCATGGAAAATTGCATGTTGTCAGAATTTCTGCCTTTTTGGTTTTTAATGGTGGGTCAGGTGACACCCAAACCACAGCTGAGTGTCCCAGCACTCACACAATGGCTACTCAGGAGGCCACATGGCTTCTGCAGGACCCTGCTCTGTCTCTAGAGATCCCCCAGCCAGAGGGTCATTATATCCAGGCATTTTATTTGTTTCTGGTTGGATTTCCCAAGGGACAAAATCTCTAAGGGCGTTACAAACATCACAAGTTTTACCTTCATTCTCCCCATATCCATGGCAAACCAAGAACTTCCCATGATTAACATCTCTCAGCCTGTATTCCCTTGCAAGGCTTGTGTGCCAGAGCAGAGCTTGAACAGAACCTGATCCAAGTCTCACGTTTGTAAGGAAGCTCAAAACCTGGGGAATTTGGGGTTGTTTGTTCCAAGCATTTCAAACAGTTCCAGTGACATCTAGTGGGGAGCAAACCCCTGTGAACAGCTCCAGCCTTACGGAAAAATCCCATTATCCTTTATTTTCTTTTAACCCACTGGGCAATAGTTTCCTACTGAAAAAATCCTCAGCTGTGGCTTGTGTGCCATACACCATGATTGAAAAATAGTTTCATAGTCCACTGAGAATTTCTCCTTTCTGGAAACATTTCATCTATTAAGGACCATTTGGAATTTTCTCTGGGACATTCCACTATATCTAAAATAAACTCATGGAAGAAGGTCACGAAGCCTTAGAAAAAAAAAAAAAACAACAACAACCATGAACTCTCGGAAATTTAAATTACTCAGAGAACAACAATAAAAATCTCAGTCCAACCGTTGCAGCCCTATTTAATATAAATGTAACTAAATATAGTTAAAGTGATGTAAAATTAGCTTGGAAGAAAAACCAGGTCATCTTTCTCTCCCTCCCATCTCTCACTTTCCTCTGTGCTGTCTCCCTGTCCACCTTTTGCACATGTTCCATACTCAGTGTGTTTACTGAAAGGGAGGTTGGAAATCAAAGTTAAATTTTCCTTCTATTTTATTCAGGACTAGTAAAAGGTGCTTCAGAAGCACCTCTTGATTCTCTTACATCCTTTTTCCCCATCTCTTTGAGGCACTGCACAGTGCCAACCATGTAATCCTTATTTCAGGAGCAGCTCAAGCTTTAGGCTTATGAGATGCTTCTCCTTGCACTGAATGTCATTTCTGAACAGGGTTCCTGGATGAAGCAGGTTTTCTCATGAAAAGTGCCCCTTCCTGTGGCAGGTGGTTGGAAGTAGATGGTCTTTAAGGTCCCTTTCAGCCCAAACCATTCTGTGATTTCATGATCCCAAAGGTTTTTTTGTTTCTTACTGTTCATTTGCAGAAGTTTGGCACCCTGCTAATAAGTCAGTTATTAACCTTGGAGTGGTGGCAATTCAAACTTCAGCAAGTCAGCCCAAAGGTCTCTGTGTTTTGAAAGCAGAAACATTGTAGAAAGCATGGAATATTTTCCCTTAAAATTGCATCATTCAATTTAGGAGTAGATTTACACATGTACATAGTCCTTTTGTTTCCTCATTTGGGATCATTGTACTGAGGACTTCCTGCTCATTGCCAATAGCAGGACCAGAGAAAAAATACAGTATTATCTTTGGGTGGTGGTGTGGGTGTTGTTATATTGACCTGCCACCAAAGGAATCCCAGGAAGTCCAAAAGCATCAAAGCTTTTAAAACCACAAACTGATTTTGAAGCTTGTGCAGCCAATACTGTCTGGGTTTGCAAAGTATGCCTGCAAATTGCACAAGAACTGAGTTTCTCTTGAGTTTCCAGTCCTACCCTTAATTCAGGCTGCAGCCTGGACCTACACTTACCAATATATATTTAAAAAGAAATAGAAACATCATTTAGCCTTAATTCAGAAGTCTCAGTTTTATTTTGCAATAAATTTTGGATGCAGGCTCTAAGGATCGTGTTCCTGTGACAAGGGCAGCTGTGTTTCAGCACAGAAACTGCCATGAGTCACCCGTTCTCTTTCTCTCTCATTTTTGTTTTCCTTAATCTGACAAAGAAAATAGTAATCCAGGCTGAAAAATATAAGCTTTGCTCTTTGAGGATGGGAAAGGCTGGAAAGTTCTGTTCCCAGGTCTTGCAATGAAGTCGGGATGTGAAGAGGAAACCTCCCTTCACTCTGCATCTCAGCCCATCCAGCCCAAAATGGGCTTGAACTGGTCATGACTGGACATGACACCCCCAAGACACTTGGTGGTGCATGGAAAACTGACTGCCTGGATATGTGGAGCCACCTCCTTATTTTCAGATAACTGAGGCAGCTAAAATCCATTTGAACAGTTTTTCAAACTTGCTTTTTTTCCTACATAGATTATTGTTTCAGTTGCCATAGAGATTTTGGGCTCCCACCAGAATTGGACAAAGATTCACTCTGGAGATGCTCTCCCAACCAAATTGTCCATAGACAACTTTGAAAAATTCTGGGCTAACTAATCCCTGCTTCATAGCAGTGCATTAATTAAAAATTAATTCATGCTTGCAAGTCACTCACAGAGAAGCAAAAATATTTATGTTGTTCCATTTTTAGTTGCTTGAAAATTCTTGGAAAATGCATTTTGTCATTCTTCCTTCTAAAGTCACTGATTTGTTTTTATTTTATTCGTGTGGTTTTGTGAAAGAGAAAAAAGGAATCTAGTAAAATTCTCTTTGTAGCATTAATTTGGTTTGGTCAAAAAAACAGTTTTTGCCAAGGAAAATGCATTCCTTTTAGCAAAGACATTTCTTGGTCTCTATTGTGCACTCAAAGGCGTTGAGGTCAGAGGGTAAATTTGTCTTAGTTGTAGCCTATTTCCATGAGTTGACTCTTAAATGATTAGCAGTGTTTGGCCACTACTGGGAGAAACTGGAGAGAAAGGAAGGTCAGGTGGGTGTCTTGGGAGAAAATCAGAGAGAATTACTATAAAATATGTGCAGTTAAGTGAGAAAATCAGCATCTGCTGGCTGTTTGTTTTCTTTCAGGTTTTTTTTTTGGAGTTGGAAGAAATGTTAGGAACACATTGGTTTTGGTTTGGTTGTAATTCTGGAGGGAGAAAGGGAAGAGGATGAAGGTGGGAGCTCAGGGATTGTGAGTAGGAGGTGAGTATTGACAACAGAAGCTGTAACAGTAATACTATTTTCCATGATGACTCCAATCACATGGAAGATAAATTAGGTAAAGAGAGAAACAAACCACCTCTCCAGGTTTGTATCAGTTAGAAAAGTCTTCCATGAAAATCTTCTCCACTTTTCCAATGTAAGTAGGAGCACCAGTCATCACTGCAGCCACCTGAGATGACAGAGAGGGCTCCCCCTCCTGCAATTCTTGAGGCAGCAGAGCCTGGGGTGGGGGTTAATTGTTCTCTCTCCTTTGGGAGACAAGATGGGGTTGGGGGAAAACTCTGGGAGATGTTGCCACATATGAAACAAGCAAAACTGAAAGAGGAGAGGTTTTAACTGCCAGAGGGCAGGGTTAGATGGGATATGAGGGAGGAATTCTTCCCTGTGAGGGTGGTGAGGCCCTGGCACAGGTTGCCCAGAGAAGCTGTGGCTGCCCCATCCCTGGAA
>JAWWLV010000180.1:34266058-34291225 GCA_035041135.1 Platyrinchus mystaceus | reverse complement strand
GGAGGGACAGTGGAGGGGCAGCACTGATGTCTCTGTGACCAGGGACAGGACCCCAGGGAATGTCCTGAAGTTGTGTCAGGGCAGGTTTAGGTTGGATGTCAGAAAAAGGTTTTTCCCCCAGAGGGTGGTTGGGCACTGAACAGGCTCCCCAGGACAGTGGGCACAGCACCAAGGCTGACAGAGCTCAAGGAGTGTTTGGACGACACTCTGAGGGACAGGGTGGGATTGTTGGGGTGTCCTGGGCAGGGCCAGGAATTGGACTTGATGATCCTTTTGGGTTTCTCCCACTCAAGTTATTCTGTGATTCCATGTGCATTGGTGTTTTTAATCATAAGAATTTCTAGAGTGGAATTTTGAAGAAAACAGCTCCAAGAAGAGAGAGGAGTGTTTGCGTATTCAGAATAGGACAATAAACTAATTCTGTTCTTCTTCAAGAGTTTTCTTTAGGATGTAACATGGAAGAAAGCCAAGCATATGGTCCCTGTATCCCACTCCAGCTTCAGTGTTATTAAATGACTCTACACACACATTCCTGTCGACACACTCCAAAAATACGTCCTCCCAACACCCTTTTGTTCCAATGCTTGCAGCAAATCAGTTCCTGATCAAAGAGAGTTGAGGACTAATTGGAAATCAAAAGTCTATTAGCATTGGAAAAGCCTTTTCTACAGCAGGCTGGAGATTTTTTTGCAAATAATTTGTTTAGGCCCCAAACTAACCATCATTAAATGAATGAAAGTCTCTGTACAGACACCTTTTGACATTAATTTAGGCTGGTAATGTATCAGATTAGAGTTTAATATGAAATTCTGACTTGGGTAATTAAAATCTTATTACTTAAGTGGATATTCTCAGTTTAATGTGGATACAGGGGATGGGTTTGCCCTGCTCTACCCTTAGTCAATAGTAAGGAATGAACCTGAAGCACGAGAAGAGGGATAAGATCAGGCCCCATGGATTCTGTGACCATCTCCCATCCAGTTTTCACAGCAGTTGAGGATACACAGCCACCTTTAAAATGTTCTTTTCATCTACCCACAGAATCACTTAGAGTGGAAAAGTAGTTCTTGAATCAAGTATTATAAGCAAATATAGGAGAAAAGAGGAGAAAAAGATACTTTTTTTTTTATAAATTTTTCATTGAAAACTCCGCAAGATTCCTGAGAGGGTAACAAAGAAACAACTCAAAACAACTAAGAGTCAAAATCTAATAATTAAATATAGGGAAAGTAATCTCTGCCCACTCCAAAGAGGGAAAGTCTAGGCAAAAAAACCCAAACATAACAAAGAAAGCATGAATTTCCAGTGCCATCTATGGGAAATATGTATAAACATAGAATTAGGGGAGGCACTGATGCAGAAAACTGAATTATTTTAAAGCCAACAGAAGTCTTGGAAAAAAAGTAATGTAGTAGAGAAAGCTTTAAGTGTTAAGTTCAGGTAAAAATCCATATCCCTGTGGCAGAGAAATGCAACTGAGCCACAGAATCCAGTTTTGGATCATAACTGGGTTGCTGACAGTCAGCATTAACTCTCCAGCTGGGTTTTGATGGTCTGAACCTCCAGCAAAGCCAAGATTCCAGTCTAGTGCCATTGAATTCCCACCATGAAACATGGAAAGGGATCCAAACTCTCTGCTTCTGCATGGGATCTTCAAGCCCGAGCTCTCCAATTCCCCATATTTTAATGAGAATGTGTATGAACAACATTTGAGTAAGGAGTGGGGAATCCAGCCTGCTGTATGTAATGTGCTTTAGGAACTTTTGGGATGAAACTGCTTCACAAATGCCAGATAAAGCATCATTACTTTCACTTCAGCTTTTATAGCTTTGGCAAAAACATTCCTGTCAGGATGAAACTTGGCCTGCTTCTCCTGGGCTTGGGAGGGAATCTTTTTTTCCCAAATATGAGGAATCTGGTTTGGCTGAATTTCAGTTCACTTAATGCAAAAAGGTTGAAAACATTTGACACTAAGACCTTTTTCTGAACTCAGCTCAAGACAGCTTTGTATTTAAATGCCAAATTTGACAAGCTCTTACTAAGCTCATTTTTGGAAGATTTTCCAAAAAAACCCCCCACCATTCTCCTTCATTTCTCAATAACATATGTCCCACTTGCCATTCTTAATCTAGTTTCTCAAATAATACACTACCATTAGTACATAAGGTAGTTTTACACTTCAGACTGAACCACATATATTTCAAAATGCTTAAATCATATTTGAAAACCAGTTTGCAAACAGGACACCCCATCATCCAGCATTATATCTAATCACATAGTGCACTGTCATTGCACTTGGTCCAAAGATTACTGAAGTCAAAGTTAGGACTCGTTTCAACTGCATTCAGCTTATGGCAAATGTGAAATGAAGCATTCTTTTAAAAAACAGAAGAGGTCCTAAATTTTGTGGATTTTTTTAACTCATTGTTGCAGGAAACAATATGAGCAGCTGAGGGGCTCAGCCTGGAGAAAAGGAGCTCAGGGGAGACCTTCAGGGAAAAACAGAATCATTTAGGTTGGAAAAGACCTCCAAGATCATCAAGTCCAACCTGTGATCAATACCCACCTTGTCAACCAGACCAGAGCTCTGAGTGCCACCTTTTCACTCTCTACAGCTCCCTGACAGGAGGTTGTACCAGGTGGGGGTTGGGCTCTGCTCCCAGGTAAAAAGTGAGGGGACGAGAGGAAATGGCCTCAAACTGCACCAGGGGAGGTTCAGGTTGAACATCAGGAAGAGTTTCTTCATGGAAAGGGTGGTCAGGCATTGGAAAGGGCTGCCCAGGGAGGTGGTGGAGTCCCCATCCCCGGAGGTGTCCAAGGAACGAGTGGATGTGGCACTCAGTTCTCTGGGCTGGGTGACAAGGTGGGGATTGGGCACAGGTTGCACTCTTCCAACCTTAATGGTGAATTCCATGAAAATAATATATGGAAAGAAGGGAGAATTTTAAACAACATAATACACACATGTGTCTGTACATGTGTGTGTTTGTGTATAAAAATACACAAGAACAAAATAACCAGAAGCATCTTTGGAAGGCAATAAACTATCTAATGATAGATATAAAGATTGACAGACACTGAACATATGGGAAGAGATCCACTGTCCCCACAGTGCACTCAGCACAGCTCACCAGAGCATTTTGAGGAGGACTCAGAGCAAACATGACATTAGGCATGTTTTTTTCTCCAAAGACCAGTTTACCCACTGAAAGGTTTTGGGAGGACACCAGGAGGGCAACCAAGAGCCACCAGCCAGGAGCAGGATGGGAAAAGATGAACAGGGATAAAGCAAAACAGAGACCAAAATGGAAGAGGAAGGAGGCTGGTGGACAAAAGCTTAACCAAGTGGTACCTCAAGGGAAGAAAAAGAAACCCTGGGCTTTCTGGCACGTGCACTGAAACTAAATATACTTTTGGCATTTCCAACCTGCTCTACATGGACTTGGATATCACAGTTTGCTTGTTGAGATAGAAAAGCTGGCTCAGGAAAATGGGATATGCAAGTTTTAATTTTTTTTTTCCTTCCTTGATTTTGTGTTAAAGATATAGACTGACTCTGTTAGGATCACCTTAGTAAAGTTGTGAATGATTTACGACATGAGCAGTCCCAGAGAGGTGCGAGGAGCAGAGACGGGAAGTGCCGTGTTGGGTTCTGTACTACACAGCTCAGCCAGAAAAATCCATTAAGTTCAGGCACTCAAAAAGGACAAAATCTTCTCAAAATGTTTTAGCTCCTTTTACTGGAGTCCTCAGCAACAGGATCCTTTTTTCAGTGTTTGCAACAATATCTGTCCTTTCCTCCTCTTGGTTCACCTGCTGATGAGTCAGATCCCCAACTAACACAACCTGATGTCTTTCAAACTTTATGGTGCTTTTTAACACAGGAAACAATAAGTTTCTTCCATCTTACCTTTGGTTATTTCTCAGTCCTTCTTAAGTAGCTGCTAAACATCATGCCTTTGCTGTCATTACTAATTCAGGACATGAGCAAGCACAGAAAAGCCTCCAACAGCTAGAAAAGATCACCTGGTTGAACTGATCATTCTGGAGGACTTCCACGTCTGCCCAGCATTTTAAACATACACAATAATGGTAAAACATTTCCCTGTCATCCTTGCATGAGGGTAGACTTTGAACCATTGCAGAAATATCCTCCAATTTACTATAAAGGTTCAGAGTTAGCACAAGGAGTGTGGGTGCCTCCATTTCTTCATGGTGCAACCGGCCTGGGCTGATCCTTGGGAGTCACTCTGCGGGGATTCGTGGCATCTCATCCAGGAGCCTACAGACCACAGGGAGCTCTGATCCACAGCATGTGTTGGGTGACAGGTCCCTGGAAGATCATCCCATGTTTTGGAGAGGAACCTGAAAAGCGGTAAGATAAGAGGAAATGGTCTCATTTTGCTCCAGTGGAAACTACACTGGATATTAGGAACAATTTCTTCACCAAAATGGTTGTTAAGCCATGGAAGGGGCTTCCCAGGGCAGTGATGGGATCACCATCCCTGGAGGGATTTAAAAGACTTGTGAATGTGACACTTGGGGACATGGGTTAGTGGTGGTCTTGGCAGTGCTGGGGAATGGTTGGACTTAATGAACTTAGAGGTCTTTTCAAACCTAAATGATTCTGTGACTTTGTGATTTAAGGTCAGTATTTGGAGAGAACTTCAAATGCTGCAGATGAACACAGTAAAATGTTCAAATTAATCTAATCTTCAGGTTTTTAAACTTGAAATTAATCTACTGCGCTGCAAATAAAATGACAACCCATATGTCTCAGCACAGGCAGAGAAGGTGTCTCTGCTGGGCTGGTTAGAGCTCACACCCCCTCAGGGGCATGAGTGTGGAGAAAGAAAACACATGGCAAAGTAGGATGACAACTGAGGTGGGACAGGACGGGGCAGGCAGCCAAGGCATGGTCAGTGGCACACAAACCATCCATACTCCAAAATATCATTCCCTTCCTCCTCCCGAAACCTCTGACCATACCTGGTCGCACAGGCAGGACAAAGGGGAGCTTGTGCTGCTGATCAGATGGTGAAGAAAGCTCTGTGAAAGGGCCAGTGTGGAGAGAAAGAGCAGGAACATTTTGTCTTTGTGGAAATACAAAATCACAGTGCTTTAACCTCTTTGCAGCAAAGGAAGACACGTGCAAGAGTTAAAACTTAGAGAGAAATGAAACAAAGGAAAGCTTTCAATCATTGAATAAAAGGCTCCCTATATTCTATCTGCCTGTGTTTCCCGATGTGTGCATGCACTGCATCTTTTGGAAAAGGAGAGGGACTTTCTTAGATTCCTGAAAAAAACTTTTATTTTATAATTAATAAAATGAAAAGGTCAATCAGCAGCATTATGAGAAACAAGCCATGCCTGTGATTTTCCAATCTCCTGAGTTTCAGTATCTTTCCTGGTGTAGAGCTGGCATTAAGGGAATATTTTTTTACCTTTTTATTCAGAATTGAGTTGCAGAGGTCATGGTAAACTGGAGCTGGGGCTATTCAAAATTATGTTCATGCTTATAAACTATCTTGACTGCTATAGGCTCTGATATTTTCTTTAGAGACAAAACATACCCTCACACTCACTCTTCAAGATGTAGTTAAGCAATCTCAGGAGCCTGAGCTTTGTTTTTCTTTTAATTTTATTTGAAACTCCTCCAAATCCTGGAAGGGTTTCAAATCAGAGAGGGATCTTACCCAAGGACTCATTTTTAGAGCAAAGTCATATAATGCAACATTCTCTTTTCTGGATGTTAAGTAAATGTTAAGCTCAACCATCAATGCAGTATGACATATTTTTGCCACTGTCTCTAAAGTACAGTAAAGACCTTCACTGTCAACTGACTGTCCCACAGTCCCAATCTGGGTCTGTATTTCTGCTTCTCACTGGGAACACCTGGTTTAGTCCAGAGGTAGCAACACTTTGATGCCCTCCTCCAGCATCTCACAAAAACTACTGTTTCAAAGCAAAATAATAAGTGACAACAGCTCATGCACCACAGAAGCAATGATGACACACTCCCCAGAGATTTTCACAGTGCAGTTGATTGCATTTTCTGCCCCATCTAATAATGCTATTTACAGTATTTTATTCTATTTTAAATACAATGCCGATGAGTAAAATGAAAAATAATTATTTTTAAGTCTGGTATGGATTATATTCTACCAGTTAGTATGTTACAGAATCCTAGAATGATCTGGATTTTAGGGGACCTTAGAGCTCCTCTCATTCCAAACCCCTGCCATAGGCAGAGACACTTTCCCCTATCCCAGGTTGCTCCAAGCCCCATCTAACCTGGCCTTGGACACTTCCAGGGATGGGGCAGCGACAGTTTCTCTGGGCAACCTGTGCCAGGGCCTCACCACCCTCATAGGGAATAATTTCTTCCTAATCTCTAACCTAAACCTTTCCTCCTTCAGTTCAAGGCCATTTCCCTTGTCTTATTGCTACACAAAGATATGAATTATAATACATGAATTTATGAACTATATGAACTTATAATATCCAGATAGATATAATATTACATCCTAAAGAGATATAAACCCTATTATTTTTAGGAGTCCCTCACATGCTCATGTCCCATTGTCTGAGCATCCACAGGGCTTGCATCTCAAAGCTGTTCCCTTGTGCCCTGAAATTCACTTCCAGTCTCTCATTTCCATTTTGATACCTCAGTCTTATGTCTGAGCAACACCCACTGAATTTTCTGATCAGGATGTGCTGAGCTGGGCCTTTTATCACCATGCTAGGGATGGACAAACGGAGCTGTACAACCTCCTCTAACAGGGTCTCCAGGCTCTGCTTACAAATGCTCTGGACAACAGCTCAACACAGTTTTTCCTGCAGCACTGCCATCCCATTGTACAATACTTTACACACTTTATGTACCAAATGTAACAGGAGAGCAGCACGTTGGCAGAGAGGGAGAGAAGCAGAATGATTTAATACTGTCAACCAAGAACAGTTTCATCTGATGAGAGATTGGAAGGGAGGTCAATAGCACAGGTACAATAGCTGCAGTGCTGAAATATTTTGGGTTATTCCTCTACGATACAGTGTTGTTTTCCAAGAGGGAGGTGGGGGCAATGTGTGTAAGAAGGCCATTAGAAAGGAAGAAAAAAACCATCAGGAAAGATCAATGCTTGACTGAGCTATTTTATTAAATTCCCCCTGGATTTAGTCTGAGACTTAAGGCATGATACGATCAGAGCAGATTGCCTTGGGTTATTCCACTCTGAAGTTGTCCATATATCTGACATTGGTCATGACATATTTAATTTGAACTGGAAGTTCAGATTTAATGGTTGAATTCAAGTGGAACGGGAAGCACATAACCAAGTCAGGACTTACTGTCCATGACTATTGCTGCTAACCCCGGGTGTTAGTGGGGTGTGTGGGACCTGGGAAGAGCCCTGTACTCTCAGAACAACCTTGGACATAGGGTGAAAATCCCATTAATGTGTAGTAGGACCCAAAGTGGTTTCCAAAGGTGAGGTCACCCTACCAAAACCATCTGTGAAGCAGTTTGCAGGAATGAGGTGAACCTTTGGCTTCCACAAAGCCAACAGGAATTTTACTACTGAGTGTAATAGCAGCAGCTTTCATCCTTGATGTGAAATCCCCAGGAAAACCAAAACAGAACCAAGCAAAACAAAAGAAAGAGAATATTTACAGGCTGTCTAATTCAACTGCTTTTTCATTCCCACTGAAATTTTATTTGGATACAGGTAAATAATTCTTTCCATTTGTTACTGTACCAAAGTGCTGTTACATAAGAGTCTATCCCAGTTGGCTTTAAGGGTATTTTAAATATTGTGCTGCACAGGATTTAGCATATAAACACTACTATCTACTGAAAAATGGGAATCAAGTCCTTATAAACATGTTACCCTGAGTCAAAACAGTATCACTAGAGTAGAACTGAAGGTACAATTAGTAGCAGAAGCCTTGCTAGTAACAGAATTTAGCATTAGCAAGACTATTTTTAGACTTGCTTTCTATTACCACACATTTTCCAGCCCCAGTTACTCTCAGCCTAATAGGCACTAGGAACTTCTTGCATTGACCTTCCCACAGTGCAAAAGTCAGCAGAGCCAAATCTTTTTCAATGACTGGAAGGACCTCGCTGGCTCCTGCACTTATCTGGATTCAGTGGGTTCTGACCTCTCCATGAAATCATTATGGAAACAAATCCATGTGCATTCCCTCCACAGCCAGCAATAAACAGAAGGAAGAATGTGGATAAAAGTGAATGAACATTCAAAATATGCCAATACTCATTGTCTGGAGGAGGTAAATCAAAACAGTTCTAATGGGGATTTCTGCACTGGTTTTACAAAGTCAAGTCTTCTCAGTTTTTGGTTTTGGTTTTGTTTTTGGTTTTGGGGTTTTTTTTTTTAAATTTGGTAGCTGTGACAAAACAGAAATGCCTTTGGTGGCATCATCTGCAGAGTGAGATACTGATTGCTCGCCTTGTTTTCATTTCACACACAGCATTGTTGCCTTGTTTAAGGTGAGACATGTGGATCTGAAGAAAAGAAACACATCCCTCCCTGACTGTCCAACCACAGACAAGGCTGGACAGAAGGAAAAAGTCTCATGGTGAAGAAAAATCACATCTGAAGCTATCATGCTTTCACAGCAGATTCCTTTGGCATCCTCTCCACCTTTCCACACTGTCTCCAACCCCTCCATTGGGTTGAGACAATGGCCCCACATCACTGCTAGAGCTCTGAGAACATGGATCTGCTCCCACCTCCCATGAATGTGGGCCTGATGATCCCAAAGGCTGCTCAGGTGCCCTGGTCAGGATGGTGCTGAGCTCCATGAGCTGTTTCTCACGGCCAACCCTGCAGTGCCCACCATGGGGGTGATGTGAGGAGCACAAGGCTGGCAGACCCTTCTCCTGCAGCACCACATGCCGCTGACGGCCCCTCCATGCATCACCCACAAGTGATACTGAGAGTTTTGGACAGAATCATTAATCTGAGGCACTTATGGAGATAGATCAGTATCCACCTCATCACTGAGGTCATTTTCTCCTCCCATATGATTCATTGGGAGAGAATTAGGGTAAAATGGAAAAAGTATGCTGATGTAATGGTGCATTTTTCAGGAGCTCATTCATTGTCTTCACCTTGAGCCTTCAGATAGGCTAAAGTTATAAAGAAAACAATAAGAAATCTTCCTTTAAAACCATGCTAAGGAAGAAAAAAAAATAAAAATAAGAGCTCCTTTCTAGCCTGCCTCAACTCTGACTTATCAAATGCAAGGTGTTTGTTAGATGCAACAGGTTCCTTCCTCCAAAGCAGTGTTCTTACATTCCTCACACCCCCTGTAGGCTTTGAAATCAGTGTTCAAAGTGGACTTTCTGAATTCATGAAAACCCACAGGTCTATAATACATCCCTAATGGAAGTCAAACATGACACCCTAGAGATAAAACACAGTGGCCTTACCCTCTGTTCACAGTAGGTGTCTGTGTATAATAAATATTTTATTTTACTACAAAAACAAATAACTAAACATACCCCCTGTGTTTGTTCTGAACTCTACAGTAGCTTTTGTGAGTTTACTATATTTCAAAGCTGAGATAGGAAACCACAAAGTCACGTCAGTTATAATCCATGCTTGCACAAGGCGAGCCAGCTCTGATTCCAGCCCCACCAAGCTCCTGGGACCCAGGTGGCTCTGGCCCTCCAGGAGAGGACCCACAAGAAGCCTGGTGGTGGGGTAGAAAGCCCACCAGGCACAGCCCCAGCTGACAAAAAAAATCGTTAAACCAAACAAATGCTGTTGGTTTTGTTACTTTTGGTGTTAGGGGATTGTCCTGTAGGACCTCAGTTAAACTGGAGCGTGTGCTCTGTTCTACTGAGGGGTCTGGGACACCCTCAGTCAAGGTGGGACACTCAAAATACATGGGTGAGATGACATCAAAAGAGAAGCAGAGTGGCTTCTCTGAGCTATTTCGTTATGGTCATGCTCTTGATTGCAACTATGAATATTGTGCTTCTCCACTGTTTCCTCGTTTCTTAGGATATTTGTTCTGAAAGCGATAAGTGCAAACTGAAATGATTCCCTCTTTTTCTTCTCCATCTTCAGGAGTTCTTCAGCTGTGGGCCTACAGTTATGGAGAACCTCATTATCTTCACAAAACTGGGAGGAGAAGACTGATGGCAAGGAGAGCTGTGGTGTGCCATGGGGCACCAGGTGAGGGCTGTGTCCCTCACCTCAGGCAGGGCAGCAGCACCAGGGCAGGTAACAGGGTCTCCTCAGCCTAACCTTGGGACACGCACATGGTACAAAGCAAGTGTGAGAACATGGAATTATAGACTGGGTTGAATTGGAAGGAACCTTAAAGACCATCCAGTCCCACCCCCTGCCATGGGCAGGGACACCTTTCACTAGACCAGGTTGTTCCAAACCCCATCCAACCAGGCCTTGAACGCTTCCAGGGATGGAGCATCTACCACATCTTTTGGAAATCTGTTCCAGTATTTTATTTCCTGCTTCCCAAGGTGTTCACAGTGCTCCTCTGGCTCTTGGGATGTAGTTTTTATCTGTTTGCTGCTTCTGGGCACATGTGACAGTAGGGAAAGGCACCTTCCTGGTGCAGCCCTACCTTGGATATTGTCCCTTTAGAGGAACCTGAAGGCTCCTTCAGCTGGAGCATTGCAATTTCCCCCATCTCACAGCACCACAGGTGCTCAGACACTTCTCCATCCACTCCCTAATGCCTGCTAATAAGAGGAATGTGATGCTTCCATTGAATGTGGATTAGGAGAGGAGACATCACTCTTATTTCAAGGGCAGTGTCGAACCACCCAACTTTTAAATACGTATATATATAGAAAGGAAACGGAGAAAAGCCATCATAAATGTGCAGTTCCTGATGAATCACTGAGTCCTGACAGCTTTACACAGATATAACTGCACCCGGCCAATTTCTCAGCTGGTGTAAACTGGCATCCATCCATGGCCTGTAATGAAGGCAGGCCAATTTACACCAGCCAGCTGACCCATTTTTATTGATTTTAAATGATTTACATCAGGCTCAAGATGGAGTAATACATTGTTGAATCAGGCCCACGAAGTGTGGGCCCTAACCTTACATTATCAGGGAATTCAAAATTAGGATTTCTTGGTCTATCGTTATTTCATGCTTTTACATCTATCAAAAATGAGCTTTTCTAAGTGCTGCACCGTGAGGGTGTCATTATCTAGACACAATAATACGAGAGTCAGGCGCTGTAAAAACCCTGAAACCTTGACTTGTGGATTTATACAAGACATTTAATGTTATTTTAACATAGTATTTGGTATGTACTTTTATATGTTTCAGTGGCTTATATCATCATTCTTCCTGCACTAAAACTTACATGTCCTTTTTCTTAAATAATATCCTTGTGTAAATTTTTTGTAAGCTCTAGGTTTATTTTATGACCCATAAACTTTGACAATATATTAAAATCTTGGAGGAATTTAATATCAGGAGAAGATTATCTTTAAAAAATCATTTCTCCATGTTACAGAGACTTAGACACATCTAGTATGTTAAAAGGTTTAATAGCTGTTTATAAATTTTACTGCAACTGTCAATAACTTCATGATATATTAAACCAGTTAATAGGTCAACAGAAAATATTTATTACTTGCTATAAACTGTTTACTCAGGAATAAACTTAATTTCTAGTGATAATGAAAAATAAAAGTCAATGAATATTAATTTTAATATTTTATACTAATTTAAACATGGTTTTACTATTTGTTGTAAACACTGAGCAGAGGTAAAAAGTACTGATTTTTCTAACTGGTCAAAAACCTCTGAAAGCATCCAATGGGAGTTATATTGTCCTGAAAGAAGAAATTGGGAACACCTCTGATACAGGAAGCCATATAATTAGGAAAGGCTTTGAAAGATTTCCCTCATTTTTGATAATTTTGGACAACACCTCCTCTTCCCCATATATTTTTGCCATTTTAAATTTTTTTCACACCTAAATCCCATAATTTATTCCAGTCTAAGCACAATCATGGCTGATCCTGCATCTCTCCACCATCACCACATACTGCAGGAGGAAAGACCCAAACACTGATGTTGGCAAAGGGTCCATCCCCCTCAGAACATGAAGTCTGACATACTTGTGCTATCCAGGGGCAAAATTAATTCATATTAACACTGCAGATGTGGCAGCTCATTTCCAAATAATCAGGATACACCAATTCCCATAGATCCCCAAACTTGCAAATCAGGAAATGCCCTTATTCCCATTATGTTCCCAACTTGCATCACGTCATGGTCTATTTTAGCTGGTTGGCAGAGACCAATAAGTCAGATCTTCCTAGGATTCAGCTATGCCGGCTCAGCCCATATTCCTGCTTAATCCCAGGCAGGTTGTGCCTGGTCAGTCATCCCAGCTCTAAATATCCTCTCTTTGCACCTCCATCACCTGGCCATGGTCATGACACTTTACCCATGTAAGGCCTGGCAGGACTCTCTCCGTGGTTTTCACACTGCAAAGTTGTTGAGCTGCACTCAATTAATTTTTTATATTTAATATTAGGCTTTATTAATCTAGTATTTTATTAATAGAATTTCTAAATATTTAATGCCAATTTTTATATGTAATAGTAAGACTTATTAATCTACTAAATTTTATTAATAAAATTTTTGCAAAAATTTTTTTTTAATTCCTTCTCCCCCCCTCCAGATCATTTCTGTAATTTTAACAATATTGCAAGACCAGAACAAAAAAACAGACAATTCACCCTCTCAGATGGGAATGTGTAAGGACAGCACTTACACTTTGGTTGGGAATGAGGAGGAAAGGGTAAGTGCTGTGGCCTTATTTCCTCCCTGTCAATGGTGACTGCAGACCTGAGATCTAGCAGCCCCACCTAATGAGCCCTAATTATACTTTATTTGTGTGTTAAGAGTAGATTCAATAGCTCATGACTCCCCTGTTAAGCAACTCTTCAGTTGCACATTCCTGAGGCACCGTTTGGGATTCCATTCTGCCTGTAATCGGGTTTTTTTTTCCCCCCTCCAAATTAGTAACACAGTCACATAGCAAATTGGAATATGCATGTGGCTTCAACACTGATATGGCGTTGCCTTCTCCTCTTCTGACACTTTTGATGTTGCTCCCTTTCATCGTCGTCACCGTCCTGCTTCTGCAGCCGACTTCACATCTAAGGCCTTGTGCAGGGCATAATTAGAAGCTGCAGGACCAAGACATGAAGGTTGGGCTCTTGTTTTTCAGGCAGCAGCTCAGGGAAGGGCAGCTGGTCCCTCGGTGGACGGGGACAGTGCCCACCCCACAGGGACCTCCCACTGCACCTTGGGTTGGCCACCTGGTCACCAACAGGGTGAACTTGGACACTCTCTCCTAAATCATCTCCGTTAAGACAAGGGAAAAGCCCCAAAATCAGAGAAGGTCCTTCTCACCTCTCCCATCTCAGGATTCACCCTCCCAAGTCAGGCTGGGGAAGGGAAGAACCATGGGGGTCCCTTGCTGTGCTGGCAGAGCAAAGGGACTTCTTCCTTACCTCTAACAAACCAGGGACAAGGATTTCCACCTTCTAAATACCATTTTCTTACCCTCACAGGGACATAAATCCAAGTTTCAGTACAATAAACCGTTTCCTTTGCATTACACTCCATATCTAGTGTCCAAGTGCCCGTTCCCATTTGCAAATGCATTTTGCTTATAAACATCACAGTTAATGCAGTAAAAACAGGGAGTTTTCAGTTTGCTGTTGCATAAGAGGCATCTTAATATCCAAAAGAATAACCATTTATCTCAGAAAAGCAGAGAACAAATGGGATTTATTGCAATTGTGCAGTTGGATAATCACATCATGTTTGTTTTCCTGGAAAGGGGGTGGTATTTGGAAAATAAACTTCTTTTTGTAAGAAAACCTGTGTACCTGTCCAACAAAAATATCCTTTTAGCCTGAAGGAAGGACACCACCAGCCCTTCCAGCTGTCAAGCCCTTGGAGAGCAGACCCCAGGCTGAAGGCACCAAGAGCCAATTAATCTGGAATAACTTTAAGACAATTTATTTCCCAAATGCAAGGGGATGTGGACAGCTGTGGACAAACCTCATGCTCACTATAACCTCTAAAGCTACACCATGATTTGCAGAAGCACAGGATGATTGGAGTTCAAACTGAAAGATGGGAAATTTAGCTTAGATAGTGGAAAGGAATTCTTGGCTGTGAGGGTGGTGAGGCCCTGGCACAGGTTGCCCAGAGAAGCTGTGGCTGCCCCTGGATCCCTGGAAGTGTCCAAGGCCAGGTTGGATGAGGCTTGGAGCAGCCTGGGCTAGTGGAAGGTGTCCCTGCCCATGGCAGGGCACTGAAACCGGATAATCTTTAAGATCCCTTCCAACCAAACCATTCTGTGATTCCTTGATTTGAAAGCTCCCTGCCTTTTGGGTGGCACAAGGCTCATCCCAATACTTGGCCAATGTTGTTTGGTGGCACAGGGATCTATAACCCCTCTACAAACTGTTACTTGGCACGCTGGGCTCACCTGGTGCTGCTTCACGGGAAATGTCCTATTTCGGTGTTTTTAAGAGAGAAAAAGAACCCCAAAAACATTTCCACTATTATTAATGGTAAAGCTTGAAGAAAAAAAAAAAAAAAGATGAAGACAGAGCTGTGTACTTATGCAAAACACTCCAGTATAAAATAATAAAGTTCTAAAGCAAAAGGTACCTCATCCTACTGCCACCCCACTGGGCACCACACCGAGGGGTCTCTGGCACTAGAGCAATTTTCTTACAATACCTCAACATTCCACAAAATTACGCACAGTCTATCTGTTAAGGAGGGAGCGTCAGATCAGCGTTGGCTTTGAATTCCCTTGCTTTTGTCAGCCTCATTATTACAGCTCGAATGTTATTAAAATGCTGCTCTTCGTCTGTTAATAATCATTTCACTTCTCTATCTCTGCCACATGAACTTTAGAACACTGTGAAATGGGTTTTGTAGTTGCATGTTTTTTTCAAGTTCATTGATCAAACATTTGTACATTTTAATGTTATAAATAATTGAAGAGCCTTCATTTTTCAGTGTTAAAATTAACTTTTCTGTTCTGCCTTTTAAAACTAGAACAAGGGGAAGTGTAATTTAAGCCATGAAAAGGCTGAAAAATACGTGAAACTCTCTGTAACCCTTTTCTGTGAGAGTCTCCTCGTTTTACTTTGATTCTTGCGGAGACTGAAGTGTGAACAGCCAGCCCTTGACAGGCTCCTCTAGCAGGTTACTAGCTAGAGGAGTTCACCTATTTTCAGAGAAGCCTTTAAACATGGGATGGATACAAGGAGACTGTTTGAAGCCACCCAGCAGGTTTGGGAAAGCTGGGGGCAGGGAGAAGCTGGAGGAGGTGGGTGCAGCGGAGCCTGACAGGGATGTTCGGATGAAGGACAGTGGTTTTCGTCTCAGTGAACATTTTTCTTCCCTTCCCAATGTGTGTGTTAAATAGGAATGAAACCTACTAAATGAATGAACCCAGGAATGAGCCAGAATGCACAGGGAATGGGAAGAGGAAAGCATAAGGTTGCCTCTGGCAAGGAGAGGGAAAGCAAGATGCAAACGTGCATTAACATCCTTTGAGTACAGTGAAAAGATGTTATGTTGGATATGAAGTCACCATTCCTGGTGGTCCCTCCTGCTACATCAGAAGTTTAAACCAAACACCTGTACAGATACACAAAGGGTGGCAAGAGGGCTTGTCCCTATATCAGCCTTCAAACTGGGCCAAGGACCCAACAAATGAATATCCTGCAGTTGCAAAAGTCTGTGAAATCATCAGCAAAATTAACAGTATTGGGGTTTGTGTGACAATTTGGTGATGTCAAGCATGAACCCTGAGGTCTTTCACTAAAGATCTTACTCTGACTCTAAATCTAGGTCAGAGACAACCTCTCAGGTTAACCAAAGTAAATCATCAGTACTGGGACACAAACTGTTGCTGGAGCAGCTGCTGAAATGAATCAATGTGGAGCAAGCCTAATATTTTCAGTTTTTGGACAAATATCACAAACAGATGCTTATCCAAGATATATCAGAAGACACTCAATCTCCCTTCATTGAGAAGCTGTGCTGGGAATTTTCCTGCGAGGGAGTTCCCATGGGGGATGACTGGGGCTTCCTGACTCCAGCCAGGATGGAGACGTTGTGGGAAAAGCAGATCTCAAATGCTGGTTCAATTAATTTTGCCGGTGGAGAGAGCCCCTGGAGCATCTTCATCCCAGCAGACACATGGGTATGGGAGAGGACAACTTGCCCACCAGCAGATTTTATGCTGAACAAACATACATAAGATAAGGTTCCCTGAAAGTTATGAGGAAATCTATGAGTCTTTACATTAAAAGACGGAAACCATAAAGGCTGGATGTTTCTCCACCCTCTGATTGCTTACTACGAATTTTATGAAAATCGTGTTGAGTGAAATGGAGATTTACTGAAAACACTAAAACCAGTGTTGATGGAGCAAGTGACCCCTGGGCATTGCTCTTCTTGAACTCATTTCAAAGCAGGCACTCTCAGAGCTGCTGTGATGCCACATAAAGACAGAGCTCACTCCACAATGCCAGCTTAAGAAAATGGGCAAAGACATCCCTGCAGCAAATCCAGTTTGGCCCGAGCTGTTCCCCTGTGGAAATGCCAGTTTTGGCCACACAGTGTGCCATGGGTGTTGCAGCAAGAGCCAATAAGCAACTGGGAGACTTAAAACCAGTAAATTACTGTAGTAGCCTGTTTGTGGCACCACACCCATGTCTTCGGAGAAATGTAAATTGGAAGAACCATAACAGGGAGTGAAAGAGAAGGGAAATCCAGAAAACAAATATTTGGTTCCCTTGCTATCAGCTTTGATTTCTCTTTTGTGTGCCCCTCAAAAAACAAGGATTAAAGAAGTGAAGAGTGGGAAAACAAAATCAGAAGCATGTTGAACTGGGCTAAAATGGTGGGTAGGGTAAGGTTCTGTTCTTGATATTCCACTTGATACTCCAGGGGATCGGGAGGAAGGAAGACTTTCATCATCTCCCCAACAGACAGAATAATTAAACAAATAAATAATTAGAAAAGTAAAAGACAAACAACTTTTAGAAATTGTCACAGGTTGAGTGCACACATGGCTCAGTCTTGCAAAATCCATCCTGCTTGCTGTTATCCTCCTTAACAGGGGGATTTGGAGAATGCTCTTTCAGCAGAAGTTGGATCATCAGGGACAGCTCCATGTCACAGATGGTGGTTGCAAAGCCCCCTGCACACAAATCCATGGGTAGTCCTCTGACATGTGGGTCCCACCCCATTCCCAAGCAGGCGTGGGGATGGATCCCTTTGGCTCCAGTGCCACTGTGCCCAAGTGCCAGCACACCATAAAGAACATTTCACAATTATTTCTTGGAGCTACTTAAAGGGATGATGGCCTGGTGGTGCACAGTGTTATCAGCCCCTCCAACAAGCACCCCAGCCTTCAGTGTTAATCTTGGAATTCTCTGCATCTTCCAAGTTTTGATCCACAGGAGGTATTCCCCTTTTTTCGCTCCACAGCGAGTGGTCGACTGGTGGAGATGGATTAAGAAAAACACAAGCAACGCTGCATGGTAAATTCTCTTTCTTTGTGTGACAGCTGGTTTGAATGTGTTACAGGATCGAGTAAAACATTAGTTCCATATTCAAAAAGAGCCTCAGCATTTCCAAAAGGGGTTTGGCTCCTCCACAAGAAGTTCAGCTGCTGATATTCACTTATTTAATTCTTCACCAAACATGCAGAATCTCTGACGACCATTTGTTTAAATTACTTACACAACTTGCCATTTTAATCTTTTTTTCCTATTAATCTGTGACAAACCATGGAATTTAATATTTTTTACCATGACTAATGTATGAAATTTGTTAGCTTTGTCTGTAATTTACAGAGAGCCCTGAATAATTGAGCCTTTAAGTTTAAAGGCTTATATTTTGTTATTCTAGCTGTGATTGCTTGTAATGGTTTGAAGAACCTGAGGGGTTTTTGTGATGGGTGCCAATATAAAATACCAACACTGATCTCAGACCTCCTCATTTTCCTCTGTTTGTCTCCAACTATTACTGAGGAGCAAAATGAAAGAAAATAAATAAGACACAACATGGGGAGGGGGAAAGACCAGGGAATTAATGTACTCCAAGGACTGCAGAAGAGGAAAGAGTTTCTAACATCTCTGCTGTCAAATCTCAGCCTACTCATTGTTTACCCTTGTTTAATACATTGATGCATTACACTGCCAACAAAAGCTTGTGTATTTGTTTCAAAAACAATAATTATAACAAATAAATATAGGTATATAGTCAGTTTTTCTGCAACCTACAGAAATCCCTGATCCTAACACAGATACCTACTTTCTCAACCATGAAGATGTTTGAGCTCAGTAAAGCTCTACCAGCTGGAGACCCTTAGGAGTCAGGGATTGAGGGGACATTGTGCTTTTACAAGCTGAGGCCACACTTTTCCAGGTCATCTCCACCAAAGACAAGCACGGTGGTGACATGAGCGAATTGCCACGCGAACCAGAAGAGAGGGACCCAATGAACCTGCTGTCCCCAACACTGCCCAGGTTTTGGTTGCTGAATGAAGGGGCAGGACCTCACCTTTCCACAGCACTCCAGCCCATATTTGCTCTGCTAGAAAGCTGCAAGGAGCTTGATTCAGAAACCACTTGCTCAGGGAACCATAACGACTCGGTAATTGCTCAGAGGGCAATCCCTAGAGGACCATCCCTCGACTTCCACGTGGCAATGCTGAAGATCAGGAGCATCCTGGCGACCACTGCAACGCCAGTGAGATCTGCCTCTGCCATCTGGGAAAAAGAAAGGAGCACAAAGAGACTCCTGCTGCACATAAACACCGGAAAATAGGTCTTAGAAGGAGGCAGAACACAAAGTGATCTAATGGCACGTTAGCCTTAAACCAGGGAGCACGGAATGCCTTCACACAAGGATGTTATATATATATATTCCTCAGGTCATGTTATTTCTTTTAAATATTAATCAGAAAAATTGGAAAGCTTTATTATAAAGATGACAAATGCTACTGTGCCTCGAGGAAAGGTTGAGCACAGGATGTGCAAACTTGTACTTATTTGATTCAACATGGTGACTGTGGGCTGCACTTTTAATGAGGGAAATAAAACATCCCCTTAATTGGCTATAAAAGGATGTGCACCACAGACTTACTGAAACATTAGGCTGCATAGTTAGGACCTACTTTGTAACAATGCCTCATTTTTATTAATATTATTTTTATTGCTTGGGAAATCTATGAGTTTATCTATGTGATAGGAACAAAAGGCACATTTCTTTTTCCCCCTTTTTTTTTAAGGGCGAAAGAAGAAAAGTATATTCTACACAGGGTAAATTGAAAACATCAGTGCACCCTGAAGAGTAATAGCACTTTATCATGATTTATACATGGGAACATAACTGTTGCCAAAAAACATAGGTGACCTCTCCCTACCCTATATTAATAATTACAGTATGGAGATGGAAGCATGATATGCAGGACACTCCTCTCTGCTACAAAATTGGGGGGGGGGAGTTGTTTAAGAAAAGTAAAAAAGAGGCAAATCTGACTAGTACGTGTTGACAGGCGTCGCATCTCATGCAATGAAAAACACATTATTGGAATTTACCCAAAACTCAGGTTTTATTCCAACTGATCGTACTATTTATTCTTTCCTTTTTTTTTTCAAATTAAGAAAGAACACACTCTGAACACCCTTTCTGGTCAGGCTCCAGTGAACACACACCAACTTCTCTGAACCCTGCTGTGAAATACAAACTACAAGAAGGGGCTGACAGAGGCTGAACACTTGGTGACACTTGGTGACAATGCTTGGGGTCACTCCAGGGTTTTTTGTGTTTCTTAACAGTTCCCTCCACCCATCAGGTTAAGGCCATTTGCCCTACATGAGTTTCATTATTATATTAAGGAGAATATTTGCTAGAAAAATCATGGAGAATGAAAAAGGTATTTTTTATATGGATGTCATGTTTTTTAAATTATTTTCCCTGCCCTCACCCCTGGAAAAGTTTAAGCCTATCCTTTAAAGGCCCACCTGAAGCTTTCCTTTGCATGACTACAGTTGTGACACCCAAAAAAGGGAGGAGATCCCACAGAGGAGCTTCTCCACTCACTGCCAACACGGGGATTGCTGCACCTGCTGCCACCCCCCTTCCCAAGACTTGATTTAACAAATAAAGCCCAAAGCACCCTTTAGAATACAGAGTGAAGAAGAAATTCCAAAACAAATCAGCAAAGGCTGCTTCAGTTTAAAAAATCATGTTGAAACCTGCTAGTGATTTTAAGAGTTTTTATAAAGCTCTGTAAGTTGTTTCTAAACTTGACATATGATGGAGCTTCCTGGATTAAATATCCTTGATATTTTTTTCCCCAGAAGACAAGGCAGGAAGAATTCTTCCTAGCTCCACAGTTGATTTTCCAGATTTTCATATCCTTAGGCTTATTAAAGCTGATCCTGAAGGAGCACACCATCAGTCTGTGCTAACTCCTCTCCTTGTGCACCTCCAGGCAGGCAGCAGTGGGTCTGGACACAGCAGAGGTGAGGAACAGAAGTAAATCCAGCTGCCCTGGAGAGGCTTGGCTGAAGTAGACACATTTTTCCTCCTAAATGCCAGGCTCAAACTCTCCTCCTTTAAGGCTGAGACCTCTGAAGGGACAGGACAGAGGAAATCTGACACCCACAAATAATTAAGGTCTTGATTTTATATCAAACCTAATGGCAGGCACCCAGCACCATCTTTATATCAGGTAAGATGAAGCAGCAACAGACTGCACTGATTTAAATCCCTTATTCTCTATTTTTCTTTGGTGAGTTTTGTTTCCCACTGAACCTTTCAGGCCCTGGAAAATGTAAAACTAAAGCAGGAAGCATAGGTTTAAATTATGTCAGACAAGATCAGACAGTGCCTGGAGCAGACAGGCTCTCTGCAGGTCCTCGCTGTAATGCTGCTCGGGCAGCCTTCTGGGAGAGGAGCAGGGACTGGGGAGCAGTAAGCAGAGCTGGAAAACATGAT
The DNA here is from genome assembly GCA_035041135.1 of Platyrinchus mystaceus. Classification (NCBI taxonomy): domain Eukaryota; kingdom Metazoa; phylum Chordata; class Aves; order Passeriformes; family Tyrannidae; genus Platyrinchus; species Platyrinchus mystaceus. Next base: position 34,270,138 of record JAWWLV010000180.1, on the reverse strand, counting down.
TGGAAAATAACAGAGCTCCCTGTGCTGGGGTTCACCACTACATCCTGCTGCAACGTGCCTGGCAGGGCATCCCATCGGCGCTTTTCCTGCTTAACCAAAATTTGCACTGTTATTTTGCAGCCTCATGGAATGGCAGGATCATCGATGCTTGAAAAATAACTGTGTGAGTGCTGTGGAAAATACAGGCAGCAGTTCCTTAGGATGACCTCTGGCTTCCTCAGAAAACTGAAATTACCAGTTCTGCATCATAATATGCAGATTCCAGAAATACAACGGGATCAGACACCTGAAATTAGAGGAGAGTATTTTTCCATGCCCAGTTCTAGCAGCAGCTATTTTGATACCGGCTCATTGCTAAAATCAACACTCAAGTCCACTTTATCCTATTTCCAGCAATTATAGCTACTTCAAATAGGGAATTTTAATTCAAGAAGTAGAATAAATGTCACTCCTGGAACACGTACATTACTGTAATCTAATGTGAGTAAGAAGTCACTTGAGATGGAGAAACGCAACAGCCCCTTTAGGGCTACTGCCATAGCAGAGGCAACAAAAGGGAAACCCTTGTTAATCCATTGGAAATATCATGTTAATAAATGAAAATGAGATAATGACTTTTGTGGTGAGCTGAATCTTGTCTAAAGCCTCTTATGAGCTTCATGTGTCTCAATTAGGGACTATGTTACAAGGTAAAAAAAAAAAATAAAAAAAATCAGCTGCGGGCTGAACACAATAAAAAACAAAGTTAAATAAGGAAATGTACTTGATATTATTATTATTGCAACCCTCCTGCCTGCCCTAGAAGTGTCTTATGGTACAGATCCATCATGAGCTCCCATTACAGCTTTTAATTGGTATTGCAGGAGCTGCTCCTGCAACGCAAGAAAAGACAGTGGTTTGCTTTTCTCTTTCATATCAAAGGTCACTAAGTCAAAGCCCGTTTACCCTGTCTGATTCCACAACAGACATCTTCACACAGGTAAACTGGGGTGTTCCAACACCAACAACACAGTCACAGCCATCCTCACACAGTGAAAAGCCAGCACAGACCAGGCTGAGAACCACAGACAGAGAGGGCTGAGCTTCCCACTGGGCAGGAGGGGCACAGAGTGCCCCCAGTTTTCAGCATCTGAGCAGAGAAGGAGGATTCCAGCCACAGCAAACTACTCCTTACAGATTTTATGGTGTTTCAGTCTGTGGTTCATAATTCTATCACAGGTAAACACACCTCACAATTTCAGTTTTCTGAAGTTTCAGTGGAGGAGGTGTTTGACTGGAAACCAGAGTTTCTCTGCTTCAGGAAGTTAAGACCCATCTGTAAGATGCTATGTATGAACCTTCATTAGTTTATAAACTCCTAGAGTGTTATCTGAATTGCCCTTTTACAGCAGAGATATTTACTTGCAAAAAACCCTACCCTTAATTGAGAGTGTTTGTTAAACAAATAAATAACTCTACATTCTCATTAGCTGGTATATAGCATTCAAAAATTAGAAATTTAAATGAAAAACGAAACAAAACCTACAAAACAAATGGACAAGAGCCATCATCAATTAGTGGAAAAGGTGGAGTCCCCATCCCTGGAGGGATATAAAAGCCATGTGGATGTGGCACTTGGGGATGTGGGTTAGCGTGGCCTTGGCAGTGCTGGGGGATGGTTGGTATGGATGGTCTTAAAGGACTTTTTCAGCACAAATGACTGTATGATTCTAAATATTTCACTTTGTCAAACATTTTGTCTAAATATCACTTTTCCAAAATACAATTAGATTAATTTTTCCCACTATTTCTGTTGTTTGTTCTTTTTGTTGGCATTTTTTTGGTTGGTTTCTTTTTTGCTTACAAAATGGTAACTCTTCAGGAGTTCAGTTATTATAAGCTCATTTGCTATTCATGGAAATAGCAGTGATTATGATGAATTCATTTGATATTCATGTACATGTCACATGTCCTTCAGTGGCAGTGCCATTGTTACTCAGCACTCATTAGGCTCTGCTCTGCTCTGGTGGTGGATGTTCCCATTCCAGTCCTTCCCACGAGCAGGGTGCTGGGATCAGGGACAGCACAGACACATCACGCTCCCACTTCTAACAATTATTTCTTAGAGAAGAAAAAGCAGTTTTAGCATGATATGATTAAATACAAAAAGCACAACTTCTCTCTCAGAAGGGTTTTGTAGTTTGTTTTTAAACTCCTTCATTTCCTCTCAGCTCCTGAGCCCTTTGCAATTCTGAAGATGTGCAAAGGTTACTCCAGAAGAATTCATGACTTAACAAATTTGTTTTGTGTTCCTCTGCTGTGGGTTTTCAGCCACAATACCTCAGTGGGATCTTTTGCTTCTGAACCACTAAACTTGCCAGGATTTCAGGAATAACTTTGCATCTGAAGAGCCATTTTTATGTGTGCCAGGCTGCGGTGTTGCTGTTGAGAAGAGCCCAGGTTTTGAGCCGACCCCAAGCTCCCCTTCACAGACAAGAACCCAAGCCACCAGAATTTTTCATATTTCTGCACAAGATTACTAATGGGGATGATCCAAAGGCCCTGGAGGAGCTCAGGTCACACTCAATTCAATGGGATTTATTTCCTTGACCCATTTTGGCCCCTCTCAAATCCTCCACTCTTGAACCACACCAGCGACCAACCGCGAGCTTCAGGAGGCGCAACGTCATGGGAGCCACCATGGTTACTTCAAACACAACATGAGCGTGGCTCGGGTCAGGAGTTTTTCCAAAAGTCTAATATATATGTCCCCAGAGCATCCAGCTCTATTCACCTTAATCCTGAATCAACACTGCCTGTGTAAGTACAGCCCATGCCTCGTCCTCCGGGGCCACTCTGACACTTAAAGTTGGATGTGGGAGCCTTGATGGATTTGGGCTGCACTGCACATCACCAGGGAAAGAACCCCGGCTCTGAGGACTTACAAAACATCATTAAGGCTTTACTTTCTGCCAGCCTCAAACCTCCTGCAGGCACTGGGCTCTCCAGTTCCCAAGGAAATACTGGGAGCCACTCCCAGGCATCCAAGAAGGTCCCCTCAAAGCCATGTGTTGACTCAATGTTGTAACATAGGATCAAGCAAAAGGAGGAAGGAGCAGAGAAGGATTAATGTCTCTATGCAAAGCAACTGTTCTAAAAGAAACCTGATGTGCTCTCAAAACCAGAAAAAAAAATTTTCCTTGGATCTTGGATGTTCTTAAAAATCTTCCTTGGACAGATGAACAGAGAGGGTTTGACCTCCAAGTGAGCAACAACACAAGATGTATATGAAGTCCCCAAAGCCTCAATTTTTAGAACAAAAAAAAACCCAAACAAACAAACAAAAAAAGCAAACAAAGAAAAACACACTAAAACCAAACACATAACAAAAAAACCCCATGAGCAGCTACTGTTTCTCCTTTTTCTAGTGAGAAGCTCTTGGTTCTGGCGTGGGCAACCTGAGGGTGCCATCAAAACAGTTGCCATTCCAGCCTTTCCTAGTTGGCACCACCAGCAATACCATTATTTCTACAGGCAGGCACTAAAAGGTCTTTGGTGCTTGTTTCCCCTAACAGGTAACTCTCAGTGTGGAAATATATTCCACAGGGATGATGGTCATTCTGGCTACTGTTGCTCTTGAGTTCAGGTACAAAGGGATCACATAAGATATTTGCTGGATTAACCCAGGGGGTTTTTTTTATATTTGTCTGCTGGTCATTTATTATATTTCCACTCCACAGCACAGGGAACAGGGAGACACGTCCCTGCTCCACACAACAGACTCGGGTTGTCTGGTGGAGGAAGCCCAACACAGCACTCATGAGTTATTCCCACTCTTGGCACCTGCACAGATGCCACTTAGAGATGGATTCCACAGGCAGTTTATTGGCCTATCAAGAAAATGTGCAGGGCAGGTTCAGAGATATTTTAACTCATGCATAAATCTGGTAATTTATGGTTTAGCTGACAGCTCTGAACTGGAGTTTGCAGCTTGTGCTCAGAAAGGCTAAAAGGGGGCCACTACTTAAAGGGGCTCCAGGAGCTGCAGAGGGACTTTGGACAAGGGCCTGGAGGGACAGGACAAGGGGGAATGGTTTCCCA
>JAWWLV010000180.1:34252987-34265958 GCA_035041135.1 Platyrinchus mystaceus | reverse complement strand
GGGACTTTGGACAAGGGCCTGGAGGGACAGGACAAGGGGGAATGGTTTCCCACTGCCAGAGGGCAGGGTTAGATGGGGTATTGGGAAGGAATTTCTCCCTGTGAGGGTGGTGAGGCCCTGGTACAGGTTGCCCAGAGAAGCTGTGGCTGCCCCTGGATCCCTGGAAGTGTCCAAGACCAGGTTGGATAAGGCTTGGAGCAACCTGGGCTAATGGAAAGTGTCCCTGCCCATGGCAGAGGGTGGGACTGGATGAGCTTTAGGGTACCTTCCAACCCAAACCATTCTATGATTTTATGAAAGGCTGTCTGGGAGCTGCTGGACAGAGCTTGTGTCAACAGCACAGCTTTCTGTGCTGTTGACTTTCTGCAGTCTGTTCCTCCACTCATGGAGATTTTGGTAACAGAACCTGCAGTGATATGTGTTTCTGCCATCAAATCCTTCTTATTCTCAACCTGGTTCACCACAAACACTTGGAGTACTTTCTGTGGATATTTCCCTACCCAGATGGCAAATGTTTACCTGCAAAAGTTCTTGTTCTTGTGTTTTTCACTATCCCTTTTTGAGGTTGCACATGGATGAAGTGCCAAATCCTTTCCTCAAGCAAACAAAACTTCACCCCACTCACTATGGTAGATGAACACACCAACAATGTGAGCACTGATGGCCTCTTGCCAACAACAGGGACCTACATCTCAAAACTATTAGTGGATAAATCATTCAAGAATTGAGATTTCTTCCTACCCCAAATCTATTCGTTGTTCTTTAGCAGAATACCCACACATCAGGCCAGAAAACTTCATAAAACCAGTTATTTCAGTAGGTTAAAAAACTAAATAAGCTGCTCTTTCTGGTTGTGTTTCCATGCTTCCCCCCAGCCCCAACACACAGCTGGGATAAAATTCTAGGAGCTGATGTTGTCTCAGCTGAAAGATTGAGATCAATTTCAGCTCAATCCAGGAAAACACACAGATTCAGCATTCCTGTACCCAAACACGTGCCCTTCTCGGGTTTCAGATTTAGCATCTCCTCCAAACATTTAAAAATGCATTAATTGACTGCTTGCTTATACTCTGAGAGCAAGATCGGGCCAAATATCAATATGGGGAGACATGCCTTGAAATACGGGTGTTGCACATCTACACAGAAACATCCCTTTGTGTTGCTCTGCTGCTCCCAGTAAGTGCACAGCAACAATTTGCATCGAACTCACAAGGCTTTTCTGCACAAGTCAATTCAGATCAATAGAAAAAGGCTTTTACAAAGAAAACAAGTGTTGTGTGGAAAATAGTTCAGGCAGCGGGAACGTTTCACAGTTGGGGTTGGCAAATTAACAGACTTTTATCTGTGGTAGAGGAAAAAAAAAGCCTGTCAGATTTAAATTGTGCACGAATTTCCGTCGTGTTCAGTGGGTTACAGGCACGTGGTGCTTGATTAGGCAGCTCACAGCACCCTGTGCAGCAGGATGAGGCACTGGCAAAGCCCATAACTGGGAAAAAAAAATATACCAAGGGAGGAAGAACAGCAACTCCAAGCAGCTGACACCAGTTTAGAGGTCTGGGATGAAACCCTATTGACCTGCACAGGATTTTAAAGGGGGATCTGAGCAGCTCACAGTGAATTTGGCATTATCTTTATAAACCCAGTACTCCATCTGCTTTGGTGGTTATGGGATGATGCAGTATGAAAAGGTTCAAAACTGACTCACTGCTTGAATTGTGAGGGTGAATTATGGACTGAAAGAGTTCTCACTTTTTTTCCTGAATAGCAGCTATTAATGACTCATTCCTGAAGGCAACGGGGGAAGATGCAGACAAATGAGAAGCAGGTTAAAGAAGAAATATGGTTTCATTGACACAACAGCTTCTTGCTCTGGGAAGAGACTGGAGTTATTCCAGCTTATGTCAGCTCCATTTTTTGCTCCTGTTAGTAGCTTGAAGTAGCTGAAATAATAGTTTCTGTTTGGTTCTACTGGACAACTGTCAAAATTAACAAAACTTAAGTGGAAAAAATAAGGTGAAAAACTGATAGAGAACTATCAAAACAGGCAGTTCTGAAAACAAGGCACCTGAGCAGTCAGAGACAACCCCTGCAACTGGGATCTTGGCCCTACAAATAGAATCACAGACTGGTTTGGGTTGGATGGAACCTTAAAGATCATCGCATTCCATCCCCTGACATGGGCAGGGACACCTTCCACTATCCCAGGTTGCTCCAAGTCCTGTTCCACTTGGCCTTGGACACTTCCAGGGATGGGAAGTCCACAACCTCTCTGGGCAAATAGGGTCAGCACCGTGTGTTTGAGCTCTGTTTTGCTCAATATTTTAACATTTCCTGCTTGTAGTCAGATAAAAATAGTATTTAAGGGCCATCACTCCTAATCAAACCCACAAAGAGCAAACCTATGAATGGATGTAACTTCAAGCCTTGAAAAGCATTTTCTTCCTTCCCATTAGATAAGAGTTTTATTTCAAGGTGCCAGCTGAGTCTTATTTTATGTTAATTTTCCAATTGTCTGCAAGAAGGAAAAAAAAAAAACATCCTGAACAAACAGAGTTTAGTAACTAGACTTGAATAATTAAGAAAAACCTGAGTGGCTTTATGCTGTGCTCTTACAATCTGGTGGAAAAAGTGATTTTTTAGAGCAGAGAGGAGGCTGTTGTGCTCGTCTGTTCTGGCTCACATCACATCAACAGTGTCACTGAGCATGAGGCAACAGTGGTATTTCTATTTTTGTACATAAAGTTCAGTACACATTGGATAACAGAACAGACAGGCAGCTCCCATTACTAAAAATGTTGAGTACTACCTTCATTTTTCTCATTCTATTTCTCCATAAATTGGCACACTACTACAGGTTTGCAATTAGACTACTTTGCAGGTCATACACACAGCAAAAGTATTTATGGGCCAGCAATAAAATTAGTAAGACCTCAGCAAGATAGATCCTTGTAGGTCAGAGCACACAGACACAGGTTCCCTTTGCTCAATGGCATTTCAGGACTGATGTACTTTCTGGTTTTATCTGTTTACAGGAGCCTGGTAAGCCCAGACCCTGGCACGTGTTGTGCTTGCAGCAGTGGGACTTTGTGCTACTGCTGTGTCTAACAATTCATCAGTATTTAGAATCTTTATTATAAAAATCCCATTGTAAATATTAAATGGTGGACTGGAGTTTTTTTCCCCCCACCTTCCCATTTTATTCTGTTTTCCTCCTGACACCATGAATTTGGGGGATTTTATTTACCACTCAGTTGGGAGACAAAGAAAGAAATGGCCTCTGGGAATGATTCAGCAAGAGGATGCAGGTTATAAGACAAAAATAACTCCTTTGGGTACAGCTTTGGCCCTTCCTTTTGTCTCCTGGGCAGCTCATTTAGACAAGGAAGGTACCACCTACCCACTGACCCACCAGCACTGTCTGCACACTCACCCCTTCCTTGCATGTCTTAATTAAGATTATTTGGCGTTAACTATAAAACCAGTCAAGTTATGGGTTATGCTAGGGAAGGACAGAGCTGATTTCTGCTCCCAGCTCCATTTATCCTTACTTTCCAGCACACTTAAATGGCAATGAAAGCAGCTCCTTTTCCATCCTGCATCACCAATTCAACAGCTTCTTTCACGCTGCTTGAATCAAACATACCCCTATTCTTATTTTAGCTACTTTTTTTTCTTTATACTTATTTTATCAACACACATCCTGGGATTCTGAGGAAATCTAAAGAGTTTATCTCCAGTTCATCTCCTCTCAAATTCTTCCTCGGCATCTTGAAATCTTCACATCAGATTCATCTTTTAAACAGCTTGTTTCTGCCCCAAGTGAGTACATATCCAGGTTTCCCAGGCTTTCTGCACGTAGGAGCCTCATAAGTACTTCTATCATTCCTGCTGTCCTCTGCCCTTTCCAATCCCCAGGATGTCCACGGGACGCTGCGTTGTCCTACCTGGGGCAGGGCAGCCCACAGCGCTCCAGGGAAGCACTTTACAACATGCCAGATTAAACTCTTATATCTTCACAATTCATACTTTTGTGGGTTTAGCTTCTGCTTTGCATTAGTACTGAAACTCTTTCTCACCCAGAATTCTGCAAAACATATCTGTTTGGTCAATATGCCCCCAGTTTAGAGCTACAAGTGTAAAAAAAAATCTACTGTTTGTCTTAAGAGGAGGCGATGGACTGTTCTCTCCCACGCTTCCCCAATCTTGCAGAGAAGTTCTCTGCATTTATTCTGTCATCTCCACTTTGCTCACCTCGCTGGATACCACCTTTACTCTTTTTTTTTTTTTCCAGAGGATGCATAGAGCTATAGTTTAACCCTCAGTATCACAGAATCACTGAACTGAGAAAGGTCCTCCCAGCCCATTGAGTCCACCCTGTGTCTGATCCCCACCTTGTCCCCCAGCCCAGAGCACTGAGTGCCACGTCCAGTCCTTCCTTGGACATCTCCAGGGATGGGAACTCCACCACCTCCCTGGGCAGCCCCTTCCAATGCCTGACCACCCTTTCTGTGAAGAAGGTTGCTAAATTAGTTGGAGATTTGTCCAGCCTCCTGTTACACCTCACTTTCCTCCCCTTTTACACCAGCATTACTCCAACCTACTCCACAGTTACCTGAGCAATTCTTCCAGATCAGTGCTGGGATCCCAAAAAGGACAGAATTAAGCCCAATGCTCCCACCCATGCCTGCTTTCCACATTATCTCCCTAAAAAATCCCCCTGATTTGTCAGACAGGATTTACCCTTTATGAAACCATGCTGACTGGTTTATTTCTCCAGATGTTTTGTGATCTCATCCTTTATTAATGTTTCCAGAGTCTTGCCCAGCACCAAGGTCAGATGTACTGGTCTCTTATATCCCAGCTGCTTTTCCTAGTCCTTATTTCCCTCTCCCCTCCAAACTGAGGTAGTATTTGCTTCTCTCTATTCCCTTGGTGTCTTCCTTGTCTCAGAGGAGCCAAGAGAAAAATCTTCATTTATTGAACCAGTAATCTCTTCAGTGATCTTGTTAAAGATTCCCCAGTACATAACTCCTACTACCTTGGAGCTTCCAGGGATTTTTAACTTATACAAGATTTATTCTGGGAGGAAATTATCATATCCCAGAAACTTTGCTTCTATTCAACCTCGTGAACACTGAGTAGAAAGATACATTTAGGTAGAGGATTTCAAAGTGAGCTTGGGGATCTGGGTGCTCAGTTCCCACTGTAATTAATAGGACAGGGGTTTCCAAACCTCCTAAATAGTTTAGAAACTGTAACCTAAATGTTAAACCTATTAAACCTGTATATAACATACTAAAACCTATTAAAATTGTATATAACCCATCAGGAGTATATCCCTTCAATTTATCATCATGTGTCTTGGCAAATATTTAATTCTTTGTTAGTAATATTCATTTTCAGTTCAGCTAGTTCAATAGAGCAGCCACTGAAGGGATTTTTAGTTATTTATTAGGGATGCTTGCATCCCTGAACTCCATCAGGACACACTTGAATGACCTCAGCTTGGTGAATATCCTCCATTTTCACGTTATGCGATGTCATGTGCCCAGAAGCCTCTCTCCTGTCCTTGGTGTTACCTCCAGCACCAAACAGTCAGCTCCTGGAGGTATTTTCCAGGCCTTTCTCTGCCCACACAGTGCCAATTTTAGAAAGTATTCGGGTTTTTTCCCCAAAATTTCCAAGTGCAAGCAAAGCATAAATAATAAGGAGCTTTTAATGCAACCTTTACACATGGTGACTCATCACCCAAACCTCCTTCCTTCATTGTTCATCTGCATGTTAATGAATTCCACTCATTCCTACATTACCCCAATAATATTTTCCATAGTTTTCCAGCTAATCTGCACTGACTGTATTATCACTTAACCACACTTTGAGAGCTGAAGACCAGCCTGCTGCAAAGCCCTTACTTTGGTTTGGTGCCTGATGAAGCCTGAGAACTCAGAGGTGATGGAGGACAACATGCCCAACCCATTTCCCCAGCACAGCAAATCCATCCTGGACCCATAGTCCCCACTCTTGCCGCCTCCATCACATCAGGTGAAATTCAGGAAGTTGTTTACCCCTCTAAACCAGAAGAAAATTCCATCAGATTTGCAAGTACTCTCAGAATAACTCTGTCCTTCCAGAACTCGCTCCTTCTGGAGCTTTCTGCCATTCTTCTGTGCAGATTTTACAGTCAGTTGGAATGAGATGGTCTTTGAGGTCCCTTCCAGCCCAAAATATTCTATGATTCAATAAGGTTTTTCTTTCCCTCCCTCCACCTGGTGCTGAGAAGTAATGAAGCAGGAGCAGAGGGGAGATGAGCAGAGTAGGTCTCATTGATTTCCAACACTAGTGGGGGAATATCATTCACCTTCGGGCACCTTTGACACTTTTCTCTGTGCTCAGACACCCCTTCCAGCCTGGGAAACCCAAAGCATCACCAGGTGAGCACCTTAGCTCTTCAAAAACCCTCACAGCCAGCTGCTTTCCCAGGTTAAAGCTCCTGCAGCTCCCCCAGAACTAGTGAAACAGCCTCCTTTGCTCTGGTACCTTACAACATATGCTGGGCAAAGCATAAATTGAGATTCCAGAGGATAGAGCTTGAATCTGGATTTTACCTTAAGAACATAAGGCTTCACTCATCACTAGTTATTTCAACTCATGGAAAAACAAAAGAAAAAAATACCTAAAAGTCATTATTTTACTGGAGGTCTGAGTTGTTTGTTAGATCTGTCTCCAATGACACCGACTCAGAGTTTAGAGGCTGCAGGATATTAATATTAACAATGTAAATAACAGACAATTCTTCAGAGGGCAGAGGAACTTGTCTCCAATTTTCAAAGGATATGCTTTACTTAACTAAGGCTAATTAGCTGTGATCTTCATATAAGCAACACAAAAAATTGCATTTGATTTTACATTTTTAAATAGGAAAAAAAATATCCTATTTATCCAAAACAGACTTTTAGGATCATTATCAAGTTCTCAAGTGTGTACAAATTACTGTCCCCTAGATTATTTTCCTTGTACAGTGTATTTAGAGATAATTTGTTCCTTGCAATATTTTTGAACCATTGCAGGAAAATTTCTTTTTCAGAAATGTATTTTTTTGGTCCTGGTTTGTAGATACCTATTTGTTGCTTCTTATTTTTTTACTACACATGGCTTTGTGTATTCATTTTAAGAAACCCTGGTGTTTCTGTGTCATATGCAATATTTTCTAGAACAAAGTGTAAAGCATTTCACTACAACAAGAACATTTATTAGTGTAAGGATAGTTTTTTCCATGAACAAAACCTGGGAGCACGTTGAAAAGACATTTCTGGAAAAGGTGTTACTTGAGGAAAACTAATCTCATGTTCAGTACACAATACATGCAGCCTTCCTGCACAGAATTTAGCATATGGCTAACAAAGCTAACTCCCAATCCTTTGCATGGAATTGTTTTTACATATTAAACACCCCATCCCTCCTGCAGTCCAGCCCCAAATTAGCATTTCTGCTGTTAGAGGGGTGGCTAAACCTTCTCGGACTCATTAAAAGTTCCTTTTTTCCCCACTTTATTACCAGACTTCACCTGAAGTACAAGGAAAGAGCAATCTCATGACTTTTTAGAACCTCAGCTAAGACATTACGAGGTTTACAGCCCCACTAAGCCAGAAGGTTTCTGCAGGTCTGGTTACAGAGTTCAGCCACTATCAAATCCATCTCATGTTTTATACGCCTTGGAAAGATCCTTTCCTTCCTCAACGACTGTTACTGTAATTACACAAATGATCTGCTCCACTGTCATCTCCAGTCAAAGGTGTCATCTAAAATTAAAAATTCATGCAAAAACTAGAGCTGTTACTTTTTTGGAGCAGACAGTTCAGACCTGATCTGGTTTCACAATGTTTGGTTTCACTTCCCGCGTTCCCGTGCACAGCGAGGAGCTGAGCCATGGGCACACAGGGCTGCCCAGCCCTTTGGATCACAGCACTTTTTCTTAAACAACAGTTTGCCATTTAAATTAAGGCCTCAGATTCATTAGGATTAAATTTAAGTACATTTTATTAACATACTGATGTGCTGTAATGGTATAAAGTCCTGCTCTGCACCACCAACATTCATGACAAATCCTTTCTTCTCCTCCACCAAGAAAGGACTTTGTAGAAGGAATTCCCAAACCACATGGAACCTGCTCCTGGTGATTTGTGTTGCAGAAATTCGGGGGTGATGCTACCAACAGCCACTGCACCTGGGAATCACCAGCTGGATCTCCTTTGATCACAGATTAGAAATAACCCTAAGGAGGAAAACACCACACTTGGCTTCCCCTGCCCTTCCCAGGACTGCTGAAGGTACAACTCAACACCAAACTGTGCTGAGGTTCAGAAAGCAGCGCTGAAAATATCCAGGGAAACACACTCACTTGTACAGCTACAAGGGAGAGGGAAAAAGGGGAGACCTTGAGGAATGACTCTGACCCAGCCATACTTCTCAAGGTCTGAGGATATTTTTTGGCTGCACAACTCCTGCTAGAGCTGGAAATACGTGGGTTATATTTTTTTTAATCCACTCATCAATAATTTTAAACCAAGAACAGTTCAAGTAATTTATCATATCATCTCAAATAATTATTTTCATGGCCACAATAAATGTAATTATGTAGAAGTAGTTATTTGGCTATTACTATTTGTTTAAAGTAAAAGAGAAGGAGGGAAGAGCACTAAAAAATTTCCACCAATCAATATTTATTCATAGGAGAAAGTTTTGTGTTTACTCTGTGCCCCACCACTGTCTCGTCAAATTCATCAGAATGAAAATACTGTGCTTTTTTCTTTGGAGACAGACTTAACAATTTGAGCTGAATTCTTAAACTGGATGTGCCCATTGACCCATTACTAGTGTGGGTGTTTTCATACCCAACCAGTTAATTGCCCATAAAGATTCATAATGTAACATGACATGAAGAACCACCAGATGTGACTCGTTAAAGTCTTATGCAGAAAGCAAGAAAATCAGGAAAGGCTTGTTTTTCCAGACTAAGACAGCATTTCAGGCTTAAATAAATGCTCTGTACCAACTCTTTTTTTTTTTTTTCCTCGCCTTTTTTTAAGCAAGATTGTCGGAAGAGGAAAAAGCAAAAAGACATTTAGGAAAGAACAAACAAATTTTATGTGGAGATTGAAGAAGTGCTGGAATAATATAGTTCTTCCTGATGCAAAGATATCAGGACAGATATTGGGCTGCATCTGACCCACTCACAGGTGCTGTCTGATGTTCCTGGGAGAACTAAGCCTAAGGAAAGACTTCTGCAGGAGCAACCTTACAGCACCATGTGTTCTGTGTTGTTTTCCCACACAGGCTGCTGACCCCTCAGTGTCAGTGCATGGTTTGGTGAGAGACTGCAAGCAACCCTTGGTGGAACAAGATATGGAAGTTTTAAGGGGCTGCTTTTATACTCTAAGCAGCAACTTGCCATGTAGGATCATAATTATCATGTAGGTAAATAAATGGCTTGGTTTTCCCATAGATTTCAGTGGTAAGAGTGGTGCAGGATCATTGGATCTCACCAATGTGAGCTGTTTAAGAGTCTGCAGAAATAATGTTTGCATGGAACTGCAGGAACACAATATCAGAAGTGTGTCAGAATTTAAAAAACAAACAAACAAAACCCGAACAAAAATCCAACAAAAACAAAATAACCCCAAACAAACAAACAAAAACCCACAAAAAACCCCACACAAAACAAAACCAACCAAAAAAAAAATCCCACACAAAACAAAACCAACCAAAAAAACCCCCACACAAAACAAAACCAAACAAAAGAAAACCCACACAAAACAAAACCAAATTAAAAAAACAAAACAAAAACACATAAACCAAAACCAAACAAAAAATCCACACACAAAACAAATTCAAAAAATCCTCCTGACTGTCTTTATTTAGATGCCCAAGTTGAGCTGAACATTTGAATTTGCTCAGGAAGCTGAAGGCTGATGCAGGACTTCCACATTGCAATGCACAACAAAAGAGCACTGGACTAGGAAACTACTGTTTTATACATCATTTTCTTCATGTGGCCTTGCTTCTAAGACTAAACTCTCCAGTTTGTACTCAACATGATAATTGAATTCAAGTCCAGGCCAGTTGTTGAACTGTTCATACTGGGTACAGTTGTAGCATCCTGGTTGTTCCTGCCCCACAACCAAACCTCCTTTATATGCAGGGTAGCACAGAGAAGGAAAACGTGATTTTAAGTGATACCTGAATGCATCTGTTTCACTTGGAGAACATTTTATCTTCAGCATGTTTTCAGTCAGAACTTCCTGTGATATTTCTTGGTGATGCAAGAAGAACTGATAAAAGTAAGGAGCAGTGGCAACCTCAGAGTACTTGGAACATTGCTGAGAAGGGAGAGGACAATCCCACAGCTAAAAGAAGAGTAGTTGTATGTTCTTCCCAAGGCCTCCATCAATATCACCCAACACATTGAGTCACCCAGTACTCTGATTGCCATCATGAGACACATCTCTGCTGCATCATTCACCCTTCCAAAGTGGTTTGATGACAGGCAGGAAATTAATCTTTATAATACTCCACAATATAAAAATTCACACAGCAACGTAGAAAATAAGAACATCATTCCCTGGCCAAACAGTGAATGCCAAGTTAGTCAGGATCTGTTGCCCACTCTGTGCCCTGACACAAGTTACTCACAGTTGTCTCACTTTGGACTAAAACAGCCCAAAAGTTTCTGAGTTCTCATAATTATAGTTCTTGTTCTAAAAGGGATCAGACCAACCATGTATCTCAGTGCACACCCCCTGGAGTCAGAGTATCTTTTCATTACAAGTTTCCTCTGGTAGTTCATAAAAGCCAAAAAAACTGCAGATAAACCATAAATTTATGTTCTCATTGGCTGGACAAAGAAATTAGTGAGAGTGGAGAACATGCAATACTGAAATTTTCTTGTCTTTAATAATTTTATGCATTCAGAGCTAGACTGCATTTTCTATAAGGCTACAGAGAAAATCAAGAATTATATATAAGAAGCGCTATTAAAAAACAGTGACAGTATCTTAATAGTATATAATTTTAATATATTTCTATAATTTTAATAAATTTTATAAATTTATATTCCATACATTAATATACTAATATATAGTATAACATATTATATATAATACATAGCTATATAAAATATATTATATTATTATATTTTATATATCAATATATTATATGTAATATATAAATTTAATAAATATAATTGTAATATATTTAAAAGATAAATTTCATCTCTAATTTATAAATTTCTTTTTTGAAGCAAACACCTTTTTTTTTTCCCTAAACCAGAAACACACTTTATAACACAACTCAGGAGTTCTACCATCAAGATTTGTGCTGTAAACAGAAAGCATTGCCACCTAAAATAGGATAACTGACAGATTAAACATTTCCCTTATAGCTCCAGGTGACACACATTCAGCTTCAATAGTCTACACCTGAGTGCTGCTTGTTCTCATAGGCAGCATGAAAGAAAAAAAACAATACTTTACAACCTTTTCACTAATCTGGCTTTAGCAAGACTTTCTAAAAACTGTTTATCACACCAGAGCTTTGAGTTCATTAAAAAAAGTATTATTACCCCTCCTAAAACACATCTTATCTAAAGGATGATGTAATTAAGAAAAAAAACCAACTGCCATCTGACATGAGCGATCTATTGACTCACCAGCTCTCTTGCAGCCTGCAGTGCCTCACAGAGCAGGTCTGGAGAACAGGAGTTCATAGAGGACGTGTGAAAAGGTCACTGGCACTCACCTGGAAAGAGGATGTCAAGTAGGGAGCAAAAAACTCCATTCAGAAGCAGCATATTTTCTTCCAAGTTGCTTCCCAGGACTCCCATTCTTCCAGGATGGTGTGGTGCCATTCACTCCCCTCCTACACTGACCTCTCCCAGGGAGAGCCAGAAGTTTCCTGCTCCCTGGGCCTAAACAATTCCTGAACTCAAAGCAGACGACACCAGCACTAACCAAACCTTGCTGTCACCAACCTTAGAGCTGGGAGAACAGGACTGGAATACTGCCCCACCCTGTAGCCTGTCAAAAACGAGAACAGCCTCCTCTTCAAGTTCCTCTTTAATTATCCCCAGTCTCTTAATGAGCCACAGGTGTATCTCCCAAACCTACAAATAAGGGAGGGAACTGTGTTGTTGTTCTCCCAGCTGTGCCCTGAGCAAAACTGGAAGGATCTGCTTTGGAGATCCAGACTGGAAACTGGAATCCAAAGCAAAACCCTGGAACACATGAAATTTCTTACTCAGCCATGGGTAGAAGTTGCTAAAATTGCCAGAAACAACAACCAGCAAGGATAAATCCTCTTCAGCCTGGAAAAGCATCAATAGTCAGGGAAAAGGGAAGAGAACACAGGCTCCCTTCATGGAATATCCTTGACAGGCTATAGGAAGCTCATGTCTCTGATTTAGACATCTGGGTTGGAGGCCTGAAGCTGAATAACCACCTTACTTTTTGCTGTTAATCTTTGATAATTTATGTCAGACAAGTTCACTAAATTCTCAAAGCCAAGGAGTCTGACAAACGTCTGCTTCCATATCTGAGTCCCAACGAGCATTGTGCTCCCCGAGCCTGGGCACTTAACAACTGCTGCCTTCAACTGGCTCTTCCATGATCTTAAAGGGATACTTTCCTCTCTCCATGGCAATTCCAGAAGTTAAAAGTGGATATTAACAGAATCCAGCATTGGATACAGGGCTATAACTTTGATTATGATTCTGTCCCCCTACTCTGCTGTGATGAGTTCTGCATCCAGTTATGGGGAGCTACAAAAACATGGAGAGGGACTATCTGCAAGGGCCTGGAAGGACAGGACAAGGGGGAGTGGCTTCAAACTGCCAGAGGACAGGGTTAGATGGGATATTGGGAAGGAATTGTTGGCTGTGAGGGTGGTGAGGCCCTGGCACAGGTTGCCCAGAGAAGCTG
>JAWWLV010000180.1:34248148-34252887 GCA_035041135.1 Platyrinchus mystaceus | reverse complement strand
ATCCCTGGAAGTGTCCAAGGCCAGGTTGGACGGGGCTTGGAGCAACCTGGGCTAGTGGAAGGTGTCCCTGCCCAGGGCACGGGGTGGAATTGGATGATCTCTAAAATCCCTTCCAATCCAAACCAGTCTGGGATTCTATGATATAACACATGGCAGAGCTGGCATGGTTTGAGTTTTGCTCCTTTCTTCCTTTCTCTTCCTTTCTCTCCATTCCTCCTTTCTTCTCCTTATGTCCATTTTCCTGTTCTTGTTTGCAGTTTCTCTCCCTCTCCACCAAATAACCAGCACCACACTCGGGTTCAACAAACAGAAATTAAGCAATTTTTAATCATTCAGAAAAGTTGTCAGGAGTTTTCCTGCCCTAAGTGCTCCCCTGGAAAAGACCATTGAGTCTTCAGCTGTTCATACAGATTTTTTTTTTTTCTAGGAATTTCTTTCCAATTTTTTGTTTAGAGATGTGGGACTCTCAAATCTAATTTTAAGCATTTCCTAACAATGCCAATACTTTGCAAAGCAGTTTCACCTTAGTTGTTCTCAATTGCCTGTAAACAATGAGTAAGGAGGCTCCTCCTAAAGCTTGGTCTATCTGTATCCTTTTTTTTTTATCTCATTAATTCTCATTATAATAATATAATATCCTTTTTTTTTGTGAAGACAGAACCGTGAATTTTTTTTTAATTAATTTATATATCTAACAATTATGTTCCTAAACCCCTGCAATATTGGTTTATAAGGACTTAGGACCTATGAGTTGCATTTGAGCACTGTTTAAAAGGACAGACAACATTTCCACCATAAATATCTATTAGATTTATGTGACAAATGAAATTTTACTGGATTATTTATATTTTTAAGTCTCAGCTAAGGCATTTCAATCCTGGACCTTCTTAAGTATTCGTTGCCTCTAAATGAACTGGATATGTTGTATAATGGAATTACTAGATTTGTATTAAATTGTAGCTTTGGGACCCATCACTGTGTGATGCTTCTACTTTCAACTGGCTTTGTTTATCACAGAGAAGGGAACTGAATTAGCATAAGATACTACAAAGTAGTAAAGGGATTTTAGCACCCTATCTATTTGACCTCCTATTGACCTGGGCTAATTCATATTCTCCCTGGGATGCCATAACAGGTCATTTTGTATTTGGAAAAAAATTAGGTCAAATTATGGCGCGACGTCCCTCGTCCCTTTGGCGGCAGAGACGCGGAATTCCCTCTCTGCACACACACACGTCTGTGCTCCTCCTTGAAAGGAAAATGAACTTTTATTTGTAAATTACCATGCAAGAGATTGTTATTTGTCTTACTTATTGCATTCCTGTGGCTGCTGCTGCGAGCATGGCCGCTTGCAACAGCGTTGGTGGCAGTGAGAGGATGGTGGGAACATGGGATGGGGATGTGGCACAGGGAAGTGCTGTGTGGTGGGTGCACAAGCAAGTGGAAATGTGAGTACACACTCATGGGCACATGTGGATACACTCACACGAGGCATTTTCCACCCTGGCCTTCATAAAATCACCATAAAATGGTTTGGGTTTGAAGGGACCTGAAAGAGCATCCAGTTCCACCCCGTGCCGTAGGCAGGGACGTCTTCCACTAGGCCAGGTTGCTCCAAGCCCTGTCCAACCTGGCCTTGAACACTTTCAGGGATGGGGCACTTTATATTGCTATATAATAACTAGAGATAGTAGCTTTTTTGTGAAAGGAGTGCTTAGAAGAAGTGAGGGAGTTACACATGAGATGTTTTGTCCAGCTTGGAGGATGTGCTTGGCCCTGAAACACTTCTTAGCTATCAGCCTGATTTTTCCTTCCATTTTGGGAAAGCTGCCTTTCATCATGGCAGAAAATTTCCACTGAAATAGTAACATTTTTTACAAGAGAAAGAGAGTTTACTCCACCCTTGCTTCTCTAAGCTGTGGCACCACCGTTCAAGATTCCCACACATCGAATGCCCACACCTTCCCCTTGTGGGAATTGACCATCCAGACACTTCTAGAGGTGCAAGAGCCTGCAGAGGTGGGCTGGAGAAGGCTGTAGGAGCCAGATCTACCTCTGGGTGAGAAAGGGATATTTGGTTGTGTTTAGGAAGGCAACAATAATTAATGCCAAGTGCATTTAATGTGACATGTTGTTCTGCACCGCCAACGATGCCCTTTCAAGAAACAAAACTTGTCCTCTGCTACGAACCTTGAAATCTACTCCATAGTGCTCATGGACTTGGTCCTTAAATCAACTCTGATCTCAGTGGCCTTCTCAGATTTCAGCTGCAATTTTTTTCCCTAGCTTTAAATTCTATTTAATGAAAGAAAAAAATGTAGCTCTTTAGCCGAAGGTTGTTGTTGGTAATTCCAGAAATTTCAGTCTATTTTTTTCCAGTGCAGACCATGAAATGAACTCCAGCCGTCGCTCTGCAGTGCAAGGGACTGATGAATTACAATGGCAGCCTGCTTTATTCTCCTTAATAAGAAATTAGATCACAATAGGGATTTACCAAAATTACCTTGAAGTGTTTGTGGGTTTGAGTGATTGGACAATTTGCGCTAAAATTGTGTTGAATCGCACGAGTCAGAGCATCTGTCTCTTTAGTTGGCCTATGGGCTGCCTTAAAAATGCCCCTCTCTCCTTTACCAGGAGCCTGCTAATGAAGGCAGAGGCTTAACCCTACAGTGTTTGTTTGTTTTCTTCCCATTTTGCTAAATTACATTATTGATAATTTTCTCAGGGCTTCCCAGATTTCCGTGGCAACTTTATCAACTCCCGTTTCAGGTGGGAAGTGAGGAGTTCATTTAGGAATTGCATTAAATCTTAATATTTAGCCTTTCGGATAACTTATACCCTGGACAAGTTCACTTAATTATTCACCAGTATCCTTTATTATGGATGCAGTTTGCAGAAGCACAGTTTAGAGCTGGAATGGGTGTTGCTGTTCCTAAAATGAGCCCCTGGAATATCAGGGGTACTTGCCCCTGCCTGTGTTTTTAAGGAAGCCCATTTCATTAGGAGGCAGGAGACACAGGCGGATGAGCTGCATCTTGAATAACTTCAGGAAATCTTTTAAGTCAACCTTGTGTTTTAGTCAACAGGGAAGGTTTGACCTTTAACCCCCCAACAACCATCTGTTTCATTATTTATCTGAGGGAATCAGAGAGTTTTTGTTCTTTCACTAAAGTCCCTGACACCAAGATATTTTTAATAGCGGAAATTTTTCATTCTTGTCACTATTCCTTTTGAAAATACAGGTATTTTCATACAACACGTAGTTAATGAGTGAAACTTCAGAATCCAACCTTTCTCTATAATCACAGGAACAGGGATTAAAGAGGTCCCACTAGTGAGGAACATGAAAATTAATTATTGAGCTCCTTGTTTTATCCTCCCCATCTGTCTGATATTCTCGAGCACAGAAGGAGTTAGACAATTAAATTACTCCTCCTTTTACCTCATCAGGATGTTCCTGGTACCTTTTCTCTAACTCCAGACGCTCCCAAATTCTGTCCATTTACCAACTAAAGTGTGTGTGTTTGCCTGAGTGTCTGATTTTCCTGAATGTCAAGAATTCAGCCAAGCTTTTCAAAACATTCATCTCTACCCAGTGCACTTAAAATGATTTTTTTTTCTCCTAAGGTTTACAGGGAAACCTTTCATGGAGAGAAAAATCCTTGTAAAGAACACGAGTAAATTGTAAAATTCTTATGAACAGTCTGTGAAAAGAGAAATGCACAAAGGCATGCGTACACTGGAGAAAAGGAAGAGTAGAAATAACGATGAGAGGGATGTGCACTTGATATGTCAAGTGTGGGGGAAACAATCTCCTTTAAAAACACTCATGAAATTCCCTCTGAAGTCACTGGGAAGTGCCCCAGTGCATCTGCCCAGGGCAAAATTAAACCCATTATATTTAGCTTTCCTGAGAAACCCTCGGTTTTGTAACATGTTTATATTTCTGTCATTATTTTTGGCAGCTAAATAAGTGAAGAATTTCATTTCTAGCAACTAGTTAAGACAGTTGGGGCAATTAATTTGTTTTATTTAACAATAAAGCTGTCACTTGGCAGTGCTGGGAACGACAGTAACTCCAGCACGAGGCTGGTGGAGCCTTTTCCCTGCTCAGGATGGAGAAACTTCAGAGCTGTGTGTGAGTGTGTGTGTTTATCATCACTTTTGGCTCACTTGATATTGTTTTGCTTGAGGTGAAGCCAAAGGGTAAAAACTGCTAAAGTGGGCCCAGACCAAGATAAACACACATCCCTGAGACATTTTTTGCTGAGCGATCACACTGTGAATAAAGAATAATCCTTAAACTTTTGAATTATTTTCCCTTCAGCTTGAGCGCGTCTGACTTGCTAGTTCTCTGGTAGACCAGGCTTGGCTTAGTTGATCAGGTAAAACTCAGGTTTAGATAAAACAGACGAAAACCAGGGGCTTGGACAGAACGTTTACACACAGTTTTGCAGCGTGGTACCTTTTGTATATGCAGAGCTGTGGAGGAACACAGGGATTTCTCCTTTATTTTGGGTAGGGTTTGGCTGTGGGCCATGCACCGGTCCCAGCACTGCACAGAGACACCTTTGCTTGCAAGGCAAGCTCATTAAAATTAGTATGTGGTCCTTGTTGTAGGAAAACACACTGGAGTTAGTTCTGGAAATAGATGTAGCTGACCCTTGAAAATAGTCATAATAACATTAAATCATCCGGAGAGGATTTAATTCAAGGGGGAAAAAATAGTATAAAAGGCA
>JAWWLV010000180.1:34240648-34243148 GCA_035041135.1 Platyrinchus mystaceus | reverse complement strand
CACTCGAGGAATCTGAATCAGCATAAAACGGGATGTATTGAACCATGTCTATTATCCCCACTAGAGAAGAAAGGCCACAAAGGGCTGGATTTCATCTGGCTCTTGGATAATTCAGGAAACAGATGGAATGCTACATCTTTCTCAAAGACTGAGGACTAATGTAGCCCTATGGCCTTATCTATCAGACTCAAGTGAGGCTCTGGATTTTGAAGACCATTCCCAGGTCAAACTGTAGCATAATGCAGAGATATATCCTTGGAAAAGCACTTACTAGGGTTTTATACAGATTTCAGTCAGCTTTGAATTTGAGCCCTGTCACTTCATTTTGGGATTGTTGAAACACAAGGCAAAATGCAAATTCTCAGAGACATAAACAGAAAATATTCTCAACTGTTAAAATTTTGGAACATTCTCGTTACTGACAACTATATACTTAGACCCAACTTTATTTTTACATACTTTCTCATATTTAGCTGAATTCATTTTTTTTTCCATTTAAATCCCTTTTTATGTGTCCTTCATGGCAAAACACACAAGCCAAAAGGTCTGAGTTGAAAAACCTATGGCAGAATAACATAACACCTCTGAAAACATTGTGAGGGTTTTTTTTTTTTGCCACTCATGCAAAAACTATTCCTTTGCTGAGAATGTCTCCATCCCAGAGTGAATTTTATGGACAAGCTATATGAAAATGGGGATTTTAAATAGCTACAACACCCCTAACAATAAGGGCACAAGCTCTGAGGCTGCAATAAATCACTGAGGCACATTTGTTGTTGCTGGAGGCGTGGGAGACCCTCCAATTTAGTGGTGCTGCTTGTCCTCACTCAGATCACTGAATCTCAAGGAGGAAGAGAGAGATGAAGACAGAAGGGGATGGAGAAATGGGAATCTTCAAGCTGTTCAGATCCTCCCCTCAAAAGAGCCGAGGAAGCATAGAACAAAGTGTGCAGGAATTAGACATTCACCTGATGTCTCCTCTCTCTGCAACATGAGTTTGTCTCAAATTTTCAGGTTTTATGATAAGTGGGTGAAGAGAATGACTTGAATTTGAGTTCTAAGGGGGATTTCATAAATCCATCCCTTTTGGTCGTGTTCCCAAACTGCCTCAATTTTTTGCTCCCCAGCTGCTTACTGGAATTTTCAGCCCCCAGTTGCCATATTCCCAAGAGTTTTTCATCCAGCTGCTTTTGATGCACTCCTTCATAGCTAAACAAGATGGCACATCTTTCTAGGTATGGAAATAAAATCCTTGTCAAAGCATCATCAGGAAGTCAGTGGTGATTCCTGTCCAATAAATGGAATCTGGGAAACATCATGTAAAAGTAACAGAAAATTCTCCCATTAATCATAACAATACAGGCAAAGGGAACTGGACAAGGAAATAAATCAGCCTTTTATTTAAAACTCCAAACTCCAGATTTCATGGCAAAATGGAAAACCTTTTCTTCTTCCACATTCAGCCCAGAAATGAGTGACTCCCTCTATGGGTCGACTTTGCAAAGTGCTTGTCAGACAAGGAGGGTGTTGATCTATTAGGCCAGATTTCTCAAAGGATAATAAAAAAGTGTTTGGAAATACTGGGTTGCATCAAACAAGCAAGAAACACAAGAATTCAGAACACTTCCACGAAGTGTTGAACTTGACGTCATGAAAGGTTTCTAGGAGAACCAACAACTGTATTATCCCTTCTCTTGTCTCCTGTCCTTCAGGAAAGTTACCTTCCCCTGGGACCAGGGATGAAATGTACTTCCTAAACTCCTGATAAATCTACTGCCTACCTGCAGTCGTGGGCAGGATTTTACCAGAAATGTCTTTATTATGTAAATGGGCAAAGAATTGAGACAAGTTGGCAAAATAATTGTTATTCAGGTATGTTGGTTCTCTGTAAATATGTTCCAACATCACACCTGAGACACTGAGCTGAGAGATCAGAAGCACAGAAAAATGTACCTTCCCCCTTCCCTATGGATTCCTACTGTCCTCAGGCTGACCAGTGGGCCATGGAGGGCATGAAAAGGCACTTGTGTTATTTACAGTATCTCCAGAAGGTTTATTCTTCCTACAGAAAATCCATCACTGTGGGAAGAAGTCCAGAAGTTTGATGTCTTCTGTGAATTTTGCTTGAAATTATATAACAGGTTAAAAAGGTTCCTGGAAGGACCAACAGATGCTCCTACAGAGCTTGGAATTGTTTAAGCCTCATTTCACTTGGAAACCAGGTTACAGACAAGCAGACAGTGAGGGACAAAAAGCAGACAACCAACCCCCACCACCTAAAGTGCAGAAATAATGCTGTGAGAGAGCACACGATCCTGGGCCTGCAACATCTGATCTCCTTTTCCCTTTTATTTTCCCTGCAACTGCTTGTTGGACAAGGCAGCCATGTCTTTTAGGCCTTTGAAAGGTGAAAACCTTTCCAGGTTTGTTTGGGATGCATCCACTGCATGATTGTTGGCCAAAGGTTTTCCAGTGTCCGTAGGACTCCGTGAAAGTGGTA
>JAWWLV010000180.1:34219591-34240548 GCA_035041135.1 Platyrinchus mystaceus | reverse complement strand
GTTTGTTTGGGATGCATCCACTGCATGATTGTTGGCCAAAGGTTTTCCAGTGTCCGTAGGACTCCGTGAAAGTGGTACATTTTTAGATGTGTGGGGAGATTCCAGTGGTGGGTCATCTGACTTAACTTCTCTTTGCATAGTGAAACAGCACAAATCTGATGAAATTAGATTTTCATGGCCATTCTGGAAGCTTTATTTGGAAGCTGCTGATGACTCAAGGGAGACAACTTTCTTAGAATTCCTAAACAGCAAAGTCCATTCATTGCTCTGAGATGGAAAAGTCCTTTTTTTTTTTTTTTTTACCTCCAGGTGATCCAAAACTCAGCTCTGGTATTAACCAGGCCAAAGTTTCACATTATATTTTAACTTTGGATGTAGCAGAGGTGAGGGCACATGGGGACTACTGGAGCTGTGTAGAGAAACTTCACTCAGCTCATGGATATCCACCTTTTCCACCTTTCCCACCTTCCCTAATAAATGCTGGTGAATTTTACAGCACAGTCCTGGAAGACTTCAGAAGTGGTTTAAATTCCTAAGCTCCAACATGTATTTGTAGAGTCAAAGAAAAATCAATGGATTGTAATAACAAATGAAAGAGTTATTTTTAAGAATTAACATGTGTGTGACTCAACAAACATTTAATTCAGTATCTTCCACAACACCAAAATTAAACAATTACTCTTTTGGAAGGTCATGATACAAAAAGAAAACAACACATAAATTTGAGTTCAATGGTGGCAGCTCATTTCTAATCTCTAATCCGTGGGCTTGCATCTCTGTGTGTCTTGGAAAATATACTCCTGGGCATGCATGTGCAAGTACAATCATGGATTTTTTGAGATACCTGGTGATATGCATTTGAGTATTTGAGATTAGACTTGAGCCTTTAGTCTCTTTCAAGTGCTTAAATAACTGCCTCTTCAGACTCAAGCCAAACCAGTTTTAAGAAGTAGCTGGAAGAGCATTTAAAATTAATCTTCTCAATTCTGCTCCTGGATTGGCAAGTGTTTGGCTGTTGCCTTTTGTTCAGCTGGAATAGGAGATTCTCCTTCATTTAACATCGGACCTGTCTCTGAGTCAAGGCACACTATTTTTTGAGGTGGTCCTTGCCTGACACCTCTTGTCTAGAAAAACACAGTGAAAAAGGTCAGAATAGAGGGATCAAAACATTTGAAACAATTTGGGACTAAATGAATATATATATTTAAAAAAAAAAAAAAAAGGAAAAGGAATGCAGAGATTCAAAATACTGATGATATTCTTCCAAGCATGATTTCTGATTTGGTCTTGGACTTCAGGATTTGCCATCACAGCTGACTTAGTTTTTTGATTAATATTAAATCTCACTCTAAATTCTAGGACTATTTGTCATTCAGCCACACTGTTCAGCCCCAACTGTCACGGTCTTGCCAGGCTCCTTCCCTGCATGTGATGCTTTCAGCTGGATGGGGAACCATGGAATCATGGCATGCTTTGGGCTGGAAGGGACCTTTTAGATCATCTAGTTCCAAACCTCGGCCACTCACTAAATCAGGTTGTTCAGGACCCCACCATAAAATTCAATGTTATACTCAGATATCTATTCCAAGGGGGGGAAAAAACCCCAGCATTCCCCTGAAATGTGAAAAAAAAAAAAAAAAGAGAAATTTTGTGATGTAACTTTCTATCAGCTCTGAAAAAAATGGGATCTGAAAACATTTTCCTACCTTTGCAACACCTTTTCTTTGCCTCTGGCCCATGAAAGGCCTGTTGGAGATGACAGCTCGGAACTGTGCTCTCCGGGCAGTTAATTAAGACGTTTATCCCTCTACTCCCAAACTCAGAACATTTCAATCTGTTTAATTCTCACAGGAAGTCAAAAATAAAGTCAGGGAAGAGCCATATTGTCGCACAACTGCAGTGGTCTCAAAGGAAGGGTTTTGCTCCCAGCCTGGTCTCCGTCTGCTGTGTCACAGGAAAGTTTGGAAATGGTAGGAATAGTCATACATCACGGAAAAGTTTGGACATTTTAGGAACACCCAGATGCAAAACCTTCGCAGAATAATACAAAAATTGAGCATTTTGTTCCCTGTGAAGATATTTTAAGAAAAGATGAAGTTTACAGCTATTTTACGAGTCCACTTGCTTTTCAAAGTCTGGGGTTTGGTAAAAATAAAATAAGGATTTTTTTTTTTTCTTTAAAACTGGTAGTTTTTCCTTGGGATTTTTGCTTTTTGGAGAGGTGGCTTGGGTACCCCAGAGCTGTAGGTGATCAGTTTTCTCTACTTGCTGCCCTCCAGCCATCCCACGTGGGTGAACCCCCAACACACCCTGTACATTCAACACCCCCCATACACGTGACAGCAGGATGGGAGGCAGCCTGGATTGCTGGAATTCCCAAGGCAGCTAGGGCATGGATTCTGCAAGGAAATGAGGGCATCTAACTTTAATTTCCAAGAGGCCTCTGGTAGCATTTCAGCATCCTTGTTACACTTTGGACTCGCTTGTTTTGCACACACAGGAACCCAATTAGAGCTGTCCAAAGACTCTTGCAAAAAAAAATGAACTTAAGAAGCTTTAATTCTTGCTGAAAAAGACACTTTCTGCTCAAGATTTTCAAGTCTTCAGTCACAGCTGGCATGCCTAAGCTTTGGACAGAGCTTTCCCAGTTTCTTAAATAGGATTTCTTAATCTTTTTCTTCTGAAGTTTAATCAGGACAGGGTACATTTTGGATAGGAATCATTCCAAACCCCATTTTTTACCTTTTTTTTCTGAAAAATCCAAATGATTAACTTTCCTCTCTGCACTGCTGGTGCACCAGCTCTGCATTTCCTCATTTTTGACACAAGTGGGATTAGTGGAGGGTTGAAACAAAGGCTTCTCTGACAGTCTGTGTAGCCATGGCCAAACCCAGGAATACTGGGAATCCTGAGGAGAAAGCCAGCTCGTTTCTAGCCCAATGAGGTTTGGAAAAGTATTTAAACTTTTGGAGCTTAACTAAACCTTCAAACCTTTGGGTATTGTCACACTGGGAACTGTGATAACTGCAGGTTTTATTATATGTCTTTCTCCTGCTATTTAATGTCCAATTAATTTCATGATAGGGCATATTAAAAAGATGCTTCGTGTATGGAGGAGGATTGCGTTGTGCTCTAACCATCTCTTCTAAAGCTACAGAGGGTGTTTAAAAATAAATAAATATAAATTTGTCCCAATTCTTACTTAAGACTAGAATTAAATAACCAGTTCTTGGTTTAACTCCAAGGTTTTAAGAAAATATGGAACACAACTTTTTTTTTTTTACTTTTTTTTTTTCTTTTTTTTTTTTCTTAAGGAAAGTTAAGCATTACTCTGGGGAATAAATATCTCTCTGACCCCTATAAAAATCAAGACACAAGGCCAGCATATGGAAATTATTTTCCTCTTGACCGTGACTCGCAAAGGAGACGCCTGGAAATATTGTGGTGTTTGTTGGTAGCAGCCTCGTTGAAGTGCTCCCCCCAAGTACAATAAAATGGCAGCATTTAACAGCCCCAGCACAGCCATTAGAAATGCTCACCCCTGTCTCTGTGCCACTGCAGAAGCTGAAATTCCTCTCAGCAATCACAAAAAGTGCTGGGTGAGCTCTACTTTAAGGACTCGGGGCAGGTTTTGGAAGCTGTTGAATATGCAGTCGTTAATTGGCTCCTTTTGCTGCAATGAGCTGCCCCCAGGACAGGTCCCTCCCGGCGCCCACACGTGGCTGGGGCTGGCCCAGGGCTTTAAACATGAGGTTGGGCTGTTCAGGTGCTCAAAACGTGGCATTTGGGTACATAAAATTTGGATATGTTCTTGAGGGGCCAGGTCAGAGGCAGCATAAAGGCACAGCATGTCCTGAGTTTGAGGGGATGCATAAGGATGATTGAGTTCAACTCCTGGCCCTGCACAGGGCAACACCAAAAATGCCACCAAGTGCCTGAAAGCATTTTCCCAGTGTTTCTTGAGCTCTGGAATGCTTGAGTAGGGAATATATCTGCACTATTGTGCTGTGCCCTATCATCCACAACCATCCCAACCCAATTCCTTGTCGAGGTGACACAGAAATGCAGGTTGGGGCAAACCTATGGATAGGCTGAAAGTTTTTTCTTAAAGACCCCAGATTTCCAAATTTCATTTAAAATCCCAGTTCTGGCCAAAGCACCTTTTTTTAAAAGGGTGCCTTTATCTTTGCATTGGCCTGTAGCAGTGGACATCAAACAACGGTGGACAGTGTATCCCATGCGGGAGTTTCCCACATTAAGGCACTGTTGATTCCATCCCCTCAGGTTTCATGGTGTTGACATGGGATGAACTCAAAGGCACAAGAGGTGCTATCATCTTAAGCAAAATATAATGGGACATTTGCATTTTCATTCCCTTCGTTCCTGAGTCACCACCCACAGCTTCGTTTCCACGCCTAAATATAGAAGGGTGATGTTCACACGTTCTTTTGTTCTAAAATTCAATTAATTTTTTATTAGCAGAATTAAATAATTAATACTTTTCCTTAAACTTTCCAAAAACACTCCACTGCTGGAAGGACCTCACGGTGCCTGCACCACACAGATCTGTTCCCTGCAAAACTTTTTAAACAATTCCAGCCTCCAGCATCAGCAGCAAGATCCAATTTTTGTGGCTGTCGGATGAAAAAGGGCCCCGCTCTGCTCAGAAACATGCAAAGTGTTTCATCCAGAGTGATATTTGTCTAAAAGATTTCTCTCCCCAGCTTTCACTCAGAAACCTTCTGCCAGTCATGTCCCAGAGACCAACTGCTGGGAAATTTAGTGGGAATGTGTATATAGAGAGAAAAGTAAAAATTGTTTTGTGGTTTCTTCCAAACCAATTTTGACAGGAGATGAACATACATAGGAAGCCATATTTATAAAGGGCACTTTCTGTGCAGTGCTGAATCTGGGTATGTCCCTCTCACGACAGGAGCCATAATTCTAAAAGTCAGATTAGAACTAGCTAAGATCCAACATTCCTCACAAGTGCTGTGGTTGTTTTTTTCCCTGCCTTTTGAGGTTTCTATAGCATGAGCTATAAAACCAAGAGGGACCTATAGAATGACTAGGACTAGTCCTCTCCTTTACTTACCTCACTACCAGCAAGTCCTCTTCAAAAACACAGAGTCTAAATTGAATACTTGGCCCAGCCCTCTCTGTGCTCGTTCTGCCCTCTTTGAAGTTGAACAAATGAAGGGTTACTTCTCAGGCAAGGAAAAAAATTGAGGTTGATTAACCATGGGCATGCATAATTTATACAGAGTTTGAACATCCTGTGAAAATGGGCCAAAGATGTTTCTTTATAAATTGGGCTCTATGAATTCTAGATGATCTTTAGCATTTATTATTGCTCAGGCAGAGCGTGTGGCTCTGTATTGTCTGACTCAGTTTCCTCTCAGCCACTCAATTTAAACGCTCAACCCTTTGCCAGCATCACAAAAGCCAGTCTTTGGATCACCCTGCAGCACTCCAGTGCTGTCCTGTCGTTTGTTGGGCGAGGAAGAACCACTTGGGAAACACAGAATTCCCATTTGAAACGATGCCTCCTGGAAGGGATAAAGGAAAAATGCCTTGCAAACCTAACCTCAGCCCAGGTAGCACGTTGCCTGTTCTCTGACAAACCCTGCATGTGCCTTTAAGAAACAAAAATTAATGCAAAGCTTATTACAATCCTGGTGGTTGCTAACGCTTTCTCTCTTCCACTGTCCAAGTGTCTGAATTTCAGCTTCAGATGAGTGTGGCCTGCTGGGATTTGAGCTGCCAGTTTAATTAGTGTTCAGTAATTTCAATAATGAGTGACAATTCATTGGGGCTTTTAGGTTGGTCTTCTGTTCAGAAGCAAATCAATAATCCACAGTTTTTCCCCTTCTTTAAAGACAAGAAAGTGGCATGTGAGTTACATCAGATGAGAGAAAATAAATGAGGAAAAGCACAACTCCCTCAGTAACTTGAGAGGCAATTGGCTTTAATGGTGTGGGCAGCCTCCCTGGTTTGTTGATGTTATTGGATGAACAGAAAGGTCATTAGTATCTGGAAAGGGGCTCCAAAGATTCTCACAGTAAACAATTTGCCCTGGCTGTAACCATAGTGATTTGGGTAAATGAACACAGGTATACGGATTACTACTGTATTCCCCAGGCTGCCTATATTATTGCCTCAGAAGATATAAAAACAATTGAGGCTAATTGTATGAGAGTGAGTTTATTACAAACATAAATGGAAGGGGAAAAGAAACCAGATATATTGTTCAGAAGCTTTTTTAATCTCTTAATTTTATATGTGCATGTGCACGTATATATGTGTGGTACAGGGAATGCATCTGTGAGGATACTCTGTCTCCGTATACATTCACATGTGAAAACGTGCACTGATAGGTTTTCTCTTGATCTGGCCTCCAGTTTGGTCCACAGACCAAACTGGAGTGCAGATTTTACCCCTCACTGCTGCCTGGGAGTGTGATGTTTTCCACCATGGATGCCGTTCTCCGATTCGAGCATCTTGGTGCTGGTTGACACTGAAGTTTGGGATGCTGAGCAAGAAGAGCAACACAAACATTTATTTTTTTTTAACCTTTGAAGGCTAAGAAGAACAGAACTGCCTGAAAACTAGGAAAAATGTGTTTATCCCAACAAGACATTGATGTGCTCTGCATCCCCAGCCCTGTCTTGGGGAGTCACCCACTCCACCCACAGCATTGCACCAACGTCCAGCAGCAGCATCTTTTTTAAAGTTGCATTGCTCCCTTTTGTTACAGCAACAAAGAGCCAGCCTTGGCAAGGGGCTGCGATTTGCAGTATACAAACCCATTAAAAAAACACAAATGAAATACCCAGCTGGGAAGGTCAAGTCTAATGAGGTGGTCTGTTGTGAGAAGTGGTAGCTCACAGCATCCCCCATGTAGGCCAGAGGTGATTCCAAGTGAACAGCTGCTTATAATTATTATAATCTGACACTTTTCATCCACCTCAGGTGCTATTTTTTTCTCACAAGAGAGCAGATTAATTGTATATCAACTGATATACATAAAAAAGGGTTTGATAGAAGGCTTAATAAAGTAACATTAAATAGGCGCTCCCACTGAAATTCTAATGTGTATATTCTTAATTAAATTCCCTCGTACAGTACAGTAATTCAGGTGCATTTGGATTCCTTTTGCCTCCTCTGAATATAAAGTTTAAAATTATTGTTGCTACGAAACTGAAGAAAAATAAGAAGGGAAAAACCCTGCAAGTCTGACCCACATAGGCCCCTTTTCTGGAGGGAGAAAAATCAGTTAATGCTCCATCCCTCATTCTGCTCCGTGTCTACGCAGGCCCTCAGTATTCTCATGTTAAAGAATACGCTCTCCCATTAGAATTTCAATAGAGCCCTGCTCCCAGGTGAAAAGGCAATATCCACATTAAAATGAAGATATTATTAAAAAAAAAGAAAGTACCATGTGCAGCAGTCTATTGACATCACTCTGGAGGGAAACTGTTGATTTAGAGGAGGAGACGAAGCTGCGTATGTGTTTAAATTGAACATCTAAAATCGCCGGGTCCGCTGCTATTTACTGGTGTACAGCAACTAAACACACAGTGTTTACACGACTTCACAGCGGGTCCTTTCTCCCAGGTCATAAAATATAACCCAATATTACCCACAAAAAGGAATATCCCAATTAAGCCTCTTCTCTAAACACTGCCTGAGTGGTATTAAATTGCGGGGTTTGCTGTGAAGAGGAAACTTCCTTTGCAGCGCAGGCGTGTGGTGTTTAATCAGACACGTTCAGTACAACTGCTTGGAAAAATGAATGGAATCTCATGAGTCCCACGATGTTTCCTACTGAAATGAATGAAAGACACATGGGGTTTGCTAAATATTTCAGTCTGGGCCTTCAGAGACCCTGCTGTCTTCCAGCACTGTGTGCTCGGTGTGTGTGTGTGTGTTAGCAAGGGGGAACCTGGAGAAAATGGACATTTGGGCAACTGCTGGTGTTCTCCAGGGGGTTCACACAGGCCATCAAGACCCCATTGATCAATAAGATGCACCATCTTGTATTGGATCTGCTTGAGATCAATTTGACTTGGCTCTTCTGGAAGAGCAGATTTTTCTTTGTACTGTTTTGGTACAAACAGCAAATGTACCTTTTCTCTGTGGTGACCAGTGACAGGACCTGAGGGAATGGCCTGAAGTTGTGTCAGGAGAGGTTCAGGTTGGATATTCTTCTTCCCCCAGAGGGTGGTTGGGCACTGAACAGGCTCCCCAGGGCAGTGGGCACAGCACCAAGGCTGACAGAGCTCAAGGAGCATTTGGATGATCCTCTAGGGCACATGGTGTGACTCTTGGGGATGGTCCTGTGCAGGGCTGAGGATTGGACTCAATGATCCACATGGGTCCCTTCCAACTCAGCATATTCCGTGATTCTGTGATTTCAACAAAATGAATCATTTTGATCCTTCCACTCTGTTTCTAGTGCACAAGATCTTTGGACAAACCTTCTCTCAGAAACTTCCTCAAGCTATCAGGGACAATTTTGGATCTTCTCCAGTGTGCTGGCCAACACACAGATTTCCTCACATCCACACAAACACAAACTAACTCCTATGAATTTCTTGGGATGACCCTTATTTCCTATGGAGTCATTAGGTCAGTGCTGAGCCTGCAGTGTATAAGGAGGAATTTGTTTATTTTTCTAAACTTCGGATCAAATCTCAGTGCAGGACAATTTCCTATGGTGTTAAATAGCACATTTCAACCTAATCCCGAATTTCCCTAGTATTTGGTAAAGATTGCCTTCTTCTATTAATTATCATTTCCTTCTAATTAAGTCTTGAACATGTCGTGATTATCAAAAATAAAGAAAATAATTTCTACTCCATAAAAAGCTTTAGACTGGAGAGAAAGAGGGAGATGTAACATTACTGAGGTAAAGTTACACCATGTTTTGATAACAGTGGTTTCATGAACCCCAAATACTTGCAGCCTCACCATGATCCAATTGAGCAGTTCACATTACACATCAAAGCAAAAGTGGGACTTGCAAAAAAATTTTTATATATTTTTACAGTTTCCCCCAAAATGTCTGTTCAACCCAGACAGGTACTAGATCCTATAAGAGGATGCCTGTTCTCTTTTTGTTTTTTGTGACATGACCCTTTAGAAAACATCGACTTCCTCTCCCACCTGAGACAGGAAAAGAAGAAAAAAACTTCAAGAAATAATTTATAATTCATGAAGCTACTGCAGGGAGGAAAAAATTTGGTTGGGGTTGCCCCTTACTTAACCTGAATGTGCACAAAATTTTTCTTGGAGGCTTAAAAAAGAAAAATCCGTCCAATATCACTCGGGTCCTTTGTGTTTGTCCTGTACTTTCCAGGTTGGTGAGGTGTGATCACAGAGACTTCCACATGAGCTCCCCCTCTACCAGCTTTGCTCCCAGGCATCAAATGTTGTGTCCAAAAACTTTCTAGAGTTGGTTGCTTCTGAGCCCTTGAGTTCTTCAGCACAGAGAAAGTGGGAAATTATGGAAATCTTTGCATGGTGGAGAAGGAATACTAAAATATAATATTGAATATAATGGTCCTGTTTCGATAGAAACACAGAATGATTTGGGTTGGAAGACCTTACACTTCACTCCAACCCCCTGCCATGGGCAGGAACACCTTCCACTAGATCTGAGTGATCAGACCATGACTGCAACTCAACTTGCAGCTCAAAAGCTTTTTATTCAGTTGAAGTTTGAAAGTAAAAGGGGATGTGTATAAGCAGGACATTAAAAAATTATTCAGAATGAGGTGGTTGGCAGGTTTGGTCTGAGCAACAGCTGACTGTGGTTGCAATGAATAATTACAGTCATATTTGCACTGGTCCATGTTATCTTTTAAAATAAATTACAGACTTATCACCCCGCTGCCTCCTGGCAAAGGGGATTAAACATTAATGTAGCAACAGTTTATTAAGGACAATAAACTCTTTTTAAAAAACAACTGTACTGAGCAACTATTAAGGGAAAAATAGATACATATATCTCAGACACTTGAAACAATTCATAAAAATCAAGTGATTGAATACAGCTGGTACTTGGACATGAAATTCTTTACTGGAAACTGAGATGAAACCCTACATATTTTTAGATGCCTGGGAGGTTTTTCATCCTCTCTGCTAAAAACCATTGGTGGAAGGGACTCAGTAGTAGGAGCATTCAAAACTTTTTTACAGATAACCCCACAGAACAGAGCCTGATGAGTATCAGGTTGCCTTCTGCACATCCTTTGCCTCACTCTTGTGCTGAGTGCATCTAAATACTTCAGCTGGATGGGGCAAAAAATCTGCTGACATCATCCATGGAGTCTGGGCTCAGATTTTCCTGTAAGCAAATACCAAAATAACCATGGGAGAACAGCAGTTAGATGAGGAGAAATGCTAAGATCCTGATTCAGCAAAAGCTTTTACAAAGGTATTTAAAGTTAAGCACATGCTTAAGTGCTCTGCTGAATCAGGACCTAAGGGAGGTCTTGCTGTCTATGAAAGATTTCTAAGTGAGAGAGTGGAGAAGAAAACCAAGGTGTACAGTTACAGGAGTGTAAAGAGAAAGGGAGATGTGGGAAAAGTTTTTGTGTTGAGGTTATTATTCTAAATTTCTCAAGAAACTCAACAAAGATGTGTAGAAACAGATATCCAGTCAAATTAAGAAACAAATATCCAGTCAAATTATAGCAGAGGTAGAACAAAGTGAATGGGGCAGGAAAATGGAGCTGGAAGAACATGAACTGACATTCCAGCAAGTGAAAAGCAGAGGAAAACTTCACTGCTGTGCATGGAAAGATAAAGTACTCCAGGAAAAAAACAAAACTATTGCTGAAAATTTATAACTCTCACCAAGATCTCTTCAGCATCAACTCTAGGAGGGAGGGGGAAATACTGACAGTCCGAATTCAGTCTTTTAACTTTGGTGTTTCAATTAGGAGCAGAGGAAAGCTCAAGGGCTGAATTGTTCTGGAGGTAATCCCCACCCTCAGCCATGGGGGAGGACGTCCAACAGAACCATCCCAGGATGGTGCCACGGCCCCAAACCTGGTCCTGGAGAGGAGGCACAGCACCACTACCAACCATGGTGCTCAGCCACACCATCCCTGTCATATTTTACCATCTGCTGGTCCTCTCAACCACTTGATGCCATCCTGTGTTGGATGTCACTCTGATTTGCCCAATCCTTTCGGGAGAGTAGGGGACCAATCAGCTGGTTGGGTCCCAGGAGCTGGTGCAGGTTGAATTATCACAAGCTCACACACTCAAGAACCTCCCTTCAGTCTGAAACACAGTGCAGTGAGTGGGAATGACTGTGAGATTTCCTTCAAATGAGCTCTCCTGATCCATAATAACTCCATTAATCCTTCCAGTTTAGCAGTCCCCTCTGTTGATAATGAAAGAGGACTAAAGTTAGAATGCAAACTCTGATGGCATAAATAGACCTAAGTCTCTTAAAAGCTTTAAAATTTCAAGTGACTGATGTCTTTTAAGCCTGATGAATCCTCGTTCTTGAGCTGGGAAGGAAGAAGAACCTTCCTTGCCAAAAAAGTTTACCTGGGATCATTCGCGTAGTGGAGAAACACGCCGAGTATTTGTGGGCTGCCTGTTCTTGGCAGCAGGTTTTCTCTGTGCATTTCTTTGATTATACCCATGTAATATGATGATTATCAGATTTCAGTAACTGTTGCTGTTCTCCAGCTCAGCCTGTAGCAATAAATTAAAGTGGGCGTTCTGCTTAGTCCTGTATCGGGGCACTTTAATCACATAACATGACCATTAGATTCTCTGTCCACAAATTGGCCACAAGTTTGGTCAAATTATCAAATTACATTACTGGAGTAATATTAAAATCATGTGAGGGGGTTTTAAATCCCAGTAGTTCATGAACTTTTTTTAATATCTGCCAAGGCGAACAATGGGACCCTTTGCAATCCCCCAGTGAGCACCTATTAAAACCACAATTTACAACTATACATATCATCTAACGTGTTAACCAGGTGTTCCAGTGTTATTGTTTGAAACTCTACCTAGGTTTAAATCAAATGAAGAAAAGCCAAAAGTCCAATTAAAATCCCACATTGCCTCTTTATCGTGTGTAGGTGAAAGACATTTGTTATAGATTTAATGGCAGAAATCTCATAAAGTTTTAGACCATCCTCTTTTCTTCCCAGTTTCTTGTTTCTTGCTCAGATTCTCACAGCTTACTGGCATTTCCTGTTCTTAGCTGTTAAAAAAATAGAATAAATCTAGGAATTTCTGGCTTAATTTTAGTAGCATCCTGGACACTCCAGCAGAATTTGACAATTGAGTGTTGTCATGGGATATTAAAATCCTGCAGTGGGCCCATTTAAGCTATTATTTCATAGGCTGTCCCTTAATCAGTTCCATCCCTCGGCTCTGCACTCTTTGCCAACATGTGTCTATTTTATTTAATAGTTCAGTGACAACAAATTTATGTTGCTAAGCTCCAAAAAGTAAACCTTACCAAAATACCTCCCCAAACTGCCTTTACAGACATCCACCAAAGTAATATGGAATTCAGTTGTCTTCACTTGTCCGTAATTACTTCCAGACCCAGGCTGCCTATCTTTGTCTTTGGCCATTTTTCTCATTCCACCCCAGCCCAGAAATAGTGGTGTTTCTTTACATTTATGGTTTTCTACTTAGATTTCATTGTCACCCACCCCTCCTACCTTTTGATTTTAGCAGGCCCTGACATTTAAGTAGTGACCCAGCTCTCCCTCCAAATATATGTTTGCTTCTCTGTTTGACAAAAGGCTTGGCTTTTCAGTGCCCAATAAAACAAATTAATTTTCTTTCAGTGAGACAGCCTTCCCCACCCCCCTTCTTTTCTCAGGCATTAAAATTGGGACAGTGTAAAAAGTCACCGTTGCCTCGCTAATTTGAAATCCATTGAATAATATGATAAATGAGAGCAACTTTTTGTCCAGAATTAGGGAAACTGGCAAAAAAGAAATGTGTCAGTTACAGCACATCTGTTCTCTTTTACGCTTTACTTAAGAAAATAATTCTTGCCAGATTTTACCCACCCATAATAATTACACAATTTTTACAGATGTAGTTTGTAACAGCTTCACTTTGGTCCAAAACCTTTAATATGACTCGCAATGAATTTACTTCTTGGCTTGCACTTTATTATGTTTCTGCAATAAAAGGGCTGAGGTAAAGTTATTTGTTTCCAGCTCCGCACCTTTTACTAACATTTTTATAAACAAAACTGCCAGGCTAGAAATGATTGTTGCTGTCATCACCACTGGTACTATTGCAATTGCTACTCATTTTGCATTTGGACATTTAATTTGGCTTTTACTCCGAGTCTGTTTTCCTTGTTCTGAATTATCTGTTCTTTGAGAGCATCTGACCAACAAGAAGGGGATCCATGCATGCCAAGCTGCAAATGATAAACCATCATGACTTCCACTGATATTTAAAGACAACAGTAGTGATTATTGGAAATGGGTCCTGGCTATGAAATTTTGAGGCAGATCCAGAAATCTCCGTGTTTCAGGAGTGTCAGGGCCCAGAGGTTTGATTTGGCCCCTGGAAACACAACCTGGGCTCCAAAGTTCAAGCCACTTCCATGCCAGGGACTCGACGTGGGCCAGCCTCTAATTATAACAGCATGGCAGGCAGTGCCACCATCCTTAGGCTCTGTCTCACATTTACATTGATTTCCAGAACTTTATAAATCAGATGCAAATATTTTCAGCTGCTGAAACTTGCCATAAAATACCCTGGCCTTAGTCCAAATGAATCCTGACATCCAATTTTTTAAAAAGGAAAAAAAAAATTAAATAAAGGAAAGAGAAGTTGCAGTTTCCGACCAAGAGCAGATAGGATGTATCAGGTTTCTTTTCTGGGGCCAGATACTTAAAATAATTGATTCATGGGGAACAGCACGTTATTTCATGAGCACAACCAGCCCAGTAATGATGCTTTGGAAGAAGACTTTATGTTTAATTAACAGGCATAGACAGAGCAGTGCCCAGAAACTGATTTTGAGCTTGTAAATTAAACCTCTATTACTTTTAAAAGGGAGGGGTGACAAGTTGAGTGGAGGTGATGCTCTCAGCAAGCTCTGAGCACGTGCTTGGTGCCCACATAGATCTCTGCTGCAGTAAGGGATATTATTGTTATTATAATTCATGGGATAAACTGTAACCACTTGCAACTGCTCCACGCTGCACAACCCAATTAAGAGCAACAGAAATGGCTCCACTTAATGGGTCCAATGACATGATAATGCCTTCAAAGGGTCAGTGCCCTACATTGCACATCAATGGCAGTTGACACACTGTTTTTTAATGCTACCACTTAAATATGCATTAGAGGTTTGAAAGCAGCATTGAAGTAATGAGAAGGGTTAGGCTTAAACTTATAAGTGCAAGTAAAGTGTGACCTGCAAATATAAGTGTTGATAAATTCAGGATAGGTTTTTTTTTTTTAAGCATAAAGGCACTTTTCAGGCTTAGGTATCTTTAAATCGGTGCTCCTGCAAAACCTAAAGCATTTATTGAGTTCACTCAAAGCAGTGAAACCTTCACCAGATGAAGACTGTAAAGGGGACAGGGCTGCTTTACTCACAGTATGATGGCACCGTGCCCATAAATGTCTGATTTTTGAAACAGAGTTTGGGAAGCTGTTCAGTGTGCAATCACAACATGAAATAACATCTTGTCACAGCTTGGCCAGAGAGCTGGGCATGATTCCCTTCTGCCCTGAACCCTGTCCCTGTGAAAATATTTCAAATCCCTGTTGCAGCACCTGCAGAAGAGGGAAATACAAGTGAGATCCTGGGCATGTTCCCAAGGCAGCCCCCAACTCCAGGAGGGTTCCCACCTGATCAGGAGTGGTGTAACAGCTTGACAAAGTCTTCTTCTACTGGCACTGGGGCCTTAGATATTTTGAGGTTGCATATTAAGCTGATAAGGTTTTACCACTTCAATCTGCTTTTTTCTATTAGATAGCTCAGAGACACCTAAGCAGAACAAAATAAGGGTAGATAATACAGGATGAGTTACTAGGGGCTAAGAGGCTTCTGATTTCACTATCAGTTCATGCCTGGAATTGCTCGGAGTCAGGTGGCATCAAATCTGTACACAGAGGTGTGTTCTCTGAGTCTCCTCTGCTCAGCTGTCCCATGGAAATTAGGCAAATTCACTACAAGTCTTGCAACCTATGTGGGGTTTTCTGTGATGAGACAAATCCAGGACTGAAATCCAAATTGTCAGCTCTTGACATTGACCAGGCTTCTGGACCTGCAGCATGTGGATGGGAAGGGCTGCAGGGCACCCACAGTGAGCACTGACCACACGACTCACTTTAAATAAAAACAAAACAGAAAAGAAAAAAAGAAAAAAAAAAGAAAAAAAAATAGTTTATCTAATATTTTGGATGTCAAATTGCTTTTTAAAAATCTGACATCGTCCCTCTAATCCCATCTGAACATTGTGTGCATGTGATTTAAATATGTTAATAATCACTCGCTGCTCCTGTCATTTAATCTTTTTTTTTTTAAGTTGTTTAGCCAGATACTGGAGCGGGTCCAGTTCCCTTTTCCAGCTGAGCCCTTTCTCTCTCACCACACGAGCACATTGTAGGGCTCATTTTTGGGAGATAACAGAACACATTAGCTCTGTGAACACTTACAGTTCTCATCACACCAACCCCCTTTATCCAGCGCCGGCGCGGTGCCGCCGCTCACTCTCTACCCAGCCCCGAGCCTGTGCCGCACAAAGAGAGTCTTTGGTGCTGTGGAGGCAGCACATTTACAGAGCAACGCACTGAGCTTCCTCCCCCATTTACGGGAGGAACCGGCTGTAATGAATTTAGATGATATTCAGCTCTACTACGCTGCTTAATTCACTCGGTGGCCTTGATGTTATAGGAGATGAGCAAAGGGACCGGGGGTAAATCCAGTTGACTTGGTGTTAAAGTTAA
Organism: Platyrinchus mystaceus; assembly: GCA_035041135.1. Classification (NCBI taxonomy): domain Eukaryota; kingdom Metazoa; phylum Chordata; class Aves; order Passeriformes; family Tyrannidae; genus Platyrinchus; species Platyrinchus mystaceus. Next base: position 34,224,573 of record JAWWLV010000180.1, on the reverse strand, counting down.
CATTAACAACAGTAACAGCAAGCTCCCAGTGTTCGACTGTCACTGACCCTTCAACACGACTCAAAAGCGCTGTGATTCCCATATTTCCCCTGCTAAAGCAAATACAAGCCCGAGCGGGAGCGCGCGGTTGGTTTTGAGCGTGCCCTGCGCTGGGTGGTCTGGGGACTTATCCTACTTCCCATCTCATTTGCCTGCAAACGCCTTCACCTTGTCAGGGCCAATAATTATCCGGCCAGCGATGCTCAGAGCTGCCATTCCTTAAGATTGGATGAGATTGAAGAGGCTGAGGCTCGGCTCCTCTGTGCATTTTCTCCGTCAGTTAGTGTATACACTGGGGGCCCGGCGAGCCCTACAGCAGAGCTACACTAACTTTCTCTCCCCTTCCTTATTATGGAGCTTAATAACAGCAGGCAGTGTATTAATATGTAAGAGATCAAGAGATTATTGATTAGAATCACTTGGCTAATATCCCCTGTCTGTCATGTAGTTCAGCAGCCCTTTCATGATTTTTTGTGTCAGTCCATTTAAATATTCATGACAGAGTTGCTTTGTACCTCCACGGCTGAATTTCTAATTAATCTGTCAAAAGAAATACAATATGCCCCTAAGCCTTATTATTATAAGGGTCAGCTGAAACAGAGCTGGCCTGGCTAGGCCTAAGGGGTAATTAATTATAACAATGCGGTGTTTACCTTCGTCGGTACCTGCGGCCTAAATGAGTGCTAAATTAGACTCAAACCACTTCAGTCCGTGTTTGAAGCACCCCGATATGCCAGACTAAATCATAATGATGGGGAGGAGAGAGCGGAGAGCCGCTCCTGTGTAACAACATAATCAGCAATTATAGCTAGGAAATGGGGAGAAGGGGGAATTTTATCTCATTAGAAGAGCCCGAGCAGAAAGTTTTTTTTTCTGTCACCAGCTCTTTTCTTTCGAATTCAAATGATCCCACTCTAAAGGTGAGGGATCTCAAATTTAATTCCAGTGCAGAAAGCCAGCCTAATTAGTGGTATACTTTGGCTAAAATATGAATGACATTTGCTCCAGCTTGCAGCGGCCTATTAATAGAGGGTGTCAGAGTGAAACATTAAGTGTATCATTCTTCTGTCAATTTATTTCTGTCATTATTGTTTCTTTATTTCCTCTGCCACATTATGGTCACTAATTTCTTCTCACTTTTATGAGATTCTTAATGTGGGCCTTTAATGAACTCCAAAAACTCAACCACAACTCTGAAATTAAAATACTAGTCTCCTGTCAGTGTGACGCGACAGAGTAAAACTTGAATAGTATCATTCTTCTGTCAATTTATTTCTGTCATGATTTTTCTTTATACCCTGCCACATTATGCCCACTAGTTTAATTCCATTTTTATGTGACTTGTTAATGTGAATTTTAGGTGGCTTTTAATCACCTCCAAATTTGTAGAATATCACAATAAATCATAACTGTATCCCCTCTTATGACAATTTATTTCTGTCATTATTTTTTATTTCTCCTTCCTTATTACAACTCCGAGTTTCGTCTCCTCCTCTGTGACCTTTACATAGTTGCATTTTGAAAAGAGGGAGCACAGCCAAAGTTTCCTCTTTTGCAGCATCTCGGTGGTGGTGGAGTCGTGATGTTCTGTCCGTCTGGTGATGCTCTGTCCACCCAGGAATGCTCTGCCCACCCAGGAATACTCTGCCTGTCCAGTGTTGCTTTGTCCATCCAGGAATGCTTTGTTCATCCAGGGATGCTCTGCCAGTCCCCACCATCCCAGCCATGACTTTGGCATCCCCCAAATTGTCACACAACAAGTTGTGCACCTTGATGTGCCCCAACAGCAGGAGCCTGGCCCAGCATCCCCAGCGTGCTTCACTTAAGGGTTGTTTTTTGACTAAATGACATTTCATTAATGTTATTGATTGGGGCCAGTCTAATTCATCTTTGTAATGAAAGGGGGTAATTAATTTGAGGTGGTGAATCCCATTTCCAGCAATCGCTGAGGGACAATCCAAGCATGCTGGTGCTGTGGCACCAGGAGGTAACGTGGGGTGTTCAGCACCTGCAACACACCCTGTGCCTCCCTTTACAGCAAAATTTTAGGAAGTAAACTTCTTCAACAAACACAGAAACTTACACCAGTTCTTTGGTAGTCACTTACCAGAAAAAAAAAAAAAATACAGTGTTTTTCCCATTTTTTTCCTGCCTCAAATAGCTGCACATCTAAACTTCAGCCTGGCTGAGGATAAGATGGAGTAATCCCCAGCCAGTCTTTTGGAGCTGTGCATAAAGCATCTGTAAATGATGAAAAAGGAGAAGAGGGGGATCTTTTTCCCTGAGATGATTGCAAACACGATCATTCACAGACCTTTCCCTCTGCCTGGACCAGCATCATCACTCCACATTCCTGGCGGGGGATGCCAGGCTGTGGCTCCCCTTTACCCACACATGAAAACAGAGTGGAGAGAGCCAAAACATGCCACTGCCACTGCAGAATCTAACATGTGTGGCACTTCAGCCCCCTGGAGTGCTCCAAAAGGAGGTGGAAACCATTCCTCTGGGACTCAGGCCATCATACACCTTGGCTGACTTTTTCCCAACCATCCTTTCTGCCAACACTCCTGGCACACAGGAGATTCCTGCAGCACCTCGTTAAGTCAAGCCCAAATAGCTCAGGTAGAGCAAGCAAGTGGGCTTAAAGCCTTACCCAGAGTAGTGGGGTATGCTAGGAGGAAGATGCCTTTCCAGGGATGTGGGGTCACACCAATGAAGGATGAACAAGAGGAAAATCAGATGAGTCTGGAGATGCAAGCAAACCACCAAGTGGGTGACCAGAACACGAATAAGCTAAGACAAGACTGATTTGGATTGGATTTTGGATATAAAGGTACTGACTTTCTCACTAAATGATCTGGAGAAATGCACAGAGGCCATGCTGGGGAAGCTCTGCTGCTTTTGGCTTGTGTAGACCCAAATCCTCTTCAACTCACTGTGGCAAAACTGCCACCAAAGGTCCAAGGATCTGCATTTCTCCAGACCACTTAGTGAAAAAGTCAGTACCTGTACATGCAAAACCTTCCTGGGATCATGTGAGGTCCTGGGGACACCAGAGGGATGTTTTATTCCTATTTTCCCAGAGATCAGTGTCACCTGTGAAGCTCCTGGAGTTGATGAAGCAGATGCTCAGTGGGCACAGCCGTGCTCCGAGCACTCAACGCGCCAGCGCTTCCCTAAGTCGAATTTACTGCTCTCCTTTTTGAGCAGGATAAAGCAAACAAATTGCACAAAGGAGAATTCTGCTGAGGAGCCTGACACCGTATTTCCTGCATCTGTCTGCCATTGCTGAACCCATAAGAAATGGCACATCTTCAGCCTCTAGACTGCCATTAATTAGGTGGCGACGTGTGGTGTGCGTGCGTAGGAGGCTCTCAGAAGACGTGCAGCAAGGACCACGACCTGATAAAGGCCTGATAAAGGAGTTTAAATGGCTGTAGCATTTAACTCCATCCATATTCACCAGGGTTTTTTTCCAAAAATATTCCAATATACATCTCAGGACTGGAAAGTCACAAGTTGGCATTGGTCTTCTTGGACACCCAGCGATGTCTGCAAAGAGAAGGGAATATAAACTACATTTTCTTCCAAATCCTTGGGTATGTTTCATACGTCAACCTTTACATTTTTTGAGCTTGAGGACCCAAAAATGCGGAGGAGCTCCACACAACAACTGGATTTTGAGATGCCTTAAATCCGACTAAGCAGCATCTGTATGTAATGTCACATCAACAAAGCCAACTATTGCTGTTTTAATAAGGCTCTCTGCAGACTGGTAAAGCATGAAAGTCCCATAATTTCATAAAAATCCCAAGTATTCAAATTTCCATACAGTAGTGCTTTCATATCTAATTTAAAATGAGTAACAAGCTTACTCTATACATACAACAGATCATTAACTTGATAAGATACTGGTAGCATATTAAGTGAATATTGTGTTGTGCTGGCAAAACAAATACAGAAGAGAAATTTGCTAATGCAAAAGATTTTTTATATCATTAGGAGAGGGTCATCTTTTGGTATTTAAATAAGTACACTGAATTCCATCACTGAGCAGCCTTTTTTTCCCCCTCCTCTAAATTAAAGCAAAAGCACAAGATAGAAAAAGATCCATATAAAAGTGAAAGGCTCAGTCAGATTATTTTAATTATTTTATTTTATCTATTTTTTTGAAGGGTGAAATAATCCAAAACATCATCTTTTATAGTTTTACTTTTCCTTTTGTGTTTCGAGCCTTGCAAATTCTGAATACAAAGAACTGGATTTATTTTCATCCAGGCTGTGTTTCACATTTTGTAGAGTCTGTTTGCCTCTTTCAATATTTGCCTAAACAAAAGTATATTTTAAATCTATGAAGCCTGTATCAGTAACATGCATATTAATTTTAATTACAAAAAGGTCAAAACTTTTTATCTAATTTCATATTAAAGCCCTCTTTAAAATTCCAGCACACTGGAGAGAGAAAAACATTAACAAAAAAATATTTACACATGGGGTGTTTCTTAAAGAATGAATTATAATCATCTCAGAAAAAGGGCCTAAAGGGGGAATGTACCAAGAGGACTGAGGCTGGTGGGATGGGAAATAAATATATATATATATGTGTAGGCAAACATAGGCATCCCCAAATGCTGTTTATACATAAATGTATTGGCAAAATTTGCAGTTCTTCCCCTGCGACCATGGCAGGGCCTCAGAGTGAGTTCCTTTGTCTTAAATCCTGAATATTATGGGGGATTTTTTTGCAGGAAGAGTGATTGCATGGGTGTTGGCAAATGTGTGCTGCTGGGTACCATGGCAGGGATGCGGGTGCTGATGGATACAGATGGAGGTGCTGATGGACACAGATGCAGAGATGCAGGTGCTGATGGATACAGATGCAGGGATTCAGGTATTTCTGGGTACCACTTCAGGGGTGCAGGTGCTGGTGGATACAGCTGCAG
>JAWWLV010000180.1:34174276-34219491 GCA_035041135.1 Platyrinchus mystaceus | reverse complement strand
GATGGATACAGATGCAGGGATTCAGGTATTTCTGGGTACCACTTCAGGGGTGCAGGTGCTGGTGGATACAGCTGCAGGGATGCAGGAACTTATGGATACAGATGCAGGGATGCAGGTGCTGTTGGTATTATTGCAGAGATGCAGGTACTGATAGATAGAGCTGTGGGTGCTTCTGGATACAGCTGCAGGGATGCAGGAACTGCTGGGTACCAATACAGGGATGTAGATGCTGCTTTCCCTGACTGCAGGAGGACGGGGCCCTCCACACACAAGCTGCATTTCAGAATCACTCTGAAAGGCCCAGAAGGTGCCCTGTAAAGCACCTCCACCCGCTCAGGTTAAGGGTTTCCTTTCCAGGATGACAAAATTCCCAATTTATTTCCTGTGATATCTGTATTTAATGGGCTAATTTCTGTTAGACATTCAGAAAAATCTGCAGAAAGATGACAGGGGAGATGGTGGACAGAGCTATGGAGCTTGCAGACTTCTGTGGGTTTTTTTAATTCTGTCAGCTGGATATTGACTGACTTTCTAATGCACACTCCTCTAATTCTTAATTAGAATGACATAGCTAATTAATAAGTTTTTTCCAATTATAAATTAACTTAGGATCAGAACTCTGGCTTTGCATGTAATTTCCTATAATCGCTAAAGCTACTGCAAAAACATGTCTCCTACCAACCGTAACTTTTTTATTTAACACAGACAGACAAGTTCTCACTGGGTTTAAATTTTACAGCAAATTATCTCTGTTGGGATTTATGAAGGGAAATTAAAAAAAATTCAGAAGAGTTTTCTCTTTTCTTTTTTTTTTCCTCCCTTTTTTTTCTTTTTTTTTTTTTTTAACGCTTCTTTCTTTCTTAAACAAAGTAGCATCTCTTAATGGACAATTTCTTTCCGAGATTTAAAAGGAATTCATCTTAATATTTTAATGTTATTACAGGGAAGGAAGAAAGAGAGCAGGTGATAATTCGTTTTTTCATAACTGTTACCACCTTTTCATGGTTTCTGCAAAAATGATTTGGGAGGATCCCGCATGCTGCTCATTTATAGAATCTTAACTGGAGAGACACTTATCTCTTTAGTAATGAACCAGTGTAATTAAAGGTGGGAATGTGGAAGAGTTCAGGCACTGGCAACATGTCACATAGTTGGCTGCTGCAATTCCTCAGTGGTTTATCAAAGACTACTCCTTTAATATGGAGATTACACTTATGTACTTGTCTGAACTTGAAAGGCATTTGCCTAATTTACTTATTAATGAGATGTAAATCTATTTGTACGGCACGTCACAAGTTTCCCGAAATCGCTGCTACTTAACCGGTGATAAACCCTATGATTTAAACGAAAAATAATACATTTAGCTTTCCACATTCATTCTGTTAAAAATTGATATAGTCTATGTTAAATTTATTAATATTGCTTGCTGTCATTCAGTTTGCAGCTCTTACTGAAATATGACTTGACAGCGGCCGCATTAAAGATGTATGCCATTGTATTCAACAAAGATTAATGAAGCCCGGTAAAAATAGCTGTAAAAGAGAAAGTGATCCGAATGTAAAATCAGTGAATTAAATGAGGCCTTGCATACCATTTGTTAATATGCATGAGGAGGGAGGCAGCGAATGAAAATGTCTCCCTGCAAAGTTCATTTGGGAATGTTTCAATATTGTCTGAATATCACCAAACTATTGAACGGCGGCTTAATAGAGCCCCGCGTTCCGCTGAGGTCCAGGGAAAGGCTGGAGACAAAACCTGCCTCACTTGCAAACAGAAGGGAAGCCTGCAGTAAAAATAATAATACTCTCAGCCTAATAGTATAAATACATACAGGGTGGATGTGTGTTCTCCTCCTTCTTCCCCACCTTTCTCTGTCTACGGTGGAGCCTTTCAAAATTAAAGCCACTTGTGCTAGAGAGCTTTAATGCTCTACGCCTCTTTTCATGGAAGAATTGCAGGAGGCAACACTTAAAAGGCTTAGATTCTCCGGATTTCCAGGAGGTTAATGTGTCTGTCTGTCTGTGTGTCACAGCTTCTCGTACGGAGAAAGACTTTACTGACTTCTTTGAATATTCTTCGCAGGGAGTGATTTATTTCCACAGCCCTCATTATAAAACGCTCCTGAATTTCTAACGCCCGGGTTAAGACTTTCAGATAAATTAGCGCTGACAGAAAATAACGTGCAGGAGTCACAGTGTAAACACATTGTATTTATCAGTCAAGGCACTGAGGTGTTTTGATGGACTCGAGCTGTTGCTGATGGGCTCGTTTGCAGGTTTGAACACCAAGTCAAAGATTTGCAGAAAAGCCTGTACTGAAATATTTCGCTCCGGCGGTTTAAAAATATATATTAATCCGGCTGCCCCTTTGGTAGTAAAGTAGTTAATGCACCCGAAAGACTGTCAGCTTGGAGGCAATTTGGAGGTATAATGTATACACGTGTGGTGTAAAAGCTTGTAGAAAAGCTCTGCCTAAAGCATAAACTTTCCCAAAAGGATGAACACGGGTGTTCAAACTGAGAGCAATTCCGAGGGATTTTTGTTACCAGGCTCAGCTGACATCACCTGGTTTTGTCGTCTCAACAGGTATCCAGGTGTGGGGAGCACAGTCACCCCGTGGTCCGTGTGCAGGGGGTTCTGCCTCCCTGGGATGGAGCCTGGAGCTGGCTGCTCTTCTGGTCCAGGGGTGAAGGAGGAGGGAGGCACAGAGCCAAGTGCAGCTAGAGGGTCAAACTAGTCTCCAGCAAGTCCCACAGCTCCCCCACAGCTCTGTTAACAGCACTGGAAAATAAAGCTTTGCATTTAAGTTACACAGGATGGATGCTCAAGTTTGTATTTTTCAGGGTCTGCAGGATATTGGGTCAGACTGGTCTGCTTTGCCCCAGATTAGTGAGGCAAGTGGTAAACAAACCTGCTTACTTCCCTTAACAGATGGACTTTCTTACTAAAATTACTAAAATTTTGCCTTTGGAGAGAATCTTTTTCTTTCATGAAATAAATTGGTGCACAAAACAAAGGGGGAAAATATAGCCAGTTTATATATAAAAAATTCACAACCTATTTGTTCCAATAATTCAGTGTTTCTGAGACGTGGTAAACGTTGGGTATCAGGTTCCAAAAAAGCTTTTGTATTAATTACAAAAGAAATATCAAGTGGAAAGAGACACAGGTCCAAGTTTGGGATTTTAAGGTTTGTTTTGTACTCTCCATTTAAAAAGACTTAATTTTTGAGTTGAGAAATTTTCTACTTCTTTCTCCCATTGGGTGGCCAGCAAAAAAATTAGATGGTAGAAACACTCTCACTTTACTTTTTTTTAAAATAACTTTCAGGTTATTTTGGAGAAATCCTAGAAAGCAGAATTAGAATAAAAATTAAAAAAAAAAAAAAAGAGGCAGGATTGAACACTGGATAACAGGAAAAATTGCTTTTTGCAATCCAGTGTCCTTCAAACGTCATGTTTGAGGTAACTCCTGATATCCATGGAATATCTGCTCCTGCCTTTGCTTAATTAAGAACATTTGTCCAACTGCAAGACTTTAGTTCATCAAGAGTAGACATTAAAAAAAGAAACAGCAAACACCCAAGAAGCGAAGCTCCTGCCCTTTGGGTTCCCAGCTCTCCCTGATAGAACTAATTAAACCCATTCATAAGGAAACCCGCACTAATGGTCACACTCAGGCTACTGGGGCTCAGTCTTGGCTGCAGCATTAGCACCCTGTGGAATGACCTATTTGCTTCCCCAGGCCCTCTGTGCTCTGAACACAGCGTGAGGCAATACCAGCAGAAGGCAAGGGGCTGTGTAATGAAGTTACACAATTAGTATGAAGTTGCTCTTGTTTTAATCTCATCTCTTCTGTGTTTGCGTGCACCCACCCCAAAGGTCCCCACTGCTCGTGGCCACCCTTCCCCTTGGTCAGGCAAACACTCCTGCCTTCTGCTGCTTCTCACATTAATGTCCTACTGCTTTTGTTCTCTCCAAAGCTCTGAAAGGAGGGGAAAGGAGAGGAAATCTTGAAATTCAGAATTAGAAAGGCCAAAAATTTTTTACTGGATGTAAGGAGAAACTTTTTGCTCCAGCAATGGTTTTCTTTGAGCACAAAGAGAAAAAGCTGTTGGGAAAAGGGCGAGATCTCTCCTTTTCCCTATGAAAAATGTCTTTTCTTGGGGATTTTTTTCTCCCCTCTAACCCAGTCCAGGCTGTATCCTCTGTGACAAGCCATGCCAATAAGGTCAAGGAGAGGGAGAAGAGCAGTGGCACTGAGTGACTGAATGGGAGAGGTGAAGCTCATGATGCAGCTGCAGCTTCAGTGTGGAAGTGAAGCCAAGATCAGCTATTAGGGAGCAGAGGAAGTGACCACAGATGCATTTCAGTGGTTAATCACAGTAGCATTTGGTCCCTTTCTTCTCCAAAGTGGGTGCCTTTTTGGAACTTCATGTTTAAGTAAGAAATCAGGAACAAAGAATAGAGACTGGAATACATTCCAGAGGAGCAAATCCCTAAGACTGGAATACATTCCAGAGGAGGAAACGCCTAAGCCATGGTGGTGGAGAGGTCCCAACCCCTGGGGAGCAGTATCTCCAAGACTGGTAGAGTGAGCATGTCACCACTGATGATCTCTTGAATAAAATCTCCAACAAGTGGTCCTTGAAGTATTTAATTCAGAACAATTTCTTTCTTGATCCTCAGAGGCTTGAAGTAATATTTTAGGAGACAAGGTATTTGGATGTACATACAGATCTTGTGGCTCTGGATTTTGCCCTTGTTGTCTGCTGGAGGAGCGTCTTCATTCCTTCCCTTGTACCTGCATGCAGTAAAATTTGTGTCTTCATCAGGGAATTTTAAAGATGCTTATTTAGGTTAAGACATTTCATACTTTAATACTGTGAGTTTCAGGTTTTAAGGATATATTTCTGTTATTATTACTTTGGAAAAGTGGAAAAGCATGCCAGACCTTCGGGCGAGATCCAAGCCCAGAGCCACACAGCAGCAGGAAGGAACCATGTCTCCAGAGCAGATGACTACACTGAGCAATGTGATGCCAACAGTGGTGGCTGGGTCCCTCGTCAGTGATCTTCAGCACACGCCTCCACTCTTCCCACCCCCATCCCCTTGCCATGAGTCTGTATTTTTCTGGAGTATCTTGACCCTGACATCATCCATGGGCCTCCTCTTGATGTCCTCCTGGGGCAGGCAGAAATTTTCTGTGTAACCCTCTGAGTCTCCCAGTTACCACACAGGGCACAAAAGACATGATCAGACACCACATCACCCTCACCCCACATCAGAGCTGGCCCCTGCAATGTCCCTCCAACATTTGAAATGGGAAAATAGTTCAAAAGGAAGCAGGGTGAGAACACCCAAACTTGTGATTTTTCAGAGATAAAATCCTGAGATTTATTGTTTCGGTTTGGTTGCGACCCTCTGGCAAAGGCAAACACCACAATTTGCATTTGCCTTGGGCTTTATTTTCAACCCTGATCTGCTGCAAAAAGCGCCCAGTGTTGAGCCTACAGCAGCAGTGATGTCTCCTCACTTGTGCAGCAACACAAACATTCCGACAGCCGTAGTAATTCTCCATGTATTTTGTGGCAGCAATTTCATTAATTATAAACCTGTTCAGTGTTTGAGGACAAGCTATCGCAATGGGTTTGTTTACAAATAGGTTTAACACTGAGGATGGTGCCTGGACAAAAAAAAAAAAAAAAGGTTCTTTCCACAGAAATGTTAGTCCCTCGAGTGGAAAATAACCCTTAAATTCCACTAGTAAAATTTTAATTTTCAAAAATGCTACACATTTACTATAAATAGCTGTCATCTGTCAAATAAACGGAGCAAGTCCTGGGAGCCTCCCGATCAAAGGAGACCATTTCGGAGGCAGCCTTTGTCTTAAATGGGTCTGTAGACATGGCTTGTGTTGGTTTTTGAGTAATCCCAGCCTGTTTATAATCTCATCTATTTCATGGAGAGGATATGAAAATAGCTCCCCACTGTATGAAAATTATCTATATTCCAGCGCAGACAATATAGTCAGTCTATTGAAAATAATGGAGTGAACTCAGCTACGCAGTTTATTTCAATGTGTAAAGTCTTTGCACATCATAATATCAAATAAACTCTGCTGAAAACATCATCCCCATATAATTGTATTATACAAGAGTAGTGTCACCTTTTGTTTAGAAGAGTACCATTATGCTTTTATGATATACTTTAAGGAGAACTAGATGGTACCATTGATTCCTGCACTAGCATTTTACATCAAAAGACCTATGTCTGCAGCCCAGGTCACTGAAATCACAAATGAAGTGAATTTAATGGTCTAAGTTTGGTCTCCAGAGAACAACAGAATAGTTAGTACCATCATAAAGTCTGACAATGTAGCCCTTTTGGCAGGTTTTTGTTGATAATAGGCTTGAACTGCAATCTTTTCACCATGGTATAAGAGGATCTGTTAAAGCAGGAGTCGGATACTCAGGAAGAATAAAGTAGGGAAGGCTGCAAAGCACAATATTGTGCACACCTGCACTGTACCTAGAGTAAGGTTAATGCAGTAATATCTGTGTGAAAACTGCCTCACCCCCACATTAAAAGCAGCTTATCATTAGGGATTACCAAGCCACTGCACCAGCTGCAAGTCTTTACTTAAAGACTTAAAGGTAAAGCTCTTACAGTTCCCAATCCAGTGACATTTGCAGCTCACTATAATTTATTGAATATCTTCCAAAGAGCAAACACAGGATTTCTCTTGGTACTGTTTTAGTTGGGTTGTAAACGTTTGCCATTTACCAAGAGGAAAAAAAAAAAAAATAAAGGCAGGCACATTTACACTTTTGCAAAGCATCATGTAATATTTTGAACCTGTCTTTTCATGCCGACTCTTTTCATGTTCAATCTAAACACTGTTTACTCATTTAAAGTCTTGTTACAGCTCAGCTATGAAGTGCAGTGCACACACACTTTCAAAGCTTCTGTGAGAGCACCTTTTTCCCAGGTTTCATTAGGAAGACCCACTTGCTTGTCTGAAGAAAATGTGAATTTTTAAAACTTCTCGTAGCAGACATTCAGCAACATTCTCCCTTCAGCTCTTCATAGTCCTGCTACCAAGACCTTTAGAGACTTAATACAGATAAGAATCTTGAAGAGAGAATTTATTGAGGTTATCTCCATTTAAGAAGGCACGCTGATCTATTGATGAAAATTAAAAGGAAATGGTTAAATAAGCCAAATTACACGCTGGGTGATGAAACATTTCCTTTGCCTTGCCAGTTACATGCATGCAAATTATATTAATAGGCTATAATTATGTAAACTTTATTATGTGTGTTAAAGATAACATTAAAATTATAAGACAAATGACACTTAATCACCAATGGAGGGCAATGATAAAAGAGTCAGCAAAATTAACAGGCGTCATCAGGATTGTTGTGGTTGCTTCAGCTAGAGGAGAACAACGAACCATAGCATTTTATATAATAATAATAATACTTGCACAGCTCTGGTCACCATCAGACTGCTTTACAAACATTAACTAATTATTAAACAAGCATTTGGGGCCTCCTTGCTAAATATATTCCCTGGATGTAAATATTCACGTGCTGCACATGCTTGAAATAACTCATGAGATGGAGGTGGAGGTTTGGCTGGTCTTCATCGCTCCATCCTCTCCCACACTGAATTTGCCAGGATAGCAGAATAACAGCTTGTATCCTGTTGAATACAGAAGAAGAGAATGGAATTAGTGTGCTGGACCTGCCACTTGGATTCACAGCTCCTCTGGTGTGATTTCTCTTGGTAATTCATACCCAGAGTGGATTTTCAGCCAGGACATGTTTTCCCACTTGTGTTGACTTTCTGGGACCTGTGCCCATCCATAGCACCCAAAGCAAGGTTTGGTGGTTTCTGGTTTGCTTTCTTTTGTCCCAGCATGAAAACTTCCCCTCCACCAAACAGTTTTGGTGGAGCAGCAGCACCTTTGCTAAATGTGCATCAGCAGAACACATCCAAATTTATCCAAGCTGACAGCGATACCCCAAATCCTCACTAATATGGGCTAAAGGGGTATCCTTGTGCTTTGGCAGCTATGCCAAAATGTGAATTGTCTCACCAGGAGCTGATATTTGTGTTTGTGCAGAACCTTCACTATAAATATTTTTGCTGTTGCAGAAATGACACTAATCAGGAGCTTATCAGCTCCTTATGGTGTCTCCTTCATTTGTGACTTCACTGCCAAAAAAGTGAGAAAGATGAGAAATTCTCAAAGGTTTTAGAGTTTTCACGCAACATCAGTAATCTAGAAAACAAAAATCAGAATTCTTCCAATCACTAGGTGCAAACTTGCCTCAACAATTTTGATTCCTCAGCAGAAAAAGATTTCAACTTACAAGTGTCTTATAGAAACAATATCTGATTAAAACAGATCAGAGACTTCTGAGTCCTTAGTGCCAAACTGAAAAGTGGCATTTGTTGCAGCTCAGCCCCAAAACACTTTAAATTAAACCAATTTCTGCATCAAAACTTCTTATGCTAGTTACCCCTGCAGGTTGCCACCTTCTTGAGGTGGCCATGAAATCAATAATGCCATTTTTTTCTAGTTTCCATACAAGAGGGAGCACTAAAAAATGAATGGTTATTTAATAGTATTGTCAGTACAGTTTTGGAATATAAAATTCCCTGAGTACAAATCCAATATGGAAATTTTCAGGATTGTTACAGAAAAGAAAATATCCTGATTATTGAATTTTACATCCCAAACAACTTCTACTGAAGAAAATATAAGTATTGTATTATAATATAAGTATTTCCTCAGTGTTCAAGCACTGGGGAAAAGGAAACTTCTTGCTGCCTGTAATTCCCTTCTGAATAACAGCTGATAGAGGTAATAAAAATCATGGAGATTTTCTGTAAAGAAAATATAAGACACACTGATTCTTCATAATCCAAAAAGTTATTTGGCTTTGTTTTTGTGTTCAGTATTAATATTTGTAATTGAATAACGCTGTTTATTTTGAACTGATAGATAAAAAAAAGGAATTATTTATTTAGAATAAATCATTGCAGCATGCTGAGCACACAATGAGACTCTCTTTGGCATATATGAGCAATTTATAAACACTACACCCGATGACAGGCAAAATTCAGGCATTAAACATGAACAGGAGTTGAGGCACCACAGCTCTCCAAGTCTTCCAGGCTGTACTCAGCATATAAAAGTCTCTGTTCTCTGAAGGCATAATGTGCTCTTTAGTCAGGGCTTTTGTTCTCCTGCCTGTCCAAAACCACGGCAGCACCTCGTTACACTCCAGGCAGATGGGCATTTTAATACCCCTGGAAGATGGAAACACAACAGCCCCGATTTGCTGCCGACTGCGGCTGCGACGAGCAGCTCTTCGCGGGAGCCTTTGATCTGTATTTTCTAAACTTCATAACAAAACTTCAAGAAAAAAAAAAAAGCAAAAACTATTAGCTGCAAATTAGACATTCTCATGGAAGCCTAGAATTATTTTTCAGGACAGAGGGCTCAATTTCCCAATCTCAGGTGTATGATTAAAATCAATTAAATCACTCTTCCAATGTCAGCGGCAAGATTCTCCTGACAAATGAAATTATGCGAGAAAAGTGTTCTCTTCACTCTTCAACCCTTTCTCAGCATCACTCACATCCACAAATGAGATCAAAATTTTCAGCTCGGGGATTTCAGAGATATTTTCCATAAGAACATGAAAAATCCCAGGAACCCTATGTAAGTAGACTTTATAGTCTCTAGTGGCGAGATGCTGATGGCCTCTGTATGTTAGATATATTCATGACTAACTAAAATGAAAAGTTCGAGTGGAATTTAACCATTTGGGGACCGCACGAGCATTTTTTTCATAAATTAAAGTTTTAACAGTAGAATTATGTACCAGACTCTTGGATACATGTAGTAACCTTTCTGTGTCTCTTTTCATTCACAAGGAAGTCCCTCGTGGCTTTACCCTATTGAAAACCTGAATTTTATCAATCTCTCTCAGCTGCTGGCAGACACGAGAGCAGCAAAGCAGGCTAGACTTCAAATGACCACATCATTTGCAGAGGCCCTGAAGGGTTAATACTTACTTACAGGAGTATTCCTTGAGACAAAACAAGGTGTGTTATCCTTCTAAAAAGTAGAGAAATAAACCTTTTGATAAGAAGCGCCACTTGAAAGGCAGAGATATCTCATTTCCAGAGGTGTTCTGACGTGGCTGAACTGTACCTTCAGCAAATTATTTACCTCTTAATTTGTTAAAACATATGGGCTTAGAGGTAACTTTGCCCATGAGGCGTACATCTATATTATATGCTTGTTTGGTTTGACTTCATTTTCCTTGGAGACTTGAACAAATGTTTTCCGCATTTCATAAGTTGTTGCTTTTTTTCCCTCCCCTCACGTGTTTGAGGCAGCGGTGTTACATATGTATTTTGTTTCCTTTGACTCTGGTTAAAGAGGAACGTGCTAATTTACAGCAGAACAGGCAAAGTGGAGCAATGTTTCAGGATGAGAAACGCAACCTATTTATAAACCTGGGTGGGAGCCGCTTTCCAGCTCGTTCCATCCTGATCCAGCCTGGCCAGGCTGGGCTTTTGGTTTATTTTCAATTCACTGTAACAACCTATTTCTCTGAAAAGCAGAAAACAAAAGGATTTGTCTGTCACTGTTGAATTTTTTCTTCTTTAATATAAAAGAATAGAGCAACCAGCAAACTCCACATGAAGTCCCTGATGAAAGGGAGGAGGTTTAGATTAGAAAAAAAATTCATCCCTGTGAGGTGGTGAGGCCCTGGCACAGGTTTCTTAGAAACTCTGTGGCTGTCTCATCCCTGGAAGTGTTCAAGGCCAGGTTGGACAGGGCTTGGAGCAACCTGCTGTAGTGGAAGGTGTCCCTGCCCATGGCAGAGGGCTGAATGAGATGATCTTTTAAGGTCCCTTCCAACCCAAATGATTCCATGATTTTATGATATCTTAGTCTCTCACTTGGAAAAGGGCTTGTCCTGCTCATGATTTCTAAAACTAACCTGATAATATTTGGGTTAGTGCAATGATCACCAATGGTCATGGAAATAGTATCATCCATCTGGGATGTGCTGTAGCTGGAAAAGTTTATAGGTGGGATGTCCCCCTGAATATCAACTGGTGTGTCAACAGAGCTGGTTGAAGGACACAGTTGGGCAAAGGAAAAAGGAGACGAAATGGCCACAAGGTCTTAAAGCCAACTAATCAATCTTATTTTGAAGTTCTGATTGAGGAGTGTTTGCAATGGTACATGGCTTCTTCCAATGAGACCTCTAAAATCCCAGCAGGAGAGGAGAGAGGCCTTTTCCACTGCTTCGTGTTCCTTGCCTTGCATTCCACATAAAACTGGGAATTTCCTGAAGTGTGACTCTGACTTGATCAAGCACATTTTTAGCTTTCTCATCTCTGTCCAGAGTCTCAAGACCCTTAAAACAGTGTCCACCATGGTGGTGCCTCACAGGAAAGATCTACACAAATCCGCCTAGAAGGTGGGATTTCCATATTTCTTCCTAATTCTCCTGTCTTAATTTACTACAATATGGAGAAGAAACTGGGGCAAAACTGGATTGTTTTAAAATGGAAACATGATAATTGTCATCCCTGAGAGGCTGGAAGACATCTTCTCCTTGCTTTTGGGTGAGGTTTTTTTTGTTTTGTTTTCTGTGTGTGAAATCAACACCTCAAAGTGCTTTTTGGTTTTCCATTTGTTTATTCCAGACATAAATATTTTATCACTTAAAAAGGGAAGCAATGCTTGCTCCTAATTGTTTTTGATTAAATATGCTAATTACTTTTTGGAATATTAATGACACATACGGTACTAAATGTTTTAATAATGCAATGAAATAAGCCAGCAAATATAACTACAAATTAACCTGAAACTGCTACATGGTTTCCATAATTTTGTGTTATAACAACACAAATCTAAAGGAAAACATCAATGACAAGACAATATTTCTTACTTGGTGTCTGGAGTTCAACTAAACAAGAAAACTAAACCAAACAAAATCCCTGAGTGAATAGGGAACTACCATTGCGATGACTTTTCTTCACTGCAAGACAAGGGGAAGGAAAATAAAACCCAATTGAATATGAGAACACCCCATAAGAGATGCTGACCATGGAATTGGTCACAAAATTTGCCTCCAAAATGGTCCTGTAGCTCATCTTTGAGGAGTAAATATCTGACAGCAACTGTGATGCTGAATTAGTCTGTGACCACCCAGCTGTCTTTAGGTAGGAAACATTAAAGTTTTGCCATCCATCATTATTCCCACATTTCTTAATGGACTTACAGAAGGCAAGTAATATTTTTTTTTTTTTCTTACTCAAGAGAAGATAAAATCTCTTTGTTCAGGTGCTTGCATTAGGGGGACACCTCTGCTTTCCAGTGGCATGGAAATGCCTTTTCAATGCAGGCTATGAATGTGTTCACAGGCTGAAATCAAGCTCCCTACCTACGGCAGGCTCCCCAATTCCCAGGACAATCACACTGACACAATTAAATTCTTCCTCTTCTGTGACAGAACTCTATGCAATGGTTAGTATTACATTACACTGAAAATAATTAATATTGGGGAGGTTTTTGCATGTTTGTGTATTAAAGACTTGACCTTTTAATTTGTTTTTCCCTCAGAAATGTTTTGCAATCTAATGATTTGTAGAGACAGTTCAAAGTTGCCAGATAGTCCGGCAAAGCTTTCCTGAATAACTATGATTATATTTTACCATCCTCGGACCTGATTTTGTTTGCTGTGGTGTGGAAAACATTCATGGGGGGGGGGTTTCTGTCAGTTTTGGTAGGAGTATTTTACTTCTGGGCAACAATGCACCAAACACTGCAATCGATGAAGATCTTGTGGGTGACGGTAGCGTTGGACCAGCAAAGATAAAGAGCAACAAGATAAAGAGAAACGGTTATTTGGAAAAAAAAAATTTTTAAAACTTAAAAATTACTGTGGAATAACAATTTGCTTATTATTCAGTTGCTGGGAAAGTGGCACCGGTGCAGCAAAAGGTGTTTAATTGTCTCGATATGCCAATGATTGATAAGAAATTGATAATTTCTTGCTAATTGGTAAGCAAGATCCAGAAAATTTTCCCCATCAGGAATTAGCACTGGCTCTGTTATTAGTGGCACAGTCAGCTCTCAGGGCAGCAAGCAGCTCTTCTGTGCTGACCTGTGGGTCTCTGAAGAAAACACTCTGGGAATCCTTCCTTCGAGATGTACCTTGAACATATGGATGTGTCTTTGACTGGACTTTTAGCTATGACACATCCATGCTTTGCTAGCCAAGCCTGAATTATTAAATGATGATATGGACTATGCCCATAGAGGACCTTGGACCTGCTTCTGAAATGCTAATAAAGACAGCAGGAAAGAATTCCTTAGGTTTTTCTCCTGGACTTTATTTCTTGAGTTCAGAAACTCAGGTGAGTAAATGCAGTTTTAAACCAGCTTGAATTTGATATTTGGGAGCCTTCTACAGAGGAAATATTTTTTTTGTTTGGATTAAAATTGATCTTGAAACACAAATTTGTTTGAAGATCAGCAAAACCCAAAAACTCATTTACAAATTGGGTTTAACTCTGAAGTTAGAGTTCTGGATTTAACCTCAAACTGAAACTGGAGTGATGAAATTTTGAAAGAAAAATTAGTCTTTTGTTATTTTTTTGTTCATAGTCATGCTTAAAATCTGTCAAATGTGTATTCCTAGGAGATCTGAGTCTAGTTTTGCAGACCTTGAGGGTGTAGCTGTTTGGGTGAGTATCCAACACTGGGTGCTGGTAAGGTCCCAGTAATAGTTTTACCATTGATTTGGGGAGTTGGAATGGGACCAAAGTGAAGAGAGAAGAGTTTTCAGCCCTTCCCATCTTCCTGCCCCTCACAGGGTGATCCCCTGGGGGTTTTGCATCACAGTGGGAATCCTTTGAAGAGGGACATTGGGAAGATCTGTTTTCCAATGCCCCCAGTAACACATCAGGTTTGTGGGCAGACTGCAAGTCTGAACACGGGTGGACAGAGGCAAAACAGGAGAGAAAAAGAAGAGCCAATTAAGCCTATAATCTGGATAGAAACTTTTGGAAGCGCACAAAGAAAACTAACGCAGCAGACTTTGAAGCTGCCGACATTTTAACCCCGTGGCTGAAGCCAAACCCCGGCGATCAAACACATGAAAAGCTCTGTCTGCTCTCAAAGTAGAGCCTGGACTACAGAAAGGACTGGGGCAGCAGAGAGTTTTATCTGACTGCTCTTTCAGTAGCTTTAGCTTCCCACCCCAGGGACGACTCACCTCTTGGGCTCCATCAATCCACTTCCATGCTCCAGAACCTCTGCCACCTCTCAGGCTGGGAGTGATGAATGAGCAGGGACAGTGCGTTGTGTGTACACGTCTGCTCGGGACTGAGGGGAGAATATTCATCTCATTCCACTCCTGACCTTTCCCCATTCTGCAAACCTGAAAGGTCTGGGCTGCATAATCACATCTTGGGATAAAAGATAAGTGAACTACCAAATAAATAGCGGAGTGTTTACATGACCTTATGGTTTTACAGTCCATATTAATTTTTAATTGCACTGTTAAAATATAGTAAATATCTATTATACAAATTAAGTGGTAATAGGTATTTGTATTTTTTTTCATGAATTAATCTTAAAATAAGCTGATTACATAAATCTTTAGCCAAGCAGTGGCTAATCCTGGGCACAAACATTACTTTGATAAGATACATTCAAACAAACATTTTTGTGGCAAAATGTTATCAGATACTAACACATAATTAGTTTAAGACATTTGGTTCAATGCGAGCATTTTCGAGTTGTGATCATTAAGTGAAGGTATTGGGAGAAATCCAAAAGGGAGCAGAGGCTTGTAAGCACTTCAGAGTTCCTTTGTGGATTCCGATTAGGCTGCTGGATTCACTGCTGTTTCCTTATGTAAACATATTCACATATTGCCATGGTGGGGAAATCTTTATCAAATTATTGGCAAACAAAGTGATGTTCATGTAGATGAAATTATTATTCACCCAGATCCTTATTGGGCTGGGAGAGAAATTGGGAAAGAGGATCAGAACTGATGCAAGGAGCGGAATCCCAACTTCATTCTGAGTATCAGGAGGAAGAGGTGCCTCTGTTTCTGTCACCACAAAGGGAGGATGGGGAAAGGGGAATAACCTGGCATACATACGTTAATGTTGGCTGTTTGTGCACAGATTTAGTTCTCAGCCTGTGTTTCTTACTTGCATTTACAGGACTTTTAATATTACCTGCATTTATTTAGCTAAATTTCTGTATTTTTCAGCAGTACTAAAAGTATTAAACCAAAAGGACCCGTAATAACTTCATTTACTTATTCAATACTCTGAAAGGACTATTGATTAATACATAATAAATAAAGGTTTTTAAGATGCTTAATAGAGGCTTAATAGTGGAATCTAGTAAATACTTAATTAGAGAGGGTTATTGAACTCAGACAATGGCTATTTGACGTGCTGGCATGTGGAGGAATAGCCCCTTAATTGACAGCAAACTCCATTGTACACAGCCTGCTTCAGGAATTTTTAGTAATAACCTACAATGGCCGTGATGGAGCCACTTGGTCAATGCACTTGCTATCGATGCAGAACATTAATAGCTCCATGAAAGCCTGCAGGAAGAGCCCCCAGGAATGCTGTGTGTGCCCAGAATGAGGCAAAAGATCTCCAGGAATTTTTTTTTTTATGATCATAAAAACACACTGCACACGAGCACCATGCAAAATGAAATCTCCTGGGAGTTCCCGTGATCTGCAGAGTCACTGAATCCACTTGGGGCCCTTGTGATCACTGAGTGAGGTGCAAGCTGCCCCACTCCTCTCCATGTGACCCCCACTCCCCGTGGTCACTAAGCCCTGGCATGTTCAGTCCCACCACAAAGTCTTCCAGCTGTGTGGTTGATCAGTCATAGAATCATGGAATGGTTTTTGTTCGCAGGGACCTTAAAGACCATCTTATTCTGCCCCCTGCCATGGACAGGGACACCTTCCACTATCCCAGGTTGCTCCAAGCCCCATCCAGCCTGGCCTTGGACACTTCCAGGGGCAGCCACAGCTTCTCTGGGCAACCTGGGCCAGGGCCTCACCACCCTCACAGGGAAGAATTTCTTCCCAATATCCCATCTAATCCTGCCCTTTGGCCGAGGGAAGCCATTCCCCCTTGTCCTGTCACTCCCTTGTCTGAAGTCCCTCTTCAGCTTTCTTGGAGCTCCTTTAGGCACTGGAAGGGGCTCTAAGGTCTCCCTGGAGCCTTCCCTTCTCCAGGCTGCACACCTCCAACCTTCCCAGTCTGGCTCCAGAGCAGAGGAATTCCATTGCTGTGACAACTTAGCGCTGTAACGTATCTCCAGAATCCTGGAGGATGCCTTTTCCCCCAGATGGCTTAGCAGCCTCCCTCTACACCCCAAACCAGATTTATCCATGCATTTTCTCTGTGCTGAGAGCTGAAAAAATCATGATCCCAGTGTTTCCCTCGAGGAACTTTGTGCTTTCCAGCACCCTGGGTTACCAAGGGTTTATCCAGAACCAGGTAATGAGCACATTTACAGCACAAAACCACATATAAAGCATTTGAATCTAAACAACTCACCAGCCTGTTACATTATGCAGGGTAACATTTTAAAGGCTTTGGATATTTTTTCCCATCAAGAGGAAAAACTTGGTGCTGCCTGAGTTCAGAAGTTTGGGCTGTGGTGCCTGTGGATGCCGGTGGGTTAAAAGCTGCATTTCTGGCTTTGAAAGGTGTTATTTTGAAAGTTCTCATGAGCAAAGCAATTGTTTGCCTTTCCACTTACAGTGTTTGGTTTCTTGTTCCATGAAGTAGAGACAGTGTAACTAAGCTGGTCCTGGTTGCTTAAAAAAAAAAACAACCAAATTGCAAATTTCTTAGAGGTGCTGTTTTATTTCCACTCTCTCTCCTCACTACACAAACACCAGAGGCAGGAGCTGTGTGAAAGGACTGTTTGGGGTTTTAACTCCTTATTTGTGCTAAAAGCAGGCTTTCTAATCCCACTGTCACACAGGTGAAGTGAAACTTGAAATGACTATGTGCAAACTCAGGGCTTTGGGCCACATGTAGAAAAATACAAACTATTGGTACAAGAGATGAAATCCATGCACTTCAGACATAAAAAGGGACTTGATCTTCTGGGGTTTATAATGAATAACGCTCAATCACTAATACAGGGTGTCACTATAAAAATAAAATAGACTGTAACATGCTATAAAATCACCTCCTTTGTCAGGTTAACCTGCACAAATGGAGAACACGGGGTATTTCTGGAAGTGACACAATAAAAGCAGAGTTTTGGACAGAAGGAAGTGACACAGCAGCACCAACACAGAATCTGGCAGCTCTGGTTCATGCAGACCACATGTGGGAGAACCAGGTGGTTAGGAGTCCATAAGGCCCCAAGACCACTTCGCCTCCATTAGGGGCACAAAAACAGGTAGAGTCCAATTGCCTCCATCACCCTCCCTCCAAGTTACCTGCAAAATACTGCATTTTACTGCTTTCTTTCCAAAAGCCCCCTGGTTGGCCTCTGGCAGATTCAGCCCTGGGTATTCATGCAGTGCCAGCCCCCCCCCCAGGAGGTCACCAAAACATCTGGGTGGGGAAAGAGGGTGGAACCCCAGGGAAATCCTGCCCTTCACCTCCCTCCCTTCTCTCTCCAAGGGGCTGAATTACACCACTGTGTGCAATTCCAACACCCAAAGATCAGCTGCAACTTCAGGCCATCCCAGGGACAAAAAGGAAGGTCTCAGGTCTCCTTCCTTTCAACTTATATATTTAAAGACTGGAAATCACCACAAGTACCTCCCTCCTAAACAATTATATCTACTAATTTAGATGAGAACTTAATATTATATCTTTATATTAAGTGCTAGATATATAAAAAATTCTATTTAGATTTAATATTGCAGGAGCATCTGGTCTTTTCATCTAATTTGAAACCTTTAAAGAAGGGAAACCTCGAGCAAGAAATAATATCTGTAAGGATTCCAAGCTTTCTCCCACTTCCCTTCCTTTAAAGAGTAATAAGAAATCTCCCCCTACAGGCCTTCGGTGCCCAATGCAAGGGAAAATAGATGTTTCTAAGCTGATCTTAAATCCTGGGAAATCTCTAAAAGCTGCTCGAGACACGTATGGATGTACAGAAGGTATCTCCAGGTCGGCATTCCAGCTCTTTCCTGTGTGAGAGGCACAGCTCCCATCCTGCTCCCCTGGGATGCAGCAGGAGAGCTCCCGGCCAAGCGCCACAGGGGCACTTCTGTAAAGTGGTAACAATTATCTCCTGCATTTCTCCCTCTTTATTACCACAACTCCACTGGGCAAAAACATTTTGACTAGAAAACTATTTCCTTTTTCCTTTTTACCTGTTTTAAGGGAAGAAATTAATGGGATAAAAATGCAAATTACTTCCTTCCTCTGCATGGGGAAAAAAGCCTTGTGCTGCTTTACTTACCAATTGACTGTTGTTTTAAGCCATTCAGCAGGAACCAATATCATACATATAACTCTAGCAAACCCAAACGACACTAATGTAACATGCAATTCCAAATAACACAAAGAGAGTTTATATCCCCAAATTATTCTCAATTTCGTTTAGGGAAGGCCTGCTTGGGGATTAGGGTAGTTGTTTGTTTATTTGAATTCATTATAGAACTGGGAGTTTATTATATTCTGTACTCACTGTAAGGTAATCAAAATATAGATGGAAATTGGAAGATTTTTATTGGTGCTATTTAGGTAGGTTATATTCTGTGAGAGAGCTGGAGTGCCTTGATAAACTTGACAGAGAAGTTGCAGACTTTTCTTGTATAAAAGTGCTTTTAGAAATCTCATTCCCACATTATCTTGGTTATTTGATTTAACATGAGCCTTTCTTTTTCACAACAACTTTCCATCCACGTCTCTCTCTTGTACAATATAATCAGATCTAATTTATTGGAAATCCAGTGGCTGCAAACCAGAACCGACCCCCAGCTTGATTTGCTTTACACAACACAAAATTTAGCTAAAGGAATGTAATTGAGAAGGAACTTCCCCATTGCCATTTCCATTTGCTCCCAGTGCCCCCATCATTTTATTTATTCCAGTAGTAAAAATAAATCTTTAATTGGAAGGAAAGTGATAACTGAAGTTTAATTAAGCTAAGCCAATAAAGCAGAGGGAAATTACCAGAGTAATGTCATGCACTGAATAGAGGCCATGCAAGGCTGCAATTTGGGCTGCTCCAGAGTAGCCTGTGGAGAGGCTCACTCAAAAGGCAAGAGATGCTCTGTCTTCATCTCCAGTACCCACCTGGGACAGGGTGATGATATTTCAGTCACCTTCTTCCTCCCACCATTTCCGGGCAGTGCTGGGCTAACAGTTGGACTCAGTGATCTCAGAGGTCTTTTCCAACATAAATAATTCTATTATTTTGGTTGATTCATTCACCCTTCCCCAGAGTCACTTGTCTCCCCAGCCAGTGCAACGTCCCACCAGGGAAGTCACCTGGATCACATCCAGTGTGGCCACAAGCTCATCCTTCTTCCCTAAAAATTTCCTGTGCCATCAATGGCATGAAACCCACCTGCCCATCTGCTTGACTCACTGAAAGGCATTTTAAATGGTCTGTAGAAAAACTGCCCAAGAGTTTGGGACTTTTACAAAGCAGAAGGAAGGGTCCATGCCCCAGGATGGCCCTTGCAGGCAGAGGGAGAGTGGAGAGGATGATTTTTTTGCTGCCCAAACTTCCAGCCACAGCATCTGCCAGAAAGATCCCAGGAACAGCACTAACACTGAGATGCTGCCAGCACGTCTGCCAGGGTGCAGACTTATTTCATATTTATAAATATGCTTTGGTAACAAACAACAGCTACTACTGCTTTTTCAGGCTGGGCTGTGAACACTGGTTTACTGGCAGTGTGTCCTTTTTTCACGCTACCAGGTTTATAAATTGCAAAGCCAGAAGGACTGACTGTGATGGGGTAGTTTTATCCCAGCATTGAATCTCCCGCAGAAGACTAAGTTAGAAAAATACATTTTTGAACAAAACAACACTTCTTAAAAATAATTTACAAACTAGAAAACTCCCCATGCTTCCTAGTATGGTCTTGTGTCAGTTCATCACTCTCAACATTAAAAAACATGTACCTTAATTACTCTTCTGAATTTATTTCCAGCCACTGACCTTGTTATATCTTTGTCTGATAGACGAAAGTACCCATTATTAAAGTTCACTTCATCATGTGGGTGTGTGTAGGCCATGGTCAAGTCATCCTTAACCTTCTCTTTGATAAGCTAAATAAACTCAACCATGAAATCCTTACTATAAGCTATATGTTCATTAATCATTAGCCTGTTTTTCCCTCGGAAACCTCTTCTACTGAACCACAGCTCTGTGGTCAGCAGCCTCTGTCATCCCTGAACAGCCAGGTGTGCCCAGAAACGAAGAGAAATAACGAAGTCTGTATAACCACCCCATCCATATCCCACTGCTCCCCCTTCCAGCTGCTCCATCATGCTCAGAGCCCAGTGGCAGCTCCCCTTCCACCTTGATGGTTAAGGTGTCCTTCAGTTATTGCCCCAATGCCCTGTGCTCCCCTCTGCCTGCCATCCTTGCACATTGGTCCCCTGTTTATCCGTAATTTCATGTCTTCTTCCAGGTTGTGGGTACACACAATAAATTGAACTGCTCTGAGAAACCTGACAAACGATGGTAAGTGCTGATTCCATCTGAATTTGGGGCCTGTTGAGTGACTGACTTTGTAGCCATGTGTTGATTACCAAGCCACAGAGCACTGACTAACCACTGGGATCCCCCCATCAGCACTTCTGTAATTGAATATTCATGTTTCCATGCCAGCATTCACCTGGAATTAATCTTAGTGGTTTGTTTCCCATACTTTTAGCGTTATGGCTTCCCATTGTCCTAATTTGTTATCGACATTTTGTTTGTCCACATATCAAAAGTTTGTTCACCATCCTGTGATAGAAGCACTAAAATTGACTTCTTTCTGCATTATAAAACACAAATATTTATTCAAGAGTCTCATCTTTGCTGCACTGTTTATTCTTGTTCTACTATTACCATCTAGAAAACAACCAGGACTGTAATTCCCTTTACTTCTAAGACATTTCAAGCTGCTTTTTCTCTTATCTCTAAGCAGGTATTTCTTCTCTTATTCTTTGATCTCCTTAAATTTGAACAGTTATGATCTTTCAGAAAATTCCTTTTTATAAATATCTATTTATCTAAATTTCCTTTGCAAGACAAAATACAGTTTGGCTTGCTCTGCTTTCTCTTTTTCTCATGACCAGCTCTGGGAGGTTTACATCTAGTAAACCATCCTTAATTCACAAATGCCATTTATATTTTTCTGCCTAAATTCCTGCAACTGGACAGTTCATCAGGCAGAAGATATTAGAAAAACTGGCAGCCATAATCGTGTGGGTGGAGGTGAGGACATCTGCTCTTTATATCATGAGCATTGCCAACATGCTATAGACATATCCAGGTTTCTGTTCCAAAACCCCCTCAAGAATATACCACACGGAGTTCCAGCTCGCTGGAACCTCCTGCTTGGTTTGGGAAAATTTGGCAAGTTGTTCTCCTTCTGTAGCTTGTCCATAATTTTCCTGGTCTTTACTACATGGGCAAAGTGTGCCCAGATTTCATGTGCCACTCCAACATATGTTCCGTGATTACATACAGGATGTATAATCACTCTTCTTTGCTGCATGAGTTCAGCTGGCAGCTCTCTCTGACACAGCCCAGCGCCGCGAGAGAGTCTTGGGGCGACGCGTGTTCGGCGTCGGTGCGACGGCTGCGGGAGCAGATGAGCGGCACCGTGCCGGCCTCTGAATCTTTAATGTGCCCTTATCCTGCTCGCTCGTCCTGGGCTCAGCAGAGCTGACAGCCCTGAACATTGCCCAATGTGCTGTGACTGCCACGAGCTTCGCCGCTCGTCTGCAATCCCGCTGCTCGTGGCCACCTCGCCGTGTGCTGTTCATGGGAACAGCTCGAGAGAAGGGACACAAGTCAAAGTCACTGCGAGATCAATTTAGGAACTGCAACACCACCCTCAGCCTGATTCTCACTGTGTCAACCCAGCCTGGTTTCACTCCCTCAGGAGGAATTTCTTCATGGAAAGCCTGGTCAGGCATTGGAAGGTGATGGTGTCCTCATCCCTACAAGTGCCCAAGAAATGACTGGATGATCTTGAAGGTCTTTTCCAACCTAAATGGTTCTGTGATGCTATGATTTATCCACCAGGCACATGGCTTTCCATGCCCTCAGTCAACGGCAGTCATGGGACACTCAAGTTTGTTTGAAGGGCCAGCACATGGCACCTCCCACTGCTGTTTCTCTCTGCAGGACCACCATGAGCATGGTATCATAAACTGAGTGATGGGCCAGTGATGGTAGACATATGAACCCCTCCAAAAAAAAACCTTTGGAAAACCCAGTTGTTTCCCTGGAGAAACCAAAAGATAGTAGAGATATCCTAAATTATCTTGTAGCATGCCAGTGTTATTAAGCACTGGAAAGGGATGGCCAGGGCAGTGATGGAGTCTCCATCTCCTCAGGGATTTAAAAGCCCTGTAGATGTGTAACCTGGGGACATGGCTTAGTGCTGGGCTTGGAAGAGCTGCAGTAATGGTTGGGCTCAATCTTAGAGGGCTTTTCCAACCTAAATGATTCTATGAGTCTAAGGAAGAAAAATCTAAGTAGTGCGTGAAAGCAAACCTTCACGTCCCTAAAATTAGAGATATAGTTGTGGTGAATCTGTCTGCCAAAACACAAGAGTACTTAAAAACCTCAGAATCATATTTTTATAAGTACTCAAGCACCTAGAAGTAGGAATAGACAAACTAATGGGATTTTCTGACCCTCAGAGAATCTGATTCCTGTTGTGACAATCCACTTGTCTGGGGAACCCCACAAGGCCCAGCTCATTCAGTCCTTACAGAGCTTTGAAAACCCGGCCCTCCAATGCCAAAACAGGAAGATATTAATCTCACAGAGCACTTTGTCTTCTCATTGTCCCATCACAAAATCTTGCACAATATCCCAGAGTTTACACAAATGGGTAACTGTTCAGTTGTCTTTAAAGGCCTGTGGGATTTGATAAGCAATTTCATGGAAATAATCTAAATACGCATAATAAGAAAAAAAAAGGGAAGTGATGTTCTGTTAATGCATCACTTTTATTGTGACAAGTTTTTCTTCAAATGAAAAATAAAAGTGTAAAAACTTAGAATTGCAGTACTGTTAAGCACCTCCTGGGATCATTATAATAGACTGTACAATTATTACCTGAGCTGAAGTGCTTTTTTTTAAAAAAAAAAAGAAAAAAACCAAAACAGCAATAAATGTAATTTCATTGCTCTACCTGATATGCAAAATCTGCCTGGCATCTATTTCCAATATGAAATCAATTTTCCATTTATTCGTAATTCTGTGTGGAACCTTACTGAAAATCTTGATATAATTTCTATAGTATTTTTAAGATTTGCACTACAGTAAAGCTCGATAAAACTTTTAAATGGTTTATATCCATCATGTCACTGAAACATTTCTTAAAATATTTTGCTGAGGATTGGGAAGGTTGAGAAAGAGTAAGAAAGGTATTTCTCTCTGTAAGTGCCTGCATTTTCCCCCCACAATCAGGCCTGATTTCAGAGTTCTTCACCCCACTTTTTCACAGGATATCATAAACTTGGATGAACAAAGCCCATATTTTGTCTCTACAAGCTACAGTTCTGTTGATTTAAATACAGAATCTCCAAATTTATGTAAGATTAAGCGCTGTTACACCCAGCTATGATTATACAAGGAGGTCTGTGTGTCCATTCAACCTCTGTTCACCTGAATATATGGTACTGCATGGGTGGGGTCAGGAGCACGTATTTCAGTGATGACCAAATCTATTAGAGGAGCCAGAAATCTGTCTCATACAGGAGACTATTTCATATGGTGTGACTCCTGGGGATGGTCCTGTACAGGGGTCCCTTCCAACTCAGCATCCTCTGTGAGTCTGTGATTCTGTGACAGTGAAATCTCCCAGTGAGAAAGCCTTACCCTTAGGAATGCTAAGTTTAATTTTTAGGTCGAATAAAAGAGTTGTCACCACTTCTGCAACTACTGGGTCTCACTTTTCTATCAAGTGGCACCAAACCCAGGCTGAGCAGCTTTTCAAGTAAATACGAGTCTCTTATTTAGTTTAAGTACTATATTTTGACATGCACATTTTCCAAAGCAGCTCTTTTGCAAATATCACTTATATCAACATTTGGTTGCCATTTTTATTTTGTTAGACTTTTATGTGGGGTTTCTAGTGTCTGGAGAAAATGGTCCCTCCCAAACTGTACATTGAAGGAAGCAGCCAAACTTGCTCTGATGTCTTTTTAGCTCTACATGTGCTCCACATGAAAGATTATCTGGCAGGCAGTGACAGCAGTGCATTAATATATAAAATAATTAGGAAGAGCACTTAATGAAATTATGGGTGTGTTTATACATCCTAAGCCTCATGGCCACATTATCTCCTCTCCCATCAAACCACGGCACAGCTACTTTGAAACGTATCATTAGTGACTTCTTGCCTGACGAAAGAGTCCGGAGCTCTTCCAAAAAAGAAGTGCTCGACAGAGAGGACATGAAAAGCCATTTAGGCCTTCTCAGCTCTGCCTGCACCTCTCCTTCACAGCAGATTAGCTGGAAGGAGATGGGCTCCTACCACAGTGGCAGGGATTGCATAACACTCCCCTGAGAGCACCAGAGTGACTTTGAAAGTTTTATTAGGTTTTTATTAGATCATGATACCCATTTTCAACTTGTCCAGTTGCTCACAAATTATGATAATTTGAAATACTGTACTGGGTGCTATAGGCTGATGTTAAGTGTCCCCGGAGCATACAACTCTGAGTTAAACTGATAACTCCTTGGTGCTGGGGAGGATGAGTTTTCCCAGTATGAAGGCAGTTGTCAGCACTGGATTCATCTCACCATGAAACTGAGGAGATGAACATGTGACATGATGTATTTTACAAGGTGCTTAACAAGAACATGATTGGGAAAAAATTGTAATCCATGAAATCAATGCTATAACCTAATATTGTTTGTTCTTAGTGACTAGTGGAGCACAACAGGATCAATGTCAGGACAGCACTATTCACTCTAAGTATCAATGACCTGGAAGAAGTCATGTGAAAGGATGGGACCTGCCAACAACTCAGCGTGGGAGGAGGCTCACAAGGAGAAAATGCAAGCATGGGTGATGCAACTCAGAGCAACTTGAGCTGGCCCAGGAATAGGCATGTGGAGGAGTTAAATACAAATAAATTTGAGGCAATTCTTTGGGGAAAAAAATACCAGTCATATCGTTATATTCTCATTGTCCTGTATGAAGGGAAGTCAACAAGCGGAGCAGAAGGATGATTAGAGATCTTTCAAATGAACATGTAGGCAATGAAAACAGGAAGCAGACAGGCTAAGAGAGAACCTGGAAAGGGGCACTGCTGGGGGTTAGAAGGATTAAGTCAGTCAACAGCACAAGGCAAAAAACTTTCTTTGTATCTTCAAATGTTTGTTCTCTACATTTCTGAGAGGGGGCTTGTTCAGAGCCCAACCAATTGCACCTGGACTAAGCTGTTCAGCCTTGTATAGCTGCGCCCTGGTGTATGATTTCATATTTACCTATCTCAAACCAATATTTCAAGTGTTTTTAGGTTACCAATACAGTCTGCTGTACATATTTCCCTGTGTGGCTTTAATCCATCAGTGTATTACTGTGAGCACAGGAGTGCAGCTTGGGAGTGTAGTAGAAGGCTAAATGTCTGTATTAACACTTGCTTTTTGCTCATCTGAATTAATGGGGACAATTAGAAGAGGTACAATTAACAGTATACAAGAACTTGCCAGCAGAGCAGGGGATGCCTCAACCTCTGCTCAGACAGATGGGCAATGGGGAGATCCAGCTGGTCGACACTCTCCCCAGGAAATAACTCCTGGATCCCGAGGACTGAAGGGGCAATGCATCATCCCAGGCCCTGGAGAGAGACCCCAGGTGACGTCCGTGGTAAGCACTGTGGGACGTCATGCTCAGCAGGTCCAGCACCTGGTGCTCCATCTCCTTCCCAGTCTTCTCTCCTAAAACTGTGCCATTCCCACCTGGTTTTTCCACCCTGCTGGAGGAACAGCTGACACAGACATGAAGGGCGTGTGTTCTTCCTCTGTCTGCGACATTTGCATCCCACATGCATTTAGGATTATCACCAGGCATGAGTGGAAATCCTTGTCAGGATTCTTTTTCTTTATCATGCTTGAATTGCTTTGTGTGCTTACGGCTTCTCAAAGTTTTGAACCAACTTCTTGGACTAGAAACTAAAATTACAGTGAGTGGCTCTGGCGAAGTCTGGAATATTTAACATTAATATATTGATCAGCATATCAGAGTTGATCCAAGCTGTGCCCATATTTTCCACTGGAGGACCTAAAAAAATAATGCAGTGTTTCTTCACCACAGCTTAACTGTATTTCAGATTACATAGCTGTGTATTATAATATCAAAAAAGCCCTTTTATAGTGCTATTTTCAGCATAAAAAAATCCAGAGCCGGCATTTTTTACAGTTTCAGTCCAAGCCCAAGCCTCAATAAGCTCACACAGCTCTAATGATTGTTAGTGAAAATGTAATGGGCCATTTGAAATACAAATGAAGGCGAGTAGGTAAAAGGATTTTTTTTTTTCTTTTTAGTGGAATCAATTTACACTAGCTATTTAAAAAATATTAAAATAAATGTAATGCCATTAAATGTAAGCTCAAAACCCAGGGAGAGCATTAGTGGCCAAATCTGCCAAAAAAACAGTCATGCCAAGAGCACGGGGCCAGATTCTGCTCTCAATTACATTGGTGTTAAGCCAGGATAACTCCCCTAATTCCAACAGGCTTGTTCTGGAATAACACCGGGGTTAAGTGGGAGCAGAAGGGAACTCCATTCCCCAGCAAGAACTTTTTGCAGTGCCCCAATTTACTCTGGGTGATCTAGCTCATTTCTCACCAGCCTCAGGTATCCCATACATTTATCCAGCATCGCCTTTTGCCAGGACAAGGAGGTTGTTCCATCCTCCAGAGCAGGGCTTGAGGAGGGGTCAGAAGCAGCAGGAGGGTTGTTCAGCAGGTGCCATGTTTTGGAAAACAGAATTAATGGACCAAACCAATAAGAAGAGCCAACAGGAACCTGTGAGTGCAAAATAACAACAGCTAAGCTGAGTTCAAAGCTTTTAAGGCAATGAGTTAAGCAAGAGGATAAAAAAGCAAAGTCTTTCAAAATAGGGTTTAATTTCATATTACTTGCAAAGAAAAGGAAGAAAAACCAGCTGAATCATGTGCTTAATATTTATTTAAAAAATTTATCATAATACCCTGAATTCCCTTTAGTGATCCAGAGATTTTGTGGGAAAAACCCTCCCTCCTTCCACTGGACAATTTCTAGAAACTATTAAATATCATGTTAATATACTTCTTAGGGAAAAAGGAAAAATATTTGAGTTGGCATAAGAAGGTTGGCTCCTGCATCCCAGGTCATCAAACAAGGCAAATAACCAAACAAGGAAGAGGGGAGCGGCAAAAAAAAAAGAGTTTCCCTCATCTACTCTGACTTTCATCCTTATTGCTGGAGAAACCTGGAAAAGGTACAGAGGTTTTTACATGGACTTGGAAAATTCATCTTACCAATGTCTAGTATTTGCTATTGAAAAGAATCTTTTAATCAAAGGTTTCTATTTGTACTACATTAAAAAAAAAAAAAAAAAAAAAAAAAGAAAA
Source organism: Platyrinchus mystaceus (assembly GCA_035041135.1). NCBI lineage: Eukaryota > Metazoa > Chordata > Aves > Passeriformes > Tyrannidae > Platyrinchus > Platyrinchus mystaceus. The sequence goes on along the minus strand of JAWWLV010000180.1, from coordinate 34,191,607 downwards.
GAACAGTTTTTGCTGCTTTTCAGGTGGCATTTGTATATTTTTTTCTTTTAGTTTGTTCTTTTTATGTCCAGTTCATACCTTTCATTTCACAAATCCAAGCTAAGCTTCCATCTAGTGCTCCACACTATTTCAGCCCTTTCCATGCCCAAACCGTGTCCAACCAGAATTTAAAATTCTGGATGGTAACTCAGGATATGCCAATAAGACCAGTCAGGTTAACAGGATATTACAGAATAACAGAGAAAATACGACCAATCGTTTTAATTTGCCAGCTCTGCAAACATCTGCACAGAGGAAAATATTAAAAATATTTTTATTAAGATTTATTTGGGAGAGAAAAACTACATAGATTCATAGTTATCCTTTCAGTCACAACATGTAAATAATACAGAGTAAGATTTGTCACATTCCTTGATTTCATGATGGCTGCAACTGGCAACTGAGGAATAATTCCATTTTAATTATAGTTTAGTTGATTTTCTCTTTAATTACTGAAGTTAGATGACTAAGGCACCAAACTATGTAATGCAAAATCTTTCCATACAGTAGATTTTCTTTAATAACAGCAGTGTTTTTATTGTTTTTGTCTGCAGAATATAATTTCTCAGCAATGGAAAGCAGTTACTAATTCTTAAATTGTGTATTTTTCATTTCCTTACAAAATATTGGAAGGATTTTTTTTCATCTGTATGTTACTACAGGTACAGAGTTCTATGTAAGAGATTTAGGATTTAATAGGTTTGACATTGGAGGGAGGAAAAATGTCCAGAGTTGCCTGTCTCAACAAGACAAAAGCCATCAGATCTAAAAATACAGCCCTCGGGCTCCTCCTCTGGCCTTTGCTTTGCTGCCAGCCTGGACAAGGGAATGCAGTTTTTCCCTGTCTCTCCAGGGCTCTGAATTTGGGAAAACCAAAAAGGAACAATGCCCCAAGAACCTCTGAGCTACAAATCACGGTGCACATATTTTTCCATGCCTGTTTATGACTTAAATGGAATTCAGGAGTGCTCCAAAATCCTGCTTTTTCCGCAGACTTTCTAGAATGAGTTTTAACACAGAGCAAAGTGTTTGTTGTGATGCTGATTTTACTCACCAGTCTGTCATCACTGGAGTGGGTTTCTGGGTGGGTCACAGGAAAATAAACTTGTTTCAATGGCTTTTGGAACCAGATAAGATCCCAAATGAGGTGCTGGTGCCAAATATCACAGAAACACTTGAACAACAATGCCTTGCAAAGAGCTACATTTAGATTAGGTTATTAAATGCAGGGGGGAGGTTATGTGTGTGTAACACATTTGTGAGCACTTGGGAATTTTTTGAGCCATTTTCTGTGTCTTTTCTGAATCAGTGTTTTGACTGACTTCAGCTGGAGTTTAGTTTGCATAAAAGCTTCTGAATTCAGCTCCAGGTCTAAACATTTGGGTTGCACTGCACCTGGAAAGCCAGAGGAATTAAGATATTTTCCCTGCTCTTGCTGCACTGGAGCTGACTCCTTCAGCACCCTCGTGCTCCTTGGAAAATCCCAGCTATAGTTTATCTGAAATTAATTTGCCCACACTGTTAAGTCAATTACCCAAAGGAACAGAGACTCGATTAAAAATCTATTTAGTTCAATGGGAAACAGTATACTTGGGATCAATTTTTTTTTTCCTCCTCGACTGCGAAGAATCTTATTGTATCCCTGTATAAATAATAAAGGTGGTGCACTATCCTCTCCTGCTCAAGCATGACTGAGCAGATACAGATTGTGCATCGCTCATGTCACGAGCGACCAAGGAGAGACAGGATGAGGAATATCTCAAACACAACCTCCAGCCCAGGGCATGTTCCTGCTCAGGGAGGTGACCCAAGGTTTGGATGTGCCAGGCCACGGGTACCACTCACTCCCCACTTTTCCAGGGGATGGTTGTACCTGTCTCACCCAGAGAAATGTTCCTATTGTCAAGCCTACAGCAAACTGTGTCCAGACAGATTGGTGTTCTGCTCAATGGAGTCCACATGAATCATGTATTAGTTCATTTAAAAGCACTTTGTAGACAAACATGCTCAGTCTATCAGCAGGCACGGGGATGCAAATACTTCACTCAGTGTATATGAGCCCTGACAGGACATCTGTGATGCATGGGATTGAGAAACGGCTCGCTCCACATTAGGCAATAACAAGCAAAAAGGCTCACTGTATTTTGTTCTTTTCCAGCAAAATGAAAATTTAACTTTGCCATCATGTTGGAAGCGGAGTAAACACTATCCACTGAAAAGTAGCAGCAGGAAGAGGTAAATGATTTACAAGATATTCTTCAATCATTTACCACAAACACAGGAGTTTTTGGTTTAGGGGTCAGAGTATTCCTGAAGAAGGCACCGGTTCTCCTGGAACCTTAATCCTAAAATACCTGCTGCGTGGGACTGCTTCGGAGGTGAGGAGGCACCACAAACATTTACATTCAATAAATGCTAAAGACATCTCTTGTACCCTCTCTGCTCGGCAGATGCTGATTGCTTCCTGTAAATTAAAGCAAGCTAATGAGTGTCTGCAATAGCAAAATATTGGGTGGACTCTCATTAGCAGACACAGTGTGTGGAATTAATTTCACTGAGAGAATTGCAGGATGATTTATATATAGAAAATGTAGTTTGCAAAAGTAGCCTGGAAGAGATTCAGACATGGGTGGACTTTGCCTGTAAGTGGTTCCAAATTAATTTAATTTGTGAGGGAAAAGACTGAAGTACTGTAAATACCGTAAGGACGAGTGGCAAAGACAAAGTCATGCTGCATATGGTGTGAGGAATGTTGCTTTCAGTCTCCGTCTTGATGCTGTGATGTTAAGATATTCCTTACAGGAATATCTTAATGAGAATGCAAACCCTTCAGTTTTATGGTACTTTTATTTCTACTAGTCCTAGGCTTTCCTAACTGCTAAGAAGGTATGTTTACTAACTTTACACCCTGTTTCTTTTAATTTCATGGTGAAATATGAGTAAGTCCTGTTGTCACATTAACTGACACCAGCCTCTCACCCTTCCAGAGTACTGGATGATTTTTTGATCCTCAGAAAATGTAACAGTTCGTTTCTTCTCCTGATGTCCTAATTTTTCCTAAGCAGTAAACCAAGTCCTGGAAATAGTAACTTGGGCAATCAGAGTATTGTTACTGTTCCCATAAAGGTAATATTTTTGAATAGCTCTGCATATTTAACAAGGAAGATGTGTTTTGAGCAATTTTTAATAAGGTAATATTTTACTTTTCCCATTTCACCCTTGCAGGAAACTGCAAAGATCAGTCCTGGATTGAGATTGCATCCCCAGTCTTGGATCCTTTAACATCCCAGAAGACACACATGAAAAAGAAAAATCCCCCTACTTACAGTGTGAATAGGTGCTAACAGCTTTAAAGAATTACCTACCAAATATTAGGTGCAATTTAAAACTACATTTAAGGCAGAAAGGGTAGTTTAAAAGTCTATGTGGCCAGCTAAAAGTCAGAGAGAGAAAATTACTTGAACACATGTTGGATGAATTTCTGTCTGTGTGGGAGATGCTGCACTGGTGGGATAATATATCCCCTGCTCAAAACAACTGGGCAGGTTCTGTACCTGGTCTGTCGTGTGTTACACTCCTCAAAATCTGGTCAAATGCTTTTAGGTAATTTCCATTTACTATAAAAAGAAACACAACTGTGCTATCTAAGCGCTGTGGAAGGTTATTTATATTGGAAGACGTCCTTAGGCTAAACTATTAAATGAGGATAATGGATATGAGGCACCGAAGGCGCGCGGAGGACTCGTTAATGAATTACTTGTGAAACAGAGTCAGATGCTGCGCCCAGGTAGAGCCTGGGTGTGAGTAATGTGCTTTTAGAGGAGCAGCAAGGCTGAGGAGGGGTCACATCGTGGGAAGACCTGGGAAATGCATGATAAAATGATCCATACATTAGCCTCCACCTGCTCCCAGGGCTGTCCGAGGGCCGCTCGGCTCGCACGGTACAATGTTTGCTCAGTGTATTGTGTGTTATATCAGTTTAAACACACACTGTAACTTATTAGATATTTATTAGCTTACATTTCAGCCCCAGTCTATTTTACAACCCCAATGCCCCCTGTTTTATGTAAGAAGGATGTTTTAATAGATATAATTTAAATTAGTTCAGAACTTGATAACTCATTATAGACTGGCCCCCTAATGAAACCTGCACTAATGACTGCCTTCAGTAGGCAATCCCTAATTTTAAGGAGCCATTTTAAAATATTCATAACATGTCTGGTGTGGTGTTGTTTGAACTGTATTTAACAGACATCTCAACTATGGGTTTTTCCCTGTGGCTTGTAGAAGTCACAGAATCACAGAAGTCACTGTCAACAGTGACTCTTCCAGCACCTTCTCTGGTGGGTGTGGGATGGGAGGGAGGGCTGCAGCTTCCTGGAAGTGGGGGCAGAGAACCAGCACATGTCCTGTGCATCCCAAGGGAAGGACCACCCGGCACACATCTGAGAAAAAAATCCCACCTCATTTAACAGCCCAAGCCATAATCAGGAATAATGGTTTCTCATGGATTTAATCACAGTGTGAGCATCTAAAAGACAGTAACCCAACGTCTCTGTTGTTTGAAGAGCAACTCTGACATCTCCTGTTAGTCCGTGCTGACAAGGAAATGAGTTGTCATTCAGTCAACTGACAACTAAATGAGCTCTCTGTGACTTCACCTCTCCTTGGAGGTGGGGCAGATGAGAGGTAGAGTAGGGGAGAAACAACTAAAAATTTGTGGTTTTTTCCAACAGGATATATTGCCCAATTGCCATAACCTGGATCCACCCAGAGCTCTGCACCTCTTCAGACCAAGCCTGGAGATCCAGCAGGGCAGGGCAGGTGAGGTTTCTGTCCTGGTTTTAGCTGGGGTAGAGTTAATTTCTTCTCAGTAGCTGTTACAGTGCTGTGTTTTGGATTTGGGATGAGAATGATGTTGGGAAACCCTCTCCATTTGGACCAGCAGGACCTCTTTAAGATGGTCCCACCCTCAACTCCTCCTCATTGGGAAGTTTTGCTTCCTAATTAATGAAGAAACCGCCCTCCCATCCTCAGCAGGCTGCATGGTGAGGACTGGTGAGGTGCATGCTGGGGAGCAGGGGAAGCACAACTATGACATGTCACACAGCCAAAACCCCCCCAAACACAGATGCTTCCCCTCCACCACCCCAAAGAGCATCTCTGTCCTTTAAGTGCTGTTCCTCTTCCTCAGGGGGTTCCTAATGCACTTCACTCCTTCTGCCTCGCTGGCTGCCGGGGAAGGACGTGCTCAGGGCCCCTGAGCACCCCCAGCCACAGGCAAAGAGGGAAAGTCAATATACAAACTGTGGTGATTAATATTAAACATGGAATGTGCATCTAAAGACAGTATTAATGTTAATGATGAAACAACAACCCAACAACAAGGCTGGGGACAGGAGACAGATGAACACTTGCAGATGTGGAGGCGTTGGCATCAAATGCCAAGAGCTGCTTTAAGTTGTTTGTTGTTCAGTGCTTTCTCTTTGCTGTTACCTGAACAAATTTGTCTTGGTAAAATACTTAAGTAAAACGTTAGATTTAACTTTGGCTCAGATGTAACAATTTTAATGATAACTCACTGAAATGTGAAAATATTCTCCAAATGCAAATTACCTGTGATATGTCACAAAACCAGTGTAAAATCATTTGAACTGTAATCTGACTACTGGTTGTTGTAGGGGCTGTCTTGATCACCCCAGAATATGAGGATATCCATGCCCTGGTTTACTGGGACACTGAGCTGCCATCCTGCATCACCTCCTGTCAGAAAAGTCTCACAGATGAGAAGTCCTGAATCACCATCAGTGAGAAAATAAACCAACCAAAGACTTTCCTCTGTGGCCTTTTCCAAGGAGAAGCATCAAAGACAGCATCAAATGGGTTTTAAACAGGCAAAAAATCAACACAAAAATAGATCTTGGGCCAAATGTCCTGCCAGGGGCTGGTCAGCAGGAGCCCACTGCCAAACCCTGGTTCCTGGATCAACACCTCATCCGTGATAAAAAGCTGGTCTTTAAATCAAAGGCAGCTCACAAAGATAAAAAAAAAAAAATCCCAAAGACATAAATCTGCATTGGCTTCCAGCCCAGTGTGATCTTCCAGGGTATTTCTGCTGATGCTACTTGTGGGATGGGACAAAGGAAATGTATGACACGGAGATGTAGCAGGAACACCACCAGATTGCCCGTAAAGGAGGAAAGGCAGTGGGTGTAGATGACATTGCTGTCATGGGGCTACAAGTTCATCTCCAACTTTTTTTTTGCTGCCTCCTGGGAACTGCAGCAGCTCAGCTAAGCCAGCTCCAGGTTTAAAATGTGATGAGGGACAATCTTCCTTGTGCCCATAGGATGCAGCGAAGGAACAGGGCAATGCTGCTGTGAAAACAGAAAGAATCCCACCTGCTGTAAGGGACAGGCAATTCTTTTGTCACTGTGATCTCATCATCAATTTTTTTGTTGAAATTCACCTATAACTAGGACAGTGATGAAACATCACTGAGATATGTACAGAGCAGATGCACAGCATGCCAAAAAGCCAGAACTTCATCTCCAAAGCACTGATGTTACATCTCTGCTTTAGCAATTTTTATGCAAATACTTCCAAATTATTTCGTTTGCAGGCCTTGATTTTAGCAAGGGATTATTTGACTCCATTCTGCTGTTACTCAGAGCCTCAATACTCAAACAATACTCAGGACCATCTATAAGACATCATGAACAGATTTCAAAAAACAGGTTACAGATGTGTGCTCTTCATAACTGTGTCAATCAAGGATGACACAGTCAACCCACTCAAAAGAGTCACCAAATCTCCTTGTTTTCTTTAAGAAATAAATAAATAAATTTTGTTTATCCATTTGGGTTTGGGTTGGGTTGTTTTGTTGTTTTTATTTGGGATTTTTTTTTTGTATAAGAGAGCAAAAATCTGTTTGCAGTTGTAACTTTTACAGTATGTCAAGTATTTTCTGGTTTCTCCCTCTTCCATAATTATTTTTACAGAGAGCTGTTCTTTCAATCAGGTCACTGAACTCTGAAAAACAAACCTTCAAGGCTGCTTTTGAAAAATTGGACCTTCCTTTCCTTCCAATCGAAAGATTCACAACTTTGGCGTGTGAGCCAAGACTCAAAAAATAACATAAATCCTTTCAGTGCCGTCTCTCTCTTTGCCTGTGTAACAGATATTTCTGCTAACATTTACTTTTGTAATTTTTCACATTATTCCAGCTCTCAGAGGTTAATATTTACCATTCATTTCGATATTCACAAACTACAGAGGTAGGCTTGCAAATATCCACCCTGGGAAAATGAGCAGCTCTGCCAGAAAATATGTTCAAGTTTCTTTGTGGAACTGTGGGAGACAACACACCACTGACAACATTTCACTGTATTCATCTGTTCGTGTGTTAAACATCTGCACAATCAATTCCTAGAGCACAACAATTGGAATTTAAAAAAGAATAGCCAAATAATTGCAGTTTTTGCCACTTTGAACAGTGAATATGCATTTGGAAGAAATCTTACTAAATAAAACAAGGTAAAGTGACATATAGAAGGGAAATCACTGAAATTATACCACTAAACTGAGCCCACACCCCCATTTTCCGGGAGGCATCTACAAATAGAGAAGACACAGCACAGCAGCAGAATTCAACAGAGCTGCCTGCAAGAGCTGCCCCACTGCTTGCAATAATATCTGATCATAAATGAATTAATTTGCTTGCTGACCAAGTAGTTTGCCATATTAAAGTGCAAGTTTGCAAGCCATGTATTCTATTATCCCACACTGCACTCTTGACACTTTGCATTAGGAGCATTTAGCATTCAGCCTTTGATATTTTGAACACTGAGTACAACGAAGCTGTCAGCACAAAGGGGGTTTTATTCAATTTTGAGATGTAACAAGCGAGGATCTTATAGAACCACCACCAGGAACGGGGAAACAAACGACGGTTTAAGTGTGGGAGACAAAGAGAATGTCTTGATGGGGGCAATTTTAGAAATTTCCAAAAGTTTGTGGAAAGAGAGAGGCAAGGAGAGGAGGAAAAGGGAGGGGGAAGGGAAAGGGAAAAGGAAAGGGAATGGGGAAGTAAAGAGGGGTTTTTATTTCTAACATGCAGTATTTGCTCCAAAGGCAGTTCCCAGTGACTGGGAGAGGGATCTTTTACTCCAAGGCTGCACCAGGTTTGTTCTGCCCTTGTCACCATGATGTAACAAGGTAGTACGTTGTGAGCAAGCAGAGACCATTGATTAACTCTGCCAGGCAGCTGCTCTGGAATCCTCAAGTCAATATTGTGTGCTCTTGGTAAAAAAAAAAGAAAAAAAAATATATATATATATAAAAAAAATCCACCCAAAACAAACAAACCAACCAAACCAAACCAAACAAAAAAAAACCCAAAAACCACAAACAAAAAAACCATCAAAAACCAAACCATTAAAAAACCCCAACTACCAAAAATAATAGGAAAAAAAAGAAGAAATATTCAGTGTGTTTGGATCAGCACAAGGTACAGTCCCGATTCAGCAGCAACAAGGAGGGCAAACCTCCCACAGAAGAGCAAACTTGTTCTGTCACATCTTAGCATGAAGCTAAATTTGCAGCATCAACACCAGTTCCCCAAAATCTAGGATGCAATTGGCAGCCCACCCAGCCTTCTGAGGAAAGAGAACAATATATTTTTATATATATGTATGTATATATATATATATATTTACAGACCGCATGAAACTAAATTTAATAAACATTCCAGGAAGGAAGGGACTTGGCCGAATAGCCAGACAATGAAATAAAGTTTTTTTACTACATGGCTGTATTTTAAGACCTTGCAGAAAATGAACCTCTCAGTGATCACATTCCAAAGAACTTGGGAATGTTTTCCAGTGTGCCATATCGTATCCCTTACCACTGGCTGGTGATTATTTTAAATCCTCTCTATAAGACACAAATATTTGATTAAAACAAATTCCACCCTAAATCTGGGTGTTCTTTTTTATTAGGGATTTGGTACAGAAGGGAACTGAGTGACTGCTGATGTCCCAACTGTGTGAAAGTTCAGCTGTTCAGGGATTCATTTGGAGTACTCACCACCACTGAAAACAGTAATAAATAGTGTTTTGCAAAGCTCTTTGCATTTCTTTATCTGTCCTTATTGTGCCAGAGATACATAATAATGAGAACACCAGGTTATCTCATCTGCTTCATCAGATCTGCTATTGGAGCATATACAAGCAATAGTTTTTTAAAGTGCCATTGGACTCAGAGCTGTATCCAGGTAACAAATTCAAATAGGAAATGAGGGAAAGGATACTGGAGGTGGTGGAAATATGGACTATAAAGATCCACCTTGGAATCCTATGCATACTCAAGTAACAAGGTGGGACTGCAGGGAACACACTGATGGTTTGCTTCGTGCAGCACTGTGGAAAACCTTTCTCACTCCAATTCATTTTCTTATGGGGAACAAGGGAAATTTGGACTGGAGCTGGCCAAAGCTTAATCTTTTCAGTCTATAAAAAATTTAAACAGTTTGCTCTCATTTCATAAATGTTGACATTTCTCATGAAGGGAGAAAATATCACATCAGAGCGTTTCCTTAAAATGAAATGGGAAAAGATCCTCCAGCCTGGAAAGCCAGGATGTGATGACTACATCCTAATTCCTCCGCCAGGAGTGAGGCAGCACCAGGGGCTCCTGGGAGTTGGGATCTCACATCTGAGGGGACATCACTGCCAGGCTCAGCTCGTCCCCTCCTGCACAAACTGTCCCTTGCTGATGTAGGGAAATATGTGTGGTGTGAGAGGAGGGTGATGGGGTCTCCTAAAAACTGACCATGCCTTTTTATGGTCCCCTGGCAATCCACCAGGTGAGAAAGCTGCTGACTTGTTAGAGACAGTTCTTCTTTCCAGGAGTCAACAAGTGTTTCTGCAAAGTCTTTCAGCTTCAAGGAAGAAAAAAGGGGAAAAAATATATGGGGGAGGGAAAAAAAGACAAAAAATAATCTCCTTGTACCATCATTGGAGACCACTAAGATACTCTAGAAAACGTCAAGAATCAGAGCTGTAGGGAGGTCTCCACATTCCTTTTCATGGGTATCAACCTCATCTACGGTCAGGATTAACAGTGGGGTAGAGTCCTTTCCTTAAAAAGGAATAAATAGCAAACATGACCCTGAGTTGTGATAATCCTACACTGTGTTTTAGAACACTTGAGGCCCTGATGCTTCAGCACGGACAATGTCAAAGGGAAATCCCACAAAATTCCCCCTGGTTGCAGAAGGTTCTGTGAAATCAGCCTGGATGTCTAAGTGGGACAGGAGTAGGTATTCCACAACACACCTGACACAGCTCAGCCAAACAAGAGACCCAGAACAGTAGTTTTTCTTCTGCCACTTAACACACCTCATAACCCTGAGGACATTGTCTTAAACAAAGGCTTGAACTCTGAGTGAATTGTAATCCTCGCAGCCTTGAAGCCCAGGAGAGTGGAATCCCTGTCAGAAAGATCCTGAAGGGGAGAAGAAAAGAAATAAAGAGAATAAACTTGATAATTATGAAAAAAATAATATGCACATCCATAGTTTTGCTAAGTTTGGGATTGACTAGACAAATCAAAGTAGTACCCTGAAGAGAAAATCTGTGTTTGAGGTGTGAGGTTAACTGACAAAAATTAAACTCAAGACTGAAGACTTAAAGGAAAGCGAAAACCTACAAGAAAACTTACAAGGAAAAAAGTGTCAGATTACTTTTTTATGACCAAGAGGCAAAACTAAGAGAAATATTTCAGATATGAGAGCTGTTATTTTTGTATCTTTGAAGAAATATATAACTAGCACAAAAGACAATAGGAGACAAGACAGGTAACCTGATCTTTTCAGAGTTTATGACTGCAATCTTCTCCAGTGAGAGACCTGATTGTGCTTCATTCCTTTCCATAAGTGAATAAATTCAGGGAGTCACAAGTGCAGTTGTTCAGATTTGTGTTTTCTTCTCAGGCTTCAAAAGTCAGAACCAAAGGACCAGTGGCCTTGGGTGCTGCAGAGAAACTTCAGACACAAGCCTGATTTTTATTCATGCATGAAGCAAAATTAATATAAATTGTATTGCTCCCCCATATTTTTTTCTTCAATAATCTCAATTTAGAATATTTCTGATTCCCACATCATGTATGGAAAATGTGGTAGTCTAAAGATAAAAAAACCTGAAATCAGTGAGAAAACAGTGGACTATGGCTAAGGAAATGTTGTCAGTGACACTTTCTTTAAATGGGGATCTACAGCTGTGTCCATGTCTTGAACAACAGCAAGGACACAATTTTAACCAATAGAACATAACATTGGCACAGATGCAGCACTTGAGATGTGTTGAGTGACCAAGTCTAAATCTTAGTCTTCAAAGTACCCATTCACTTGCCTAATATTGAAGAGATCTTAGAGATTTCAACTCTTAAAACACTAGTTTTGGTCAACTCAAATGTAGCTTTGCACCCACACTGTGTCCCTACACCTTGTTAAGATAACCCAGACTAGAAGCCCCCATTCATGGAGCTGTACCTGGCACAGCCAGCAGGAAAACACAGAATGGGAAGTTTGTCCTTTCCAAACACAGCCAAAACAACCCTCCATGGTGCACAAAGGCTCAGTTTTATAAGGGGTTTGCACCCACCATGGAGCAAGGAGAGTCTCATTTCTCTCTAAATTCCTGAGCATTTTTTTTTCTTCCTCTATTTGAGTTAAAAGAATATTCCTTGTGCTGGCAATGTTCTACTTTTCAGGGGAAAAAATGACATCCTTGACTAGACATTCATGACCTTGACACCTATGACATATGAACAACCAGGGAATAAGGGCACTTCCTTGAGACAAGGAAACCCTGACCAATTTAATTAGTCATTGAAGAAAATACAGAGAAGTTGCAAGAGCAGAGACCAAAACTTTGTGCTGTGGTCATTATGTTATCACAGCAAAGAACACACAACCACCAACAGCTCCTTAGTCTTCCCTTCACAGAATCATTAAGGTTGAAAAAGACCTGGGAGATCACTGAGTTCAACCTGGGACCTAAAAGCACCATGTTAGTAGACCATGCCCAGCCTTCCCTTAAATACATTCCTCTGTAGTTCCTAATCTGGGGGACAATTGCAGTAGCTGTCTACCTCACTGAGACTGTGAGTCCTGAGGGAGGCTCAGGGAGGTGTGGGATTAGGTGCCTTTAACATCAGCATTTCCCATTGATTAGTTTGGGCACTTGGGACCTTTGCTGTCACAGGTAACCAGGGCTTTCCAAGATGCCAAACATTCCCCAGGCACTGCACAAACAGCCCAGGCGTCCAAATTAGTGCTCTGTGCCCTTCTCCTGGGCTATGGTGGGTGAAGTGTCTGGAAATTCCCTCAGTGTATCCCTGTCATCAACTGAGTTCACGTTGGGAGAAGCTTTTGAAGGCATCTCCCAGGTGCTCCCACTTCCCTGCTGGGGTTAACATCACACAGCTGCAGGAGGAACAGGGGCTGAATCTCTTTTGGGTGTAACTGAACCAGAAGTGTTCCAGGCAGCAATGGGCCTGCAGGCAGCAGGACCAGACTCACCATCATCTGCAGGGAACACCCTGGAAACGCATTTATTGTGGACATCTGGTGCTCAGTGTCAACAATGTCACTCTGCAGATCTTTCCAGTGAGCTACTGCCAGTGTAGCTGCAGCCTTTGTGAAGCAGGCTTATTAACTGGAATATTTCATAATGCCATGTCCTCACTCCTCCAAAGAAAAGATACTCTTTTCCATGTTCAGAAGCAGGAGCAGATGACAGAAGTTCAGGGCTCACACCCCATTGCATTTCTCCCCATGCCCAAAGATTCCACAGCTCCTCAACTCAGCTTGAAAAATCCATAGGCATTGCCAAATTTTAAGCAAGAGCAAGAAAATATCTGTAAAATAGTTGTTCCAAAGTCACCCAGTGGGACAGTAACAAAATCAGAGCAGAAACAAAATTTCATAGTTGGTCTTGTGCTTTAACCTTACATTTATTATTAATTAAAAAAATCCAATGTTTCATTAACCTTACATAAAATCCTGTGAATGATATGAGCTCTCCTCCATATGTGGCGCTGGAAATATCCCACCATTTCTAGAATAATTCAGCAGTGGGGATATGAACAGAGCAGGAAGACCAAAAGGCAGTAAAAAAGCAAAAGGAAATTGGCTGCTGCTTTACCAATTTCCTGTTGGGGCTCTTCAGGCTGTATTGCTCAGGACAACCATTACAGGGAAGTTTGCAGCTCTGGAAAGCTTTTATTGACCTCTCTGTAAATACAAAATGGCCCATGAATTAAATGGGAGGGTCACTCTAAGGAAGTTCAACAGACTTGGCAGATTCTTGGGAATAAGCAAAAGCAGGGATCAAGAGGACTGATTGAAAACCTGCTGTTATTGTGCAAGGGATTCTTTTTCTTGGGAGCAAGCTCCCCGGGGTTTTCCAGGCCAGGATTTACAAGGCTAATGAAGGGTGTTGGTTTTTTCCCTTCTGTCACAAAAATTTCAGCTAAAGACAAGCCAGAGTTACAAGCAACTGCCTTGCTGCTGAAAAGATGTTTTCCAAAGCTTTCCATCACCCTTTTCACCCCTCACATGCTCACAGTCTCTCTCATGGTCTTGCCACATCCCTGCTCTTGAGATGAGACTTGAACTTTGATACCACCAAGTTCAGTTCACTCAGACACTCATTTTCCTCACACTGCAAAATATTTCTTTAATTACACCAAAAATTGAGCAAATGTAGCTTTGCAAAAACACTTGGATTCTCTCTCCCTCCTTTTTCTGTTTTCTTCTTTTTTTTTTTTGTTAGCATTAAACAATCAATATTATATTTCCATGTCTTTGTAAAAGGTGTTGAAACAACTTTCAGCTATTGTATTTACATGAATTTCTCTGTTATTACAGGAAAATTTTATCTATCGCTGTGCATCCTTGATTTGAAATTAACCCCTTCAACTAGTTAAAAAAGTGGAAGGCATAAACATTCTTCTACATATCTAAATATTAACAATTTTATTTATCAATATATTTCCTTCCCTTTGTTTTTATTACTGAAACTCCAAAGACTTATTTGCAGGGGACCTGTGGATTTATGATTTGGATCGTATAATCCTTGACAAAAATCTTAAATGAATGGAGCTCTTGCTACTTAAAGTTCCCAGCAAATTAGTTCTGTGGACATAAGAGAGTCTGACCATGATTAAAAAGATATCTATGCTTCGGTCTTGAGATCTGGATGCTTTTAAGAAAAAAGAAAAAAAAAAACACCAAAATATTTAATTCAAGAAGTTATAACTAACTTTGAAATTCCTGATCTATTCATTTCATCTCCAGCAGCAGAAATCTCCGAGCTCTGCTGCTGGTGCTGTTGTTTTTAATCCCAAAACCCACTTTAGGACGTGCTGACAAACCCAGCTTTTAGGGAACATCCTGTCCAAAACCAGCATGAGTCCTCCAAAGAAAAACACAATTATTACAGGGTGCAAACACTCATTTATCACCTTTTATTCATCCCAGTGTAAAAGCCTCAGACAAGGAAGATGGGAAAAACACGGAGTGGCTGAAATTTGTAAAACCCAGACGTGTGGGAATCACTGCCGGAGCCCAGGTGGAACCAGAATCAGAGACACAAAGGAGGACAGTGATCAGCTCTTCCTTGACTGACAATTTCCCAACATTAATGACCTTGAGGACTGACCAGTGGAGTCAGCAAAGGAGTGTGTTAGAGGAGAAAAGACTTCTTCAAAGGTAGGCAACTCATCCGCAAACCTCCCGGGCTCTCTCAGATATGAAACAGAAACCTTTAGTCAGTTTGTAAAAGTGAGAAAGTGGACAGGCGTCACAGAAACACAGATTGATAAATGTAAAAATCTATATTTATTTTAGTTTAATAAGTTGAAGAAGATTCTGACACTTTTTTTGTGTGTGTGTGTGTGGAAGATGTGTATTCAAACTAAGACAATAATAGGTTTAGGAGGGGGCACTGCTATAACACACATTCATTTTTTGTGCCATGCAAAGGAGGGTTTTGGGGGAAATAAAACTAACATAATGGAAATGCAGAGATGCCCAAAGCCTCAGAAAAAAACAAGGGAATAAGGGAATATGAAAGCTGGATGCAAAAAAGTTGCTTTCTCGATGCCTTCAGGCCTGACTTTATTCGTTTTGTTTTACCAGTCATGAGTAATTTGGCTACTCGATAGTTATGCAGGATCCTTTTTAAGCCCCTATGTTGACATTATGATTGTTTAAATGTCTAAAAATATGCTGATCTCCAGTGGCACACAAGAAGAAAAAGGAAAAAAAAAAAAAAAAGAAAAAACCAAAACTAAACAAAAAGCCAAACCAAAACAGAACAGGAAAATAATTTCAGGAAAATATTCAGAAGCCATCTGTAAATTGCTTCCATTTGTCATGCTTAGGAAGAGAATGCATTCTGCACATCAAATCCTTTAATCCTTGCAAATGTGATCAAATTTGTATCGCAGAAATTTTACATGCACAGAAAAGCAGATTTTTAAAGCCCTCTTTTACTGAAATGGTGCAAAGAGACGTTACTGGGAGAACAAAACCTGTCACAGCATCCTCTTTCCTTCTGAACTTTTCCTATAAATACACAACTATTTATATATTTTCCCTTACCTTTTTTTTTTTCCTCCAGAACAAAATCAGCCTGGAAGTGAGCTGAGGTGCTTTTAGCCTCTCCCAGCAGCTCCAAGCTGCACATCCTGCTGGATCCACGCAGAGCAGAGATGTCCCAGAGCCGACACATCGGCTCTGCTGGACCAGGCAGGACCTTCCTGGGGCTCACAGCTCCTGCTGATGGAATTGTCTTTTAGTGGGGCTCTCCTCCAACTGCTCACCCCTTAAATTTACTACCTGAAACACCATAATTATTAATGCAAAATGCTGAGACGGAAAGAGGAAAGCCAGGCAACGCCAAGTTATTTGGTTTTTAATTCAACTCCCTCCTCCTGCTTCTCTCTCCTGACTTCATATAAAAATTATTTAGAAAGAGGGAAATTCTCATCTCATGCCCAACACCAAAATTAAGGCTGTTCTTTCTCTCCACACACACATACAGCCTTCCCACAGGGTTAGCTCACCCTAAATAATACTGGAAAGGGTCACTTTGGAAGCCACAAGATTAACTCAATTCACCTAAACCTTTATCAGAGATAAAGACATTTATTCATTCATCTCTTCTCTAGGCACCCAGTCAATAATTTAAAGGAAGATTCCTCAATTACTCTCTTCAGTTAAAAGATATCAATATCATAGTTGGGAGAAAAACCTTGTAAAATTCAGTGCAGTCAAGTGCTGACTTTAATGTTGCCTCTTCAGAGGACATGGAGCTGAGTCTGGCATGAAATTCCCCTGCCTGCAAAGCACAGAGGAAAAGAACAGACAGCATTGGGAGATCCCCTGGTCCTCCAGGAAAAGAGACAGAAATGAAAAGACCAGACTTATATGTTTATGAAGAGTAAAAACAAATCATTTCTATTTAAAGGAATTACATTGGAACAAGCGACTGCCAACGGTCCGCTTAGTCCGGTGGCTTTTTAGCAGTGGTGATCCATCCTGGAGCCTTTTGAGAAAAAGGGAAAGAAACAACAGAAAAACCCCAACCTTCTGGCATGTAAATGTGGATAAATGTGAATTCTAATTCCAGTTTATATAAGAATAGAAAAGGAGTGTCTTCCTATTGTAAGGGAGAATTATTAACAACTTGAGAAGTCGGTCTGGTACTAAAAGGCTAAAAGGTCTTCTAAGTAAAATTCCTGAGACAAACCTGATTTTTAAGAGCAGGGATCAAAATTAAGATTTCACTGAGTGAAATTGTCACTGAAGCTGATTTTCAGCCAAGATTATGTATATGCCTGATACATGCACATGTGTGTTTTCACTTGGTCAGCAGAGAGTTTGAATTTCTTATAGAGACCACCAACTTTGCTGGACATGTTTCAGTTCTGAAAAAGAAATGGAGAGAAATGCGTTTAACTCATTCTTGCCTCAGTAACATTAGTAACACATTGACAAAGACACACATCCCCAACAACACTGCAACAACAGAGTTAACAGGTGTAGCTGCAGAGAGAGTTTAGAAGAGGTTTTAATTAATCTAACTACTGTTTTAAAGAGACAAATTTGATTAAGAGATGGGTATATGAACAAATCCCTTTGGAATCCTATAACCACCAGTGGCAAATGGGCATCAGTGGAAATTCAGCCACCAACAAATGACTCATCCTCATCCTCTTCTA
>JAWWLV010000180.1:34146662-34174176 GCA_035041135.1 Platyrinchus mystaceus | reverse complement strand
TCCTATAACCACCAGTGGCAAATGGGCATCAGTGGAAATTCAGCCACCAACAAATGACTCATCCTCATCCTCTTCTATAAAGGTTTTCTAAATTCCACCTGTTAATGAAAAGCTTTAGATGAAGATCCAGAGGAGGCCACAAAGACGTTCTAAGTGTTGGAGCACCTCTGCTCTGAAGCCAGGCTGGGATACATGGGGGTGTTCACCTGGAGAAGAGAAGGCTCCAAGGAGACCTGAGAGCCCCTTCCAGTGCCTAAAGAGGCTCCAAGAGAGCTGGAGAGGGACTTTGGACAAGGGCCTGGAGGGAATGTATTTATGCTGACAGAGGGAAGGGTTAGGCTGGATATTGGGAAAAAAATTATTTACTCAGAGGGTGGTGAGGCCCTGGCACAGGTTTCCAGGGGAAGTTGTTGCTGCCCCATCCCTGGAAATGTCCAAGGCCAGGTTGGACAGAACTTGGAGCAACCTGGGATGGTGGAAGATGTCCCTGCCCATGGCAGGCGGGTGGAAGCAAATGGTCTTTGAGGTCCTTTCCAACCAAACCACTCTATGATCTGAAGACAGTGAGGTAAGCTTACTCATCACAACTTTTAGAAATCTCAGCTTCAAAACAGAGATTGGTCTGCAAGTTTTGCAACATAAATGGGTCAGATTCAGCATTTTGGTTCCAACCAGGCGGTGAAAAACCTGTGGGTAACAGACCCACGATTTTCATTTGTACTTCCCAGAAATTCCACTGTAATTCATTAACGTCTGTGCCATTAAAAAGGAGTTGCAGGAGAGTGAAATAAAAGAAGGGCTGATAGATAGTGTTGCATTGATGGGTTCCGCTTGGTTGGTAACATCAAGTGGCAGAATGAGAACAGTTTTTAAGATATGATTAAATATAAATTTTATCAAAGGAGCAGTAAAACATTATAGCTTTAGGCTTTTTAAATTCCGTACACATTCTAGGATTCCAAAAATAAAACTCCAGCTTCTTAAAATTGAATGTCTGCCTTGTATCATTTTAAAAAGGCCTCGTCTGTGCTGCACAGCTTTTTTATCTGCAGGACCAGCCCATGAGGATTTAGAAAGGTGACAGATTGGCTGGAGGCTCTGCTCCCTTGGACACAATCTGCTGAGCCCCATCTTTACACCTGGAGTCCTTTGGATTATCTGACGTCTCAGAAACGGGACCCACTCACAATGTGGACTGTGCTCTCATTCGCACTGAAATCAAAGTCAAACCCTCATGTTATTCTGAATAGAAAGAGAAATAAGAGGAGCCTGCTCAGCCTGGCATAGGCACAAAGCCTCCCTCCCACACTCAGGTGACATCACCCACATCTCACATCGGGTTGGGTGAAAGAGAAGGATTTTCCTTATCCCAGGCATCCACAATCAGCTCCTGCCCAGCACAGGACACTCTCCCATCACACTTTCCCTTCTGGAGCTGCCCAGACTTCAATGCCTTTATTTGTCATTATGTTCAAAATAGCAAAGGACCCTCCTTGATGGATACCCACATTTGGGGGTCCCTCCACCCTCATGCTTCACACCCTGTTAGTGTTGATACACCAATCCATCCAGTGGACCTGAGTGGATCCAACCTTAGGTCAAAGGTTGGACTTCATGATCTTGGAGGTCTTCTTCAACCCTAATGGTCATTATATTCAGACTCATTAAAAAGTATAGTCCCACCTCAGCCCAGTTTTCTCTCCAAGCCTGGCTGCTCCTAGAACATTTCCCACCATCTTCATCTTCTATCCCCACCTCTAAACTAGACACTCCATCCATTTTTGGGACCTAATTAGTCTTTCCACCATGAGTGTATGTAATTACACTGGGATTTAAAGAGAATATTCTGTTCTCATCCCACTCCTGTCACTAAACGAACTTCAACAATTGCATGGAGAAATAAAATAAACTAGATATTTAATTATTTCCCTTGATTTTTGGGGGAAATGGTTGTGCAGTAGGGTTTCCTAACAATAACAATAGACCTATGAGAGTAAGATCATCCTAATTTACATCAGGGTGCATTCTTTAGCTATTAAAAAATACCCATTTTAATTAGTTCCTGCTCTAATTGTTACGAAAAATCTGAAAAAAAAAAAAAAATAGAAGAAAGAAAATAAGATGCAAAGCAATGGACTATTTACAAGTACCCAAACTAGAAATAAATATTCAACATGGTCTTTTCAAGTCAAATAACCAGCTAGTTTTGAATAATAAAGCAGGACAAAGTCATTTACACAGAAAAAGCTAATGATTTCTGTATTTTGCTGCTGGTAAAGAATTGAAGGGGAGCTGATTTGAATCTTCCTTCAATCTCCCATCAATAAAACAGAGACAAGGCAGATTCGAAAGCTGATCTGGGAGAGTCATGTTTTTATAATTGCTTTTTACCCTCAGGCGTTTGAAATCCAGAGGGTCACAAGTGCCTGTATTAGTGCTGGAACAGGCCAAGAGGCCCAGTCAAAACCCTGAGACACAAATTAATTTGTTTGTGGTTCTCATGTCTAATTTGGGGAAAGAGAAAACTCTTTGCCACTTTACAATGTTATGATCTAATTAAAGGGAGATACATGTGAAATATTTATGCAACCTTTAGAAAAAAAAAAAGGAAGAAAGAAAAAAAATTTGGCTCAGTCTCATCTGGGAAATTTTCTGAAATATGGGAATGGAACAATTTGTAAAACAAATATAGAAAATTGTGGACAAAACTTTTTTTTTTTCATAAATGCTATTTGCAAAATTTCAGAATAGGTTGTGATAAAATTTGTTGTTTTGTACTAAAATCACAAAATGGCAAAGAAGCAAATCGTGATTTCTCGCCAGCACACCCACACTGCAGCCAATATTATGTTGGAAAAGGAGCATAATAAATATAACTTTGCCTTGAAAACATTTAAATTATGCTGTATTAAGGAGATATAAGAAAGAAAAGTGCTATCAAGGGATAAGGTTCATGGAAAAACAATTCAAGTTGCTCAATATTTTGTGTTCTCCAAGTGACAAGCCTTTCCCAAGCACTGCTCCAGTGCAGTGTCAATCTGATTTATAGAGCCAAAACCTGGAGTGGCTTCTCTATGTGTAACAGCACTACCATGAGATGTTGTTACATCAGGGTTTTGAGTATTATTAGATATTAGGAAGGAAATGTTCCCTGTGAGGGTGGGGAGGCCCTGGCACAGTTTGCCCAGAGAGGCTGTTGCTGCCACATCCCTGGAAGAGTCCAAGGCCAGGTTGGACAGGGCTTGGAGCAACCTGGGCTAGTGGAAGGTGTCCCTGCCCATGGCAGGGGGTGGAACTGAATGGTCTCTGAGGTCCCTTTCAACCCAAACCATTCTGTGAGTCTGTGAGGGTGCTGCTGTCCCACCATCCCATAGGAAAACACACAGCAAAGCCATATTGAAGGAGCCTTTGTGTGGATCTTTCTTTTCCACCAAGGCCAGACGTCACCACATAAAGGTGTCCTGCTACCCGAGAGCAATCCAGCTTCATGCTGCAATTCTTAAACAAATTGAAAATCTAGTTTTAAAATGGATTGGTTTTATAACAGAGCCACAACCTCCTGTGTCCTGAGACCCTTTTTTTTTTTCAGCTTATAGCAGAGGGAAAATTCTAGTCTAAAGAGTAGAAAACTCAGACTAATGTAAACACATGAATATTAAAACTCCACGCACTTTACAAAGGAGAATTCTCTGCAAGGTGGAGAGCTGCCTCTGTTTACAGCAGCTCTTCCCCAAACAAGGCAGATTTCCCTTCACGCTCGGGGTCGTTAAACTCCATTTGGGTGAAAACCATCACACCATGTCTCGCCTCAGCATGGCAGCTGACCCTTTCCACAGGTCCCTTGTGCTGCATAAAGTGTTTGCTTCCTTGGGAAGAACTTAATGAAAATGGACAGTAAATCACTGGATTTCAAGTTTGCATTTGTTTATTTGGCATCTGATTATAACCTGCTCGTTGACCTTGTTTGAGAGGTGATGGGACGAGCTCTCGGAGCACTGGCTGATAGAGACAAGCTCTGAAAACAGTAAAGGCTTTTAAAACTTTGCAAAATAAGTAACAGCCAAGGAAATATATCATCATCCCATCCTACGACTTCTGTCCTGTAAACATGTGTGTGGCCCTTAATCACACCAATAAAAGTGCCGGAGCCAAAGGGAATACCTGAAGGAGAACGAGTTTGCAGGGCCAGAGCTTATTCCTCTAGGTTTGTCAGAGGAAGCTTGTCAAATAAACTGAAGACTGATAGCTGCTATATTTCCCCTTATTATAATCCAGAAACAACATACTTGTCTGAACAAAATAGAAATAAGTCCTCTTTGAGGCTACTCTGTTTGCCTTGACAGCAAGCTTGGGTTTTAAGCCAAGATTCCAGATTGTTTTTGTGAAAACATTTCCACTTGTCTGAAAGAGTATATATAATGGATATGTGATAGCAGTAATGCAATGCTGAAGTAATCTCTGGAGAACACCCCTCATCTCTGGGGATGCCGCGCTGCACCGGGTACTACACACCAGGAAAATAAAATTGGTATTCTAACAATATGGAGAATGCCTGCGATTTGTACCTCGCAAAAATACCAGCCCTCATTTATTATTCAGCTGTAACGTGTGCTTTCCTTGTAGGAAGTGGTTTGCTTTCGGTAGGCAATGGAAGTGACATTTTTGAAGGCTCTTTTCTGACTTCATCCAGGATCAGAGAGTGATGTCGTGGCACTGCCAGCCAAGAGCAGCTGGTGGGATGGGCAAGATACCACAGGAAAAAAAAATTAATCAGGAAAATTGTTTACTAAATGTCCTCCCACTCACTTTGTGTTAACTTTGAAATTCAGTGTCATAAATCCTGCTTGAACAGGAGGAAATCAGGCAAACTGAGGGGAGAAGTGGAAGTGTCCATTTGCAGGATGGTGAGGTTTGGTGACCCACAGCAGCCCACGGGGTGCCAGGGAGAGGCTGCAATAACTCACCACAGTGCTTTGTGTGCAGCTGAAGATCTCTTCAATCCCCAAATTAACCCTCAGGATTTAGATCACTGGATGATCAGGATCCTCCTGCCTCTGGTGTCAGCACAGAGAAGGTCTAGAAGAACTTGTGTGAAGCCAAGGGGCTTTTCCATCTCACAGGCGAAAAGCAAAGCCAGAAGCACTGCATGGAAATGGAAATAAACATCATTTTTTTTAATAAATAAACACTAGAACAACACATGGCATGAATTTTCCATTCTTGGAAAACATTTTTTTCACCATAATTTTGACAAGAAAGCTGCTGGAGGCACTGGGCTCCAAGGAGGGAGCATGTGAGGTAGGGACCCAGCTCTGCCTCTCCCCAGGTGCACCCACTCCTTACCAAAATCATTTGAGCTGCAGAAATTCCTCTGCAAACACTGTTAAAAAACCCCAAATGTCAATTTTCAAATTCCATGGGCACTAGCAGCTTTATTCTACTCGTCTCATTTAATCTTAACAGCACAACCAGAGCCATGAGAGGACAGGTACAAATATCCAGCAGACCAGTTGGTACTGACAGAATAAAAGGGCTGCACCGGTCAGCACAATCAAAATTGCAGCAAAGACTGAGTTTTACAGGGGAATGACAAAAGGTAACGCTGTAATGTATCTCATTCCAGTGCATCCAAAAACTATAATATTATTTTCCAGAGAAGTTAATGGGGTTCCCAAATATGCACATTTGAGGGCAGAATCTGGCCCCAAAGTTAACTATTTGGGCAATGTAAATTCTAAATTTAAGACATATATCAAAGGTAAGCCTAAGTGTTCAGTCATCTTACCCAATCCTGGCATAAGGAAAAAGAATTCAATTTTAGCATCTGTCTGTAATTCAAAAAGGGGGAGAAAACAGTGTAAAATATATTCCTTGAAGAGAGATGCAAGTTTCTCATTTATATTCGATCTCGGATGAGATTTGGTAAATGCAGGCCCTTCCACAAAGTGAATATTATAGTGAGGCCGTAACATTTTACTAACACGAATTCATAAGGTGACCCTGGAGATCAACAATAAAACAAAATTCCATAATAGACTTAAATAGCAAAAAGGGTTCGGTGTTTCTGTTGTCTACCCAAATATGTTTCACTTGGTGCAGTTTTTCTAGGTGAACATTTCCCTGTAATCTTGGCCTGGAAAGAATAAAATACAATTTCAATCAGCTAAAATCATGGAGCATTCTTGATAGCTGTACATTAGCTTTTTACAGCTGTCTTGCTTTTTATACTGTCTCTTACAGAGCGGATTTCCCCCCTCCCCACACCTATAAAAGGTGGGTAAATTAAACAAATTATGAACTATGCAGTGGTTGAATACTTTGTAAAATTGTAGAACCAGCTTTTAGGAACCTTTAATGCTCCAGCTCCCAGAGGTGAAATGCCAGCCTCCATTCGGGTCTCTTTCAGTTGCCCTTGCCACTTCCAAATGTGTCTGGAAACAGCTCTGCAGATGGCCTCGTATGTTTTACAGGAAATATTACTTAAACATTGGAAAGGATCGAATTTCTCCTGTTAGGAATTACAAATCTGGATTTCATTTTCTCTTTTCTCCCCCCACCCCCCAACCCCCCCTGCTCCCACCTCCAAACCATGGGAAAAAAATGTGATTGTTCCTTATGACACTAAGGAAGTATTGAGGATTTTTATTTTTTATTTAATATGCCACTTGTATTAGAAAATAAAGAATAAATCTTGGAAATGTAACCCAGTAAAATAAGTCCTTTTCTTCATATAAAATAGTAGCTAATCGAAAAGATTTCCCAGAAGCATCAAAGCTTTTTATATAGGATGATCTGGAAAACATATTGCATAGGATTTCTATTTTTGCTCTTATTCTTATGAATGTAAAAGAATAATAAACTTTCCTGTCGGCTTTGCAGGGACAGTTTCTTAACATTTGAGGCATTTCTTACATATTGACCTTGGTTTATGTATTCTGCAAAGATTCATTAAGCTTAGGGGGGTTCTATTGTCAGGAAAATGGTTAACATTAGTAAAACACACAATTAAAATAGTAGCAGGTGATGTCAGTTTTAGTAGAGTTGACATTAATGACCTGTTCATAAGGGGCAATTTCCACACTAATGTCATGTTCTTTAAATGGAAATAGCCAGGAATACACATTTTCCATGTAAAATAACCCTTTTTGTAATTCATTAAATTCCCTTTCCCCCTATATTTAAGTAGACACCTTTCCAAGAGGGAGTAGAATTCCAAATAAAGACATAGGAAATTAAAATCAGGGTTCCCACAACTAGTCTATTTAATATTCATATTCAGGAAAAGATCCATAAACTCTTTTTCTTCTCTTTTATTAACAAAGGAAGTAAACTCCCCTTGACAGTCTACTTTTCCCAGCCGTGTTCAAGAGGCAGAGAGCGACAACCGCCTTTGTTTCGGGCTGGAATTAAATATCCTTGTACAAGAGCTGGGCAGGGACACGTGAGAGGGGAGATTTCTGCTGTGACCCATCTGGGAGGACACATCACTTTACCTGGATAGAATGGGATTTCATAGAGTTTGAGTTGAAAGGGACCTTACAGATCATCCAGCCCCACCCCATGCTGTGGACAGGGACACCTTCCTCTAGACCAGGTTGCTCCAAGCCCCGTCCAGCATGGCCTTGAACACTTCCAGGGATGTGCCCAGAGAGGTTGTCCCCAAATTCTCTCCATGGGTGGTGTGAATCCTGCAGAGCCCTCAGGGTCATAACCAAGGTGGTGCTGGATCCATGGCTGACATGGTAGGTTTTTTTCCTTGGTTGCAAGATCTTGTGTAGCCAAAAACACTGCTTGTTTTTCCTAGGGATGGCTGTGGTAGGAATGCAGGGAAAGACAGGCAGAAAGGGCCAATGTTCACCACCCTGAAAGGCCACTCTTCCTTCACAACCTCCTTCCAACACCTCCATCCCCTGCTTGGTCATTTCATAGAATCACAGAATCATTAAGGTTGGAAAAGCCTTCTAAGGTCATTGAGTCCAACTATTAAACACCAAACCATGACTCCAGATGTCACATCCACATGCCTTTTTAACTCTTCCAGGAATGGTGACTCCACCACTTCTCTAGGAAACCTGTTCCAACACCTGACCACACTTCCAGTGAAGAAATTCTGGATCATTCCACACTAGAGGCTCACCCTGGACTCACCCAACTCTTCTGAGTGCATCTACACCAGGAGCTCTCTACCAACATATTTTCTGTTGTTGCTTTTCTATTTTCACTCTTTATAGAGGAAAAGAAGGACAAGGTTGAATGGCACTGACCGTGCACTTGTATCCTTGACACTGGACACCACAGCAAACCATGACACACCAGTGAGCTCTGAGAGACACTGGTGGACAGATGCAAAGGCAGCAGCAGATGCCATTCCAGCAACCAAGTTGGAGTCACAGGCCAAATCAAACATTTCGTCAGCGAAACAGGATCAGTTCCTCCAGCTCCCTGTCCGCTTCTTCTCACGCCCCTCTCCTCTGCCATAAAAATGTTTGCTTTATCCAAGTTCGCATTATTGTCATGGTAATTACTTCAAGGAGAGCAGTGTGAATCTAGGACTGGCTGTCTGTCCATGGCACAGATCTGCCAAATAATTTGGCACTTCTCTCTCTAATTGGCAGCCTCCTCTGAAGAGACACCCAAGCCTGAAATGGGGTTGCTGTGGGTCATCCTCTGAGTGCGCTGGAATTTGGCAGCCCGGGTTGAAGCGGCGGCACGCGGTGGCTCCGTGCCCTGGATCTGACTCCAGCCGCCAGCCCATGCTCAGGCTTTCTTCTAAAAGGAAGAAAAAAAAATATAAAGGAATAAAGAATTAAGGATAGAGTTTCACCTTAACTTTGAATCTCTTTGCTTTTGTGCGTGTCGCAACCTTAGCACCGTTTTTTGCACTTAATTGTAAATCTCAGGGCTGCTGATGAAGCAAGAATAAAAATTATAGCGCAATCAGGAGGGGTGGGAAAGGAAAATGGATTTTACAAGTGCACACTTTTAAGAAAAGAAGCCAGCCTGAAACATAAATAAAAGTAAGCCCCAGGGAGCACACCTCTGGCATTAACTGTCTAGCCACCAAGGGCCATTATGGTACAAATTTAGGGTCAGCTAAAGAGCATTTCTATGGCAGCTGAATATTCAGAGCTGTAAAGGAGCCGTCCACATCAGAGCAGTTCAAACACCGCTGCCAGTGAGCGCCAAGTGGAGGAGGGCCAAGCCCTGCCTTATTAGCTCCCCCAGCACTCTTTTAAGTATTTGACAAGGGAAGAGGAGGTGAGGAGAGGTCACCCTAATCAATGAATTCCTCATCTCCCCCTTGTCCTCACCCGTCCTTCCCCAGTGGTGTGGGTGAGAGCACGAGGACTGAGGTGGTCAAGACAGGATGATAGTGGGCAGAATCCATCACTTATAAACAGCAAACCATTTCACTATGTTGCCTTATCCCATCCCATTTCTCACTGCCTTCCTCCACTGAGGACCTCTCCTCCCTGAAATGGAGATCCCCAGGCATGTGCTGGCTGCCGTTTCACTCCAGGACAGGGAGATATAAAAGCCGATCCTGCCAGCGAGATGAATTTGGGAATTTAAAGCTCATGATGTAATGAGATCTTTCAAAAGGTGATGATTTCATCCGTTTTGTCTAGACTTTTTACTATGGTCACAGTAATCGGAGGCAGAGGGGGATAAAAAAATTCCCTACCCATTTGGAATTACAGAGCCAGCTGCTGACGAGAAGCGACGGTGGGGACGGCTCGGGCAGCCTGGCATCGGGAGAGCTGCTCTGCATGGCACTTCTGACAATAGGAAAGGCTTTTTTTCCCCTTTTCCCTTAAAAAACCAGGAAGGGAAACCATCCTGAGCACAAGCAAACATCAAGACGCCTTATTAGAAAAAAAAAAAAAGATTTCCATGCAGACACTTTGTTTAGCAATTCCAGTTTTAAAAATCGTGGTGTAGATTTTCTCTGTTTCTCTGGTCGGATCAGCATGAAAGGCAAGTGCCTCATTTAACAAACCAGTTCATCTTTTCCCCATAAGCTGTATTATTTTAAACAAAACAGGAAAAAAAAAAAAGCCAAAAGAACAAGATTCCCAGTACAGAACAAAATTATGAATAGTCTGTGAGAAAATGCAAATCTCATGTAAATATTTATGTGCAAAATTCAACAGAAATAAAATGATTTCTCAGCGAAACAAAAAAATAAAAAATAAACATTAAACCCTTATCCGTTTTGGAGTGTTTTGTCATTAAATAATAAAAAAAAATTCTTTGCTTTGTAATTGTTGCATCTTTCCCAAGCTCTTTACGTTCCCTTGAATAAGGAAAAATGCTAATCTGCCTCATTAATAATAATAGAATGCAATTTTGGAATAGGCTCTAATAATGATTATTAGTTCCTCTGTGGTTTTTGTTATTCTGGTATTAACATGGGGTCAGGATTAGCAAGCCTTTAAATTTTTAAAATATGTTTACAATTTCCCAACACGCTCCCGTGCGGAGGCCGGAACCGAGGCCGGACGGAAGCCACCCATCCCCTGCCAGCCCTCGTCGGGCTCTCCATGTGGGAGCAGAACATGGGAAAGCCTTGGTGAGCGATGGCTCCCGGAGCCCACGGCCACCTCGGCATCTCCCTCCCGCTCCCAGCTCTCTGCCTGGCACAGCCCCGCGCCGGCTCAGCTGGGAACGCGCTAAGGATCTCGCTTTCATGGGCAAACACAGCTTCACCTGCCCTCCAAATCCCTCTCTGCTCCTTCCTTCCCAGCCCTCCCAGCTGAGCTATGTTAATCAGGTGGGGGACACAAGGTAACATTGAAGTAATTCAGCCAATTAGGCCCTGAATTGTTTGCATCCAACAGCATTTTGTATTTCTGCAAATGTGTGAAATGCAAAATGTGCCCTGCAGCAAAAACGACAGCAGCCATGTACTGGCGGCATGTCAACAGATCCTCGGAGCGGCTGACGGCTGATCCTGATGCATACATATGTTTGGGAGAGTGTGGACTTTTTTATGTCTGTGCTTCTCCGGCGAGAGGAGCCGGAGCTGGGGGTCTTGGTGGCAGATGGGCAGGGGTAACAGGGATTGGCTAATCCCAAATCTGCATTCGCTTCTTCACGTAGCAACTGGGGAAAGATGGAGCCAGCTGTCAAATGGAAGACTTTCATGGTCCCCTGCACACAACAGCTGCACAGGCCCTGCCTGCTTGGTTCTAAATTATTAAACATCTTTTTAGTTTGTTCCAGCTGCAGGCATCAGTGTGTTTATGCAGCCTTTGTGCATTTTACATATGATTCCTTCTCCCCTCCTCTCATCAAAATGCTGTTTGTAAAAGTCATTATCCCATCTGTGCCCCAGTTTGGCCAAACAGCCTAAGACAAATCCGATGCTATTCTCCTTCCAGGACAATTTGGGAGTTGAAGATGATTGCAGTGACTTGAGACTTTAGGGGTTTGGTGCTTTTGCTTGCTTTCACTCCACCACCTGTAAGCGGTGGTGTCATCTCAGCAGCTTAAGGGTACGCACATGTAATAAGGATCTTTGCAAGTAAGATTTTATCCTTGGAAACACGGCTTTAGGAAAAAAAAAAAAAAAAAGAAAAAAACCCTGTGCCTATCTGTCTATAAGGATTTTTCTGAGCATTTTCATTGGGGAGGGGTGATGGGAGAACCTGCTTTAAATAATCTCTCACTGGCAGCTAGCTTCCCTGAAGATTTCAGCAACAATAATACTGTTATTATTTTCAGGAGACATGAATATTCACAGACTAGGTATAAACCTACCCTGCTTAAATGGGATAGCTCTGTGAGAAAGCCAGTGACTCCTAACTCCTGGACTACAGCGAAAAATGTCTGTGAAGTAATAATGTAATAAACACGCCACTGGCAGTACAAAACATGACCTGATGTATTAATTATATTCCAGAACAAAAAATGGCTTGTTTAAAACGACTGCTTCCTGCAGGATATTCTGGTTACAGCCAGATTCCTGCACAAAGCAGGTCCCGCTCCCTCCCGTGATGATCGGAGCCCCCACCAGCGCCAGACGCTTTGCTGCAGACGTTTATTAACCCTTTGGTCCTGTGTGCCGCTGCTTTCGAAGCTCTGAACTTGGCACGTGGGTTTCTGCAATGTATAGATCTGTATATTAATTGGGGGGGTGGGAGGGCTTTAAACTCCCCTGTCTGCTTTGGCTGCCCCCCAGAGCCCTACTTGGATGGGAGGAGAACGAGGGGCTGAGTGGGCACTGCTGGGGCTTGGCTGGCAGGGGATGTGTCAGCACAGGGAACAGGGAGGTGGACTGGTCCCTTGCCACCACCACACCTGAGATTTGGGCAGGATCTAACCCCCTCTTGCCTCCTTCCCTCTCCCAGGCTTGGGCTGAACTCCAGCACTGGAGAGACCTTGCCTTGGAAAGGCCATTGCCTCAATCAGCATTTGAATGACATTCCTAACCTTTTCCTTAAGTTCATTAATCCCTTTGTGTTTTCCAGCTCTAAGACCCTAAGTCAGGATATCATGTAAGCATAAATTTGAAGTTTATGATAGGATTTATGTTTAAATAAGAGCATCTGTTTAAATACCTTGTGAATCAAGGCTCTGGACTGAATTTACGGTCATCTGTGTGGGGAGAGATTGGGGAGGCTTTAAAAAACAGCGGCCAAAATCGATTCCAACCCACAAATCTTGGATTTTTGGAGGAGCACATTTCTGTTAGGAGAACCCTCTCTAGAAATGTTCGGTGATTGACCTGACGCTCCAAGGTCAGCAAGGCCCATAGCTGTGGGATGGAATTGAAACTGTGCAGGAGATATTTCCATAAATATCTTTACAGCTCTGGACCTGCAGCATCGTGGCTGAACCAGCGCCAACCACCATCACCTGGATCTGCCTGGGGAAAGGTGGGCATCCTCCAGGGAAAATCAGCCTTTATGGCTTTTTCTGCAAAGTTCAGAAGGGTGTAAAACCCTTCCAGAAAAATTCCTGCCTTCAAAATAGCTCCAGTTTGCTCAGTTTGGATGAGCTTCAGGACAGACTGATGGGCGCAACACACGCTTTTTGTAAAGGTACCCCACAAACCTGCTCATATGTCCTTGGAAGTCCTCATAAGGTCTCCCTCACGAGCATCAGGAAAGTTTATTCCTGTGAAAAAACAACTTTTGAACCTTATAGGAGAAGCTGCCTGCCAGCAAAGTCTCCCTTTGGAAGAACAGAAACCTCTTTGGGATGAATAGCGGTTACAAGAGGCCGTTCTCTTTACAAGCCAATTTTGGGTGTGCTGAGCACATCTCACACACCAAAACCGGTGAACTTCACACGCTGCTTGTACCAAATTCTCATCAGCTGTAAAATCTCACGTGCTCACAGCTCAGTCCTTTCGGAAACGCCTTAACGAAGCACTCAGCGTTTATTGAACTTCACTTTCTTTAACTGCAGCTGGGAAAAGGTTTCCTTTATTGTCCGGCCCCAGAGGACAGTGGTGAAACCAAAATTTCCACGAATGTAAATTCCAGCTCCAGCTAATTTTGATGACAATGACTTCTCTTCTTTATGAGGTGCATAATGAGCCGGACCACAGTGTTGCCAAAAGCCATGACAAGCTCCAAGCATGCCCCAGTGGCTCCCAGTGCTTTCTGTACCCAAGGTTTAAACAGAGACTGCCTCCAGCCAGAGCACATGAAGAACCGAGCTCGGCGATAGACAAATGACTCTTTTGTTTTACATTCTTTTTTAATTAGCCTCTTTTTAATGACCTGAGTTAATAAGTGTCAAAAGGTGCAAAACACAGCATGACTTCATTTTTAAAAGAGAGCATTTGCCTTTAATCTCATAAGTAAAGCAAGTGCCCTCTTTAAATATCAGCTTCAAATCCAGATATTATATTGTAGGGGATAACAGTTTGCTGTGTACAGTGAATTCCCTCTCCTGCTCATGCAGCTCAGTCGCCTCAAACCCGACTTATAAACCCTCCTGGTGAAGATCATCCTCTCTATTTTACCAGTACCTCTCTGAATTTAAGTGCTATTTCAACTCTAGCTTGCTAAAGCATTGATTAAAAAAATATTTGAAAGCTTATCTGTTTCCTAAAGTTCCCACATCAAGACTGAGACCTGGAGACAAAATTATTTTAAGAAGAGAAAAACCATCAGCTGCAACTAAAAAGGAATAAAGGAGCCTGCTGAGAGCAGTAGGAACCCTTTTTTAATTTGCCATGAATTTAGAAATAAGGTTATTTTACTTTTTATGCTGCTGTATTTTCCCATGGGCAGCTCATCCCAAAGAAGTGGGCAAAACCCCTCCAGGTGCCACATTCCTCCTGTTTTCCCAGAAACCTCCCTTGTGCCCTTCCTCTTAGTATTTCTGTCTCCTCTAATTTCTTATTTTAAAAAGACATTTGTACACGAAGATGAATTAGCAGTTTTCCAGAAAAACTTAGCAAAAGCTGGACATTATTGAAAATTTTTTTGTTTTGTTTTTTATTCAGTTTTGCCCTCAGGATGCTGCTCACCCCTGGCAAGTGGATATGCCACTGTTTAATGTCATGGCATGAGAAAATCTTTCCTTTCACTTCAAAAAAACCTTCCATGAGATCCAGGGGGCCATGGAGTGTGGTGGTGACACCTCCATCCAAGCAAATTTTCCTTGAACAGAAGCTGCCAATCATCCTGCATCCTGCCAAATTATATGCTGATTTTTTAATACAGGTTAATTCCCACCAGAGATTACTAAGACATGAGGAAAGCCCTTTTTAGCTCCAGTAACCCCAAACTGAAAACCTCCAAACCTGAGGGAGGCTCCAACGTGGACTTTGAACAGGGCTTGTGGTTCAGCCTCAAAACCAGGGACAGGATTTAAATCCCCACTTCCTGGGGTGAAAACGCAGGAGACTAATTCACAGAGTCACTCAACTTCTTTATAATATTGATCTTTTCCTGCAGCTAACAAAGAGAAAATTGTCTAAATGCTACAGTACATCTACCCAGGAACACACAGATCATAAAATAGCACGGGCCCTTTACAACAGTCCGCAGCTCTCCACAGAGCTGCCTCAGCTTCTCCTCTTTACCAAGAAATTAGAGGTTTGGTCATTTTTCTTGCGGGTACATCACCATGTCATGTGTAAAGGTATTCCAAACAACAAAAACATTGAAAAGAATTAGAAACATGTCATGAAAGATGGAGTTTGTGCCTTTTTTTTTTTTTTTTTTAAGACAATCACTTTTTTTGCCATAGAGCTGAATATTCCTGACTTTACTGGGCTGGGGTCATTAAGAGAGAAGGTATACTACAATAATAAAATTATCAACAGAGCTTTTGACAAGCAGTCATGTGCTTGTAAATGAAATTTATTTAGGTGCCACTCAAAACATTGTAATTAAGAGGTACAGAATGTATTACCAGATGGTTCCTGTTTAGTATCTATTTCCTTTAGAGAACAAGGTGATTAGAGAGAGCACTAACTTGTAACTGAGCACCAAACACCCCACAGGCTGATCCAGCGCCTGGTGGAGTCAATTAAAAACTCCACTTGACTTTCACTCCGGGAAAATCAGCTCCACCCACTATTTATTTCCACAAATACAATATTTGGGGGCTATTTTTGTCCCAGGGAAACTGGCATTTGTCAAATAACTGACATATATCTGTGGATTACTTTGGCTGTTCAGGACACTGACATATTTAACAATCTTAAATACACCTAATTAAGACCTTTAATCTGTTCCATTTAAATAATTAAAAGGTGCCACTAAGCAACATAAAGGACCTCGGAGTTGCAAGCAGGACACAGAAGTGTCGATATCCCCTTGAACATCAGTGATTCAGGGTAAAGGGACCTTTTATACACATGAAATAAACTCCATCAGCCAAAGAGAGACTTTGCTGCTCTGTTCTTTTCTACCCTTTTGCACAAAATCTCCAGTAATCATTACTTGGTTCTGTGATGTCACAAATATTTTGATTTTTAACTCACGCTGCTAGAATTTCCAAAATGAAGAAAATAGTTAAATGTACACTGGGAAAACCCAAATTATTTTTAAATAGAAAATATTTTCCAATAGAAAAATCATTTCAACAAAGCAATTTATTTTAATGCAGTTACCTGGAGGGGGTCACTCAGCCCTTGCTACTCTTAACAATCCCATTGAAGCCCCTTGCACTACCCATGTTTTAAAAAAAAAACAAAACAAAACAAAACCAAAAACAAAAAACAAAGATTGTTCAAAAACAATCTCAGCCTTGCAAATTGTTTCTGAAACCATTGCCTGCAGTCTCTTCCTGAATCATAAAATCACTAAATGGTTTGGGTTGGAAAGGACCTTGACGATCATTTAGTCACAACCCCCTGCTACAGGCAGGGACAACTTCCACTAGACCAGGTTCAAAATTAAGCAATTTAGGGATTTGAAGGTCCATTCTAGATGCAACATCTCTGAAGACATTAATTTAAACTGCCGGGTGATGGATCCCGAAGATCACCTTGGCCCCATGGGGAGCTGGTTGCTGCCTCTCGCCAGAGAGTTCCCTGGCACCCTCCAGCCACACAGTGCACACCATTTATTGCATTTCACTGTAAATAGTGTAAAAATAGATATATAAGAGTTGCACACCCCTGTGAGCTGCAGAACAGGCACCAAAGGGCAATTCCTGGACCATCCCATGGCAGCAGCATGCAATGGCTCCCAGCTCCTTGTTGACACAAGTGTTCCTGGGCTAGAGACCAGCTCTAGCCTGCACCTTGCAAATAAAAATGGGAGTTAGATTTGAGAGCAGTTTTGAATTACTTAAATCAGTGACAATGTAGGAGAAAACATTCATGTCTTGTTTTTAAAAAGAGCTGAATAGGAAGATCTCAGCCTTTTAGCATCAGTGTGCAAAGCTGGGACACTGAAGACTAATTTTCACCCATCTTAAAAACTCAGATTCAAAAATACAACAAACTGTGTTTTACTGTGATTTATCACTGTGTCCCTTTCCTAATGGATTTCCCAGTACACGCACTCAGCATGGCCCATCACCGAGGTTGGTCTCCAGCTCAGCTCCCAATTTCTGCAGGAGGAACAGGAGAGCAGTAGCAGAGCTATAAAAATAAAACCCAAACAAACAACAGCAAAACCCCCAAATAAACAAAAAACCTAACACTACTTAACTTTCAATTTAGAGAAAAATATTTTATTTATTAGATACAAACACAAGTAAGAAAAAATACATAACTGTACTTGTATATATTTAAAGAGAGAGAGGTAATCTGGGGTCTTAATTACTTCAACCCATGAACTAGGTCATGCAAACCACATTTTTTAATTCTATACTTTCACTTAAATTTAGATAAAACCTAACAGTTTTGGGGAGAATTTGTCCTGTGCAGTGTTTTGAGTCCCAGCAAGTTTCAATTAG
Organism: Platyrinchus mystaceus; assembly: GCA_035041135.1. Lineage (NCBI taxonomy): Eukaryota > Metazoa > Chordata > Aves > Passeriformes > Tyrannidae > Platyrinchus > Platyrinchus mystaceus. Next base: position 34,156,800 of record JAWWLV010000180.1, on the reverse strand, counting down.
TTGTCCTCATTCCATCAAACTAAATTTAGTCCAGGCATTTCAGTTGTGAGTTGTAAACTTTCTTCTTTTTCATCAAATGAACCACATCACGTAATAACTTCTTTTTTCTTTTAGAGAAACAGAACTGTCCTAGGAATTTAAATTTTCCAAAGGCAGTTTTGATCTAGAGTACATTCCCTATTTATTTGTCAGAATAACGCCAGGAGTCCTGGTCCGTATCAGACATGGAAATGGCAGAATTTTATGATACAGCAAAAGACAAGTTAGAAACCACCCACAACCAGATATTTTATATATTCAGGGAAAAATTTTTAAGTTTTACCAGTCCAGACGTTTATAATTAACTCAATGATTGCTTTTCTCCACTTCAAACAACACCCAGAGCATTTCAAACAGTTTCTCCTTAAGCTACGCAAACTCAAATTTCAACCCGTACGCTCCTCTCTGTATTCCAAGCCCTTTTTTCCTTCCCTCTGCCACATTTTAATGACAATTATTTTGTAAATTGTCAATACATAATGGTATCAGCCCGTGCCTGCTTTTCAATCGGCACCTCCAGCTTGCATTAATTAAACAGCCTGGCTGACAATGGATCAGCTCCGTAAACAAACAAAGTGAGATTTCCAGAAGCCGCCGTGCAAACTCTTTTCTGGAGATCAGTTATTAAGCTGCAGGTTTCTGTTTCATTTGCCTGCCTTTCACTTTAAAGCAAGCAGCAGCCACTGAGAACACAATAATGAAAGAGGTCATGGAGCACCAGTTGTGCATGAAAGATGCGAAAATTTACTGCAAATGAGACAAGAGCAGTAAATTCATTTTTATTCAAATTACTGTCATCATACATTACCACTTCTCCTGTAAACATTGTGCTTCAGACAGTGTGACAGCATATTATTATTTGCGAGATTATACTATTATTAAGCTATTAACATGTCACCTCCTGCTTGAAACAATGACTCAGCTTGGTACTGCATAATAGGACAAGTTAGGGAGACAAGGCGAGGTGACGGAGAGGTTAGTTGTAAGAAGGGAGGCCATGCATAGAGTGACAGCTGGCACTTAAAGGCTAACATTTATTCAAAAGAGCCACATAATGAGGATGTGACTTGCTTTTATTTACATACTGGACCCAGCCGCTTCCCACAAAGTAATTCTGCTTCTTCCTGTCCGTGCAAGAAGCCCCTCGGCTCCTGGAATGAGTATTGAAGAGTCACCTTCCCCCCAGGAGGGAAGAAGTTGGTGAGCGAAGTTTGGGTTAGGGTTAGATTCGTGTGGAGACCGTGGCTCTACTCAAACGGGGAGATCTGTGGTGCTCACCTCACTGCCACCCTCTCCCATCCTTCCAGCTGGAATGCCATAAGTTTTCCTACAGGTATTATCCCCATGTCCCTGAGAGGTTGCTAACAAAATTTCATAGTCTCTGGGCTTCAAAGGCTTCCAGAATGAAGTTGCAGCACAAAGCTGCTGCGACATACGGATGTTTTTCTGCCTCGTGCTGCCCTTGCTGTCAATGCCAACCCCTCCCCACCACTCTTCCTTGATATTGCCTGCAGTTTTAGGGGTAACTGTGTGACTCCCTCACAACCCTACAATCATTCAAAGCACTTCTTTTGCAGCCCTAAATGAAAGATCTTACTTTATGCTCTGCTCTATTTCCCCTCCACTTGGATTTGCCCTCCTTTCCTGAGCTGTTCTTGATGAAGTTGAAACCTGTTTATGTAAATATTCTTTCCCAAGCCTTTGCAGCAATCTTGGGGGGAAAAAAGTGTCATTTTGTGAAGCCAAGTAAACACCAAACTTTGTTCTAAATTAGTTGGGGAAGTGTCTCGTGAAGTAGAACAAACAGAGAGAGACATCAGCGAGTTACTAATGATCCCTTGTCAGGCTTGCAGAGAAGCTGCAGACACACAAGGTTTCCAGGACTCCAAGGCTTGGGTTCCCAAGTGTGGGATGAAGTGAAAGCCATGATGCAAACAACACTTCCAAGGCACAGCTCACACAAGTGTCATTTTTATGGTGTCCCAGGCTGGAGGAAGGCAACGTTGACGTCTTGAAAGCTCAGGCAATACGTACTGGTTGGAATTTAAAGGGATCTTAAAGCTAATCTTGTTCCATGCTGCTGTCATGGGCAGTGACACTTTCCACTAGTCCAGGTTGCTCCAAGCCCTGTCCAACCTGGCCTTGAACACTTCCAGGGATGGGACAGCTTCTCTGGACAACCTGTGCCAGGGCCTCACCACGTTCAGAGGAAAGAATTTCTTCCTAATATCCTAACATTGCCCATTTCTCTACTTTGTTTTCTCTCTTTTTTTTGTCCTTTTCTGGTTTTAATCTCTTTGTAGTTCATATGGAATAAGACACAGAGAAGTGGCATCACATCAGGGCAGTGGCTCTGTGTATCTACTCTCCCTGAGAACAAAAAATCCTCTCACCCCACCTTGTGCCCCTTGTTCTCTGAACTCTTCTGCAGCACACCAACACTGTTGAAATCACTCCAAAACCTCTTTCTTTGGTAAAATATGAGCTCAGACCTTGTCCCTGTTATTGCAGCACATCTTGAGAGGTGCCCTCCCACAGCACAGAGCTGCAGTGGCCGATCCCAGGCGCTCCCCATCCCTGGAAACTGCACGGATTAAATCCATAGTAATAAAAGTAACCTAAAATGGCAGTTTAGACAGTCTGAGCTTGGTGTACCTCAGTATTTCCACATTCCAGGGCGTTTCCATTAAACTGGACTGGATGAGGCTCATTGGGTCTTCCCATCCAGGCCCTTTCCATTGCAGACATGTCCTCTAATCCCCTGTCATCAGGCTCTGCTTTAAGAGCCGTTAGTGGTTTTTCACATCGTTACCCACATATGGAATCTGCTCCACAGCCTCCCTGCTTTGATATCAGACACCTTCTCCTAAATTTCTAACCTCCCTGTAGGTGCAGGTAGCTGGTGCTTGGATGTTGCAAAGCCAACTTTCCCTCAGAGCCCTTTTTTCCCTTCTCACTTGAGCAAAATAATCATGTAATTTAGCATCAGTAGTCTCAATTTCACCTCTCACTTCTCATAAACAAGAGGTTTTCTTTTAGTAAATATGCATTTATTTGCCAGCACAGTTTTCCCTTTGGTAACGTCACGCTCATCCATCAGTTCTTTTTTCAGTCTGCCTTGACATTCCTTGTCTTCCTTTGCCATGGACTGTCCTGAACTGTCAGGATCTCCTGACCCTGCTAGTGAAAATGTCCTCGCTCCCACAGATCAGCTCTCCCAGCTCCTTTGTGGACATGTCCTGGTCAGCAATTACTGTATTTTATCACACAAGCAGGACTGGTATTGACCTGTTCGTTATTTTAGGAGAATGAAGCACTCAGCAAGGTCATTCATAGAATTCAAAACAGTGCAGAGAAGTTGGAAGCAAGAGGTTTTGTGCTGTTGCCTCATTGCCCTTTGTCATCATCCTTTTTTTTTTTTTTTTAATATTTGCCCTTCATGGGTACCATCCTCGTCCATGTTATTAAAAGAAAAAATCAGACCCGAGAACCATAATGAGACCCATAGATGGAAACCATTCCCAATTTTATGAATGTGTCCAAAATGGCACCCCCTTACCTCACTGTTTGCTCCAGTAGCTAAATCAGAGCTCTGGGGACCGACTCGTGGTGTCAGTTTTTAAAATCCTAACTCTGGGAGATACGGGGACCCCTGCTTCCCATCAGCAGGAATAAAGTTGGACAAAACTCAGAATAAGAGCGAGTTTGTGGTTTTTAATCTGTCCAGTAATCGCTGCTCTCAGGCACCGCAGCCCAGGGCTCTAACAAAAGATCAGCACAGGAACCATTAAATACTGAATTTTCCCAACGCTCTCCAAATGCACATATAAACACTGAGTAACCTTAGGCTTAATCAGGGTTCAAAACACAGTTAAGCACCTCTTAAAACACTTTTTTGTTTACACTGCTGCAGCTTAGATTTGCATTTCCTTGCATGGCACCAGCCACATTCACAGGCTTAATTTTTAACCAGGGCTGAACAAGGGTGCAAAAAATGCTCTTAAATAGAAATCAGTGATATTGTAAGAGCACATAGAAATCACAAGGGAAAATGAGGGCGGAAAAAAACCCTTACAATTATAAAATCAGTGCAAAAACTGAAACTCTTCTGCATTTCCCCAAGCATAACCATGGATTATTTAGGCTGCAAGAGCAGGATGATCGTGTGTCCTTCACACTCACATCATAAGGGCTTAACAGCGATGGTTGTCCCCATGCTTAATAATACCCTGCTGCAAATGTACGTCCAAACACAAAATCTATTTAAATCTAACAGCAATAAATAGAAAAAAATACTAATACAGATGCAGACAGTGTGCAGACATCAGCAGTGTACTGGACAACAAAGAAATAGTCATTTGGGCCGTGATGACAAATATTTGATCAGATTTATCGAAGATGTTGATGGTTTGATGAGATCAAATCAAATCAATCTGCCCATGCACACGTAGATGTGTTTATATACACAGAAACCATGCACAGCTTTTCTTTCTATATTCAAAACAACAACTCTAAGGGGGGGGGTTAATATTTATTTTCATACAAACATCCTCAAACCCCTCTTGTTTGTAAATAGTAGCAGTTCTCTGGCAGGGAGGCGATGGTGGAAATGCACGAGGAGTGGCTTTTCCTGCTCCCTCTCCCGCAATCCCACAGATCCTGCTCCTCAGGACCAGGAAGGCTGTTACAAGCTGCTGAAGGGGAGTCACCAAGCCCTGCTCTGACGGGGGGATCTCATGTGTTCGCTGCTGATTAGACTACATTATTTCTATTATCCTATTGGGCTTCACACCAGGAATAGAGGCACTTGCCCTTATTTGAAACCAGCAGACACCAGGAGAATTTGCTGATTGCTAATGAGAAAGCGAAGGTTTTGTTGATATCATCTGGGACGTTCTTGCTGTGGTCTGCTATTAAGATCTGGAGCTCTACATAACACACCATATTAAGCAGGCAGTGACTTTATTATGGGATCAGTATAACTTTTCATGTCTGGTGTACTCCTAAAGCCTAGGCTAAAACACCTTTTTCCAGAATATGAAACCTAATATCTTGGTGCTAGCTGCATTATTTAAAAAGGGGCAATGTGGTTCATAACTTTACATTTATTGCATACTTTTAAGCCACTTGACCCATATAAATATTACTATAGAGTTGCCCTCAGTTATTAAATTCTTATTGCTTATAAAAAGGGCAGCAGGAAGTATATAATCTATAGACTAAGGTGTGTTTTTTTTAAGGGGGAGAGGGAAGAATAAAAAAAGGAGAAAAGCTGGAAACAAATGTGTTTTGATCCTGTCCATAGCCTTGAAGTTAAAACTTTTTTCCCCAAGCTGAAAGCAAAAGTCTGTTTATTTAAGCATCAAGAATTAGGCACCGGCATAGCAAGTCGGTCCCTACCTTCTTGAAGTCAAAGTGGAAACCCCACCTCTTAAAAGAAATCGTTTGCAGAAAGTTTCCAGCGCTTATTACAGCCACAGCCAGGTGAAAACAGGACAGGAGCATTTGCTGGAGCCCCTGGGTTGCACACTCGCCCCTCGGACTCTTTGCACGCTCACACACGTGTGCCTGGATGACAGCGAGGACAACACATTAACATAGGTAATTTTACTTCAGAGTTGCTTGGGGCAGAACCTCTAGACCTAGAGGTTACTGCTGTCAAAGTAGGACCTTTTTCTTCCTGTCACTTCTTTCAGGGATGAAGGGAAAGATTTCCCTTAGCCTACAGCATTTAGCGTGCAAACGCTCCACCACAACATTTTGAAACTATAGAAATCATGAAACCAGCCTGTGACCTTCCATTTCAGTGACAGTACAGGAATCCCTTGAGCAGCGGAGGCATCCTCTGATATTTGGAAAAGTGTCATGTTTTCTTTACAGAGAAAACTGTCATATTGTTGTTGGCATAAAATACAACACTTCCTGGAGTTGTGATTTCCTTGTTTGCTACAAAATGTCACCTGGGCAACTGACATGTTTTTGTTTTGCTTAGAGCAACTTCCCACTTATGATATTCAAATCGAGTTGATATTGATACCTTAAGCTGTGCTGAAAGGAGCAGCAATTACAGACATCTGAAATTTCTCCAGAAAAAGGCAGTTTAGCTAAAAGACGAGGACCCTCCCGACAATGGCAATCGGGCTGCAAGTTAAACACAGCCCTTATATAATTTGCAGCCTATTGATGTGCCAGGCAGTAATTCTCCAGCAGGAAAAAGTCTCTGGAAGAAGCAGGCACAGATAAATGAGATGCTTCCCCAAAATAAGCAAGTGTTCACTTGAAAAAAAAGAAAAAAAAAGAAAAAAAAAAGAAAAGAAAGGATTATAAAAAAGAAAGGGAAAACAAAATGCTCAGCCTGAAGCAATACATAAGGCTGACTAGAAAAGTATGGGGTTTTTAAATCATCCCTGTGCTCACATCTTACAGCACAAAAGGATTTTAATCTCAGCTAGCATAGCCTTATTCCAGCATTGCTTTTTTGGGGAAAACTTTAACCTTTGGGTCAGTAGGACTGCTTGGCTCTAAATAGCAGAGTTCTTTTTTGACATGAAAAAAATTGAGAGCAGTTATATTTTCATTTCTGAATATATAAATTTTTATTTCTAATTCTGAATAGTGCAAGAAGCAACTTTGCCTGAAATTCAGAGTGCTGAGAGGTGTCACTTCTTTTTGCAGGGAAGAAAATCATATTTACATTTAAAAAAAAACTCCAAAGAGTTTCAAACCAAGAAAAAATTAACTTTTTAATTACACAACACTGTCATAGTTAGGAAAGTTAAATTAGCAGCTGAAATCATGCAAACTGAAGCAGCAAATGATCTTCAAAGTGTATTTAACAAAAGGAGCAGAATGGATGCTGGAATATTTGAGAATATTTAAAATTTTCTCTGAGGTTTCTTTGCTAAAGATGGCAAATCAAGAGAAAAGTGTTCATTTTGATGTGGGCAGAGGAAAGAGAGCTGAGTTTATTGCTTTCCAGTAAGTAGCTAATGATACCAGTTTTGATGTGTGGGTGTAAAATATAAACAAACTTAAGTACACACATGGATATCTGTGTGTCTAGATATGTTTATCTCTAAGTATTACAGAGATTTTCTCTGTATGAGCTCTGAGTGAAGCTACGCAGATGCAGCAACAGAATAATTACTTCTCAACAGAAACAAAAAAAAAATTCTTTTTGAGGCAAAAAGAGCCTATTGTGTTTGAAGTTGTAACAGGGAAAAAAAAAAAAAAGCAGCCTCCTGAAATGATATCTATTTAGCTTCATTTAGGAACTCTGCCTTTTAAATGAACAAGCAAATTTTTCACAGATTCGCACGTTTTGTAAAATATGTCAAACAAACTAAAGAGAAGGTCTCCTAATTACTCATCAAACAGCCTGCAGTCAGCAGGGAATGCAGCCCGAGTGATATGTTGCACTAATGTTAGGGCAGCCCCGAAATATTTCCTCTTGGAAAACAACAACAGCGGCAGCAGCGGCGGCAGCACCCGCGGGCCCGATCCTGCCAGGACTGTGCCTGTGCCAGGCACTGAGCACATGGAGCAGCCCTGGAGCTCCCACACATCACCCACTTCACACAGCTTGGTGCATGTTAAACCCATGGTGTTTAATAGCCAAGTGACGGGCAAAGTTTTGCGTTCGCACTGTCTTTTTTTTTTTTTTTTTTCATTTCTGTCTTTCATTTAATAAATATCTACCATGGAAAGCTAATTAGAAAATATGCAGAACTGCTTCCTGTTAAAACATGGAATTATATTAGAGACCGTTTGGTAGGAACAGGAGAAAAGTCCCCATTAGGCATATTAATGACTGGCCCTTTTAACAAAGCTGCTCCCTGCTCTCGCCGTTGGAATTCATTTGAAAATAAGAATTCTGTGGAATTAGTGGCCTTCCTTTCACAGGCAGGACCATGTTATCTGATATTATATATATACAGATTTTGCTGGCACGGTAATCAGAGCGAAATTCCTTATTCCTGCGTAATTGCTATAACGCAGGGCCCTCTTATCCTGCTCTCCTTCTTCAGCCAAAACTCTGAGTCACTTGAAACAGGGATTTTTTTTTTTCTAGGCAGCAGCTCTGGCACAAGGCTCATGGTTTGTAACTCTTCATGTCTCCCCTAAAGGGAGCAAAAGCTGTTTGGCATCTCCCCAGCACAAGACATTTTTAAAGGTATATTTAAGATGTGTGTGTATGTCCCAGATTTAAGGGTGAGGGTTTGTGAAAATCCACAGCCTAAACTGGTCTGACCCTCATCGACTCTCAGCCTCGTTCCTCGAGCTGTGAGTAAATTTAGAGAGCTCCGATTGCCAACCTGGAGTAATTTACACTGAATAATTAATCTGATGTGCACCCCAGTAGCAGCAAACAGAATCAGGTTGATATTTTCACTGAATCCAAGAGCAGGATCAGACCCACAACAGCTACTTTCATCTGATTTATTCCGTAATTCATATTTTCAACAATATGCAATCCATTAGCAGGACAGAAAAACATGCACTAACTACTTGAGTGGACTCAAGATTCTTGGGTTGCTCACTGACAGATGGCTTGTTTTGTGATTTTCCTTTCTTATTTTCCCCCCACACTTTGCTTTCAGTTGTATTGGAAATGGTTTACTACTTCCATAGGATTTTTAAGATACGTAGAAGGTTTATTGGTCACGCTCCTTGAAATTCATCATGAAGCTGGGCTGGCTTTGGCTGTAGCTTGTTATTTGTTGCATCTCTCTAAAGTGGAATATGTTCAGGACATGCTCCCTTCAAAGGTTTGCAGAGAGGAAAACAGTCTCAGCAGAATCTGCCTTTGCATCAGCTCCTGGAGGGTCCTTAAATAACTTCTCTCCAACGTGGCAATATTTCAATATCTGCTAAGAGATCCTTGTTAACAGGAGGGACCCCGGATCTCATAACTAGGTTTTTATTACAAATCCCAGGGATGTTTGCTCTATAGATACAAAAGAAAACTTCTGCTCTCTTGACTTTTTTTAAGGTAAATGTTTCAGGGGTTGTGTTTTTTAAACTATGTATATTTGGTAAATGCAATTCCCTGCCTTCTCCTAGCGGAACTTTATTTTCTTCCTTTATAGTAATATATAGATCTGAAATTCCAAGGGTTTCTGGTGCTTTTCAGCTGTCACCTCAAGTCAAAATCACAGAGTTCAGCTATAAAAAAAATTGTATATAATAAATTTAACTTGACTTAACTGAAGGTTTTTAAAGTGAGCAGGTATTTTTGACATTAAAAAAAATATTAATATGACTGTATTACCTGTGTATCTCCTCACTTCTATTTAGACCACAAAACCCTCACACTCTTGCCCAAAATGTGGCCTGAAGTTCAGTCAGTGACAGACGGTGGTCCGAAGAACACACTTTGCTAAAATGCAAAAGACACTTTGCAACATTTCAGGTCATAAACTGAAACCACATAATGTGATTTCCAATCCCCACTATCCATAGGTATTGTTGGATTGTGGAGGGACCCCCTGTTTTACCAGCATCCCACACAGTCCTGCGTGAGCCCAGCACAACCCTTCAGCCCACAGTGCGGATCGGCCCCTATTTAGCGCTTGCGGGGCGATTTTACCCACCCAACTAAACTTTCATACTCTAGTTCAAATTTAATCATTTTTTGGGGGGTTTACAGCCTTTTGTAGATTGAGTCTTTTGTTAAGAAAGGACGTCTTGTTTCCCAAACACGCCAGAAGGAATCGCTGGCATCAGAGTGCCACCAAAAGGCGGGAGAAGAAATCGGCAGGCAGGCACTGACCTTTGCAGAGACAGCTAAGGTTATGCACATAACATTTGCTTGTTTACTTTGCAAAATAAGCAATGAGTTGGAAACTCCGAGCTTAGCAAACGTCTCGCTACACCTGGAAAGCAACACTGACAACAACAGCAGAACCCCACGGTTGTTCTTGGGTTTGCTGTTGTCGTGGGTGGAAGCCGTTGCCGGCTCTGCTCTGTATCTATCATGATGCAACTTTAATAACGTTAGCCAAGACCACTCAGAAAATCACAGTTGTAGCTGGAGGCAAAAGGGAACAAAAAAAAAAAAAAAAAAAAAAAGAAGAAAAAAAAAAAAAAAAAAAGAAGA
>JAWWLV010000180.1:34109712-34141687 GCA_035041135.1 Platyrinchus mystaceus | reverse complement strand
AAAAAAAAAAAAAAAAAAAAAAAAAAAAAAAAAAAAAAAAAAAAAAAAAAAAAAAAAAAAAAAAAATAAAAAAAAAATAAAAAAAAAAAAAAAAAAAAAAAAAAAAAAAAAAAAAAAAACAAATAAAAAAAAAAAAAAAAGAGAAATAAAAAAAGAGAGAAGGAAAGGAGGGAAAGAAATAATTAAAAGAAAGAAAGTTTTGGAGAAATCCATCTGGCACAGCATGGATTTTCCCAGAACCAATGTGGATGAGGAGTGAAGCTGGTCATTCCAGACGAGTGACCACCACCCTGTCATCCCACCACATACTGTGCCTTTGGGCCCTCTCCTTCCACCACTCCTTCCTCAAATGCTTTGCACTTTTTACATTTCCAAAGCTGATTTTAAACCAGGAGATAAAAGATCTCTGTCGACCTGTGCTGCTTGTGCAAGAGTATTCCCAAACTTATTTATATGCCAAATGTCACTTGTGTTTACTTAAGAGTTTCGTCTCATATCTCAGAGTCACAGCGCTCCCCGAAGATGCACTTGCCATCGGGTAAACAAGCAGGGAGGAGTACAGCATTCCTGGATCCCTCCTCTTGAAACCAGAGGCTCCTCCATGTGCACCACCTTCCTGAGCACAGCCTGGCATTTCTGTGTTTCCAGGCTGATGGATGGAGAGGTTGAGGTACTGGGTGGCATAAATAGCTCAGGACATGGATTCAGGGTGACACTGGGGAAGTGGCTCCCTGTGCCTCCTGCCCAACATCCAACCCCTCTTCTCCACTATGGTTTGAAGTTGGAATAAAAGAAAACTTGGAGCTGACCAACCTAACGAGGCAAAAAAATGACTAGACCACAAGTAATGAAGGGGACTTCCCGTTTTGATGCTGGTTTTCCTTTAGTTTCTCTGAAAATAGTTACTCCAACAAACAAACAAACAAACAAACAACTGTTCTCTTTGTCCTCTTTTAAACGTTTTTTTTCTCAATGTTCCATTACAAACACATCCTTCAGGACTGATCTTGCCTCTGAATATCCCAACCAAACTGGAATGCCTTAGGCCAAGTGAAGCACTCATTCCCTGACCAAGGTGGCCAAGGGACAGGGTCAAAATGTTGATGTACAGGCATTCAGGGGAGCTTCGAGTTGGCCATCGTGAAGAATTTCTTCACTGAAGGGGTTGTCAGGCATTGGAAGGGGCTGCCCAGAGAGGTGGTGAAGTAGCCGTCCCTGGAGGTGTTCAAGAAATAAGTGAACATGACACTCAGTGCTCTGGTTTAGTTGTCAAGGTGGTGTTCAGTCAAAGTTTGGACTCGATGATCTCAGAGGCCATTTCCCACCTTAATGATTCTGTGACTCCCCAGTAATAAGGTGCCACACTGTTATCCCCTAGATGTGGGGTGAGGGGATCAGGGCCCAAATGGTGTCCGGCTGGTGGTGTTGCCACATGGGAATGCAGCTGCATCACTACAGGACATCCATTTCTCCTGCTTTGGTATCTTCCAACGTCCTTTACAAATGCGATCATGAAATGTCATTTCTTTTCTATTTATCTTGGCGGTACAGAACTGCTCAACTATTGGCCATACGTGAGCTCTTTTATAATACTTTTCCAATCACAAACACCATTCCATTGTTCCCTGGGGATCTCTGTGATGGATCTAGCTATCTATCTATTTACGTGTTCATGAATCAAATCATCGGAGTGGAGAAAGTTTGGGTAATCTATGGCTTTCATAAGATTTCACTGAACTTACCCTTCACTTCATGGGGGATTTCCAGGAGTGTGACGTTATTTGCTCCCCTCTCAGGTACCTCCTCTTTTGCCCGTGCTGTCAAAAATGCTCAACTCCCCCCCCCCCCCCAAATCAAAGCTTAAAATGCATGTCCAGCTCCCAGCCTGCAAAGGGAGTTTTTCAGGAGTGGGGATGTTTTAATGGGCAGCTGAATCAGAAACTAATCATCCGAACTGCCCTCATGTAAACATACACTGGAAATTTTATTACTGAGATATTTGGGGTTTTCCTGATAGAGAATAAAAGACAAATAATCGAACTTATTGGAAAATATTTACATAGGGCCACACAGTGCAAACCTTGGGAAGGCTGAACAGTATTTACTCAGAGGAATAGCCCTGGTGCAGGCAGAGGAGCGGATACTGCTCGGCTGTCCGGGGAATTGCAGGGAGTTTGTCTGAGTCAGACACGCCAGCAATGGCCCCACACTGGGGCATCATAATGCTTTAATTAATTAATGTCTGTAAACTGTTTGGTGATATTGGGATGAAAGGAGTTCTGGAAATGCCAGGTATTATTGAAAATTAATTACTCCAGCCTTTCCCCCAAATCTTGCTAAACATATTTCATTTTTTAATCTATCCTGCTGCTTTAATAAAGCTCATTGCAGAATTATTTTCTGCTAAATATTAAAGGAAAAAAAAAAAAGGATGGAACCATTTAAGTGGCAGATTGAGCTGCAGCAGAAGAAACTGTACAAGAGCCACATTTCTGGGGACACAAAGGCCCCCACACATGGGGCTGGCACAGGCAGAGGACGCTGTGGTGGAGATGTGCTGCTTGAAGGGCCAAGCTGTGTCCCCATCGTCTGTCTCAATGGCCAAGCCAAGACCTGGCATTCACATAGAGCTGGAGAACCACAACACCACAGGGAGACAAAGCTGTGGGAGATGTAGGACCAGTTTGAGGGATCCAAGGACAATCCAAACTGTTCCAGCCGCCACCACGTGTCGGCAAATCAATCACTCTAAATGCTATTCATCATTCAATCACAGGGAGACAGAACATGTGTATTATTTATACAAGTCTGAAATCATTTTGTGTTACTTACTGAAGAGTCACCTTCCACATCATCACAGAGCAAAAGTCCTGGAAGAGACTCTGCGCCAGCCCCACCAGGCACACTCTGGGTAGCTGGGAAGACATGGTCAAAGCAATAAATTACAGCAGATAAAATAGACATTATTACAGGGTTTTTTCCCCAAGGTTACAGCTTTATACACATGTATTTTAATTTATGTAGCACACAGATTAATGATTTTGTTGATTTTTATTTATAAGAGCCAACCTTAAGGTCTCTCTTGGGTGTTACAAAACTGTAGTAGTGTCAGAGCACCTTTCAGCTCTTCTTGGGCCAAGTCAACCCTTTACTTCCATGAGGAGACACAGATCAAATCTAACACATCTCCTAAAAGGTTCAGGGGGAAAATGGAAGGAAAATGTCCCTGTAAACTTTCATACCTCTAAAATGACCCTATTCTGTACCCTGCAGACGTGTGGATGTTGCAATCACCTGTCTTGTCCAGGATTCTCCCACCCCATTTCTCTTTGAGCTTTCTGGGATAAGGGAACAGCTGTGGTTAATAGGGCCTTCATGGTTACTCCAGCAAAAGCAGCCACCATTGCCAACCTCTTCTCCTCCTCCTCCACAATATGTCCTTAGTCATGGTTGAATGGAAATGGGAGCTTCTATTCCACTCCTGCAACTTCTTCCCACAAATTCTGAAAGAGACCAAGTCCTTCCTTACCATCCTCAGTCAAATCCACAGGTCAAGTCTCACTTATTACAAATTTTCAACAGAAAAACACGTTTCACCAAGTCTTCCTCTGGATACTTCTGAAACTGAACAGCAGATGGGGCTACAAAAATCATCACATTTTTAAAAAAATATGAAAAACAGCTTTTTACATTCTGAAAAGCAATTTATTCTACACCATTTCAAAAAATAAATAGGATTCTCCTTTTCTGTTTTAAGACATCAATGAATCTGTCGCATAATGGGCTTTTGTAAACCGATTATCCTTGATAATCTCATTAGCTGAAATTATTTTACTTTTCTAACATGGTAGATTTTTAAATACCTTTTATTTCAGATCCCTCTGGGCACATTGCAGTGAAATTTACTATTAAGCAAAATAATTATCTATCTCAAACCTTAATGCTAAAAAGTAGAAAAATAAAATCATTACAATCTAAGGGCAGATATTAGAATGGAGAAAGTATAAGAAAGCCCACAAGTGAGAAGAAAAAGGGAAATTTCCACAAGCAGGCAAATATATTCTCATTATTAATAAATAAAACATACTTGTTTTCCTGTGAATATTAAGAATTAAATAGTGGTTGATGCAAATGAGAGGGTTTGGGTCGAGTGGGGTTTGCAACCTCCCATCAGCAACATGGTGGCTTTGCACTTGGGAAGGACGATGCTCCTTCAGCTCCCACCATCCAGGAGCCACATCCCCCACTTCCAACGCAGACCTGAGCAATCAAGAAATGTGAGTTGTTTCAAAATCAGCTTAAATCTGCGTTTTCACACGTGGAAGTTTGCAGCTGTAATGGGATTACGGTGTCGGCAGAGGGAGGGAAGTTTGCAGCTGCACTGGTTCGGGGGGTAGGAAGCAGCTGTTAAAATAGAAGACTAATGGTGATTAATTCTTATTATGTGTTTGAAGATCGCACAATGAGTTCAGGACCCAAACCCTCCCGCAGGGAATAAACTGAAGGGGGAGGATTTTAAAAGAGGGAAAATAGAGGGGGAATTTTAATGTACATTTGGCCTAAACGGCCTGGTCTTAAACCGCTTTATTAATATTTAAGTATAATTTAAATCAATGTTATTAAGACAAAAAAAAAATAACCTAGCTTTGGAAACCTGTAATTCCTGCATATTTATGGAATTTGGGAGATCACCTGTGCTTTCTCAAAAACTCACATGCCAGGACTAGCAGGGGAACATCCCTTCAGCTCACGGCATAGGGGACGGGCATCGCTGTCACACACTTGGAGCTGTCACACACTGATGGCTCCAGCCATTGGAGAACCCTGTGCCCTCCTCATTCCCACATGGGCTCTTCCCAAAAGCAGCAAATCACAATGGGAAGAGGCGGGAAGAGACCCCATCCCACTTCTGCATCCGCAAACACAGTGAGGGATGTTGGTAGTGACAGCGATGAAGTGCAAGGAGCAGGAAGAGCCCAACCTGGGCTCAGATCGATTTCCAGCCTCCAGGGATCCTGCAGCACTTCCCAGTTTCAGGACAATTCACATCAGGCACAGGTTATTTGCTGCAATATTGTGGCTGGGTCCTACAGCCGGTTTGCAGAGCTCAGTGATGTGCTGGGGGTTCTGGGGCTTCCCCAGAGCACAGCAGGTGGAAGATATGAGATTTCTATTTATATACCACAGCCTGGCCAGGAAAGTGACAATTTAACAGCAAAGTTATGGGGAGAGAGAAGCAGCCTGGAAAGGTGCAGGAAGCGCCCCCCAGTATCCAGGACGTGGTGACCCAGCAGTGGGTTCCTCAGTGCACCAGCCCCTCCATGCTGAGGAACTTCCCCCAGCTCAGCCACTCTGCACTTTGACAACATGGTGTGGCTCTCACGACCTTCCTGAGGAAAAATAAATGGAAAAAAGTTTAAATAAAGAAGGCAAAAGCAGCCACAGGACAAACTCCAAGATCAGGGGTTTGTTTTTCGGCCAATGCTTTAACGAGGATTAATCAAATACCACACGTGAAAAGAGATTTCCCTGAATTATTCGAAGGGAGAAATGGGTGGGAAATTGAGCAAAAAGATGAACTTTTTTTATGTGAACTTTTTCCTTTTGAGCTGAAACTTTGAAACCATACTAATCTTTTCAAAGCTCCAAGAGATCACAGAAAGATTTATTTCGGGACCAAATATAACTTCCTTTACCAAAATAACTCTGCCTGTGATTTTCCTGTTTCCACATTTTTAAGGTGTTTTGTTTTGCAAATATAAAGAATTAACAACAATAATTCATGACTGTGCACCAAGTGCACCAAGAAATCCTACCTTTCACATGGCCAGTAGTGAATATCTATTCCCAGAAGAGCTGGTTGGTAAATTAAAACATTCTTTCCAGCAGCAACTGATAACTTGGGGCTGATGATGTAGGTCAAAGCCATCTGCAGTGAATTATACCCCTCACCACAGGAGGAAGGGGAACACTTGGGACATGAAGATTGTATGGATTCCATACTGGAGACCAAAATACACATTTTTACTCGTAACTGCTGCATCACCAGATACCCCACTTTGCTTATTTTGCACCCAAGTCTTGATGGGTCAGTGATAAAGTTTAGGATGGATTTATTGACTGACACTCAGAGAGAGGGGAGTGGGATAGGACAGGGTTTAAGTGCTGGGTGCTCAGTCACAGGGCCCTATGTGGAGTTCAGTTGACCAGAAAAACACACAAAGGCATGAAAATGCCTGTGATTTGGTTTGCTGGCTTTGTGGGAGGCTTGGATTTCAGGAGTGTGTCCATGTTATAATTAATAAGCAATTTCTGTTTGAATGGCGTGTTTTGTCTTCATTTGAGCACGTTCTCTGCAAAGACAAAGATCAAGACAAACCTACTCAGAACACAACGAAGATAAAAGAGAATCATAAAAAGAGACAGACAGAGGAAAAGAAAGAACAAGGAAAAAGAGAAGACAAAGAACAGGGAGACACCAAAGAGGACACAGAACAAAGACAGGCAAAATGAAAAGACAAAGAAAAGGAAAGACAAAGAACAGAGATGATAGAGCACCAGAAAATATGCAAGAGAGGCACAAAAGGAAAAAGGGGGGGAAACAGCAACTGAGAACAAAGGGCAGAGAACAGAGCAAGAGCAGAAACACACAGGAAGGGAGAAAAATGGGAGAGAATTCAGCCAAGATGAGGCATGAAAAGCAGCCCTAAGAACAAGCAAAAATAAACACAATGAAGAGAGAAAACAGCTAATCATCTTCTGATTTGCATTAAAAAATAAGTCATGGGAACACAAGCTCAGTGACAGAAATGTTGACAAGTTGAATGTCAAGATTTCTTGTGTCCTCTAAATTCAGTCACACTGTCAGTGCTTCCAAAGCCCAGGAGTTGGGTGGTGCTGCTGTGCCTGCTGTGGGAGAACAGGAATGGTGAGCTGAAAGATTAGTGCCTGGTGTGGAAAGAATGGCAGGAACCAGTGCTGGTTACAGAAGGGATTTAGAAGGAAGTGCTTGCAAGCAGGAAATGCTCAAAAAACCAACAAAAATCCCTAGAAGATCCATTTCCATGATGAATCAAGAAAATGCACATCTTATCCATTCTGCAGCTTTGCACTAAAGAAATGGCAGAAACCCTGATGTACCTCTGATTTAAAGTATTTCTGTAGCTCTCTCTGTCAGGGAGGGTTAGGTTGGATATCAGGGAAAGGTTCTTCCCCCAGAGGGTGGTTGGGCACTGAACAGGCTCCCCAGGGCAGTGGGCACAGCACAAAGGCTGACAGAGCTCGAGGAGTGTTAGGACAACGCTCTCAGCGACAGGGTGGGTTTGTTGGGGTGTCCTGTGCAGGGCGAGGAGTTGGACTCAACAATCCTTGTAGATATTCTATGACTCTATGAAAAATGGCATTAAAAAATATCAGTTTTACTGTAGCAGTTAATGATACCCAGCCAGGGCAGGAATCCCAAGAGTTGTAGGTTTTGAGCTGACCAAGATAGTCTGTATGGAATTGAGAAGTAACTCCTGGAGAGGCCATAGAGGCTTCAGTCTTGCTGCAAAAACTGCACAAATAAATCATTCCCAAATCTTGACAATGGACAAATATATATATGTAAAAGGAACATGGATTTATGGTGAAAATGAACACTCAGGAGTTTTGTGCATGTTACAGAAAGGCACAAAGGGCTGGAGGATTCTGAGGTTTCCCTGTTTGCAGGAATAGCAGAAGGACACCAGAATGATGGAGCCACACCAGAGAAGGGAAGAAGTTGTAGATGTCCCATCCCTGGAAGTGTCCAAGGCCAGGTTGGACGGGGCTTGGAGCAACCTGGTCTAGTGAAGGTGTCCCTGCCCATGGCAGGGGGTGGAACAAGATCGTCTTTGAGGTCACCTTTTACACCAGCTCCTCTCCACCTTGATGCCCCACAGCCTTTCAAGGCAGAGGTCATGGGCTGGAGTGGAAATGTCATTTTTCAAATCTGAAACAAAAAGCTCTGGTTTTCTAGAACATCTTCAGAAGAAACTCAAAGATGCAAGGTCCAGTTTGGTCTTATCACACTCAGTCTCTCAAGAAACTCTGGATTTGGTCCTAGAGATCTAAAGCAGTAGGTAAATTGACGAATCTGAAACAATAAAACATTGATGCCTTTCAGGTTTCTTATAGACCAAGAGAGATTCTGGTGGTTGCATCTGCCACAGAAATGCAGAATCATACAACAAAAGCAACCAAAGCTTTCCAAAATCTAACTTTTGAAGTATTTATGTTATTTTTCTTATTGAAACACTACTTCTATTTCTTATACAGGATCAGCTACCATGTAGGACTCAATTACCCCTTATTTTATATATTTGTTTTCTTTTATTTTATTGTTCACCCATTAACATTTCTATGAAATTTGATGTCCTAATACATAAAACCATATTCCTTAATATTCTTCATTCCTCATTCAGTTGTCTGCACTATGGAAAAACTAGTGTGCAGCGGGTTAAACTGCTTCCCATGCTGCTCTTTGGTTATATTTTATTTACCAGTATTTCTATAATGTGTTATTTTTTTTTCCTTTGGAGATTTCCTCATTTCTTTCAGAACACTTTCACCTTATTTCCGGGCTGCTTCTCCCCAAGGGCCGAAGTGGAGGTTCAGAAACTTCATAGGAACTTCCTGAAAAAGAAACAGATCACCTATTAAAAAAGCCAAGTGGAATGTGCTGTGAATACAGTTTAATATGTCCCAAAGAAAGAGCTGGCTCTAATCACAACATAAGATTTAAAATTCATTGTTGTACTCACTTTATTGATTTAATAATGTATTTATTATTTATGATTTCTATGCAGATGGAATTCTATTTCCATTATTTGATTCAGGTTAATCAGGAGATAATGTGCTTCTTTTATACTCTCACTTAAAGACTCTTCTGATGCTCAAGGAGCAGACTGGTTTCCAGCACTGCAAATCAAACGCCTTTCTGTCATGCAATTATGGCTATTTCCTTACAAAATCATAATATGTTTAAAATCTAAGGTTAATATTTGAACTAAAAAAATTGCACACATCTGAATTACATCTAAGGTAAGAAGGTTTCCAGAGGGGCTCTGCCCTTTTAGGTGCTTTCAGTGCTTTTAAAATACTTTAAGTGTCCTTTGGGATGTGCCACTGCTCCTTTGCCCCAGGCAGCCAAAAACTCATTGGAAACACTGCTGCTGGTCACTGGATGTGCTCATCCCATCATTCAAGACCTTGGGAAGAAAAAATCTGCCAAAGATGCTGTACACAACATCTGTGAAGGTGTAACAACATCTTCTTACCAGGTTTTGGGGTAATTTTTGATTTTTTTGCTTTCAGAACAGTTTTGACTTGATTTAACTTACATATCGTGAACTTCACAAATCTTTATTATTTATTTATTTATTATTTTTGCATTCAAACATCAAACTTATGCTGCTGAATCATTAGTTTCCTTGGAAAGTAGCAAATACTACTTGCAAGAGGCGAATAAAATCAATTTAGAACACACAAGGTGAAGGAAAATAATCAGAAAATCACAGAATTATTAAGGAAAAGACCTCTAAGATCATCAAGTCCAACCATTAACCAGCACTGCCAGGTCCACCACTAAACTATGTCCCTAAGCACCACATCTACAGGTTTTTTCAAAGACAAAACAGAAAACTGAGATTTTCATGCCTGACTTTATCCTACCCAAGAATGATTTCCTGTATCACAGATAGTTGGTACGAGGTCTTGCAAGATCTCGTTGGAAGTTTCTTTGAGTATTTGTTTTTTTAAAAGGACACCCCACCCTCTGAGTCCCCCTATAGTGGAAGCTCAGGGTGCCTGAAAGAAATTAAGCTAAAAAGCCCAACAGGCTTGAAAGTGGAGTAAACAAGAATGTCATTGTCAAAGTCTGGGAGTATTTCCAGAGACAGACATAAGAACAGAAAAAGCTCTTGGACGCTCCAGGAAAACAAAGAAATCAAATCATCTCCCCAGAATACTTTAAGTCACTTTTCACTCCCTGATTTCTAGGATTTCCAGAGGCTGGATTGAGGATGCTCCTCCAAAACCATTTTGGACCTCACTCCCTTTAGGGTATGTGAGGATACCAACTCCACCCTTTCCACAACCCTGCAACCAAAACTTCTCCATCTCTTTTGAGGATGACACTGCTTTTACAGCACTACCTCTGGAAACATACAGCAGGCAATGAAAACAGGGAAGAATCCCACACCTCCAATATTCAAGGGAAAAGAACCTCCTAAATCTATAAAATTTGTGCTTTTTGTAATTATTATTTTTGCCTCATTTTTCCATGACAAAAATGAACACCGCGTGGAAAGCTGCATTTGTGAATGCAGGAAAAGCAAGGAGAAGGGGCTGAGGTGCAGAGGTGTAATTTCAATGTTATTATGTCTGAGTTAAGTCTCCTCTCAAAAATTTGGCCCTCCCCAAGACTGAGCCCGGGCTCAGTCCCAAACCACAGCTGGAAATGCATCGCTCATTTGAAAGGTCCAGTTGTGCTGCGGGACAAACATACGGCTCTTCCCAGCCCGGCCTCCCCTCTCTGCTCTACACTCTCTGAATTTTATAGTTTGGAAATGAGGGGCATCTTACCCAATTAGGTGCTCCATAGCCTAATCAGCTTCTCTCTCTTCCAGGGAAATGTTATGCATCTCGCCCCAGCTGTTCCCTGGTGGTGGTGTGTTGTCAGTCATGTTCTGCTGGAGAGAAAAGCAATGGTGAGCCCAGGACATTCCTGCACATCTGTCAGCTGAAAGACAGGAATAGGAAAGAATGTTACAGCAATTTCCACAAACAATAAGAATTAGTTGCTCATCTGATACTAACAATGTGCACCTTTTCCTCTTCTTTAGCATGTCTGTCAAATAATGTAATTATTAAGGACCAACAATGTGGCTTTTTATGTGAACCAATACTGACTACACTGGAGTATTGCATTTTTAATTATTATGATGTTAAATGGCTTTAATTGCTGACACTCTCCTGATTCACAGAGCATTTTTATAACATTTATTAAAAAAGGCCAAAGTTTATTTTACAGTCTGTAATAAAGCAGAACACAAAACCCAGCAATTGGCTCAATGATCCCAACACATTAGTTTTATACACAGACTGCATATTATTCTTGCTCTATAAGTGATGTGAAAAGCAAAATTGAAGTCCTGCACAAAATTTGATCATCTTACTTAATAACAACAGATGCTCAGAGCGGTGGCATTTTGAAAAGAGCTCTGTATGCTACTGGTTATTAAATGGCAGGACATTTGGCATCCTCTCACATTAAACCATTTGAAAACCATGGAGTCACATAAATAGCCGATGAGAGCTGGGGAAAAAAAAAAAATCAGCTCCTGTCTGCATAGCAAAACTCACTTCATTTAAAATATTCAAAATGGGCAGGCTGCCTTTCAAAAGAAAAGTCCGGAAAACTTAGTAGACAGGGAGCTTCCCTTTTATCTGGGAAACACAGGAAAGCAAATATGTTGGGAGGAAGAGAAGAAATGGTTCAACAGCACGACTGATCAGCCTTAACTGAGAATGCTAATGGCTTCTGCTGCTTTGTGTCAGAAGCTCAGCACAATTTGGGAAAGGCTCTGGCTCCAAATTTCCTTCTTGATTTAAAAAGGAAAATATTGGCAATATGTAGTAGCCAAATTAACAGAAATGCAGGACTTATCAGCAACACATGGGTATCATTTTAATGGAGCAATTCCTATTCAATAAAGGGGAATCAATAAAGACAGTGGCTCAGTTTCTTCCCAGTGTAAATTATACTCACACATCTCCTGCCTACACAGTTACACCAGTGCTGTAGATTCATATACACTATAAAAAGTTGTAATCAAGTTGATGGGCACATACAGTGTAGCTTTCTCATTTTTATTTGAGCTTAACAGTGACTATGTTACACTTTTATCAAGGCAGAAACCACCTGGATTTATTTGCCCAGCATGTTTTACCTAAAACAATTAATTCCACACACTGTTCCAGGGAACACCAGCAGACTAAATAACCTACATTAGGTATTTTTAACATTAAAAAAAAAAATTAAAAAAATTAAATGTCTTTAAAAAAAAGCAAGATACACACTGGATTTGCCTGAGAGCTGAAGGAAGGATTCACTGGGCTGTAAAGGGTGTGTGTGTGCACATGCCTTTTATATCTACTTAATAAAATCTTGAAGATTGGGTTATAATGGCCGTGCTTCTACATCCCTAAGTATGGAGTGGCAAATGGTGCCACTGTCATTACTGGTGCATTGTTGTTTGTTTTATGCTAATCTTCCTTCAGTGTGACAGACTGGCACCTGCATGGGGGGTAACTTTCAGCACTATATTAGCCCATATGGCACAAGCTAAATTGTATCTAAGCTATGGGCTAATTATGGATGAGTTAATAAAACCAAGCAATGTCAGTCTGGCCACTTCTTCTGGTCCTCTGCCGACCCCCCAAGTGAGTTATTGCCTGCACTGTTCTCTTAAACTATTTTCATTTTTGTGCTCGACAATTGCTGCCAAGCTTTATGGTTAAGACACTTTAATCCTTTTCCTTTCTCAGTCCTGTGCAAGATGAGATCAAAACAATCTCTCCACACTTTTTCCATGTGATAACTTTCCCTGTTAA
The DNA here is from genome assembly GCA_035041135.1 of Platyrinchus mystaceus. NCBI lineage: Eukaryota > Metazoa > Chordata > Aves > Passeriformes > Tyrannidae > Platyrinchus > Platyrinchus mystaceus. The sequence goes on along the minus strand of JAWWLV010000180.1, from coordinate 34,129,051 downwards.
CCAAGGGGTGGTGCAACCTCCCGAATACTAAATGCACCGTGTTAAGTTTCCTGGAAATCTGTTTGCACAGCTGTGATTTTCATAGATTTTCATATTTTCAGGGAGTAAAAAAATATGGATCATCTTCCTTAGATATAGGATCAAAGAGATGAATATTTATTCCATTAAATGCACATCCAGGTAACTGAAAACCATAGGAATGGATTAAGATAGTATAGAGCCTTTTCACATATCTATAGGTCAAGTGCATGCTGAAGTGCTTTTTTGGACAAAGACCCAGGTTCTCTCCCCTCTTCAAAAAGAAGGGAGGGAGGCAGAGGGACCCTCACAAGTGTTAATGTTCCCACGTCGCTCCGTCTGCTCGGCTTTGTCCCCACTGGTGCCTTTCAGTTGTCAGCCCTGGCAGCTGTTTCAGCAAACTTTGCTTTTCCAAATGCACCAAACTCTGCAGCCCCCACCAGGAAAGCACAACAAGGAAGTACAGGCTTCAAACTTTGGATCAACTCAAGAGAAACTGAAGAAAAGTCTTGACAGTGATTGAGAAAGGAAAACAAAAAGGGCAATTTAAAGTGACCTGGTCTTCAGTAATAGGAAAAGAATAAGGGAGAAAAAAAATCAGTGAAAATGTTCATCACTTCTTTGCATCCACTCCTTCCCTGATCCACAGCCTGAAAGAATACCTTGGGAGCAGGCAGAGACCAAACCCACTTGAAAAAGGCAGAGTTACTCAGAGACTGCTCAAGTTTTAACTAAACAAAATCCAAACAAGGAATTTCTACAACAAAATTATTTTAGGAGATTTATTCTTTGAACCTGACAATAAAGTCCTTCCACAAACCTGACAGCAGAAGTCATAATTCAGGATATGAGATATTCAGGACGTGAGATATTCAGGATATGAGATATCCAGGATACTGCTCAATTGTTGCATTGGCCACCTTCAACTCAACTAGTCCTCAGGTCTTTCAGGATTTTCAGGAGTTGGACTTTGATGATTCTTCTCAGTCCCATCCAATTTGGAATATTCTGTGACTTTGTTTTCTGCCTTCAGTCCAGCTGAGTTAGCAATGGAGTATATCAATGAGAAGGATCAAGCCTAAAACTTCTGGGGAAAAGGACAAAAACTGAGAAGTGTGAATTTGGATGTGGTAGCAGATACTCAGCACTCTCAGGTTTTGGCCCCAGCTCTCCCCAAAGGGATGTTAATACCTCCCTGTGAGCAAAGGTCTGAATTATTTTAGTACACTAAAGATATTTAATAAAATCTTGTATTAAAGAAAAAAAATATAAACCCAGGCTCAAGTCCTGGGAGTCAGCAACATCCTTCCAGCCCAAGGAGTCTCATTTTTAGATAAAGCTGTGCAGCTCCAAAAGGAAATTCCACAAGGTTGCTGTGCTTTGGAGCGATTACTTCCACATCCCAACTTCATCCCACTTCCAACACAAGTATGCAAGAAATAAGTAGATTTCTTATTCTTTATTTCCTGTAAGGAACAATGCCATGTTTCACACAATGCCTTGTTAAATAAAAAGTCATTGGGCAAACTGCCTTGAAACCCATCATATATAATGAAATGTTTCATCTGGAACAGGAATTGTTTTTCCAGTTCCAAGTTTTACTCTCTCCTTGGCTTTTTCCTCTTTGCCTTCTGATTTTCTTCCCTCAGTTTATAGACAGCCTGTTAATCTACTCAGACCTACAGTACTGAAAACTCTTTTCTCACTCAGGGAGTCACTCCTGGAAGTGTATTATTGCCTTAAAAGTTAAGTTCAGACCTAATCACCACTTAAATAGCACAAGGAGACAAAGGCAATATCATTGCTATTCAAGTTACTTAGTCCTTTACTCAAGAAAAATTCTCCCCTGGACTATTTCCTCACATGAGCAAACCCATTGGTTTGAAACTGAGATTAAGTTTTTCCCCTAAAAGATTAACTTAATTAAATTAAATTCAAATTAAATTCAAACAAATTCAGCAATTCTCGAAAATCTTATGGTTCATGTTACACCTTAAGTGATTACAACAGCCCTTTCTGGCCTGATGGATCTTGATGAGTCTATGATTCTGTGAAATTACTTAATAGATTAATTAAGGGAGAATGGTAAAATCCAATTCAACCTTCAAAACTGAACCGGTGTCTCTTACCTTGTTTTCTCTGTCACACCAAAGAACTTGATTTCTTTGTCCTGTTGTAAAAACACTGACACAGGAATTGCTGTTTTGTGCTTCTCTTTCAAATACTGGGACCTCTAAAAAGAGCTTCCAGAGAGGGTTGTTCAGGTCTTTAATATTGTAGCATGTTCTGTCTCTTCTTGGCTGATTGAGGCCACTTGTTGGCAGAATATTCTTCACCCAGAGGATGGTTGGACACTGAAACAGGTTCCACACGTTATGGCATCAAGCCTGACAGTGTTCGAGAGGAGCTTGGAAAATGCCCTCAGGCACATGGTGTGACTGTTGGGGATGGTCCTGTGCAGGGCCAGGAGTTGGACTCGATGATCCTTGTGGGTTCCTTCCAACTCAGGATATTCTAGGATTCTATAAATATCCCCCAAGTAGTTCTTTCCAGCAATTCAGGGACTTCATCAAGCTGGGAAATGCAACCAGCAGCATCTTCAGCAGCTGGAAACCTCTATTTCTGATGTGGAAAACAAAACTTTACCCTGTAGGAGGATGCACAGCAGAAAATATGTTACAGTACATGTTCATGGCTTTGTGGTTGAATCAATTATGTTCCTACACGAGGTTTTCTTGTAGCAAACTCTCTAAAAATGACCAGCCAGGCTCTGTGTGACCCATCAGGTTTTCTAATGCAAAAATAATGTAGTACAACCTCCTTTTCAGTCTTTGTTCTTATGAATTACACCTCAGGTTGCTTCCTCCTTGGCACTCATTCCTCTCCTGTACCACCTTGTGTTTGAAGAGATCTGAAGATTAGACCATTTAACAGCACACTGTGTTCACTATACAAATTATTGATCTCCTGGTTTTAGACCATTTCTCTCCCCATCTCCTGTAGTGAAACGAGAACAGAGTACAGCTGATAATATGTGCCCTTTCCTCAAGTTCAACCACCAAAACACTCGGGTTACAATCTCACAGGATGTTTCTATCATTATCTTGCTCCCCCTAACCAGCAAAGCTCAGGTTTTAAGAAGCAGAACGGCCTTTGCTGACAGCCTGAGACACTAATTATATTTCTGGTGTAGCTGCATATATGAATTCTATAACAGAAGCTGGATTATACATTTTCTATATATATATTCATGTTTCTTTTATCAGAAAATAAAGTCAGAGCCAAGCTGCAAACTTAGGATGCATCCCTGAACTTTCCCAACCTTGCCATTTTTCAGACTTCTATTTCCAGAAGACCCATCAATACACTAAAATTAAGCTTACACTGCAAAATCCTTCTTTTTTTTTTTCTTCAGGTGTCTTGTAAGAAAAAGCCCATTATACTGTGAAAATGAAGATTTGATCCTTATTTGCACAAAGGTTCTCCCATGGGGCATTTGGAGTAGAAAAGGTGATTCAGTGGAAGCAAAATGTGTTTGGGAAAAACCACTGTTATTCTAAAAACAGGTTAATGAGGTTACTGTTTCTAAATGTAAAAGGCAGAAAACTTTCTGGCACATGACCACAGGACTCCAGGGACCCCAAACAACCACAATCTTTCTCCCACACTTCTCCTCACCCTTGAGCAGCCCCACTGGACCCTCTGCATCTGCCCAACCTTCTTCTGCCGACACCCTGCCTGATAGAAGCTGAAAGCCTTTGGATCACCAGACACTGTGGGCAGAAGCAGCAGGGAAAAGGGGCTGGGCTGTACCTGGCTCTGTGCACACCTTTGCCGTGGTCTGGAGCTGGATAAAAGGACTTGATGATCTTAAAGGCCTCTTCCAAATCTCAATTATTCTATGATTCTATGAAAAGCACTTACTGGCTCTGTCAACATGTGCTAAAGGTGCCACCTCTCTAAGTCCTACAGAGTGTGAAAGGGTTGGAGCATCTGTCTCACAAGGAAAGGCTTAGGGAGCTGGGGCTGTTCAGCCTTGAGAAGAGAGAACAAGGGAACCTCATTCATCTCCATCAGTATCCAGAGGGAGGGGTCAGAGGATGGGCCAGGCTCTGCTCGAGGATGCTCAGGACAAGAGGCCATGGGCAGAAACTGGGCATCAGTTCCACCTGAAAATGAGGAAGAACTTTCCTGTGCAGTGGCTGGACACTGAACAGATTGTCCAGAAAGGCTGTGGAGTCTCCCTCACTGGAGATATTCCTGAACCATCTAGCCACAATCCATGTGCTCTGGGATGACCCTACATGAGCACCGAGGTGGGACAAGATGACCCTCTGTGGTCCCTTCCAACCTGACCCATCCTGGGATTCTGTGACTGTGCCTTTCTTTTTCTCACATTATCACATGAGAAGTGGAGGTGCTACACCTGCTACCTCTCCCTTCACTGATATAAAGATTCCTTGGGCAAGGAAAGTGATACAGAGAACCATCTAAGCAGAGATTAAGAGGAGTCAGAGAGGAGACAGCATAAACTTAAACTGGATTGTGTACAATACACATTTTCCCAGCAGTATGAAGAATCTATGTATTTACATAAGAGAAAGGTCCTCTTTTATAGTGCCAAATTCAATCATTTGATATTCAGCAGCTGGATACTGTAAAAATCAGTCTTCATGTAAAATATGAACTCCTGGTAAGCTGATACACCTGAGTCTTTTCCAGCACTCAGGGTTGAGTATATAAAGATTGCTCAGCTCGGAAAGGTCACTCGTGCTGTACACAGGAACGTGACCACAGTAATCTGGAAAGAGCAGATATTGTTCTCCTTGTTTGTAAAGACTTTAGGAATGTAAACAGCAGCCCTGGGGCTCTTTCTTTGGGATGTATCGAGTTCGCGGGCGTTGTGTGCGGAGTTTACAAACCTAAGACTTTGCAGTTGGTTTTGGCAAGACAAGGCATAATCTTCAGCAAAATCAAAACACTGCAAAGATCACGCTCCCCATTTCTAAGACCTAATTTAATTAAAATCTTTCGTTGGGAAGGGATAGTTTCAAGCTCTCCCCACTTCTTCCTTTGCATACAGACATAAACATTTACCAGAACCAAACTCGGCATTGATTTTCCTTTATCCCTTGTGCTAATCTGCTGTCCCAAGGGATGAACAGATGAGGTTAAGGTTAAGAAAGTTATGCACAACAGCTCTTAACCTGATGGTAGGAAGATAAGAAACATGCTGGTATCACCGAGGTGAACTCGTCTATCAAATTCCCTCTCCCTGTTGGATTTGGTGTAGTGTTCCCACTTTTAAGTGAATAATTCGCTCGTGAATCTTCAAAAGGTTTCTTTGCAAGCTTTCAGTCAAACATCCATTACGAAGAAAGTAGAGTTCCTTGAAGTTATGGCCACCTGTTTGGATGAGGTCATCTGGCATCAGGTTAGAGACAGAGCAAAGGAAAAGCACAAAAAAGTGTCCATGATGTTGTATTTACATCTTCTCCATAATCCTGATGTGAAAATTCAGATTCCAGCACTGACTGTCTGTTCTTGAAGTCAGAGGCTCAGCAGAGAGTTTTTTCCACAGGTCAGACCTTCTACTGGCAGAACTTGTCTCAGCATCAGGGACACCAGTGAAACCACCACAACTTATTTTATGGGGTAACTGATGCAGTTGGGTGGTCTCGTGTCAATCCCTGTAGCTCCTGTAGAAAGGATGGTTGTTCCCAGCAGATTTGGATGAACCCCCATCCAACAGCAAGCTTTTGGTGATGTTCAAAATTAAACAAACATCTATTTTAAGGACAATTCCTGGAAGTCAACGTAGTACTTATTGTAGCTCTATACAATCAATTATGTTGATTTCAGTGACATTATTTCCATCTTGAAACCACTTATGATGGAAAGACAATACTCCGTTTCTTCAATATAAACCCAAGAAGTGTTTGAATAGAAAACTCTAAGCAAACTCACTGCCTTTCCCAGACATTTGTTTTCCATTTGCCTTTTAAATAAAAAGTAATGCTTTGCCTAGTAATTTCTCTATTTTATTTAATTATTTGCACCAAATCCAGATCACTTCCTCCCTTAGGTAAAGGTTTGTGTTTATTAAAGGCAAAAATGCACGGAGAATTTTATCTTCCATTCAGCAATTTGGCCCAATTTTCTTAAGCCGAGAACACTCAGTCAAGGTTTTATTTGTGTAAAACCAAATTGAAGGATAAAATCAGTATGTGCATTCCATGTAACCACTTTGCTCCATGGAAGACTCTGGAAAACTGTGGAAGCCAAAGGCAGTTTTGATTGATTTTGTCTTTGGGAAATCACATATCCCAAGACAAAAATATACTGAGGGAGGATAAATTTTATATCATTAAGGTTGCAAGGCTGGTAGTCAATTCTAAGGGGTTTGTATTAGATTTTTTTTTTCTCTTTCAGTCTGGGTTGTTTTATGATTTTATTTTCTCTACACATATTTTCCTGGCCAGAAAACCAGTTATTAATAAAAATGAACTTCAAATACAGAATTTCAGCCTCATCAAAAGTTAGCAGACAGACTACTTGCCACTTTCCAAAGTAAATCAGGGTAAAATATTTGCTACACAAAGCACCTGAAGGCATCAGGGTCCATTAAACTTCAGCTGCTGGAGGAGCCAAATTCTGCTCTCTAAGGCACAAGTTGAGTTTTTCTTTTTTTCTCCCAATACCCTCATTCTGTCCCCAGTGTGCAGCCACCAGTTCCAGGAGCAGGTCCTGGCCTTATTGTGCTCCTACTGGAGAAACACCTCTTGTTGGATGAAACAGCTACTCTGATTTCTCTCTAATTTCCCAAAGCAAGGAGTTCGGAATAGTATTCAAAAAACCCCGAGTATTTCCTGATGAGCACCATGGCCAGCCAAGGAGCACCAACCCAGCTACATTTTTATCCAAGTGGAAGGTAATGGCTTGTTTATCTAATTTTATATTCAAGAAACAAAATGAATAGTTACTTTAGACTGTTCTGCTCATCACAGATTTATAGGTGAGACAGCTAAACCTAAAAAATCACCTGAGAAAATTAGAATTTGTCAGTTATTGCTTGTAGAAAACTTAAGTCTATTAGTATCTTAATTAGTAGAAAAGTAGAAAGTAGAAAAGGAGTAAAGTTTTTCAATAGAAAAGGAAAAGATTTAAAGTGAATTTAAATTAATTTTTAAATGTTCTTAGTAATTCCTGATATTTTTCTTTATAAATGTGGCTGCAGTGCAGAGACTCAAGGACAAAGAATAATTAAGTTATGCCTGTAAAGTACATTAAACCACATTCAAAGCAAATGGTAGCATTAGTTCACAATAAAGCTGCAGAAACATCACTTGATAAATTATAGCCAATGCCTGTTTTTTACTAGGGAGAAACTTCTTTCGGAGCACGAGAAATCTGCTTCTCTTTACACAAAGGATGCACTGCACCAGGTGGTAGTAGAAAAAAATGTCTTCAAAGGTACCAGCACAGCCTCTGGAAGAGCAAACCCCTAAGTGGGCTCAGTTAGAGAGATGCAAGAGGCAAGTTAAGGAGAATTTTGGCTACTTTCTCTTGAAATAAGGATCTGCTGAAGTCTGAGGTCAGGTTAGGATGTGCAAAAGGCAGTTTTGTCCTAGGTTTTCTCTTTTTCTCCAGATGTCTCCACATGAGTTTTAAATTAAAAAGGGCTGTAGGATTTAGCCCCTCAAAAATTAAATTATTAGTTGATGGAGTCATTGTCTAGGTCCATTTGTAAGAAATAATAATTTCCCTCAAAGAATCATTAAACAGAAGGGCATCAAAATTAGTTACAGAAACAACTATATTTGGCTTGATCTTTGGCTGTTGTAAATCAGCATAATTTGAATGACTTCAAAGAAAATGATGCCAATCCACAGCACTGAGAATGTGCTCTATTGCACTTAAACTCTGCCCAACATCTTGACATCCCGTGTTGGTTTAGTGTTTATTCTCTTACATTAAAAGGACAGAAATACACACCTTTCATCTGCTCTCAGCAAATTGCATGTGATTTCTCCCATCAGCTGTGCCCGGCCACAGAAAGGTTGTCCAGCTGCTTAGGAGCCCATTTAAATATGAATTGGAACAAGAGTGTTTCATGGAAATTTGGCCGCTTCGAGCTCTCACTGGCTTTGTCCGCCTGTAGATTGTTTGTCCCTCCTTTCAGTTCAATGACTTCTTTCAAATTATAACAAACAAGGATGCTGGGGAATACCAGGAAACAGCTCCAAAGATGTAGTGCTCTTTTATATTCCTGGGCATGCCACTTGCTAACAGCCCCAGCGCCTGCTCCTCCAAACTGGAACAAGGGCCAGGATCGACAAAAATTCCCTGCTCCTGAGGCAACAAACAAACAAACCAACCCACCCCCTCAAAACAAAGAGCAAAAAATATTTCCTCAATTAGGCAGCTGAAAAAAAATTTCCAGAACCTGGCAAGGCTTATTCATGTGTGGGCTTTTCTCACTCCTTTGGCTCATTTCAAATTGATTCCGTGAAGAATAATGGCCAAGAATTGGTTCTTGATCTTCCATGAAAAAAAAAAATAAGGTACAAAGTAAATGAGATAAACTGTGCTGCAGGAATATAAATTAATGATGACTTCATAGCAGACCTTCTCATCTTGCATAAGATTAATTAGAATAAATGGCTAAATTGGCCACTAGAATTTCTTTTAAAGCTTGGGTTTTCATGGATACTTATATTCCTTATAAATTTTACAAACAGGAAATACAAGTCTAAGCTCAGATGCATTAATTATTGTCAGATTTGATCAGATTCCAGTCTCTGGAAATCAGCAGCAGTGCAGAGGAATTGTTGTTATTACTATATTACTATATTACTATATTACTATATTACTGTATTACTGTGTTACTGTATTACTGTATTACCATTAGCATTATTATTATTATTTTTATATCTATCCACTATGATTCTGCTTCCTTTCTTTGGGAGGATAAAACATGCCCTTTCATATGTTTTAAAATATCGTAAAAGAGCAAATCCTCATTCTTTTTACCCCAAATTCCTCTCTTTGCTGATCACAGGCAGGGCAGGTTATCCCAGACACTGACCTGACCTTTGTGATCCAGGATTTATCCCTTTCCTAATATACCCACACAGAAAACAGTTTTCTCTAATGAAATCAGAAAATGGCAGTGGCAATTACTGTGTGTCCAGAGCATGTTTCCAGCCTCTTTTCTTTCCCTGATGGTCACAGACACACAGTGTGGGGAAGCAGATTTTTTAAATGTCATCGCTTTTGTCACTTTAAGTTCTATTAAGATTGGTTATTGACTTTATGTATAATTAATGGCTTCCAAAGTCCTACATTTTTACACGTGATAAACCTTGGTGCTGAGAAACCAACAAATTCCTGTTGTTTATTGCCCTTCCCTCTTCCCCACCCAGGAGTAACAGAAGTCACTTGAACTAAAGCCCTGCGGCTTCTCCCAGAAACGTGTCTGGATGTTTCTCACTTAGGTTGACGTGACAATTATTAGACCTGGCACATATAAACACAAAAAGCAAGAGGCATTAACAGGTCTATTCACTAAGGGTTCTGCACCCTTTCCACAAAAAAACCCTTAAATAAAAGTAACATGCCTAAATTGTGTAAATGTCAAGGTTTTCTCATTCATTAATTCCCCTCTCTTTGATGTGCAATGCTCCCAACTCTGTCTCTGCTCAATGAAGAAGTGCTGGACTGAGAAAAAGCGAGTCATCCTGGCACATTCGCTGGCTCACAGAGGATGCAGACTTGGACTATGATCCAAAAATGCACTTATGTGCATTGCACCTATGAAGAAGCATTTGTCTGGAGCTCATTTCCCTCGGCCCCAAGGGGACTGACAGCCAGAGCATTTGCCACACAGGTCTGGGAACAACTTCACAATGTCCTTCTGGTGCCACACAGCCGTGACCCACTGTATCTGAAGGAAAGATGTAGGAAAGAGTGGAGAGAAAACTTCTGTTTTCCCACCTTTGGACTGTTTCAGAAAGTTTCTGCCCCTGAGAAAGAGGGTCATCTCTGGTCATCACAGTACACACTCTCAGAGGGAAGTGAAGACTTGATGGTGTCTCCTCACCATCAGCAGTCTCTATCCTTGCAGAAGTAGCACCATCCCATGAAGGGAGACCATGGGCCTGCTGTTTAATGCACCTCTAAGTGCAGATTTCATCCTCTGCCATCATTTCAGGCCAGGCAGAGCCAAGCAGCAACAAGGAGATCCCAGGATTCCAGGTTGGACTAGGAAACCCTTCCCTTGGCTTTGACCTGGAAGCTTGCAGAGGTTGTTGGAGATGCTCTTCCTTTTACAGGGGGGAATCAAGCTCTTTCTTTCACGCAACATAAGGGTACGTTTATTTGTGAATGGTCTCTTTCTTTGGGGCAATGCAGTTTATATAGAGAAATAATCTCTTTATGTATTAGAAAAGTACCTGATGCTTTCAATCATAGAATCAGAAAATCATAGAGTCAAAGAAACACAAAATCATAGAGTCACAAAATGGTTTGAGCTGGAAGGGACCTTAAAGTTCATCTCATTCCACCCACCCTGCTGTGGGATGGCATCCTTTCACTAGACCAGGTTGCTCAGAGCCCAAACAATTCCATATAAACTCCACAGAAACAGAAATCCCTCTGTGCTTAATATCCCCTGTCCCTAAATTCACCCAGAATAACAAATTCACCCAGAATGGCTGCAGTTAATTCCTCAGCCTTGTACGACCAGCAACCATTCTGCGAGAGAGTGTGGAAAGAGAGGAAGGGACCCAGCCCACAGCGGATTTCAGTGCTCAGAGAAACAAACACACCTCTGTCGTGGCATGAACTTACTTTCTGCCTCCTGCCTCCCCCAAGTCACGTACCTGGCACGTGCCACTGGCACAGATGGCACGCAGGGAGCATGCCAGCTGTCTGGCTCGGGACACAGGTGCTGCTGCTCGCGCTCGCTGGAAGCCAGACCTCCACGAGTCAGCCCTTCAGAAGAGAAAAGGGGCATCCACATTTCCATTTCTCGGTTATAAGGGCGAAACGTGTAGAAAAGATTACAAGGCAGAGGCATCTCCTAAAGGCTGTTCCTCACGGTGCTTAAATTGATGCAATAAGGCAGCAGAATTTGGTCACAGTAAAAAGACAACATATTGTTCCAGACGTTATTATGCACACTTGACATAAAGATTCAGCCATGAGACAATTTGAAAATAAGGGACCAGTTATTCAGACCCTTGTTGCAATCAGAATATCTAATATATCACAAATGGTAACATTAATTCCCAGCAAACCTGCAGAAACATCACTAGATAAACTATAGCCAATGTCTATTTTTGTTATGGAAAAACTTCTTCTGGAGCATGAGAAATCTGCTTGTCTTTACACAAAGGATGCTCTGCACCAGGTGGTTGTAGGAAAAATGTCTTCAAAGATACCTGGCCCATCCAGGTAGCTGAAAACCATAGGAATAGATAAAGATAGTAAAGAGTCTTTTCACATGTTTTAAGGTCAAGCGTACTCTGAACTGTGCACACCTGACACAGATTCAGCCAGAAGACAATTTCAGGGACCAGTTATTCAGACCCTTGTTGTAATCCCAATATCTAAGGCATTGCAAATGGCACAAACACATAACCACATACACCCTTTATGAGGGTGAAATGTAGAAATAGGTAGGAGAACATCCAGGATTCATCACCACTTTGAGTTAACATCATCTCAATTGCACAGTGATTTTAAAGTTATTGATGTTTATTCTCAAATCCATGGCTCTATAGATTGGAGGTAAGTCACTGTGGGCTGTATATGTCAGGTGAGTGACAGGAATGATGACATCAATAACCAACCCCCATCAATGATGTAATAGTTTCCCATTTTCTTCTGGGAAAAGAAAGCACTATTGACAGCTATTCTCCAACGCGCTGCTGCCGAGATGTCAAACATGCTCATTGATTAGGAATGGAGAGTTATGGAAAAGCCCTCGTGTCATTCATCAGTGGGCTCTAATAGGAGCTCAGCCCTTGGCTTTTGGACAGCATGGGAATGCACTATCTCCACAGGAATAAGAAAACCTGGAGCTGAGAGCCAGGGAAAGGCAACACACCCCAGACCCTGCAGCCAGGGTAGTTTAGGGCTCTGGCTGCTCGGCTCTGCCAAGTAGAAAGAGCAGGGTCAGAGAAGGCACACAAGAGGAAAAAGAGTCTGGCTGAGGGGAGATTTTGTACCAAAATGTCATCAGAAAGGAGCAGCCTCAAAGAAAGGGGCAACATGAGAAAGGTGATACAGATAAAGTGACCTGATTCTTCCTCCACCTCCCATAAATAACTGGATGTCAGATATCTGGATCTCTGAGACTGAACTTGGCTTCTCTGGAAGTTCCACCTTTCAATCACAAATTGGTGTTTGCTACTGTTTTTTCAACTTCCGTCATTAACATTGCTTTCTCATGTAAACATCTGGCTTTCAGAAGAAAGAAATACCAAAGTTATACCCAAATATAAACAGAAAAAAAAAGGTACTGAGGGTACCATAGCAAGGCCACATAGAATCATACAGTCACAGAATCATTTGGTTGGAAAACCCCTCTAAGATCAAGTCCAACCACTGCCCCAGCACTGCCATACCCATCACTAACCCACATTCCCCAGTGCCACAGCTACATTTTGAATTCTTCCAGGCATGGTAATCTCACCATTTCCCTGGGCAAATAGCTTTTGATTTCTCCAAGAGTTGATTTATTCCAGGCTGTTACCTGGTCAAGGCTGAACTTGTGTATACAGATATGGATATATTTAGAAATTCAGGCAATCCTGTGAACTTTTTTTTTTTTTGGTGGGGGGAGAGTGTTAAGAAGTAAATCTTCACAAAACCTGAGAAATATAAGGTGCTGAAGACTCGTTGCCTTGTGGCACCCAGACACCACTGCATTAATATCAGGAAAAAGTAGCTACTGAGGCAGAAGATGGAACTCAGCCTGGGACAGCAAAACATGGACTGAGTGGGTCATGGCTGCTCAGTGCAATACCTCCTTTGTTTGCTCCTGCAGAGCTCTTTCTATCACACACTCAACTGAAAGGCAAACGTCCAAAGGTTTGCATTTTTGGGTTAGTTTGGGCAAACACCCAAACCTCTGGATGTTGAACTCTCCAAACCACCAGGGTTTGCAGAATTAGGTTAGAAATCACACACAAATGGGCTTTCTCCAAAATCATTTTTGCACTCCATTTGTAACTGAACCACTCTCCTGACATGTTTTTATATTTTTCTATCAAGGTCTAACCAGGATATGAAAGCATTGAATATTAATGAAGAAAAAAATTATAAGTTAACGTTACCCAACTTGGTTGGAAATACAGCGCAAGAAATAACATTTCCTCACACTGCAGTGGAGGGAATACATTCTTCATTTGGGATTATGGTGTTGGATCTGGTGGGGAGGTATCAAAAACAGATTCAATTTCAATTAAAAAAATTATAGAAGTATTAATAGAGGGGAGAGATCCTCCTGGAAAGAAGAGAAAGGGCAGATGAGCCAAAAGAAATGTCAGAGACATCTTGTTCTTGGGGGTTTCTGCACTCCCAGAGGGGCTCTGAGGTCCCCTTGGGACGAGGCATGTCCTGGCCCTACAGAGGACTTGGCCAGGGTGTCAGAGCCTGAGCTCACATTTCCAGCTTATTTTTGGCCTTGAAGACCTGATGCTCCACTTGGACCAATCCATCTTCATTGATGGAGCAGGGAGAGTGATTCTGCCAGCAGGGACCAGGTCCTCTAACACTCAACTGCTCAGCACTGTTGGGTTTGGTGCCATGGCCCTCAAGTGCCAAGTGACCATCCAGCCAATTTTCCAGCTCATGGCAGGCACCTTCCCAGCTGCTCTGACTTGTGTGGATTAGCCAGAAATCTGATGAAAACCATGCAAAACCCTTGCAGGAACCTTTCTCCAGCGCTGGAGGACAGGCAGGTTCAGGTCCCAAGCAGAACCAGACAATTCAAGGTGTGATTTGAATATTTTTACTTTCTATACAGTAAGGTTTGAGGAAGGTGACAATACTTAGGAGGCAGGTTTGGGGGAAAGGAGCCCACTTGTATTACCATTTTAACCCCTCTACAGCTGTTTATGACATAAAATAAGGCAAGAAGTCTTCTGCACAACAAAAAAACTTTAAATTAAATTTCTAGAGTCAAGATACTCTTCTGGATATAATTCTGAAGTGCAATTCCATTTGAAAAACACATACAAAGTACCTTTGAAGAGCAAAGGTAATTTAAAAAAATATTATTAATTAGCAAAGCGTTCTTGAAAACTGTTCTATTACTTGTTCTACATGTTTTTCAAGTTGGGATATTTATTGAAACAAACCCTGTGAACTGTTCCCTTTAGAATGAGTCAGCATTTTCCCCAAGCAAAGGTGTCATTATATATTTGTTAGTCATCCTTATCCTAAAACACCATGAGGACCCACCATATGGATCTGTACACTCAGAGACATCTTTTCAGCTGGGGATATTGCCCAGCAGGCAGCTGTAAACCAGTTGTTTTTTAATCCCACCAGTATCTTTCATGCTTGTGCTTCATCCCACAAAAACTCTCATTTCTGACTGTTACAAAGACCTACATGCAAGAATTATGAGTTTCAGCTCATAGACAAGATACAGATGTACCCATTAGGCCACTGCATCCATCCTCCTTATTAAAGATGAAGCCCCGTTTTATATATTTAGTCTTGATTTACTTAACATTTCAAGTGAAAGACAAAATGCCCCGTGTCTCCTTGAATAATAGATGCAGCCAAGCAATATCCAGCAATACAGAGTTGTGTTGCTTTTTAATCAAACTCTCTATTGCTTTCTTCTTTTAAATTACAGATGATCTCCGCTCTCCCAATATGTCACTCGGCAACGCAAACCCACATATTTTTTAAAAAATCCCTGAGAAATATCTTGTAATATTCATGCAGCAACACCGTGTCTTTTTTAAAGTTTCACTGACTGCGTATTTTAAAGCTTTTTTTTTTTTTTTCCCCAATGCCCTTGCTACTTAATTTGTGAAACAAATCCACAGTACCGAACAAAACTGAAGGTGGACATATGTGTCCTTGTCTAGTCACCAATGTCCACTATTCCCACGTATTACAGTGGTTTATCAGCTTACTCCTTTAAAGAATTTGACAGGAGTTTTTTTTGCCTTTGGCAATCCAGTTGCAGTCTCATTCTACATCTGTTTTGATTGTCAACCTAATTCTGAGAGCAGTCAAAAACCGAGTCAGATCTCTCATGAATATCTTGGCAGGTTATGGCTTATTTAGGCTACAAGTAGCTCTCTTGGAACAGCATCCAAATATACTACAGATTGACTCGCACAAATAGAAATCCCTCAGTGTTCACAATTCCTTCCTGCAAACAATTAGGAAAATGCCTCATTGAGCAAAGATGCAAATAGGAGTCTGCAGCACCTTTGCCCAGTTGTACCCTGGACGGTGCTGAGCTTCCCTACCTGCTTCCCCCTTTCCCTACTTCCCTGCTTGTCCCTGCCTCCCTGCCTCCTTCCCTGCTTGCTTGCCTTCCTCTTTCTCTACTTCCCTGCCTGCCTCCTTTCTTGCTTCCCTGCCTCCTTCCTTGCTTTCCTGCTTCTTTCCCTGCCACTCTGCCTCAATTCCTGCCCCCATCCCTGCCTCACTGCCTGCACCCCTACCTCCATCTCTACCACCCTGCCTCCTTCCCCATCACCCTGCCTCCACCCCCATCTCCCTGTCTTCTTCCCTGCCTCCCTAAACTCCTTCCCTCCCTGCCTCCCTCCCTGCCCACACCCTGCCTTCCTCCCTTCCTCCACTCTTGCCTCCCTGCCTGCCTCCCTCCCTGCTTCCTTGCATCCCTGCCTACCTCCCTGCCTTCACCCCTGCCTCCCAGCCTCCTTCCCAGCCTCCTTCCCAGCCTCCTTCCCTGCCTGCTGTCTCTCAGGCTCAGCTGCAGGCGGGCTGCGCTCTCCTCCAGCTGCAGCAGCAGCAGCAAGGTGAAGCGCGGGAGCTCTTCAGGGAGGGGAGAGCAAATTAAAGCTCACTGCAGGAAAGTTGTGCCCCTGGCACTCTGCTCATGCAACAGCTGCAGATACAACAACTATCATCTGACATTCTGACATATACGTTGAGCAAAGCAGCGAGCGAGCCAATGCCGACACAACGTCGCGCAGGGCTCCGAGTCCCAGCCTTGAGCAAAACAGGTGTATGACATCCTGTTGCTTAGTCTTCAGAGGTTACGGGTACGAGGAGAGACATCTGAGAGAGGAGCAGATGAAAATAACAAAGAAGGTTAAGGCTCGGGTTGACAAGCTCATTGATAATGTTTTAGATGGAACAGACCTGCACGTTGACTACAAATTGCTCCTAATGTCTCCCGTAGACCGCGGGCCCCAGTCAGAGTGAAAATGGGCTCATTCATTACTTTCTGCGAGCAAATTTCTGTGAAAAGGAGCCACCACGACCCAGAAATTCCAGCTGTCCTCAGGGGCTGGGGCTGCAGAGCTGTCCTGGTGCCAGAGCAGCAGCTTCGTGTCATGTAGCCGTGGCCTTCGGGCTTAGATGTAAATAAACAGGAGCAGTGAAATCCTTTAGTAAATATTTTTGAATTTGGTGGAAAATCCTGTTGCAGCATTTTGGTTTTTAATGTTCTGAGACTAATTGATTATCTAATGGGAGACAAGGACATTGCCAGGAAAGGCATCACTCTGGTTTCAGCATTCAGTACGTGTCTGTTTCTGAAATTTCACTGGAAAAAAAAATGTATTTCAAGAAGAATTTTAAATCAAATCTTCTAAATTTTCACATTGTAGACACTATGGCCCAGAAAGAGCACACTGCCTGCCATTTCTGGAAGTTCATTGCTTCAAGCCACATATCTCCCTAGGCTAATCAGCCTTTACTAAGTTGCCTTATTTTGAGGAAAGAAAACACGTATTAAAGTGAGGCCATGTCTCCATAAAAGATGCTCGGAAGAGCACTGTTGGATATTAAAGTTAGCATCTGCTATTGTCTGGTTAACAATTGGCAATTACCATTAGTTTCCACTGTGGCTGATGGAGTCACAGATGGCTGATTGAGTCAAGTAAGTGCACTTGTTCCTATGGAAGGGTGTGCTGTAGCAGGAAAATAGTTACAATAACATCATACCCAATTCAGGCAGAAAGTCATGAGGCGGCTTCCAAAAGAGTCACTTCCAACTTGTCTGGACTGTTTGAGATTTTAATCCCAAAAGATGCTGTAAAGAAGGGCTGTAAAAACTGAAAAATTAAGTATCAAACTGCAGTCAGGGGTTAATACACACAGTGAAAATCAATTTATTGTGACCTGCTGAGGTATCACTAGCATTACAGGTAAAGCTGCTGGGAAAAATTTGGGTGGCTTCTGTTCTTCTTTAATAAAATTGGCTTACTCTGCAGTACATTAAAAACATTTTGCTAATCACAATTTATCATCTTTAGTGGAAAATCCTCGCCACTTGGTTTGCATGTCCTTAATTAGAGATTTAATAAGTGGTCAAGTGTTTAAACACAGTCATTTTGCCCATTAATATCATATACCTTGTTTTGATTTAACACCTACCACTGCTAATATATCGTGGGACTTTTATGCTTTTTCCTAATTCTGTGCTTTTGGGGAATTAAAATGTGAGTGTTGGCTCTCTGTATTTCTGATACTTTTTACCTGCTGTCTGTTTCACTGTACCCTTTTCATCTGAGCAGACCTCGTGCATCTTCACTATTGTCACTGCTCAACTGGAGGACCAAGGCAGCAGTTCTGCTGCAAGCTGTCCTTCCTCAAGGGGATCATCCCTCGCTTCACCCATCCAGAACTGTTTCAACACCCACCCAACATCTAAAGGCCCCA
This sequence comes from Platyrinchus mystaceus, assembly GCA_035041135.1. Taxonomy (NCBI): domain Eukaryota; kingdom Metazoa; phylum Chordata; class Aves; order Passeriformes; family Tyrannidae; genus Platyrinchus; species Platyrinchus mystaceus. Next base: position 34,111,144 of record JAWWLV010000180.1, on the reverse strand, counting down.
AGATACCTAAAGATACCAAATCCATGGCAATTCCAATGAGATCCAGGCACCTCTATCCCTCTGGCTTAAACCAGGGTTTGGTATTTCCACCCCAGGCGGCATCGCCGCTCCTGTTAGTGCTAGATCCGAGCTTTGCCAGCCTGTCCCGTATCACTCATGGCCATTCACAATCTCTGCAGCATCACATCCTGTCCTTATCCACCTCAAAACACTTTGAGGATTATGATCATTTTCCTTGAGCCAGTGTGAGAGAGGATCACCCGAGCTTGGAATGACTGCAGAGAGCACAACAGAGTCAAAGGAGGCTGAGCCCACTAGCTGGCTCCTGACCATCTCAGGGGACTTTGGATCAGGTCCCGGGGAAATCTCAGACGTGTTTTGCTTCCAAAAAATTTTCCTAGATTAATTTTCCAGACCTATTGCATCTTCAGAGACTCCAAATGTTATTGGATGTGAATATGTCCGTGGCAGGGGGGTTGGAACTTGATGATCTTTAAGGTCCCTTCCAACCCAAGTCAGTGATTCAGTGGTTCTCCAACTCTATGCGGAGACCTAGAAATAAAAAAAAAAAAAAATCAAAACAGTGAAACTCCTTTATCTCAATCTTACTAAAGTAATATTTACATCTTACTTACTAAATAATTACTGACAAGCGTTTTGAAAACACCTTTGCTGATCAGTTCTTAAAAAGCAGCATTAACATTTTCCGTGAAAGACTATCCAGAGTGCCTTTAAAACACACATTGCTCGGAGGGAGGACTGGGGTGAGGACACATCCTGCCTAGAGCAGGGGCTCCTGAGGAATGAGCTTGGGGCTCTTAGCTCAGTGCCTGGGCTCTCTTTGCAGCACAGAACTGCCCCAATTTGGCAGAGAGCTCAATGTTTGCTTACGAGAGCGAGCGCAGAGCTCGGCTGAGCGGGTTTCCTCGGCCGCCGGCACCCTGCCCTCCCTCCCAGCACATTCCCTCCTCATCACACTTCATTCATTACCAAAAAAAAAAAAAAAGGGAGAAAACCCCCAAATCAAGCTCTCTGTCTGTCTATCCCTCCCATTCCTGAGCACTGCTGCCAAGCCAACACACAGATGATTTTTCTTGGCATCTTTATTTTTCGATGGTGTTTTTTCAACGCTTAGCATTAAGCTGAAATATTGTTTGCCAGGGATCACTGCCCATCAGGTGCTTTATTACAGATGAAATTAGATTTCTTTACAGTTGCACTGGAAGAGGAGAGAGGGATAATGTGAGTAGCTTTTTAAAACTGACAGTCATTTCAGCAAAGCAGAAAAAAAAGCCATGCTGCCCCTCCCTGATCAAAACTGTTTTTCTTCCTCCCTCCCAAATTAAAATGTGATTAAAAAAACCCAAAAAAACAAAAAACAAAGGAGAAAAAAAAATCAGCTAAATGTATTTATAGTAATGGGAATATTTTT
>JAWWLV010000180.1:34092212-34107212 GCA_035041135.1 Platyrinchus mystaceus | reverse complement strand
AAAATTACTCAGGCCCTCCAGTCATCCCTCCCACCACCAAGCCTTATCCACTGCTCCTTGGAGGTGTCCCAAGTGGTTGGGTTGGGACACATGGTGTGGAGCAGCACCCGGAGACAGGAGGAGATACTGCGGCCTCACTGCTCTCCACTCGCTGAGTGGACTTCACTGTATTATAAAACACTGAGGTTTTTTGACTTTTCATTTGCCTGAGAGTGGCAGATGACTGAATTTGTATAGGGCTGTTGTTCTACCTCTTTCTGACAACACTTAACAATACAAAAAGTCAAATATCCCAAAGCCTGCGACTGCTGTGTTTTTAGCCCTAAAGAACCTCCTACTTTTGGTCCACAGCCTTACTGCAATTTTGTTGCTCTCCAGTGCAGAAGAGGAACCATCAGGAACTTCGGTTGCCAACAACACTATTGCAAACTGTCCATTTAGGCTGTGCTGAGGTTTGCTCTGCAGCTCAATAATTCACGAGTGTTCAAATGAACTCTGCATTGACAGCATTATTGGTGCCCCTCCTAATCTTACAAAACACACTAAACTATGGAACAGGATTTTGATTAAATTCTTCAACTTTCCATGATCCTTGGCACTGTTTTATGCATGACCTTGAATGCACATAACCAGAAATTTTCAATTCACAGAGACCTTCTCTTTGCAAAATATGGTAAGTGCATCAGGAGCGGATGTCTAAGTAACAGCATCCAAAATTTAATCAACGATTGCCTTGGACAAGTGCAGAAAGTCAGACTCTCCCTCAGAGATATAACTTGCCAGAATACTCATTGCAGAGGTTGCTGGAGAGGTGACTGAATACAGAGGCTGAAATTACTTCCCTGGGCTTTTCTTTGTTCCACAGAGGTGCTAAAGTTTTTAATATTACTGTTTATTACAGATGTCCTTTTGGTCCACAGTGGCTCAGGTCAGGTGTGGTGGTGCCAGAGTTGGGACCTCCAGTGGTGTCGAGGAGAAACATCCCCATAAATGACCCAAAGAGAGGGCACCAAAGATTCCCACAATCCCAGAGCAGAGAGGAAACTGCACAGAGAAGCAGGAGAGCAAGGTGTGGGGGTCTTCTCAGGGAAGCCCTCCAACTAACACAGACCCCAGGGGAGCTCTACGAGTGGGTCACTGCCATCGGCACAACCACCAGCTTTCCCATATAAAATAATGAAAGAAACCTAATGGTTTAACCAACTAAAATTAACTCATGGAAGCCTCTGAACACCAGGGGCATCCTGGATGCCACACTGAGCTCTGATCTGTGGCTCCTCCCCAGAGGGCAGCCCAGAGCTGCAACCAGCACCTCCCTAAAACCAGCTCAGTCAGTTTTTCCATCTCTAGGACAATATTGTCTCAAAACACTAAGCGTAGTCTGGAAGGTGTTAGCAAATACAAGGGAATTTAGATTTCTTTATGAGCTACTCCACACATAAAATCACTCACGCTCTGCAAGAAGCTGCTCTGCTTATCTGGCACCGAAACTCCCACAAGTTGAGGGTGCAAAAGCCGTTTCGAACAGTTTGCACTGCAAGACCTCGGATACCTTAAATATTTACATCTGCTGGCCCCAAATCTCTGCACCCTTTTTCCCAGGCTCTGTCCCTGGCAGGAGCTGCCCGTGCCAGGGCAGAGCACACAGTGGCACTGATGTACACGGCCGGGCAGCTGCCAGAGCACAGCAGCAGGAGAGGCTCGGAGCACCGGAGCACACAAACCTTGCAGCCAGCACACACCACCAGGAGCAACAACCTGGAGGGACAGGGGTGGGGAGCACAGAACTGTGCACTTTAGGTCTTCCCTACACAGCTATTCAGGGATGTTTCATCCAGAGACCACTTCTTTATTAGTATTCCACTCTAAACAGGCATTGAAGCAAGTCGATGCTAAGAAAGGATGGACTTAACAGAGCATTCATTTTTTTTTTAATATTTTTTTTCTCCTCAGCACCTGGGCTGTTTCAAATTAAAGAGGATCCGGCTTCAGGAGTCAGTGCTATTTTAATCATTCCAATGTGTCCAGTACGGGAGATGAACTCAAAAGGTGAATATTAAAAGTAGTTGTGGAATTCAGTCATTTCACGAATGAACACATAATAGCCAAAGGCAAAACCGGAAGGCAACTTCACTTCCAATCAGTGTTTTCATTTTATTGAAACCAGATTGGAATTCCTGGAAAGAAGCCTACATATCACATCTTTAATACTAATTTTCATATACTCCAGTAAAACTGTCAGGGTGAATCAGTTGTTGAAGAAAGCTTCCTGTATAATTTACAGATGTACCTCCCTGTAGCCTGCAATTTCGTCCTGAATCAGAAATGTGGTTTTGATCACGCTCACAGATTTCCTCTCACCTGTACAGGTTTGCCTTGGCTCTAATTTGATTATTAAAGTGGGACATTTTATGGCAAAGCTGGTGGTAAAAGTGAGCCAGCTGCTGTGTCCCAGCAAGGCTTTGCTTATGTCCTGATATACATCCACACATCCATCTCTCAGAGGAGATGCATGTCTGCACACAGACACCCTCCCCCAAATCCAGCTTTTTGGGATGAAACAACGTTCAGAAACCGAACCGCTCCATCCATTCGGCGCAAACATCTTCATCATCCAAAAAAAAAAAAGACATCAAAGAATCAGTAAGTGGCAGAGCATTTCCAATGGGAGATAACTATAGCACTTGGAAGAGGGCTCTAAGAGCCTTTTCTCCTAAGCCCCAGGACAAGCCCAGCACTGGGCGTTTGAAGAGGGGTCCAGCGAGGCTCTGTGGCCACCATCCACCGTGGCCGTCTCCAGAGCCGCTCCGCTCTGCACTGATAGCTGCTCTTTTTGTTTCCCTGGGAGCTGCCAGCCTGCCAAGTCCTCCTGCCAAATCCCGTCCCTGCAAATACACAGAAGAAAGAAGGGCGACAACACTCACGAACTCCCCATGTCTCAATTCCCCCAAGCGCTGCCGTAAGAAGTGCGACGTTATTCCCAGCAGGAATTCCCAGTTATTCCCAGTGGGATGCAGGGGTCATTTTGTGGAGCTGTTGTAGGGGTACAGCAGATTTAGGTAGTGTCAGCACTTCCATTAAAGCTCCATTAATCTGGGGTTTATAACTCATCTGTTATGCTCAGGCTGCAGGAACTTGGCAAACAACGAGTGCATTGTGGGTTTTTTTGTTGTCATCATCCCCCCCTCCTGCAGTTGTTAAAAAAAAAACATGGTTTGGCTGCTTTTTAAGCATCTTTTGACACGTGTATAAAATGTTTATTAGTTTTAGGTATTTTTGAGCTTGTAAAACTCAAAATTATCTTCATTATAAAAAAATTAAATTTAAGGAAGCTGGAGGGCATCTCTGGAGACTTCAACATGAATCCTGACGAGGCCACAATGTATAAATAAAAGTTTACTTGTCTCAGACAAGTCTCCACTTGTGTCCTTCACAAACCCTCTGCACCGGCACACAGAAAACTCTCCCCCATGAGCCCTGAGACAAGTGAGGCCGAACCAGGGCACCAAGTGAGCTGGTCAAGCCACGGACAGAAGGTGATGGTACATCCCAGCCTGCTCCAGGATTGAGAAAAGAGCCCATTGACCCCCGACATATTTTAGTATCAAAGCATCCAGACACAGGTGATAGAAAATCTGAGCAGAACATTGAAATCTACTGTCAAATATTGTGTGCTGTCGTTTAATCCTGTAATGTGCCGGAGAGAGCAGAGAAAGTGTAAGAAAATAGCTGAGGAACCAGTGGTTAACCAGCCAAATATCACATGCAACATGTTCCTTCAGCCCATACCTCATTTTGGCTTTTTGGGGATGAGAACACAGTGCACTCTCACACTAGAAGTGGGAAATTAAGGCCCTGACACACAGCTCCCAGCACCTTAAAACAGCAGGATGTTCCCATTCCTGCCTCAACCCTCCACAGCTGAGCAGCCCTACCCCAAAACAAGCTGGAATTTCACCTGGACTGCTCTTCACACTGAATCTGGAATGTAGAGCAGGATTTATGGAGATCCCCAAATGTCACACTAAGCAGGAGCAAAACCAGCAAGGCAGTTTTCAAGTGCCTGGCAATGATCAGTAACACTGCAATGTGCATAATCCAACTTCTCTTTGTATCTGAAGTTCTGTCAGCACTATCTAGTTCACTCCGTGGTGTTTTAATTACTTTTTTGAAATATAAGATGAATTTTTTCTTTTCAATATTATTTAAAAAAAAAAAAAAGCCCTTTAAAAAATGCATCAGCAAAAGATGGGCAGCAAAGTGGGTTAATGCACAAGCCTTTCACCTGGTTTCCAAGTTGGGTTGGGTGTCTGCTGTCATCCTGGACTCAGCACTCCCTGGCACATCTCCATGCAGGCAGCTCCATAGGTGGGTTTAAAGAATGGGTCATCACAGGTCAAGGCTGCAGCACAGCATTAGAAATGAGGTTAGAAATTACATAAACTTGGAATATCCAAACCAGATTCGGCCATTTCTCTACTCAGCAGCTGCACACAGCAGTGTCCATGTATTTAAAATGTATGGAAGATGAGTAGAGGTTTTGTTTGTTCAACATCCTGATGGGTTGTGATTTTAAAAACACATATTGAAGGCTATTCATAGCCAGCAAAGCATATAAACACACCCTGAGCTTCAAGGCCGTGCTTACAAAAATCTCATATATATTTTAAATTTTCACTGTTCACACTACAAAATTAACTTTTCACTCCTTTCTTAGCACCAGGAGAAAGTTGGTAGTTGAATTAACAGGTTAAAATTAAACTAGACAAAAGAAGATAATTCAGACCTGCAGCAAACTGCAAAGCAGTATTTCCCACAGTGTTTGCACCAAGCCAGCCAGAAATACTCCGTGTCTTAATCTCTCCTTCCTCTTCTTTTATGTAAAATCCATCAAAAACACACATTTGGAAATACAGATCCTCTGGCAACGTGGTTTCTAAGTTTGTCTCCTCTTTGTTTGCCTCGATGCCTTATATTTAAAGTCTTTTAAAAGGCAATGTCTGAGCACACAGAAAGGTGAATTGATGCCTTTTAGGCTGGTGAGGAGCAAAGTGGTCCCCACACCTGGAGCTGCGGGTGCTGTGTAAGAAACTCCCCGAGCACCCAAGGCGCACTCCAAGCCAATAACAATATTCCACCTCTCCTTCTGGAGCTCTTCCCTACTGCATGTGATAGAAGTCCCAGTAGGTATCCAGCACTCCCTGTGGAGTGGGAAAAAAACAAATATATTGTTTATTCCTCTTGTGACAGAAGGAAATCAAGACTTTTGAAGCATCCCCAGACTCTCTCTCACTGCCTGCCTGTGCTTTCTCCCATACCCAGTCTTACAGACGCACTGGGTATACAGATCCCATTTGATCCCAAGGGATTTCTTCCTCTGGAGTCTTCCAGACATTGTTCAAAAGTTACTCCTTGAAAAGTCCAACCCAAAATGTAATTTTCCTACTCATGCTTCTAATTAAACTTTTTTCATATCCACCTGCATCAACCATACACATCCTTATTCTACTTTAGTCATCCCTCAGAACAGATTTTCTTCAGGATTTTCAGTCCTAAGTGGAAAATTGGTCTTTCTAGCACCTCTTTTTGCAGTGTTGCAGCAACATCAACTGTGAGCAGCTCTCAGTGGATGGATAGAAATTAGAATAAAGGCACTTATAGTACATGAGCAAAAGCCCCATCAAAACCAAACACTTCAAAAGGCACAGATCTAGAAATACGCCTCAAACAAGGAAAAGGGTAAATGCAAATGTGTGACTGTTAAATGCAACTGAAAGTGTTTTGCTTCCCAAATTTGTCATTGCAATATGTGAGAACACTCTGTATTTGGTCTCTTTTCATACCCTTCCCTCAGCACCCATTGCAGTCCCCATCACTTCCCATGAGAGAGTGCTGGGGAGTTGATGGTCCTTCAGACCTCACAGGATGGCTCCTTCTTTTTTTGGCTTTGCTGAACTGTATCACTGATCAAAAAATGCCACAAATACATTTCAAAAGATTAAGATTATTTTATCTCTCTCCCTAAAACTATACACAAAGTGATATGAAACTTTTTTGTATGATACTGAGTCATCAGTGACCAGCCCTGGGGAAGGAAGGGACATCCTCATCAGCAATCCAAGGGCATTGGTGAAGTACAGCCCTAAACACCTTCTGAAGTAACCAGGATAAAAGAAAAAAGCAAGAATGTTTAATAATATGTAGAATATAGAAAACCACAGATGTATCAGAAGTTTAACACAAATCTCTAACCCATAGCATTCACATTAATGCTTCCTGCAGCATTTTTGTTTCACTGGATCATAAAAAAAGGCTTCATTACCTGAGTTTGGTGGAAAAGTCTGCAGAAGAGTCTCACACCTATTAATTGATTTGTTTTGTCCAGGCATCTTATACTTGGCATTCCCTTTAAATCTGTCTTGGGAACATTCCTACGAGCTACCTTGGACTTACCTGCCTGGAAATAAGATGATCTACATCAAGTGAATGCTTGAATTTTTGCCACAGAGGTGACAAACTGCATGCCCCAAATTTGATCAGGGTGACGGTGATGAGTTTGGTGTGGCATCTCCACGAGTAGAGCTGCATTTGGACTGACTAGTAAAATCCATGTGGAAGCTGAAATCCCACCAGGAAAGAGCTGATGGAAAGACATTTAGTTCAGCCATCTCCATAGCTCCTACCAGTCTGATAAAGGGAGACAAGTATAGAGAAGGACAAGAACAGGGAAAAAAAAACCACCACAAAATAAGGCACAATGACAGATTCTTTATGATGAGACCAATCAAAGGACCCAAACCTGAGAGGGACCAAGAAGCACCTGAGGAACAAGAGTCCAAGATTTCATTTGAGCATCAAAGTTCACAATGGCTAAATGGATGGATCCTGGGAGTAATTTTTGGTAGTTCCTGGTCATAAAGCAGAAATAAAACTTGAGATCCCAAGGTGCAAACCTTAAATGTTTAGTCATCAAACTGAGGACTCCACTTTCATGGCCATAAAACAGAAGACCTATAACCTCCAGCACAACTTTATTACTGTGGAAACCTGTATTGCACCAGACAAGGCTTCCTGTTGAAATATTTGTCATTCTCTAGGAGGCTCTGGAAGCAGAACCAAAAGCCTCTTCAGCGTGGAAGGGAGGACTGGAGGAATGGGGGACAGGAATAGCTCTCCAGAAAGAAGAAAAGCATGAAAAGCAAACAGGAATTTCTTAGTTAACCACTTAGTCCAAGGGCAGAGTCAGGTCGACTCAACTGAATTTTGGAAAAGCAGACAAATCCCATTCCTTTTGCTGTCTTGGGAGACAAAGAGGACACCAGTCAAGAAGGGCATGTTGGTGTTGCACCATTGTCAGCGGCACAGTATGGCAGGGAATGTCATTCTGCCCCAGCTCAGCCTTCATTCAGGAAGGTGATTGATCATTCATCAGGGAAGTGACACTGGAGGACATCAAGTGCCTCCCCCGGGGAGTGATCTGGAGGGCTCTTCCCAGTGGGAAGTGATCCATTGGGATGAGGGGATGTGCATGAGCCCAGCGGAATGTCTCCTAGAGGGAGGGTGGGTGACAGGGCTGCCCAGGAGCCCAGATTCAGCCTCTATGCTGGTTTTTAAGGACTGAGAAGCTTTGGCCACCAGCAGTGCCCATAAAACCCCTGTTACACAGGACAGGGAGAGAGAAGGACACACTGCAACACTCTCACCTTCATTGTGCCCTTCACTGAAAATTACAAACCTCAAGAGCTGCTTCTTCAAATTCCAACTCTTTTTCCTCCCTTAATTTTGATTTCCAGTGCCTCAAACCAACCCGGGGCTGGCAGCAAGCGTTGTGCCTTTTGGAGCAGGATGAGGAAAGCCTTTGTCCTGGCTCTGGAGGGCAGCCAGACCAGAGGCCTCTGGCTGAAAAAACACGTGCCTGGAGAAGGTAATATTTTGTTGTATTTTGGATTAGTGTCTAATATATAACATCTTGGGTCACCTGATGCAGGCAATTAAAATGAAAATCCCACAAACACTCTGAACAGTTTCAGAAGACCAGAAAAAAAAATATAAAGGAAAAATAACAAATCACAAGGCTTATTTTCCAAAAATAAAACCACTCTCAAAAAACCGTATCAAACCAGCCAGCACTCAGCACTGTGAATAAAATTATCAGACTCAATAAATATTTTATGTTGCCATTTTAATTGCCAAAAAAAAAAAGTTAATTTCTGAAGCAAAGTTGTATTTTTTTTCATCTTTATTTTTAAACCCTTAACATAATGACTGAATGCCTAATACGAAATTGATAAATTTTTAAAAGCTTTGCTTTGAAAAAAAAGAAAAAAAAAAAATTCAAAGCTGAACTTGAGCAGAAGACCACAGGGAAGTGTCTAATCTTTAGTGGGACGCCTGGCACGGCACCGCTCCGGCCGGTGCCAGCGTTGCATTCTGACAGAACAAGTGTTGCATGAGATGTGAAGGATGACTCCGGTCTGCCGAAAAACCCTGGAGCAGGTGTTCCTCATCCTCATTTGCAATGGAGCATGGCCCCTGGCTCAGTGAGCTGGAGCAAATGCGCTGGCAGGCCCCATCATGTACCTGCGTGCTGAGATGCACTAATGATAATGGATGCAGGCCTATTAACCACCCCATTTGTAATGGCACACAACGCTGATTGCTCGGGGAGTGAGTCAGCGCCTTTCCAAGAGGGAGCAGGGAATGCTGGGAACCCATGATCCTCTGTGCATCCCTTCTGCTCTGCTGGGTCTACAGCTCTGTTAGTCTTTATTTAATAATACAAATGAATACATGATTTGCTACATGATTATACATGAAGAGAAGTCACTTTGGGCAGCGCCGGCATCAGCCTCGGTGTCTTGGGCTGCGGATCAGCTCTGGATCAGTGTGGTTTTAGACCTCAGTTGGTAGAGCATGGTGCTAATAACACCCAGTCTGTGGATCCATGTGATTTTAGGCCCTGAGATCAGCTCAGTTGGTAGTGCATCATGCTAATAGCACCCAGGTTGTGGGTTTGATCCCTGTATGGGCCATTCGCTTAAGAGTTGGACTCCATGATCCTCGTGGGTCCCATCCAACTCAGAATATTCTGTGAACCTGTTCTGAGCCAGGGTGGCAGCAGTTCCCTGGCTGGGCTTAATCTGAGAACCCCCAACTCCACGGAAAAGTCAAGGCTTCAACAAGCACACATAAGCTCCGGGATTTACAGAAAGCTCCTGCTGATCTTTGAGTGAGTTTTTTGGCGCATCCAGGGAAAATCGTGCTACTCGGCTACTACCCTTCATTGCCTCGCTTTCCTTGGGAAAGCAAATCCTCCAAGAATAACCTTTAAAAGCACACACCAGGGCTTATTTGCTGTTTGTGTTGTTCTTAAATAACTCCTGGCTGCTCCACTTTATACAAACGACTCTTGCTGGGAGGCTGTTCGTGGAATAACGAGGCAATTCGGGCAGGACTCACTTGTGAAAAGCAATTGATAATAAATAGATCACATTTCTTGGAGGCACTTGATTCCACAGCTTAGTTAAACAGACACTTTTGGGGCAGAATATTGCAATCAGCAAAGCACACTGTAATTATTACTGCAAACTCAACTACTGGATTTCCAGGTTCTTGGCAAAACCAAAGAAACTGCTCGCGCTGCCGGCGGTGCAGCAGCTCTGTTTTGATTCCTCTGCAAAATGTGTGAGAGGGCTCCTTTGTTACGTTTTTGCAAAATAGGCGGTTTGGATGCCAATTTAGTCTAACAGGCAAATCTCTCCAATTATTTCGCTTAATAAAGTGCTGGTTTTTTGTGCCCAGCAGACAACATATGAAAATAAATGAGAGAGATCAGGTCTTACCTGAGGTTGTAACAACCACTTTGTTTAAGTGCAGTTCCCAGTGTAATGCTTCACATTTGAAGCTTTGTAAGCAGAAAAAAAAAAAAAAAAAGACAATTTGAGCACATAAATTCCTTGATAACTACATCAAAATTGCCTGGCACATTCTGGTGGCTTCAGACCACTCGAGTAACACAAACAACTGTAAATAAGGCTGAAAAGTTGACTTAATTAATTAGTTGTGCATCTTTGTATCTAAAAGCAACTGAATCCCATCCAACATTCCTTTTTTTTTTTTTTTCTGCTTTTCCCTTGGCAGTCAAAGATTTGAGTTTGAATGACTGTTCAGCCAAAAAAAATAAAACTAATATAAAAGAGGCATATACACATCACACAGCCACAGTCTTGCCGTGGTCAGGTAAAGGCCACAAATAAATACCCACACAGATACAGGCAAGAGAAATATTATAGGAAATTGTATCTGCTGGCCCACATAGTATTCCATCCATAAAGGTGCAGTTCACAAAGAGAAGAAGAAGGAAGGGCTTGGCCATTTAATGCAACATCCCAATATGACCAGTTAATCGTATACAATTTTTCGGTTCTGATTTTGCCTTTGCTCAACTCGTTGCTTTAAAGAACAGACTTGGCAACCCAATCCCCCACCCCCAAGTACACACAAACCACTTTGCTGGCAGTCACATTGCAGTCATCAAAGGGGCTGGAATTTCTCTATATGTATTGTACAGTATATTTCAAAGGAATTTTTCTGCCATGCACAGTATATCAATACTCAATGTGGGAGTAATTTAACTTCTTAATTTATTGCAGCAGTAACAGCATTTTCAAACTGGTCATAAAATATTCTTGTACTCTTCTAATCTGGGTTTTCAATGTTCTATAATGGGAATTCTATGAATAATATTGGGAAGTGAGAGATATTTTATACGGTATCTCTAAGGGAACAGTGTTATTGCATAAAAGTTAGGTGACATGGGAGAGACTGATAGAGGTGGTGTTTAAAAAAAATTTACCCTTCAGGATTTGTCACATGAATAATAATGATTTAGTGACATTTTTCCTTCCTAAAAATCAAATCTACTCTAAGATGGGATTACGAAAAGTATGTTCTAGTTATGGATGGCTCTGAACCTTATAGAGAAAACATAGCAAGTGTCAGCCATCTAATGGCCATTGCAAACCCTTGTCCAGGTTTGAATATATTCTGAGGATTTTTTGTATCTTGCTGTTATTAAGGCCCCAGTGAGATCAAGGTCCTGCTGTAGGACATGACTAAGAAACAACAGGCACCTCCTGGAGGGATCTGAATTCCTCACTCACAGCAGAGGGAAGAGAGAAGAGAGGGGAGAGAGAGGATCTCTGTCCAGGCAGAGCTGGAGATGGGTTTGCCCAGACCCCAAATCTATCAAATCTCAACCCATGTTGTTTCTTAGGAAACAAGATGAAGATGTTTTCTAAACACAGGATGGAATATTAGAGATGCCTGTCCACAGTAGGTCTGTGTGGATGCTCAGAGGTCTTGGCACTGTGGTGCTGCAGCACTTCCAGCAGTGCTCGCTTGACTACCCTGGAGATTGTTTTCTGAATTTCCTTCCAAGGATTTCTGTCCTCTGATACTCCCTAGAGGTCAACAATAGCCTGTCTAACACCTTTTTGATTGGCACACAATTTTGTTTTGGCTGCAAAAAGAATTTTGTCCTTCCTCTAAATCAATGCTCGGCCCCGAGCTTTCCTGCTTTGCAGAAGCACAGTGGGCAGCAGTCTGGAGGACTGGGGGTGGTCATCACCTCCTCACCCCATCCATACCCACTGCCAGGACCTCCAGCCCTGTAGCAGCACCCTGGGCTCCACCAGCTACACATCCACACCCCATTTTTTCTGCGAGAGCTTAGTTTTCTCTCATTTCTGGAGCAGCAGTTTCACTTTATTGTGTTTCTGGGTTTTAGCACTCCTGGTGAAATTTATTGTTGTAAAGTGCCCTGAGCACACTGGCAGGGAAAGACAATTACCCAGCATTTCCAGTCTCAGAAAAGTGTAATTGTGATATATATGTGTGTTACCTTCCAACACAGTCCTGTGGCCAAATCATCTTTCCAATTCCATACAGTTGTCTTGATGCCCTCTGTCCTACACCCTGCAGATGGGGCTGTGTCTTGGCTCCTGCACTTTGAAACAACCTTTACACATTCAGACATGAGCTCAGAACTTAGGGTAGAGGCACGACATGCAATAGAGTAACAATTCTTATCAGTATTTCAACTCATTTTAGTGTCATTACAGTCATATAATTTAAATAAGAGCTTATCCTGAACTTTGTCCTTGGTGTGCAAACTGAGAGCTTTTGATGAAACTCTTTTCCAGCCACTCTTTGAACCTAAAGCATTTCACAGACCATCAGAACTCAGCAAGACACCGAACCAGTCCCTGTCCAGTTGTCCTGTGCCATAGTTTTTGGACAGTGACGCAAAATGAGCCAAACCCAGCGAAGTCAGGCTATCATGGCAGAGTCTCCATCCCAGGGCTGACGTGCAGCTCAGGAACATCAGCCTCAAAGCAAAACAAGGGGACTACATTACTTGGAACCAGCCAGTTGAAGCAGATTTTAACATAAGCTATTCTGAAATTTTGTAAACAGTATTTGGAAAAAAAAAAAAATTGCTTTGTCCACAGTTTTTCTATATTTGTTTTATGAATTGTTCCATTCCCATGTTTCAGAAAATTTCCCAAATGAGAGCAAGCCAAAATTTTTTTCTCTCTCTCTCTTTTTTTCCTAAAGGTTGCATAAATATTTCACATGTATCTCCCGTTAATTAGATCATAACAATGTAAAGTGGCAAAGAGTTTTCCCCATGTACTTTTCTAAGGTCTAAAACAATCAATACATGAAATATTGTCCCGAAATACACATTTCCCCCCTCTTTTTGTGTTTTTATTTGCTGCCATTTTGTCATTTATCCAGAACTGAAGAACACAGGGACATGGATTAGTGATGGAACTTACAGTGCTGGGGTAACAGCTGGACTCGATGGCATTAGAGGCCTTTTCCAACATAAACAATTCTATGATTCTGGAATTAAACAAGATTGCACAAGGATCGTGTGGGACTGGCCATCCTGGACTGGACCAAAGGTCCATTCATCTCAGCACCCAGAGACCACACCACGGGAGAGCTGCAGGAGTTGGAGCAGGGAGAGTATTTCCTATGGCTGTGCTCTCAATTCCCAGAGATTGGAGCAACAAGCTGTCCCGCCCTGAGAACTTTTGGCCCACGCTCTGAGCTTTTAGTCCCCACATTTGCTCGTGCCCCAGTCCCCATGCAGGAGCCATCCCACACCTTTGACCCTCTTTCTACACCCAGCTGTTGGGATTGCAGGTGTATATTCCATACACTCTATTCTTTCTTACTTTTCCTAATATTTCTTCATACAAATTGCCTTTTTCCCCCCTTGACATTGCTACTGAGCACTGAATGCACATGAGTGCACGTACACAAACGCCCAGGACCAGGCACAACTATCCCTAAGCTGATCTCTCCATTCCCTATAATCATTAATTATTTTACACAAGAAATGCCAAGCAGCTGGAAGCTTGGGAAGAATCACTTATGAGCTGACTTGAGAAGGATACAAGATGGATGCAAAGGGCAGGTGGCAGAAATCCCCCATATTTTCACTATCACAGGGTTTCACATCAATCCAGTATTTTTTTGCAAGACCCAAAGCACGCCTGCTGCTTGGTCTGAGACATGAAGGATCTCGTGTCTGCTTTTATGTGTGTTAGCCCTGCTGAATTCTCCTGACTGTGAGCACAGCTGGGCTTTAGTTCCCTCTAAAGCTGACCAAAGGCAGCAGGATTTCCAGCATCACAGACAAGGGTTTGCTCATGTGCACACCCAGACACGTACACACACACACACATGGAAATTTTTCCTTCCCTCCAAAAAACAAAGTTTCCAGGTAAAAAGGAACCTCTGAGGTTACCAACAGTGCAGGTTAATTGACATTTTTTCAGTGTCACTGCTTATGCCTTCTGGTCTAGATAAGGCTGAGAGGAATAATAATTTCCCTGCCTGGCTACCCATTTCCAGAGCTGATGGTCAGTGGCAAAACATCTGGAGCTCAGTGAGAGCTCCCTTGAAAAATTAAGAAAAAATATTTCAAAAAACATTTCAAGCTCAAATAAATTATGCTTTGGAGAAAAAAAAAAAACAAAACAAAACAAAAACACTTTTTAAAGACAAAAAAAAAAAAAAATTTTCCTGGAAAATGTCCAAGCTTTGCATTTGCCAAAATTTGAAGTTATGCTCCAGGGAGAGCAGAGTACCTTTGGCACATCTGCTGAAACGAGAAGAACTGTGTCTCTGGTATGGTGAAGGAGGAGGAATGTAGCAACTTAAGCCTGCTTTCTGGGGTCAGGAAGCACAGAAGAAGTGATGAAAAACAGCCCAAAGCAAGAGGAGAGCGATTTAGTTTCTCTCCTCAGCGGCTCAAGAGGGGAGGGGAAGGAAAAGATGGGAAAGCTGGAAAGAAAAATGAATGAACAAAAACTGAGGGTGGCTCGGCTGGGGTGTTATGGGGTTGGGTTTTTTTCTCCTTTCCCATCTGCAGTGGCTTTTGTAGAGATATCAAAATCAAGAAGAGAGAAATCGGATCAAAAAGACTGAGCAGATTCGCTTGTAGCAGAAAATACTGTTGGCACTTCTCCTTAGGTAGAACCAAGGACCACACGATTCCTCGCTGTTGTTAAAGGAGGATTTTCCTTGAAGTCCAGCTAATCCATTAAGGGAGCAGGATAGCAGGGGCAATGGGCCAAGACCCAATGCTCTGAGAGCTCTGAGAAAGCAACTCAAACAAACGCCGTGCTGCTGCTGGAAGGGTTGGTGTCTTATCCCGCCACACAACACAAAGGATTAACGCGCTTATCTGGGAGCAGCAAGTGATTCCCAGCGCCGGTGCCGCCGCACAGGCACTTATAGCATCGCTTAGTGGGCAGCAAGGAGGAAAAAAAATGAGGAGGAAAAAATAAATCAATCAGCAGAACCCCCCTGGGATGCCGGGAGGGGGATATTTGGAGGCTCCCGGAGTTGGGGGTGAGCACGGTGCGGAGCAGGAGAGGCTGCAGTGCTGGGGCACGGCGGGGAGAGCAGGGGACGCCAGCA
>JAWWLV010000180.1:34084712-34087212 GCA_035041135.1 Platyrinchus mystaceus | reverse complement strand
CAGGGTTAGTGGAAGGTGTCCCTGCCCATGGCAGGGGCATTGGAACTGAATGGTCTTTAGGGTCCCTTCCAACCCAAATCCTTCTACTCTACTAAACCTCCTGGCCCTGTGCAGGGACAGAGCTGTGACCCTGTTTCTTCCCCACACTGTCCTCTGGGCACTCAGGGCATGGTGCCTATCACCGGGTTTGCACAGCTCCCACAAGGCACAAAGTGCATCCGGGGTCGTGTTGTGTGACTCAGGGCACAGCCAAGGTGCTGACACTGCACTGTGACACTCAGGAGCCCAGGATGCCAACGAGGCCCTGCCCTACCTGCAGCTCCCCGGCTCCAGAGGCAGCAGAACCTGCTGGCAGAGTGCCAGGACTAATGACAAGCTGCTGCAACGCTGCTCCTGCAGCAGCGGGCAAGGATTAGGAGCCTGTCAGAAGGCATCACTGGTGGCTTGGGGAGCTCTTTCTGAAGTCAATCTGAATTAATAAATAAAGACAAGCCTCCTCTTACAGCTCTTTTATGATGGGGATGGGTCTGCATGAAAATCAGCCAAAAAGGGAACAACTTTGGATTATTAATGGTCACTTTTGTTTAACAAATGTTTTTTGTATAACCACCTTGTGCATTCTGGGAAGGAAGGATGTTCAATTATTAAACTGAGCATTAAATTATTTCTTTCTTTCATTTGTTTTCCCAAACTAAACAGATTGTATGTAGAAAATCACTGTTCCAAGGGATTTTATTTCAGTTTGTACTAATGGGTAGCACACCCATGCTGATCAAAATACTGCAACTGTCTGAGCTCTGTCACTGTGGATTGGCCTTTTTCCTCCCCAGGAAGGTGCCTTTTTCAACTAATCATATGGAATTTACACACACCTTTGGATAAGCCCAGTGTAATTAATATAAAACAATATACCTGAGGAAAAAGGAAAAAAACAACAACCCACATTGAATTTTGGGTTAAACCAACAGAGGACTAGCAGTCTCTGCAAATTATCCTGGTAAATTAGAAAGCATTCCATTGTACTTCCACATCTCCCCATTGGTGCAGAGCCTGTCGACTTATATATGGCTGAAAGCAAGATATCTATTTAGGCACGTTCACAAAGAGGGAGCTGCTGAAACCCAGAAGTGCCAGACTGAGAGAAAAAATAAGAGGTGCTTCAAGAGATTTGCCCTTAAGTGCTCCAGCCCAGAAGCCCCTTGTGTTAGAAGATTGCCCAAGTAAAGAAAGAGAGAACAGGGGCAAGAAAACTGGTGGTGTGCCATGAAACACAGAGACAGAGCTGGGGCCTTCAGGAGGGGGTGCCCTAATTTGGGGTCTCCAGGCACTGACAAATAATAACACAACTGCTACTCTCTAGCTGAAATAATGGTGAAGAAAACCCTAAAAATGTGACCTAAATGTAACCAATGTCGTGATTTTTGGTGACAGAACAAGAGGAACAGTTTCCCACTTACAGAGAGTAGGTTAGGAGGGGATAATGGGAAGGAATTCTTGGCTGTGAGGGTGGGGAGGCCCTGGCACAGGTTGCCCAGAGAAGCTGTGGCTGCCCCATCCCTGGAAGTGTCCAAGGTCAGGTTGGTGACCTCCAGTGGTCTCTTCCAACCTGACCCCTTATGTGATTCTGTGTGATGCAGGGGAAATACTTCCCAACTTCATGACTACGTGAACACCAGGCATTCATCTCCTGAGGGATTCCACACTTCCATGACTTTGGCTTACTCTACCCAAGACTTCTGCACTGCATTTTTTTTGCTATCATTCCCATAAAGCTCAGGACAGCTGCACACTCCAGGTTTACCTTCAGCTGCAGGACACTCGCTGTTTTGTGAGTCTCTCCAGCCCAGCTGAGTACTCTTTCACTTGGATAATTAATTCAAAATTAAATATTAAATATTAATAAATATAGCTCAGGTAATAAATTGCATATAGTAATTTAATTAAAAATAGATTATAACGTATTTTACAAATGGGACATTTTTGTAAGGAAATATAATGGACTTGTTATGTTTCTATTTTATCCTAAGAATGAGCAAGCTTCTTGTGCATTTAGTCCTTATTGTGTCTCATTAAATTTTTAAAACCAGCTATTTTAATTGTCAAGTATTTGACAGACTGCTAGAAAAACCTGACACTTAAGTTTCAATTTTACAAAATGCATTTTAATGAAGACTTTTGCATCCTACTTTATTATCTATAATCATCTTGAAGAAAAAAACAAGGGGGGGAAAAAAAATCAAATACAACAAAACTTTCATACCTAGGCAAAGAATTTAGCAAAGTTGAGTGGTCTATTTGAGATGTCCCAGACAGCATCTGGGCTTTGCTGGGCCAAGCCCTGAGTTCACCTGGGCCTGTTCAGCAAAACTCACAAGTCTTTAAACTTGTGAGACTTCAGTGAGACCTTTCCACAAATGAGACATCAGGTGCTGATCCTGAAAAAGTTGGAGTCAGGGAATGTCTTTAAATAAAAGAAGAGACCAAGTGATGGAATTTTCAC
>JAWWLV010000180.1:34066206-34079178 GCA_035041135.1 Platyrinchus mystaceus | reverse complement strand
GAGAGTAGACATTGAAGGGCACAGGAACAGCCTGTGAATTCACAGAGCACAACAGCAAAAGAGGTATTTAGCATGAAAATAGAGGTAATTATGATAAATTTAGAAAATCCTTCACATTCAGAGCCCCCTCAAAATCACACCTCTGTGAGCATCATGAGCAAGGCTGGGCAGATACAGGTCTGAGTGGTGGGAACACCTTCACTGTCCACCAGGAGACACTTAAAGAAAATCAACTTCTCTTTACTGGACTTGTTACCAACTCTTCTTTACTGGACTTTTACAAGCAGATGGCAGGAAAAGGAAACCTGATTATTACTATTACTTCTACTCTAGGAGCAATAAGCAGGCCCTGGGCTGTTCATAAGTAGACCCACTGAAGTCTGTGCAACAGCCTAAGAGAAGCCTGGGGGTCCATCAGGAAGCCATTGGTGCTCCTGGTCTGAAACACTGCAAATCTGAGCCCTTCTAACTGCAAGAGTCATGCTGGGCAACCCAGTTCACGTGCCTGAGTTTTAGTTTCTCCTCCTCAAAACAGAAATAGGAATCCTTGCTCTCTCCTACACTTTCAGCTCTGAAGGTTCACACAGACATGCAAGACCCCGCACAAAGGGACCCAGTTGCTGCTTTACTAGAAATAATTTAAGGTGGAATAAACAGCCATGATATGAGGGGTATGAAAAGCCAAGGGGAGAGTTAACAGGAAGATGTGATGGGTAATGCCTACAGGGGAGGGAATAGGAGCAGGGACCAGGGACAAAGGGTTCCTGCCCGGGGCAGCTCAGTCCTGGGAAGGAGGCAGAGGGCACAGCACGGCTCTGGCAGAGGGCTGGGGGGGGAATCTGAGCTGCTTTTCAGGGCTTGGGATTCACTTCGATGTTTCATTACCATTTCTTTGTCCTGGGAAAACCCTTGGCACTGGATGCACACAGCACTGGGGTCAGGAACAGCAGCAGGACCAGCGGCTGGAGCTGCTCCCCCTTCACTCCCACGTCCCCTTCACACAATGGAGTCAGCTGAGGACAAAGCAGGAGCCATCAGACGCCTTTCATTCCTCACTGTAAATGACACAGAGTGAGAAATGGAAATCAAAACCCCTCAAAGAGACCCACAGAACCTTTTATTCTACATGAGGTTTTCTTCCTGCCAACGGCAAATCAAAAATTAGGAATTTTACTAAAACCAGTAAATTTCTTGAGCTTATTTTAACTTATTTCACATCTTACTTCTTTAAGATAATAATCAGTTTATCAGCTTTTTAGTCCCATGGTATGTATACATGGGCATAGTCAAGGTTTTTTGCACCCAGTGATCCATCTTGAGGCCCAGATTTGTCTATTCCACAACCAATTGCAACATCAAACACTAGAATTGTAATCTCCTGTCCATAAGACCAGATTTTCCCCTTCTGCATTGACCAGGGGTCAACAGTGATGTGCAACACCTCATCCAAAGTGTTTGGCAGCAGCTGCTGCATCCGAAAAAAATTCCACTCTGCAGGATTTTCAGTCAGGATGGAAAAAAAATTAAAATTAAAAAAGAAAAAAAAAAAAAGGATGCAAATTTGTGTGGAAAAATAGGAAGGCTGGTTTTAGATAATAAGACTTCACTCTTCTGAAGAAGAAAGCACAAATAGTTTCCAAATATTTTCTTGTTTCTTTGAGTCTGTTAAAACCACAATGTAAACATAACGTGTATGTGCACACACAGTGGATATTTAGAACATTTTTCAAATTAATACCTTGAAATTCAGAGGGAAAAGAAAGAGAGAGACAGACAGTCAGGAAGCCTCCTCTTTCCCACCAAACAAACAGTGTAAATCAAGCAGCTTCCTTGAATGCTGGAGGATCTGTGCTGTGTGCTCACACACGGATACCAAGAGCTGGCTCCCCCCTGGATGGTAACTACAGACAAGAATTCCAGGGCCCTCTCCCATATGGCACAGCAGCCCCCAGGTAGCAGAAGGGGACATGGAGAATCCAGCCTGACTTCAAAGCACATGAAGCATAGAAGGGTCAAACTGTGGCTCATCTGCTCCCAAAGCAAACCCACCAAACCACAAGCACTGGCATCTGCAATCCAGAGCATCATTTGGCACAGTTTAAAATTTTAAAGTAATTTTCAGGGTTGTTTGGGCTTTTTCCTCTGCCCCCCTCCCTCACCCCCCCTCCCAGTGCCACATGGTGATTTTTGTCCTTCGGAGAGCCAAAGGCAAACACAGGCATGCTCGACATCCATTGTCAAAGGGAGAGGTTTCCTAGCAACAGTCCCGGTATGAATGGAGCCCAAGATTCCTTCCCAATCCCTTATGTGACATTAGAGCGATTTGTAACATACAGGGAAGGGGAAAAGAAGGATCTAAGAAATCTGGCTATGCATCCTTACCCAAATAAGCAAGTCAGTTTGTCAAGTTCTGCTGGCACCACAATATTACCAAGTGCTTTTAAGCGTAAGGTGTGGCCAGAAAGGAAAGAAATCCTGGAGTCTATTCCCGTCCTCTCTCCCAGCACCACTCACTCACTCTGGGTCTGCAAGGCATAAGGGTAAGGATGCTGTCCCCAGAGAGGAGCAAGCAGACTCTGCTGCTGTGCTCTGCTTCTCAGATCACCATAAAACACTCAGCTTTAACCAGAATAAGCTTCAGGAAATCACCCTTCATCCAAACTCCAAGCCTGGCAGGATATTTGGGATGTCCTGGAAATCGGCCAACGAGAAAGGTGCTCCGAGTTAACCACACAGTGCTGATTCCTGCACAGCCCACTCATGCCAAGCAGAAAGGTGTTGGAAACAAGAGAAAATAGCATTGGAGCAGGAGAGCACAGAGTAAAACCAAAACTAACTTCTGGGTGCTTCCCACCAGCAGCTGCTCCATCAAGGTGGTTCCATCTTACTGCACAAACTCATCCACACTGCAAAACAACCTGACAAATCATTGCTTTCCTTCTTTGATGGCCTAAAACATCACTTCCTTCCCATTTGTTTTGCTTTTTTTTTTTCCTTTTCCCCTCTATTCAGCCTCCCTAAAAAGACAAAGATGGTCCTTCCCAGCAAAAAACTTATGAAAGAAATCAGAATCACAGAATGGTTTGTGTTGGAAGGGATCTTAATCATCCAGTTCCCACCCCCTGCCATGGACAGGGACACCTTCCACTATCCCAGGTTGCTCCAAGCCTCATCCAGACTGGCCTTGGACACTTCCAGGGATGGGGCAGCCACACATGTCCCCAACCTCTGTTTTTAATCAGTGGTGTGTGATAGGTTCCTAAATTAATCCTCTCTTCCAACAATCCAGGAGCCAAAGTGCTTAACTCAGAGACCAATTTTAGATGCCCAAAGTTACAGGGTTTGAGCACTGTACATTATGTCTAACAAGGGAACAATGACCCCTCTTAGCTAGAGTAGGCCCAAGTTTCCCATATCCCAAATCTAATTGTGTGATTTCAGCCATAACTGAAGGAGGGAACACCCTGCACTCGTCATATCTGGAAGCTGCTTTTGGAGTTCCTAGTTTATTGTGAGCTCTGGAGCTGCAGGATGTTCATTTACAGGGCACCATGTGAGACATCTGTTTGCTCTGGCTTTTTAACTAAAAGGGGATTTATCCTTGGCAAATCAGTTTTGTGGGTCAGGAACTGGTTTCATGACAGTGTGAGCGTTTGGCCAACACTATCATTTAGTTTGATTTTTGTACCTTCTCCCAAGCCCTCTGCAACAGAGAGGTCACCATCAATCATTCAAGGAGATGCACAGCTAAGAGTGATTAAATAAAATTAAAGCAGTTATCTGAGCAGTGTTGATGCTTTTGACAGATGAGTTTTCAAAAGCTTTCTATGAATTTAGCAGGGAGTAAGAAATCATCAGAAATATTGCAGGGCTGAGACCTGGCCAAGCACATGGTGTGCTTGGCAGGGTGTGTTATGGGAACAACACCTTCCCCTGTACATCACCAGGACATGGCAGGACAGAGCAGCTGGGCCAAAAATTGCTGCTAAACCACATGGAAATCTTGAGAAAGGTTCAGAAATAAACCTGGAGGATTTATATTTTATCTCCTTTGTGTAAGGTAAGGCCATGTTCTTCTTTGTGTCTATTTTTTTCCATATACCTATGAAAAAAGGAACAACATCCCTGCTAAGGGACACAAACTGAGCACCAATGACATGGCATGTACCAAACACAACCAGATGTGAGCCAAGATCACATGATAGAGCACAGCACCAGCACCCCATTAAAGACAATCTTCATGCATCAAGTCATGGCTATTTTTTTCCACTTGAAAAAGAAAAAAAAAATTATCTAAATGCATTCAAGAAATCTAAACATTTATTTTAATAAAACATTTACACTCATTACCAGGCAAGATATTGCAAACAACTCTGAGTAAGTGAATTTAGCTGAACTTCTGAGCTGTGCAGGCTAATGACTGTGCTGACCAGCTTCAAAACCATATTAAGACTACTGATTATTTATTATAAAATGCCTGCACAGAGGGAGAGACCTAATTGTCTGATGAAGATCCCAACCCCTGTGGGTATCACAGCACACTATACCTGTAAGAGTCAGGGCTCATTAGCCTAATCACAAAGAATAATACTGGGAGCAGAGCTCTGCAAAGCTACTGATTTTTTACGTCCTACGAGTTTCACAGAAACACCCTTTTTTTTCCAGTTTGGTGGGGTTCTTTTTCTTCTATTTCTAGCTGGCAACTGAAAACCTTCCCCCCTCAGTCCTCACCACAGACAGCAGCAACCCCAGGCTCCACAGGGCCACGAATGTTCAGCATCTCCTGCAGTCCCTGATTAATCATATCCATCCTCTCCCCACGTGTGGAGCCACGAAGCCAGAGGAGGGTGGTCAGCAGATGTGTGGGTAGTGGGGCTGGAGAGGGAGCTTTTCCTCTGCATTAATCTTGTGCATATAGGCATTGATGCAACAGAGATTTTTTCAGGCCCTGTAATACATCTCACTGATGAGAAGCTTCCCCGTTATGCTGCTTTGGAATACAGATACAAATCCATTCAGTTGGAATCACTGTGCCTTGTTATCACCTTACAAGTAGATGCATCCAGGATAGGATTCGTACCTGCATGCTTAATTTCCCTGCTGCTCTTCTGTGCTGTCCCCTTTCCCTCTTTCCTTACCCCTGTTCCCTCTCTTCCATGAGACAATACTGAACAAAGGTGACAGTGACCTTTCATAGGGAGAAATATTGCAAAGTTTGTCTAATCAGACTGGTTATCTATATCCGTCTAGAAAACATCACAAGACTGCATTTTACATCCTTTTCCTTCACCTTGTATTTAAAAAAAAAAAAAATGCCCATTTTCCCATCAAAACCATTTGACCACAAGTGAAAGGTCTCATCTTTACAGCAGATTTTAATCTTGCTTTATAAACAGGGTAAAAATGGGGGGGGAGGGACTTGGCTTTAAATGACACAAATTACAGACTCCTTTAAGAAACTACAAGCCTTAAAAGATCATTCTGTCAGCAAGTCACTCTTGACAGTCCATCTGAGCTCCCCTGTTCTTGATCTCATCATGTTGCATTCAAGGATGGCCAATCCTCTGGCCTAGCCACTATTCCCTTTGCAACTGCACCTCTCAAGTATTGTCCAACTGTTTTCACTATTTGTGAAAATAAACTCTTTCCTGGCTGTTTTCTGAAGAGATTGCAGCTGAACTTGCATTTGCCATTCATTCCTTCTTCTCTAATATATAAACCCCATGAAAGCTGTGAGAAGATTCCTCACTCCAGGTGCTAAGCAAGCCCATCAAACTGGAATGTAACTCTCCACATTCTCCCTTTCCACTCAGAATAGAACAAGAAAAGTTTAGGTTAGAAAAAAAAAAACAAGCACAGAAATGGGCACCTGGTCCCTGGGAGGATTCAGTTCCCTGTTCTATTCAGGTCTCTCATATAAAAAGAACTCTCCAAGTTTCATAATCTGATTTTGTCACCTTCAGAGGCTTCTTAACAAACTTCACTCCATCCCAAAGTCCTAAAAAACCTATATCAGCCAAGGATCCCAGAATGCACACGCACACACACCAAGGGATCCCTGACCCTCTCATCCTACTCACCCCACATTCAGCCCATGGGAATAGACATGAAGTTTTCATGAGGCCAGAGATGGCAAAGTGTTCTTCCTTTAAAAATTTAACTAAAACAAACCACCTTAAAGTAAGATATTTGACTTTACCAGTGGTAAATTAATTTTCCATAGACCCCAAATGTTTGTTATGAATGAGAACAAATGTCTAAAGGCTTTAAAATTAGTAAACATGTACTGAGAAATATTGGGGGGAAAAAAGTCTAAGGAATGCATTTGGCTTGCTTTTATTTTATTTATTTTTTTCCACAGCTTTCTGGAATACATGTTACAGGGACATGTGAGATGTTTATTCTCCATGCCACAGAGATGAGATGTAAAGACATGCAGATGTCACAAAAACTCAATCCAAATCATCTTAATAAGATTCCCAGCAGCTTGGTAAGATCCATTTGGACTAAGAAAGCAAATAAATGATCTATATAATGGCTTTAAGCAGCAACCATTTCCTCAGCTGTTTCTCCAGAAATTTTTTAGGGTCACAGTAGTTGTGCCCATCAGCTGACACTCACCTGCCTGGATCAGGCAGGATTCCAGGACATCCATGGATCAGGCTTCAGAGGGAACCCAGGACCTGCCTTGGGCACACTTGGCTGCTTCACAACATGCACAGAGAAAGTACATCCCTGGACTTGAGGTGGCTCCTCCATGACAGCCCAGCACTATCCTATCCTCCCAGCATAGAAAAAAATCAGCCCAGGGCTCTGTTTTCTGAGAGAACTACTGTAAATGCCCTGGATTATGGATCCTGCTGTCTCTCAAACACTCAGTTCCAAGCACTGCTGGATGTCCAAAGCAAGTGGAAGAGCTGATGTGCAATTTAGCTGGAATCTGGTGCTGTCATCTCTCTCAGGGCACATGTACATGCTCCAGGAGTGCAAGGGCAGGCTGTAAACCCAGCCCTTGGAGACACAAGGAACATTTCACTCTGTATCCTTCCAGCAGAAGGGGGACCTCATAAATGCTTTTTTAACTCCCAGTTAATCCTCCACAACGCTGCTGGTCCACTTAAATCCACAAAAATGAAGATGTGTGAAACTATAAAACCAGAGTTGCTTGGCTGGTGGCAGCGTTGGAAAGGGTTCAGAGGGACCATGTGCTTTTTAAGTCAGATGTTTTCAGACCATGCACTTGGTGTTCCCTGTTAACAGAGGGGACCAGCCTGACCTCCCTGGAAGATTTCATGCAGACCCTGTGTGCTCTTGCCCTTCCACAGGGAGTGGTTTGGCACCAAAAGCCTGACACCCAGAGAGCCAAATGGATCCCTAACTATGTGCACAGCCACTGGTATTTCCTTTGACTTGCTTCAGCAGTGTCCCAAGGGCTCTATGCTGCTGTCAAGAACCCATGACATCACTTACATTATTAATAATTGCAATATATTCACAGATGGATGGATAGATGGACAGTTATATGACAGAGTTTTGCTTAAAGCCAATACCTCCCTTATCCTCCTTCCCACACCCCCAGTTTTCCCATTTGTTTATCTATTCCCTCCCAGGGAGGAAAGGTCAAAGGTGGGAGTAGAAGGAGTTAGGAGGGGTTTTTTTCCTCTTAAATAAACAAAACCCATGTTACTCAAATGACTTCATTTTAAATTCCAAGTTCTCACCGAGAGCGTAAATTTTAACGTTCTTGAAGAAAGAAATCGCAAAACTTTGTTCCTTCTCGTATTACATGACCTACAGAAGGAAGACTCTCTGATTAAAGTTTTGGAATGGGAAATGCAGAGCAACAGCTACAACAGAGCCAGCTCCAGTCGCCCTCCTCGCTGGTCTGAGTTATTTCACAGTGGCCAAAAGCACGTTGAGTCTTTGCAGAGCAAACAAGCGGAAAGACTCAGCTCCTGCTGGGTCGTAAAGAGCCTGGCTCCTGTTTTTATGGCATGGAAAAAACAGAGGGAGGGGAGGGCTGGGGCAAGCAGGGGGTGATGGAGACAAAGTCAGACCGTGAGACAGCGTAAGGGTGTGTGCTCACTTAGAAAGTTACACTCTCTTGTTTCCCACTTCTCAGGGGCCTCCAGGAAAACACTGATTTTTCAGGAGAGCGGTGGTGCAGCAGCAGTTTCACACCGAGCTCAGAGTTTCTTTGCTGGCTGGAATGGAGGAACCAGCACAGATTAATGTGGAGACTGTCACCTTCAGGTACATAAAGGCAGGGAGTTAACAAACCCCAGAGCATCACTTGCTCCAAGAGGACTGAATCCATCTCAGCACAGGCTTCCTGCATCCTGGCTCCAGGTCAGAGGGCATTTGGACTGAGCTCTGCTCCCCTGAGCACCCAAGGAAACACAGCTCCAGTGGTGGCAGGAAAGAACTGTACAAATTATGCACCTGGAGTAAAAGGGGAAACAGGGGAGCCAAAACAAGCCCCTGCTCTGAGCAAAGACTAAATCACTTAATGTGTCATGACAAGTCTCAGCCATAGTTGGCGATTTCACTCTAAGGACTTTAAATGGTTTTCTGTTAGAAATTACTAAATAGTGCTTTCCTCCTCCACTCTGCTCTGATGAGACCCCTCCTGCAGTGCCTCATTCAGCTCTGGGGTTCCAGCACAGGAAGGACATGGAGCTGTTGGAGTGAGTCCAGAGGAGGCCATGGAGATGCTCCAAGGGCTGGAGCCCCTCTGCTCTGGAGCCAGGCTGGGAGAGCTGGGTATGTTCACCTGGAGAAGGGATGGCTCCAGAGAGACCTTAGAGCCCCTTCCAGTGCCTAAAGGGGCTCCAAGAGAGCTGGAGAGGGACTTGAGGCAAGGGATGGAGGGACAGGACAAGGGGAAATGATTTTAAACTGCCAGAGGACAGGGCTAGATGGGATATTGGGAAGGAATTCTTGGCTGTGAGGGTGGGAAGGCCCTGGCACAGGTTGTCCAGAGAAGCTGTGGCTGCCCCATCCCTGGAAGTGTCCAAGGCCAGGTTGGATGGGGCTTGGAGCAATCTGGGATAGTGGAACGCACCCCTGTCCATGGCAGGGGGTGGAAAAAGATGGTCTATAAGGTTCCTTCCAACTGAAACCATTCCATGACTCTATAAAATATCTGCAGCCACCTCATTTCTGACCTGGACTATTCATTAACCCAGCCCCAGGACACCCTGAAGAAAATACCTCTGAATAAATACATAGGAATTATAGGTGGGTTTGGGTATGCCTTCACACCTGTATGTTGTGGCCAACCATTTCTTCCAAAGCAAGGTTCCCACCTCCCAAAATCTGCCCAACATTAAGCCACAACCCACCAGGTCTTTTAACCCCCTGTTGAAATCACAGAAGCCAGTACATCTCAGGGAGATGATTAGAGAAAGCAGGCAATGAAGTAGATTAAATCTTCGCTCATTAAAGAAAGAAAATTCCTGCAAACCTGCATGAGCTTATCATAAAAGAAGTATTTTCTTTCCCTTGACAGCTTTTGTTCTTAAAAAAAAATAATAAAAAAAAAAATAATACTTTGCCTCCCTCAAAAGCAGACAAATAAACAAACATCCGAGTCACCTTGGGTTTTGGGGTGGTGGTTGTTTTTCCCTTTGCCTACTGCTGGCAGCATTACAATTTTCTCTGAGCATGAAAATAAAAATAATATTTTTTATTAAGAAAGGAGACAACTTCAGGTTTGACAAAGCTCTTTTTCTTGGTATCGACAAGCAATCATCATCCATCTCACAAATGGGTATTTGCCTCACAGCACATTCACATGATCACTGGGTTTCTGGTCCTTCGAGAACTGGGATAACAAACGAATCTTCACCGGCTTCAATGATTTCAAAGCTAATCAGAAGATAAAAAGGCTGGCAGGACAGCTGACAATACATTACTAACCAACAGCAGATCTGGGCAGGACATTTATATATTTAAATTCCAAGTGTGGGGAAGCCTGGACACGTGTTTCTGAATACAGGGATGCCAGAGAAAACCAAGACAAAGCAGGAATAGTGTAGCATAGACACCACAAAGGCATCAGGGTGTTTTCCCTGCATCCCACGTGGCTATGCCAGGCTGTGCCACCAGGATGGCACCCACAGAGCAGTGTCACACACTCCTTAATGGCAACAGTCCTGCAACGTGCCCAAAGGCAGCCCACTCAACACTGGCTTATACAGGAAGGCAAGGCAAACAGAGATGGTGAATCCCAGTGAATCTATCCAAGAATTCCAAGGACTCTCTCAGAGACAGAAACAGTCCCAGTACCAACAGACTTGCATGGCACATCAGAGGAATAAAAGACACAGCCCTTCCCCTCTTCTCAGTAACCAGAGGAGGAGGAAAGCTTCTTAAATATGATTAAAAGTAACTTGGGAAATGTATCAAGAACGTCCCTGAT
Source organism: Platyrinchus mystaceus (assembly GCA_035041135.1). Lineage (NCBI taxonomy): Eukaryota > Metazoa > Chordata > Aves > Passeriformes > Tyrannidae > Platyrinchus > Platyrinchus mystaceus. The sequence goes on along the minus strand of JAWWLV010000180.1, from coordinate 34,068,755 downwards.
TTTATGTGGTGTCTTCCTGATCTAGACCTTGATTCCAGGGATTCTTTTTCCATGCCATCACCTGAAGGCTAAAGCCCCCTGCTTGTTCTTTCCACAGGGTGTGGATCTCTGGAAGTAGGACAAAGGTTAAAATCCTAATGCTTAAATCGAGCACAGCTTCCCATCACAGTGACCCCAAATTTCTCTTCATTAAGTTCCACAGCCAAATTCCCATAAAACAGGCTCTGGAAAAGACAAAGTGCTGGATCTCAACCATTCTGATGCTGTTTGCAATTTGGACTCAGTTTCTGTGGCCAAAAAAGGTCAATTTAGGTATTTTTAACAGAGCAAGATGGAGCATGGTCCGAGTAGTAAAACCTGTTCAGAACCTGATGTTTTCTTGGTCCATCCTAACAGTGAGTCAGAGTCACAGAAGGGTTAAGGTTGGGAAGGACCACTGGAGGTCATCTAGTCCAGCCTCCCTGCTCAAGCAGGGTCACCAAGGGGACATTACTCAGGATTGTGTCCAGAGACAACACCAGACTGGTCACAAAAGCTGATGGTAAATAAAAATCTCCTTCAGGATCTACTGTGAAAACTCAAACCTACCGAATGGCTCACTGTTCAAAAGGGTTTGTTCTCCAAAGCAAGTGCCTACATCTGTCTGACCTGAAACATGAACAGCTATATAGAGACACCAGTCATCCCAAGTAATTACTCCACCCTCCATCCAACTGAGGCTCTGCAAAAGGAACAGTCTGTATTCCCCAGCGGCAGCGTCAGGAGGCTCGTGAGGATCCTTGTGACTTGGAAGGGGAGCCCAGTGAGAGGATTTTGGGGCATTTGACTCTGCCTTTGATGAGGGAACAGTTCATGAAGAAGAGTTACAATAACCTCCTGACTCCAGAAAGCTGTTTAAGATGTGGCTCAGCAAGAATTTCCCATTGTTTTCCGTTACCTCCTGACTCCGGAGTTCAAAGCGGCGAAGCCGTTTCAAAGGCAGGCGAATATATTTAGATTTTTGGTGAGCGATCACAAGTTTCCCAAAAGCTTACATATTCATCCCAAAGGGGAAGGGATCACTGAGGGCAGCTGTAATTGGGCCAGGGGCATTGTGATTATCTGCAGATTACCTGTTTCTTGATGCAAAGGAAGAGCTGTCAATTTGCTCTGTGGGGCTCGGGAGGAGTTTGGGTGGGAGACCAGAGATCCTGACAAGCCCTTCTGACACCAGACCTCCCCCATCGTGTCCACTTAGAGCCACTCCAAGGGGCTGTCACAGAGCTTCTCTACCCTGACTAAACCTCAGCTACTGGAAGGAAAATAAATGCTGTACAAGCCACTTATTACCCACCACAGCAACCCCACGGTTCTCCTCGTAAGGGTTGAGGACCTGCCAAAAAATCATCTGGAAAAGCACCTCATCTGCAAGGAAAAGGGGCTGATGGGCTGGGGGAAGCAGCTCTATCCCCCACACAACAGCTGCATTAATTTATTACATTTTAGTCTTCGGTCAACTTTGAGACAACAACTGAAGAGTGAGTTTTCCATTACAACATCCATCATTTTATCAACCTTATTTTTTGTGATATTTTGTAAATTACAATAAATTTGCTTTCTTCTGAATATTCAGATGCTTCAAAAGGTACCCAAAGGATGCAATTAGACCCTAGGGAAATATGCTATTATGTGCACATATCATGTTTTGCATAGGCTTTCCAGCATCTACATAATTTATGTTTTTCTGCATAATTTCCCCTTTTTATGTTTCCTATGTGTTTGTGAGATAATGCAGAAGTCAGTTCTCTACCACCAAAAATACAGAAAGAACTTAAGTCTGTATTCTTACTTCACCCAATCTGCTTTACTTCCCACAAAACCCTTGGAAAAACCCCTGGAGAAATCCTTTCATATGCACCAAACATCAATGCCCGAGGAAAAAACCCAGAAGGTCGAGGCAGCTTCTGAAAGGAACCAGAACCTTGTCCATTCACTTATTCATCTGGGCATTCAGAGGGGCCTCTGACGGATAACGTTGGAATGGGAAAGCTTTTAAACTGTTTATAATCCTCCCTTCGCATTTGAATCGTACAAAAAAATTATTCTCCAAAACTTTCAAGTTGCTTTTTAGCTTTCTGTGCCAGTCACTTGCATCCAAGCTTGCTTTTAATTAAAAAAAAAAATAAAATAGGAATAATAATAAAAAGGAGGAGAGTTTTCAGACAGGATGTAGTTAAAGGTGATTCCTGCTCTTTCTTTTTTAGCTTAGTTGGATGGATTTTTTAGTTTGTGCATTTTTAATTTATTAAAAAAAAAATTAAAAGAAGAAATAAAAGTGATGGAGAGGGAAAACTTCATGCAGGTGACCTGGCCAGAGCTGAGCCCCCACCCATGTACTTAAATGTGGATATTCCCATTCCTCAGGATGTGATAAGCATCTCATAGGCTGGAAGAAGCTGCTTAATGTCTTGGGTTGGATTTTTGGCGCCCTCTCTCAGGTACCACCCAGGGATTTATCTTTCCCAGGAGGTGAAGACAAGAAACAAAGACCTTTCTTGCACCCCCAAACC
>JAWWLV010000180.1:34020311-34054685 GCA_035041135.1 Platyrinchus mystaceus | reverse complement strand
GGGGCTCAGCCTGGAGAAAAGGAGGCTCAGGGGGGACCTTCTGGCTCTCTGCAACTCCCTGACAGGAGGAGGGAGCCTGGGGGGAAGGGGGTGTGTCGGGCTCTGCTCCCAGGGAACAAGGGACAGGACAAGGGGAAATGGCCTCAAGCTGTGCCAGGAGAGGTTTAGGTTGGATATTAGGGAATATTTTTTATAGAAAGGGCTGTCCAGCCCTGGCACAGCTGCCCAGGGCAGTGGTGGAATCCCCATCCTTGGAGGGGTTTAAAAGCTCTGTGAATGTGGCACTTGGGGACATGGGTTAGTGGTGACCTTGGCAGTGCTGGGGGATGGTTGGACTCAATGATCTTAGAGGGCTTTTCCAACCTAAATGATTCTGTGATTCTGTCTTCTAAACCAGGGAGTTCAACTGTGCTAAGCTGTGAACATCAGAGAGATTTAATTTCTGAATTCACAAAAATAACAAAAAAAAAAAAATCAGAAAACATCCATCATTAAATTTTGCCTAAAAGGTACAAACATTGGAGCCAACAACTCCAGAACTGTGTCCAGCTTACACATCCCTACAGAGACCCACCTCTGGCCAAGACATCAAGTCTCTGTCCACCCTCATCTTATGCATACATGTTTGAGGCTTCAAGACTTCATGACCTCCCCATTTAGTAACTGTTGAATGCAATATCTTTGACTTGTGTGCAAAAATAAAGCAATACTTGGAGCAAGTTCTATCTGACAGACACAACAGAAAACTGCCAACAGTTGAGGAATGTGCAATCAGCAATTAGAACCATTTAATACTGCCAGGAAGAAAGAAAAAAAAAAACCCACCCATGGAAAAGTGAGATTTATCAGGCAGTTAATTGCCAAGCATTTTAATTTAAGAGTTGGGAAAGTGTAATTCTAATTATTACTACATTATGCAGTCATACATTTTCATACTCGTGTAATAGAGGAACCTCAGAATGACATGACACATTTTAATTAAAACACAATTACTTATTGACGATTAGATCTGTTCAAATAATGCCTGATTCCAGCACCTTTCCCTGTGTTCTTCACTCTGGAATTGCACATCAGAAATAGGAATAGCTCAGAGGTGACATGTCAAATTTTTTTATATATGTTATTTCCTTTTTCTTATGTTATTTCCTTTTTCTTAAATTGTCTCTCTGTATCTCTGCAGTGATGCAGAGAATAAATAAATAATACACATCTCTCCTTTAGTTCTTGGATAAATTGTGATTTTGTTTCCCTCTTCACCAACCAAGTAAGGAAAATTCAACTGTCTTAATTGTTCATCAGACTGAGCACGTGAGCCATCACAAACTTCCTATTATTCTTTTCCAAGGCAAGTTTTCCATCCACCACCAGCACATGAAACAAACCAAGCTTTGAACCAAAACAAAAGGACCAGGTAAGTTCTGGAAAGACATTTCCCTATAGGAATGTACACAAACCACACTGGTTGCCCTTGGTCACCTTCTTTGGTGAATTTATCCCTGTCTCCAGCCAAAAATCTATTTTAGATTTGCTTCATGAGCACATAAAAGAGTAGCTTTCAGATTTAACAGCAAAACTAAAACAGTTTTTCATCATCAAATCAACATAACTTTCTTGTTTCCTAATTTTAAACATGACAAAAAGGAGAAGACAACAGAATTTTAACCAAATTTTTCCCACTTAATGTGTTATAGAGCATTTAAAATAGCTTCAAGATGGAAAAATAAATAAAATACTTACACCAAGTGGGCTTGAAATTCAACACACAAGCACAGGAGACCCCTTTGATTCCCAAGGAAGCAAAAAGACAACATTAACATTGTCCCTTATTTTTTAAGGCCACAAAGAAAAAGTTAATTTTGGTGAAAAACGCACACTCTTTTACACTGAAATGCTCTGAGCAGTAATTGAAGGAGGAAGAGTAACAGTAATTATTTTAACCCTTACCTCTTGCATTCAGAAGCCTCCCTAAAAACAACATTTCAGCTCCATCACCTCAATAGTTGGGTGTGTTTTCCTTTATTTAAGGGCTTGTTATCTTCAATTAAGGCAGATTTTACTTCAAAATCCTAATCAGTCAGGGTAATGAGCAGGTCCTGACCCTCTGCTCAGGGAACATCAGATCTGTGTTGGCACCAAAACATAGACCTGATGGTTCTAAAGGACATTTTGCCCTACACTGGGAACAAAGCTTGGTACCCAAGGGAGCATCAGCAACGGAGGGAGGTGGCACCCAAAATATTCATTCCAGGAGGGAACAGCACACGTGAGTTCAGCAGATCCAAAACCATGTCTAAACCAGCAGTTTAAATAGCACAGTTAGAAGTCTGGTGGGCAAATGAGGTTCTCACAGCAAGTCCAGTATCTACCAAAAGTATCCTCAGATATTTAGGAACTGCAAATTTTGCCTCTACATCAGCTTCACAGCCCATGGAAAACTCCTGAGAACAGCAGCTGTGAAAAGAATCTTCCATTAATAACATTTCTTCTAAAGCCATAATATTTTCCTGACATTTGACTTTTCATCGGTCTAAAATCTTGATCTTTTTCTTTGTTTCATAGGTTTTTATAGTATGGTAACATCTTGGCCTGGCATATTGGATGGGATAATAATATTCCCAACAGCTTGCCTGTAAGAACTTCTAGTCTCAGTAATAAAATTCCAGAGGAAATGTACATCAGGTGAAATTTATTTATTTATTTTTTAACATATTTTTTGGAAACTTGCACTGGAATTTCATCCTGTGCTTCATTATTTCTTGAATAAAGAGATTTTTATTGCTTATATCATTCTTTGTTTTATAAATATTCCTCTTTGACATGGTTCTTTTCCAAATGCTTTGGTGACCCACCCTTGGAAAGCAGCAAGCAACATCCTCCACCCCATCGGTGTCTGTAAGAGTGGGAGTGATACAACCTTCAATATAAATTCAAGATACAGTCTGTAGGGAAAATATTTATAAAACTACAGAGCTATTCTGGAGTAAAACTGAACAGAATTCAAATCTGACAGAACTTCCCAGTGACTCAGAGCCTCACCCAAACTCATCCTAATTATGGAACAGGTAATTGTCACCTCTTAGAAGATGTCAGTGGGGGAATTTAGGGCAAAGAGAAATAAATATAAATAAAGTTAATTGGTAAATAAAAATAAAACAAACATAGAAATAAAATTAAATAAATAAAATTAAATATATAAGAATAATAAATAAATAAATAGATATATAAATAAAACATGGAGGGGAGAGAGATGGAAGCATATAGAATATATCAATTTTGAGCTTCAAAAAGAGGAGATGAGAAGTCTCTACCCTTATTTTTGCCAGGGCAGAAACGCTCATCCATATGGTCCTGCATTGTCCACGTGCAGAGGAAGCACCAAAGGGTGATGTGTTTGCAAGGGCTGCATTTCCTAAAGGAAGACAAAACCTATCAGCCATTAATATATAATAGCATGACAGTCCATATATAGATAAAAAGGGAATTACAGCTCCCACTATGCCAAACCTGTGAGGAAGCTCTTCAGTCTCACCAGTGTGAGGAGATGGGTGTTAAATTCTACCTAAAATCTGGTTTTATCTGTTACTTTCAAGCTTCTATGAAAATTATGATGCCTAAAATGGTCTTTCCCTGATTTGCTTAATTTTAGTGTCTCTTCATTCACTGATACAGAATTTTCCTCCTGTATTCAAAGAGCTGAATGGATTGGTTGGATTCCCTATGAGTTCCAGCTCCCAGCCCTTTTGGAGGAGGAAGCCTTCCTGCGGCAGTTGTGTGGATACTGTTGGGATATTTCCTAGTTTTCAGGCAATGAATCTGGTGCACCTGGAAAGAAACAGCCACACAAATATAATCTGAAGGTTAATGTCTGATGGGAGCATGTGCAAACCCACTTTAACCAGCTCTACATTTGACTTTAATGGATTTAAATCAATTCAAGAGAGAAATGGGATGACTGGAAAATGTACTTTTAATGCTTGAGGAGGAAAATGCTTGTGCTAGTTGGGATGTGATATCAGAGTTGTCTAGGAGGGATGTGATGTCATACTTTTTCTTCATTGCCACCATTGTGCTGAGACATCACTGGAACCTCCCAGCCATGGGATGAGCTCCAAACCTCATGGATTTTCACCTAAACACTCAATACAGGTGTGGAGAATGGAGAAAGCATTGGTTAAAATAAAATAAAAAAAAATTCAAAAGCAAGGGTTACAGATTCCTGACTGATTTAATTGTCCAAATAATCCCCCATCCCATATCTCTAAAAGCTATGGAATGGGAACCCCATTCTTAATCCCTTGATGGATAACTCTTGGGAGTGTTTTACCTGAGGGCTTGGAGCAACCCGGTTTAGTGGAAGGTGTTCCTGCCCATGACAGGGGGGTGGAATGACATGATCTTTAAGGTCCCTTCCAAAAATTCCCAATTTTCAGGTTTTTCACTCTGCCACTGTGGATTTGATTGATATCCTTCCAGTGGTTAAAAATGGTCTCTAAGCAACAAGCACTGAACTGTTTTCAAATCTTTTTTACTTGACCCAGGATTTGTGCTGAGTTAGATGAGTAAATACTGGCATGACGTGACATTCTTGTTATTTATGTTCCATCCAAGTAAGTGGGAGATAACCTAGGCAAATTTCCATTATCTAATTATAAAAACCTCCTCATATTCCCATGAAACTAATTTTAATTTGATGAAAACCAGACAACTTGGATTTCCTACGATTCGAGCGATAAGATTCTTTCTCAGTATGTTCTCAATTTACCAAAGGCTACAAAATTGGAGATCTCTATTAATAAACATTGCTGGTTGCTCATGCAGTGACTTTATGTTATTATACACCAAAAAATAATGCAAAAGGGAAAAAGATTGCTGGATTTAGCATCTGCATTCACGGGGAGGAGGAAGGAACCACACTGTGTTTTATTTTCAAGAGGGAGCTGCAGCAGGTGAAGCTCCTGCTTCATTCACAGGTGCTTCAAATGCCTCTAAGAATGCCACAAAATTTGTGTTTGGAGAACAAACCCCATGGCAGGGGGTTGGAACTGGCTGATCTTCAGGGTCCCTTCCAAGCCAAACCATTCTGTGATTCTGTGAACTACTGAAAGCACCTTCTAATCATGATATGCAGGGAATGATCTGAAATGGAAACAAACAGTGTTTAATGTTTCTTACAATGGTCACAATCCTGCAATTCCTTATGCATGGAAACCCCATACCAAAATTCATCGCATTACTGTGCAGACTCCTGAGCCTCTCCTGAAAATTCCAACATTGGACAATATGTAAAACAACCAGGAATAAGGAGGAGAACAGCAGGAGAACCTCCAGACCTTCTACACTGCAGTTCAGACCCAGGTTTGGCCACTTTTCCTGAAAACTAAGCCATACAACCCCCCAGTTTCCTGCAAAAATCTAAGAGGAAGATCAATTTAACTAATGATGTGGGGGTTCTGTGTCCCCACAGACCTCACACATATTATTTATAGAATGCATTAATATTTCATTTTTCCCATCCCTAAACAGTCTTTGAGGGCGAAAAAAAAAAAGGATATAGCTTGAGACAGGTAACATTTTAATTGAAATTAATGGGATTGGTTTGATTTCACCTCTGAGAATATAAAAAATCATTCTTTTTTTGTGGCGAAAAGGATCTTTATGTCTCACAGGTGCCCTGACAACCACGACAAGCAGTTGGTCACACTGAGAATCCACCTCCCACCTCTCTTTGTGCTGTAGACCGTTCAGAACCTTCCAGTTCATGAGAAACCAGCAGGGATAAAAAAATGCAGGGATCATGAAAAGGCAGAGCTAAACCTCTGCTTTTCCTTCTTTTTTTGCTGTTGGGGTTGGACAGCACGAGGAAACACCATCCCTTGGATGGGACAGAGCACAGATGGATGTGCTGCCATCTTTTCATCCCTGCCTGTCAAGGGCTTTAACCTCTGACCAGGAACAGTCAGTATAAGTCTTTATGCTTCCTCTGTGCTAGACCTGGGCTGCTGAACGTGCCAAATTAATGTGCTGCACAGATTGTTGTCCTCCAAAGGCTTCGCTGAAGTGTTGTTGGACCGTTTACAAGAGATTTGCCAAATCACTGTGAAACTGAAGCATCACCAAAGCTGGCAGTACCAGCCAGAGGCAGGAATCAGTTCATTGCCATCCTTTCATTCCTCCTCTAAATAGTTTTGTGCTGCCAAAGTAGGTGCATGAACCTCTTGGCTTTAATTTATATTATTCGTATTTATTTTTTCTGGGAGGGGACAGAATGGGATTGTGTTTTCTAAAGCACCTGAGTTGCTCTGGAGGACAAATCACTGAGATTCCTGCTCTGAATTCATGTCTGTGTTTGCAAAGCTAAGTCAATGGACCTCATGCTCTTAAGTCACTTAAGAGCTTTGGAAATTTCACTAAAACCTTCCATAACCTTAAAAACAAATGGGTCACCACCCCCAACCCCAGGTTACCTCATAGCTCAGTCCCAATTTTCCTCCAAGCACCCTCCTCGCTGTCCATTATGGAATAATTTTCCTTTTTATCATTAAAATCTCTTTTATAAAAGCTCCTGACTATATGTTTTACAAGCACTATCACAGCCTCACAGGCCAGGAGTTGCTTGGTGCCCTCACTGAGTTGTGTCTCTTAAATGAATTCAGATCCAGCGCAGAGGAAGGTATTGAAATTATTTTTCTTCTGCTGTGATTTGCAAACCATAAATGGGAAAGTGAAATGCAATTCACAGGCAAAAGGGAGGAATGAGTAAAATCCCACACAAGCTGCAAGAGCATAGATGGACAAGCCAAATGCAGCCTTTACCCCTTAGAAATTTTAAGGAGGGTTGCAAAATTCACCTAAAATTTCTTTCTATTGCCAGCAAGTGACACTGGATATAAAAAGGCATCCTCCAGGATTTCCTGTTAGCTTATTTAGACCTTTCTATTTTTGTTTGGGAAAGCCTTTGAAATACACATAAAGAGACCTCAGGAATTCTCTGTGAATATCAGCCTTTCCTCAGTCATCCTAATCTGGTTTGGTGGAGTCAGATGGGACCCAGGGCACATAGCACAACTACTGAAACACCCTGTCCATGCCCTGGGACCCCAGAAAACAGGGAAAAAACATCCTACAAAGACCCTTAGCAGATGTTTTATTTTAATCTCAAGCCACGGACCAGAGTAGTTCCTTTCAAGGAATTAACAGATAATAATAACAATGGGATGCCTGTTTCTTATGAGGAAAACTGACCTATATTCCAGGTAAGGAAATTCTCCTCCCAATGATGCACAAAATAGATACTGGCATGAAATGCTCTGCTAATAACCATGGCTGTATTATTTTTCATCGGGGTGCCCCGAGGATCTCCCTCCCCTATTCCTGCCCAGTGCAGGGCCACCCTTTGTCACAACATTAAAATCTGCTTAATATTTTTTTAGCATTTCACATCACAGCCCCAGTAATTGCACCCTCAGGAGCAAGACTCCTTCCTGCCTCTGCTTTTCAATATTATTGGCATCTCCCTCATTTGGGGACCTGAAATGATCTTTTTTGCATTTTCCTCGTGAAATGACAAACAGGGCTGGTTGTGGCTCAAGCACTATTTGGAGCATGACCCCCTTGGCTCCTGGTGTTCTCCAAATTAGATTTTGATCTTTGTCAATTAGGCTTTGTCACTGTGGACCTGCTGTGCCATTATCAGGAGAATCCCTGTCGGGGTTGGGAAGTCAGTGAACTTTGGAAGCCTTTCTCCACCTTCCAGGGGTGCAGCTTTTACAATTAGAGCTGTTCAAAAATATAATAATAAAATAAAAATTTCTGCCCACTACCCTATTTCTGCCAATTTGTTTGTCCCTAAACCAAGAATCACTTGCAGCACAGAGAGCTCTGCCTTCCCATGGCAAAAAAAAAAACAAACCAAACCCAAGCAATCTTGATTTCTGAAGGCAATTTGGCTTTTCTTTCACTCCTTTTAATGTTCCTGGCTTTGTAATGTACCCTATGACGGGTTTGTCTGGGGGCCAGTTTTGCTTCTGGGGGAAAAAACGGGGGCCAACTGAATAAAAAAGATGAATAAAAAAGATGAATGCCAAGAAATCTCCTCTGCTTGTCGCACAGCAGGGCTGCGACGCTGCTCCAGCCCAGGGGCTTTGTCAGCTGGTTGGGCTGGAGTTTAAACTGGGCAACTATTGGGGAATGTTGGGAATGTTGGTCCTGGCAACATCACCGGCCTTGGAGCAAGTCACCTCCCGCTCCAATGTGCCTCAGGAGCCATCCCAAGTCGTTTAATGGGAGCAGGTTGGCTGCCAAAAAACTTCATTTTCATTCTCCCATTTAAATTCTGGCTCAGTGTCTCAGCAAGGTGCACTTGGAGTGGTTTGTTCAGAGCTGCACTGAGTGGGACATGGGATCTGCTGGACCTTCCTGGCATGAATAGTGTTGCATGGTTCCTAAACTAGGATTTTCCAGCAGGAGGGGATATTTCATAGGTTTTAAGGCCAAGACGGATCATCAAGTCTGATGATATTTTGCAGAATTGCCTGTCTGAATTACTCAAAAAAACTGCCCAGGAAATCTTCCCAGGGTAAAAGATCTCCTACTGATCAGGGGCATGGAATAACAGGACAAGGGGGAATGGGTCCCCACTGCCAGAGGGCAGGGTTAGATGGGATACTGGGAAGGAATCCTTCCCTGTGAGGGTGGGGAGGCCCTGGCACAGGTTGCCCAGAGAAGCTGTGGCTGCCCCATCCCTGGAAGTGTCCAAGGCCAGGTTGGATGGGGCTTGGAACAACCTGGGACAGTGGAAGGTGTCCCTGCCCATGGCAGGGGGTGGAATGAGATGGGCTTTAAGGTCCTTTCCAACCCAAACCATTCCAGGATTCTATCACCTGCTCATGCCTTGCATTGCTGAAGGCTGCAGCACATTTAAAGGCTGTTCTGTTTCCTTGAAGGCAGCAATTCCCACTCCTGAACTCGAGTCTCCGGTGCAGGCCCAGAGTTTCTTCTGCCTGGAAGGTTTCCAGCACTCAGAAGTCCCAGGACTGACAGGCTTTTCAGCTGCTCTTCTACATCTTGCCTCTGGAAAACCTGCTCTCCTGCAGCTGGAAGTTGATGGGTGATCTGCCCAGTCCCTTACAAGAACAGCAGCAAAAGTATAAAAATATCAGGTAAAAATAACCTGCAAAAGGACAAGAAGAAGATATGGGATAAACATGGAATACAGGCAAAATCTAAAGTCTGGTAGTGCCAAGTGCATTAAGGAAAATAATTAGGAAATATACATATAATACATAGATATAATATATTAATATATATATAACTTATAATATATTAATATATATAAAATCATATCATAGAAATGTGGGAAAAGGCACTAGTAACACACAAGGTAGGAGTGTTACAGCAAGCAGAATACACCTCAAAAAAAAAAAAGAGGAAAAGTAATTTTCAAACTCCAGGAAGATCTATGATTTTCCAAACTTACTGTGAAACACTGGGAAAAACAGAACACAGATCGAGAAAAGTACATAAAACATTGCAGTATCACAAACACATAAACCAAATAAAAATAAATATGTCATATTACTGTATTTTCTTCCTTGTCCTTCTTACTGGCTGAGTTATAAATCGAATATGGATGGAGGGAAGGAAACATATCCCTGGATTTCAAACATAAATATGTAGCTGTAAAACAAGAACAACCCACAAGCACACGTGCCAGGCACCTGCCTTCCAGTGAATATGTCCTAGGAACATATGTACTTCTAGCAGGACACATGAAACACTTAGAGCTTGTGAGGGGAGATGGCACGAGCCTTCCTTTTGGAATAAACCTGCTTCCTTCCTTCTGCAATGGCCTTCCTTCCTTCCTCCCTTCCTGCCTTCCTTCCTTCCTCCCTTCCCGCCTTCCTTCCTGCCTGCTTTGGGCCAAGGTTGGCTTTGCAAGGGCAGGACCCAGACAAACTTCCATGCAAGCAACTGGATGGAGTTCTGGGAAGATCCCCCGAGTTCTTCTGCCATAAAGGTCACATTTTAGAGATGGAAAGGTGTGACCCCCATCCCCATGTCTAGTGGAAGGCGTCCCTGCCCATGGCAGGCGGTTGGAATGAGATGAGCTTTAAGATCCCTTCCAACTCAAACCATTCCATGATCCTGTGATAATTCTCAGAGCCCTCCAGCATCCAGGGGATGCAGCTTTTGGCACTTTTCCCTCTGCAACAATTTTTGGGTTAACCCAACATCAGCATTTGTTCCCTTTTCCCACAGCCAATTACTTTTCCAAGCTGCATACAAACTTTCCCCCACATTTTGTTATCGAGCACACGAGGTAAGAGCGAAGGAGCCACACGCAGCCACGGGAGCTCAGCTTCTCCCACAGTGACTTTCTTGGGAATTCTGGTGCAATCTAGTCATGGCAAAATGAGCCCCCATGACAGGTTGGGTTTGGTCCCTCGTTGCCCTGTTAACAGACAACTCCAGGAGACTGGAGGGACGAGGTCGGGCTCTCGCCTGGCAGCTCCTCTGACCAGAATACAGAACATTTGAGAGAGGAGTGAGGACAGGAGAGTTTCTAATACCTGCCAGCAGGGAATTGAATGTGGGAAGAGCGCTGGGAGCCAGCCTTCCACACAACACTTACATCCAGGGAGGCTCTGGATAAACAAGCAGATGAAACGGCTGCTTGGGAAAATGGTTCCCACAAACTGCTCTGGATGGTAAGGATCGATTTTAGCAACACTATTTATAGGGCAGGAGGTTTGCAGTGGTTTGGGGGATTATCACCCCTTGTCAGTCCCTGAATTTTTTTCAACCTAGCCAATTTAGCCTAAATTTTTCCATATTCTGCCTTCAGTTTAAATTGAACAAAACTTGTTATTTTTTCTGCAGGTACAGAGAGCAGGAAAATATTTTTTTATCAGGTTATTTTTGTTCGAAAAGACAAATCATCAGTTCTGAAACACCTTCTGAAAAGGAAAAATTTGGCATTACTGAAAAAGCATGCAAAAAGCAAAGTAAGGCCAGATTCTGAAGAAACCTGGTTTCTAATTGATCACCTTATTAGGGTTTGATCCAATGCATTTTGACATTGAAAGGTTTTAGTCCAAGTCCTTAAAATACACACTGCTGATAGTTTTCTACTTTTCAGCTTATTCAGCATGTTCAAAAATATGGACTAAGCTGTCTTGATTACAAATTAGCTGGATAGAAAAAGCCAGTACTGGATTTTTAGGGTATTTTATTGTATAGCTGCCTAAGAAGTGAGGCACAGATTGGGAAGTTCATATATCATTTTGCAGGATTTATTTATTCTTTCTTGCCAACTCAGCTCCAAAGCCCAGAGGTCAAACCCTACAGATCTTGACATCCATAGTTTTGCCACTGACTTCACTGATGGCATAATTTCAGGCATGAAAACGAAGTTGTTGGTCGAGGTTTATTTTCTTGGTTTGGATGTGCTTTTAAAGCCCTTCCAAAAAATCTCCACAAAAACTATAATGAGCATTCAAATAAATGGTTTTTCTCACTCAAATCCCAACTATCTAAAAAATGTATCAAAAAAAAAAAAAAAAAAAAAGGAAATATATATCCAGGCCTGGCTTTGTCCTCTCAAGCTCAGAGTTTATAACATGGTTTTTGGACTCACCAAGTGAACTCTCACAAAACACTTCTGTACTTTGCATTTTTTGGTGTTTTTAGCTGCTCTTGACAATGTGTGACATTAACAGTCATGGATATTAACTGTAAGAGTATACTTGTGCAAATTAAAGTATGTCTTGCCTTCCTAGAGAGCTTCCAGCCAACACAAGAAATCAGACCTGATGCCAAAACAAGCCTTTTGTCCTGCTTAAATCCCAGTTATGCCCCGCATTCCTCCTCAAAGTGACCATCAGACCTTCTGCTGGTCCCATGAGCAGCACCAGCGTCACCCAGCCTAATTCCCACTCAACATCCCAGCCACACCAGCATTCATGGGATGAATGTCTTTCCAGATATAGCCACGGGCAGATGAGAATAATAAATGCAGTGTACGACTCATTAAATGCAAAGCTTATTTTCTCACACACCTGCAAACACTTGTGTGGAGAAGTTCTGGAGAAAAAAGCCAAGTCAAAGGCAACTTCCAAATATCCAAGTGGAACTCATTAATGTGGAGGCCAAGACTTCACCAGTGGTATGTAAATTGAAAGAAAAGCACCTCATTTAATGTGAATAATATTTTATTTTCATTTCACATGTGTTTAAGACATGCAGAGCTAAGAAGAAATTGCACATCATGTAACAGAAACTGTAATAAGTAATGTTATGAAATTAAGATCGAGGGCCATTGGCTACTGTGGTGTGCCCTGAACCTGCTTTGACAAATGAAACAGGAAGTTCTTTTAATTAGGATCTTAATTATGGAATCACAGAATGAGAGAATCATCTGGGTTGGAAAAGCCCTCCCAGCCCATCGAGTCCAACCTGTGCCCAATCCCCACCTTGTCACCCAGCCCAGAGCACTGAGTGCCACGTCCAGTCCTTCCTTGGACACCTCGAGGGATGGGGACTCCACCACCTCCCTGGGCAGCCCCTTCCAATATCTACTCACCCTTTCTGTGAAGAAATTCTTCCTCCTTTCTTCCAGAGAGGTGATGGCAATTTGTAGGGATAAACAGGCCTGTCCACACACCACTATCCATAACTTGGTGGCAAGAGGTAAATACTGGTATTATTTAAGTCCACCATAACTTCTCTGAAATTACACACTGAAACTTTGCAGCTGAATTCTACAAGAATGACAATTTCTGATCGAATACCA
Organism: Platyrinchus mystaceus; assembly: GCA_035041135.1. NCBI lineage: Eukaryota > Metazoa > Chordata > Aves > Passeriformes > Tyrannidae > Platyrinchus > Platyrinchus mystaceus. The sequence continues at coordinate 34,041,895 of JAWWLV010000180.1, read as the reverse complement.
AACACAACCAGTTGTAGGACAGTACTTTGAAACATCAGCACTGAGCAGAGATTCATGGGTGCAGAAGCAAAATCCCTGTTTCACCACTGACAGTGAAATCTCTTGTCTCTAAAGATGGCAGTGACCCACTGTCAGCAGCTTCTTTTGTTGATTTGACTCAGTTTTCCCATCTGTAAAATGGAAACTATAAGACTTGCCTTCCTGAACATATATTCAATTGATTTATATTAAAAATTTACTCACTGAATACAAAATTATCACTTTAGAAAAGGCAAAGCACTATAATTTTACTTAAATCCTTGGTATTATTGATAAAATTCCTCATTACAGTTGCTTATACACACACATACAATCACATGCATATTTATATTATTTATAGACATTATAAATACATGTGTGTGCAGCTGTAAAAGAATATTCAGCCTTTGATTAACCCAGGACCACACCAAAATTCAGCTCTAATTCTAATACTTTTCCCTGCATTTTGTTGGCAAACAGGGCTGGATCCACTTGTATCTGTTCGAACTCAACAGCAAAACCAATCCTAGTACTGCAACATCACAGGCTACAACAAAAATAAACCAGCCTAATCAGTCAATTCAAAAGGTTGGATATTCATGGCAACAACCTGATCCGTGCTGGGTTAATGGTGATTTTGCCACTGACCACAAGGAAACCAAGATTTTGGAGTAAAGGACCTGATCCTGCAGTTGATTTGTGTGATCTACAGGAAAAACCTCTGGAGAAGATAAGGAAACTTAGTGGATCTGGCCACAAGTCAAATTCTGTTCAGTCTGATCTGACAGCATAATCAAAGCTATGCTAGAAAGCATGGAATAATATACAAATATATATATATATATTCTCAAATGGCTCTAAAAACCCACAGGAAATTTTTTTTTTTTTTTACTTAAATGGGAAGAAGAAAATCTATATCTTGGAGAGTGAAAAACAAATTAAAGGTTCTTGAAGGGTGTTTCTTAACATTTACCAGTGGTTTTCCCCATGGAAAAGATGAAAAATTAGCTTGAACCCCAGAGCTTTTGGTCTTTTGTAATCTTTTCTCTTTTTTTTTAACTCCACAATGAATATAGATTTTTTAATCCTATATGCAGAGATTTCACATATTTAGATTTGAAAGCTTTCTTATTGTTCCAGGAGACAGTTTTAAATTAAAAATACATATGGGACTTACCTGTCCCGGGCATAGGTGCACAGGAGGCATAAGCAAACACCAGATGAATCTGAGGAATTTTTGGAGTCCATAACAAAATAACCCCGATATCAAGAGAAATGCTGTAGTGTCAGGCTTTCCAGGGTAAGATAAGAATCTTTTGCTGTCTGCTCCCATTAGGATCTGAGCAGGAAAAGATCCATGGTCATTAAGAAGAATTTTGCCATCACCCATCTGGGTCCCATCACTGCCTCACGTGCCTTGGAAGAGGAAATGATGCTCCAGCAGAGCTCTGGGAAGGGGGAAAACCATATTCTTATTTTTTATATATCAGCAAAATCCATTCTGAAGTGTAAACTTAAGATTAAAACAATGGACAGGGGTTCAAAAATCTGGTGATTTTTTTTTTCTGCCTGAATTCATCTTTAAAACACCCAGTTGGTTAAATGGGGAGGGTTTTATTTCCTCCCTCTCTCACCCTTTCCCTACACAGCCTGTTGAAATGTAAAAATGCAGAGGAAGAACCTTCTCAGTCTTTATGTTGGTGAGATCTCATTTGAAGCCTAGAAATAGGGGGCAACAGTAAGAGAGATTTATGAAGCAATTGATTAAAAAGATCCCACAGACCGGTTAAACAATTCACATTTTCAAACTGTAATAGCTAAATTAGCTAAAATAATTATTTTTATAAGTAAAATCATAACTGATATATTCACTATTTACTTTTTGACACACTCTTGAATGCCCATTTCAAATCCATAGTCTTATGAGGTTTCCTCTTAGAGGTTTCCTTCAGGGGTATCTGTGGAAAATGAAGACCAAAAAAGGTTAAAAATTAATTCATTTAGAAAGACCTGTGAATATTTGTGAAAAATAGTTTACTTAGCATATGTCAAAAAAGGTTATTAACTGAAACCAAGTATTGTATGATGGTTAATGAAAGGTTTGTTTGCATAGGAGCCAAATGAGGATTGTGTTTGCCATCCCCAATATGTGAGTGAATTCCATGATTTTGATATCTGAGGAGCTTCTATTGACATTAAATGTTTGGGTTTGTGAGTTTTGCCCAACAGTTCAAATATTTGAAGGGAGATACAACCGTATGGGGAAGGGGAACAGGTTGCCCAGAGAAGCTGTGGCTGCCCCATCCCTGGAAGTGCCCAGGGATTGTGGAAGGTGTCCCTGCCCACGGCAGGGGGTGGAACTGGATGGTTTTTAAGGGCCCTTCCAACCCAAACCAGTCTATGATTCTGTGGTTGGTGCCAGGATTTGGCACAGCTCACCTTGGTCACCAGGAGCACGTTGCTGCAGTTGGAATGATATAGGAGAGAGAAAATACTTTGGGACCATTCGGCAGCACTGAAAGAGACGTGAGATAAGACCTGGATAGAAATAAAGCAGAACTGCTCCACTTTTCCATGCATTATTAAAACTGAGATTTTAAAAATTAAAACTTTATTTTTTCCTTTAAAAAATGCAACAGATGTGTGTGAAGACAAAGCTGGTGCCTGCACTACCTCGTGGAAGCTGTTTTATAGTTCTGTTTAGCAGTTACTGGAGGAGAGCACAGCGGAATGACTGCATGGATCTGTCATATGCTAATTAGGGGAATCGGTACAGAGCCAAGTTTTATAACCTTGTTCAATTTTAAGAGGTTTTTACAGTTACTGAATGCATTAAACCCCAGAACACGTTCTGGGGATTGTCCATTGAATTCTGCACACAGGAAAGCTCCCTTGTTGGGCCTGTGGGGAGAGCTGATTTAGTTTTGCTATATGGCCATAGGAGCACAACAAGCAAAAATAATGGGGAAAACTCTGCAAATCAGAGTCAGCTTAAGCCACAAGACACTCAGCAATAAACCTTAATTTGACTGCAAAAAGCAATTTATAAAAGAGCGCAATTTATAAAAGAGTGCTCTTGAACATCTCTGGCTCCTCTAATCATATCTAATTATGGATAGAGCTGTTCTGTATGTGGAGCATCAGGAGAAACACAGTGTGATTCAAGGCCAGGTTGGATGGGACTTGGAGCAACCTGAGATAGTGGAAGGTTCCCTGCCCATGGCAGGGTGTTGAACTAGGTGATCTTTAAGGTCTCTTCCAACCCAAGCCATGCTGTGATTCCATGATTCCATGTGTTCCTGAGCTGCTTTGGTGAATGCTGGAGCCCTCACTCAGCCAAAATTCCCCTTGAAATCCAGCCTGTGTTTTGCCTCAGGATTGCAGGTCAGATCCCAAGAAATAAAGTGATTTTGGTGAACTGCCTCATATAAGCAGAGGGATTGCCCTGTGAGCACCAACAGCAGAGAAGAAAATGCTGCACTTTTCAAGCTGTGGCTGAAGCAGAAGTGACCTCATCAGCTTTTTTTTCCTCACAGGAGCCATCCAATTGGCTGCAGTGGACCCACTGCCCCTGCATGACTGCAGGGAGTACAGAAACCCCTTCTGTCCAAGAACATTCCTGCAGAGGTTGGCACTGGAAAGGGCAGAGAAGAGCTGCCACCACCCCCACTCCCACCACAGCAGTGCTGGGTGCCTCCCTAAATCACAGCCAAGGGGCCTCATAGCACCTGGAGTGGTTCTTCTCTGCTCTTCTGCCCCTAGATATCCAAAATGATCATGTAATTCCCAGCTGGATTGTGGGATCTTGCAAGGAAGCTGGAGATGATGGCAGAGGCAGGACCTTCTCCCCAGGACAGGCTGGACATCTCTGAGGAGATGCTGGGGGACAGCACAGAGGGACCTTCATGGCCAACAAGGCTGGAGGAGGCAAGAAGGAGCAGATAGGAGAAGGTCAAACTTTGGGATTCACCACCCAGCCCAAGGGTCACCCAGAAGCACAGATTTGATGGTGGCTCACACCACCACCAGCAAGGAGGGAAGCGGCCACAGTGTGAATTTTCACTGCATAATTCCAAGATAAATTCAGTTAATAAAGCTGTGGCCTAATTAAACCCCATCCTTTGCTCCCTCCCTTCTTAACACAGTGTGAATCCCTGCAGTGTTTTCACCTCTGGGCAGGGAATCCTGGAGCATTTTCCCTCAAAAATAAAATTCCCTCTAAAGTGTTTCTGCAAGACCTTCAACTGAAATGGTCTGAGGAAGCAGAGAAAAGCAAAAAAAAAAAATCAACACACATAACAATTTTTTTGTCACCCAGTCACTTAAAAATTGTATCAGAAATGGGCCAGGTTGGCCAATTAATGCCACCAAAAGTGTTCAGACCAGTGACAAGATTTGAATGAGCATAAATTTTAAAAATAGTGGCTTGAATAAACATATCAGGACAGAGCTCTGCTGTGGAAATTTCATATATCTGAATATATCAGAAATTTCATATAACTGTGAATATATCATATTCACAAAAAAAATACAATTAAGATTTGGCCCACCACCCTTATTTCAGGAGACTGAAAATGCAACAGCAACAAATAACATGTTTTCCACAAGAAAAAATGTGAATCAGCAGCTTGATCTGTTCCCAGTTTTCAAAAGCAAAGTCCTGTCTATTATAATCTTGTTTTTCTCAGCCATAAACACAGTGGGAAAAAAAAGAGAGAAATTTATGTTGAATATGGTTATAGTTATTATTTCCCTTCTGGGGATTTATTAAGCATGTGTTAGGAGTTTAGGTATAAAATGAAATTGTTTTTTTCACTACATGGATGTCTTCTGTGACTATCTGTAAAATTTCATTAAGGTGTTAGACTTGATATTGCAGATCAAAGTAATCCCAAGAGATTAAGGAGACCCTGCTAATTGACTAAGGTCATGTACTGCACTTCCCACTGGCACTTTGGCCTACATTGACAACAGAGGAGCAGCCCCATCTCAAAGGACCATTCTATAAAAATACCATTTTCTTTATCTCTAGTCCAGTTTTCACACCGCTCCGATAACAAGGGATTTCATAAATCCAGGTGGACTGATTAGAGTTTTGAGTATGTAACTTTCTGAGTAAAAAATATACATGATACTTTTGAACAATTTTGACATTTTATCTTACCCTTTAAAACTCCCGGGAACATATTGCACGTTAGGTGTTTAAGAATAAAAAGTGTCAGCATATATAGCAAGTTCCATCATTCAAACTTGGCACTAAAGAGGATATTGAAAGCCTTGCTGCAGACCATTAAAACCAGCTAATTTACAACCAAAGACGTTGTTGCTTGAAGTGCCAATTTGGTCAATAATTAAGGTTTGGAATATATATCCAGAGAAAATTCCTAAGAACCTTTCCTTGTTGATCAAAACATAGGATATATTAGTCTCACTTGGACAGTGGCTGTTAGTTCTGGATTGTGGTATTATTGAAAATTATGGACTATCCAGAGGCGTGGTGAGGAATTATTGCTGCTGTCAGCAAGATTTGTGAACCCAGTGCTGAAATACTTGCTCCCCCCTGGATCCTACGCCTGGAAATGTGAATGCTGGAAAAGTTGGAGGGAATTCACAAAAGAACTACAGAAACGAAGCGTGATTTGGAAAATATGGCTCTTTTCTGTCTTCATCGTGGGACAAGGAAGGAGCTCGAAGCCAATTGACCAGAAGTTTAAGGACAAGATTTACAGTTGCAGGGAAATAAACAGAGGAGCTGGGATCATACAGCCCATTAATTTAGTAGACTATGAATAAGGACTGACAACAGCAAGCTGAGTGAGAAAGATGCAAATTAGAACTTACTTGCCATTATTTAACTCATCAAGTTACATACCAAGTGATTTTGCCAGTTTTCTTTCACTAAAAGTCTTAAAATCAAATATTTTTATTTTTTTCCTAAAATTGTGCTGTTACAAAAAGGGGTGGGGTTTTTTTAGGTTTCATTCACTGATTGGTTTTCCTTAAGTTTAACCAAGTTTTTCTTGAAGGGAAGATTCAAACTTCAGGCAAAGTCATAAGCAATGGGTTTACTGGGCACATTTTAGAGCCATTAATGGATGTAACAACCACCCTTCCATTCACTGGATGAAATCCCCATCTAAGCAGAAGGATAGTGGGAGGCTCATGACATACATAAAATGCGTGTCGTTTGCATGGAGATGAATTTCAGCCTTTAGAAGCCAACAGAATCCCATTTTCCATTATGTTCAGCCAGCAGAACGGATTTCATTAATCAGCCTATCATCAAGGGCTCAGTCCTACCACATCACTCACACTAAGTAATACCTAAGATGCAAATAGGTCCACTAAAGCAAAGGATGCATCTGGAGAAGTTGTGTCGTTCTCCAGCAAAGGTGCTTTAATGGACTTTGAAAAATCCCTCACTCCACAAGTGAAACCCTCATACCCTTCCAGCTCTTCAGAAAGGTCCTGGATAAATAAGTCATTCAACAGAAGTGTTTAATCACCTACAACACCATAGAACTATGACAAAAGTGAAGCTGTTGAATGAAAACGTGGGTAAAATTTGCTATTTGCTGCTTCTTCAGCTCAAATAGAGAGTTCAAAATCCCTTTCCATTCAGCAATTGACATTGAACTCTTTAAACCACCATTTTGAGTAAGGAGGCCTGAAGTCCTGGAATATGGAAAGATGAGGCTTTTTTACCTTTGATTCCTTGGAATTCAACATGCTCCCAGTATTTTTAGTCTTCATATACCCAGTTAACCATCCTGGGTTTATCCATGAGAAGTAATACCTGTCTTTATACTGAATAAAACGTTTGTTTTCTATCTTGTTAATATTTTCCTGAAGTTGCCTCAATGCTGTATTTTCCTTGCTTTCTAACCCCAGCAGAACTACAAAGTTTGAACAATCAAACTGACTAAACAAAGCATGAAAAATCTCAACTTTTGTATTCACACAACATTGCCATTTGGTAAACCCAATGAAGTTTTTTGGCCTTCCTTTTACCAAACGCAAATGAAAAGTAAAAAAATGTATTATTCTCAATGAATGGAGCATTGTTTGTTATTCCTTGCAAAATGCCTAATACATATGAGGCAAATTTTGTGCCTTTTTTATATATTGAGTTTGTTGTTTCCCATCGCGATCAGTGGCATGTGAATCATTTGAGAGACTCTTTGGGTTAAAATGTGGGAAGAGAATGATATATTTGTTAATTGTTGTTGCTGTTCTTGCTATGATCTTTGGCAACACCTGCTGGTGGTAGAATGCAGTGCTGGAGCCACTCTACATATGTGCCTTCAACATATAGACCTTCAACTGGCCACACAACCCAAAAGAGCACTGATGCAGTCAGTGGGCTTAAAAACATCAGGCCAAGTTCATGAAAGCATTTGAACGGGGTTTTCAGGCTCAAAATCTCTTTCATAATAAAATGTGCCCGGTTTTGTTTATCCACACATCCTCTGTGATTTGTAAAAGTTGTGATTTTACAGTAACTTAATCCAAAGAGAATTTTGCACAGAACATCTCCCGTCCGCTTCCCAGTAACGAGGCATTTTGAGCAGCAAGATAAATAACACTTAGGCATCTAATAAAAACTGCAGGGTTTGTTTTGCTTTGTTTGGTGGGGTTTTTTGTCTCAAATCCTCTTTTTTTTTTTTTACATAGTGCAGCAGCAAAACCTCGCATTGTAGGTGAGAATCTGTAAATTTGCAGTAACTGAAAAATAACAGAAGGCGCAGCAGCATTCTTTATGTTAGTCTATATTGATCGGCTCTAATGAGCACCAGTGGAGCTGTAGCTAATGGTGGTATGTCTGGTGTTAAGGGCAAATGTGGGAGAAGATTATCAACCCAAGGGGTTTAGCAGTTGCCGGACTGCCCTCAGCCCTCAGGGCAATGATGCACTTGAGAGGTCACTGTATCAAATGAGGGAAAAGATTCAGCCAGCACTGCTGGAAGAGATGCAGCAGGAGCTGTGTTTTAGCCGAGACTCCCGGCATCAATAAAACAGTTACTCTGCGCTGGTCCTTTCTCCCCCTCTCCTCTCTCCCAGCCACCACCTACCCAGCGTTGCATTTCTAATTAAGAATCATAACACCAGCAATGTGGGGAGGAACTGGAGCTGCTCCAGTTTATCCAGGCTGGGATAAGCACAGGGACACGGTGCCACCAGCGCGAGGGACCCACGAGCGCCGCAGAGAGCGACACATCACGGGGCAGAGCGGTTCTACACCTGGTGCCTGTTTGTTACCTGGGGGGGGCCACGCTGCCATTTGATGTGAATTTGCTTGATATTTCATTCACTGTGTTTCTTGCCACCCCCTTCTGAGATCTGAGAGGGGCGAGATGAGTGACCACCAGAGCGGAGGAGGCCACCGGGCTTCAAGGGGAAGTTAACTGGCAGATCCGAGAGAGCGCTCGCAGTAAAATGTTTGTGCAGAAAGGAAGCTACAGGTATTCAAAAAGATAAAAATGAAGCCAGAAATGCCTTGAGGTGTGAGGCATGTTGCACATTCCATGCTTTAATAGCGTAATGGAATAATTCTAACTGTGTGAGGCTCCCAAACACACCAAGAAGCTGAGAACCCAGCGGTGAGATTTCAAATATTTATCACAATAAACACTAATATATATTAAAAAAAAAAGAAACAGAATATTTTACTTAATGTTGTAAATAAGCAGATTAAATATTACCTTAGCTCCATTATGCCATAGCACCCTGTGGTTGTGGCAAATTATTTATTAGGTCTTTAAAAATTCTAAGACATGGATTCCTCTTGTTCCTTAGAGATCGATGATGGGTCAGATTGTTAAAAAAATCTTCACAGTTCTAATTTTTCTGCAGTGTTAATATGCAAGAAGGTCAAATCTTTGTTCCAGTCAGAGATTTTCCAACCAGTTTTGCCTGAACAAGAAGGAAGCAAGTCAGAATTTGGTTAAAGAAGAAGAATATTTCCTACCACTGTCAGCAAAAAAAAAAAAAAAAAAGAAAAAGAAAAGAAGGCTTTAGACTGTTATGGGGCTGCTGACATGAAAATCCCTGAAATAAGTGGAGCAGGCACTAAAGCTGGCATGCACACTCACTGGGAGCAACGAAGCTGGAGACGCTAAGAAACATTTTCTGCAGAGAAGCAGAAGTTGACACATCCGACGCTCGCTGCCTGATGGGCTTCAGCTCAGGGGTTTTCTGTCTGCTGCTCCCACCACTGTCCATTAGACAGGCCCTGCACCAGGGATGTGCAGCCACAAGTGACACTAATGTGCTCAAAGGTTGACACTGGGGAACCCACGGAAAGATGTGTTCATGCCCGTAGTTCATGCACGGTTGGAAAGGGAACCGCTTTGGCACAACAGAGAGGGAATTTGTGTCCCCAGCGCTGCATCTGCCCCTCTCCTCATGCTTTGTTAGTGTTGAAATCCCCAAATAACCCAACAACAACAACAAAAAACCATATTGTTTTAAAGTACATCCTCATGAGTGGCAGTGGAGGGACAGGGACTGATCTCTTCTCTGTGGGGACCAGTGACAGGACCTGAGGGAATGGCTGGAGCTGAGTCAGGGAGGTTTGGATTGGATATCAGGAAGGGATTTTTCCCCCAGAGGGTGGCTGGGCACTGAACAGGCTCCCAGGGGCTACCAGAGCTCAGGGAGTGTTTGGATGATGCTCTCAGGCACATGGTGTGACTCTTGGGGATGGGCCTGTACAGGGCTGAGGGTTGGACTCGATGATGCTTGTGGGTCCCTTCCAACTCAGGATATTCTGTGATCATATGATTTCCTACTGTAGTTTGATATCCTACCTGGTTTATGCAAGACCAAGCTGCTTCTTTACAACACGAACTTATAAGCAGACTCTGTGGCAAATTCATGGCATTTATCTTCTAAAACTTGAGTTCATAAGCAGCTTGAGTGGACTTGCTAATTTACACAGTCAATGAGAAATCCTGTTACTATGAGCTGTAAACAGGAGCAGAAGATGATAATGTACCCTGAGCCTGCAGAAATGGTCACAGAATCACAGAACATCCTGAGGCTGAAGGGATGTTCCAGGTCCAAGCCCTGCACAGGTCCAACCCCAAGAGTCACACCATGTGCCTGAGAACCTCAAGAATCTCATCAGGTGCCAGTGACACTGAAATATTGGCAAAGTCAAGGCTGGATTTAAAAGTTTCAGAAGAAAATCAAGACTCCCAGCTCAATACGAAACAAAGAGCTGAATAGCATTTTTCTAGTGAGTGCTCATCCTCTTCAAAGGATTTTTTTTATGTCAAGATATTTAAGTATGTGGTTTTCTCCAGTTGATGTTTCAGTCTGAAAAGCTCCATTATCCTTGTAAAATTGGATACCCAGAAAGACAAAGGATGTGGAAGTTTTAGAGGTGGGACCTTGTTTTCATTCATGAACTCTTCTAATTCTCTAAGCCTCTTCTACACTCTTTGTTACTAAATTTTAGGTTTGGACATATTTGATCTTAAGGAGATCATAGATTAAATTTCAGATGCTTTTGTTCTTCTAATGACAGAAGTAACAATCAAATTCCTGCCTGTATAGCAGCAAATTCTATCATAGATATATATATATATAAAAAATATATTTTAAAAAAGATCTCTATGTGCCTAATTGAAACATTTTGGTAAAATGTTTCTGTGAAAGGATAATGTGAATAATAGAGCAGAAACTGTTTCCTGATCGCTTTTTTTCTTAAGGAGACTTCACAGTTTTTTAATGCATTATTTAATTGATTTCATAGATGTTGTTCCTCGTGCTGTACCTTTGGACAGGTGAATATCTGGGACATGAAATCAGCTTTTATTGGTTTGGTTGAGCTGGCAAGTCATATCCAGGTAAGAAATAAGTGTCGTTGAATCATTTGATATTTCTCTTTCCACTGTTGTCTCTCTCTGGTTTCAGATAAGCACCGTATGTGGTTTGAGTGTCCCTCAAAGCCTGCAGAAGAATTAAGTGGAAATTCACATCACAGCTGGCAGGACACTGGGTCCACACTGGGCTTACCTGGGACCTTGCTATATTTACCCATCTCATGGACTTTAACTCCAAAATCTAATTAGTCCAAAATTCCCCTTTCGAAGCAAATACAAAAATGTAAATGTACACAAACTTGCACGTTACCAAAGAGCTAAAACAAAAAAATGCAGTGATCATAATGACATTCAAATAGTTTTAGAAGTGCTTGGTTTGGTCAGATCCCTTGCTGTGACAGGTGGGATCTTGCTCAGCAATGTCTGCAACCAAATTCCCTCAGACTTTAATGATGTGGGAGTCCAACTAAGGAACCTATAATTTTTTTTTAATAGTTGGTATTGACCAGTCATTTTGAAATGTTTGCTTTGAAAAGGACATGCTATTAATTTTTTCTTTCCATTTAAATATCAAAACCAAAGAATCTTGCTCTAGCTCCAAATGATAATCCATACAATGAATAACCACTTGGGGCCAAAACAACTTTCCTCACCCAAGTGAAGAAATATTTTCAGCTCTGGAGAATAAGTAGCAACAAAATCTATCCCTTTACCCATCAGTCTCAAAAAATCCTACCAAGTCATTATAACTTCTGCATTAAATAAAATTTTTCTTGTGTACTTTTTTTCCCATATGTATTTCAACCACTTGAATGAAATGCAGCTATTTCAGGGGTTCATAAGAAATGCACCTTATTTTCCTTGCACTGGAGGTTTTCAGTCTAGAGTGTCCTGGCCTTCACTCCTTAAACACCTCTAAATCCCATAAGTGATCCCAAGATGATGTTGTTTAGCACAGTAATATTATTTGCAGCAAAGCAGCACAAACACTTGGAAATGCAGGAGTCTTGCCAGGTTGGGAGAGGAACCCAGAACTTGAACCTTGTACATTTTAGAGGGAAAAAAAAATACATAAAGGAAAAACAACTCCAAACCCCAAAATTGTGTTAATTTAAAGACACTTTAGAAATTAGCCTGTGTTATTATATAGTCTGTTTCATAGCTACAAACCTCATGGAAATCCCTTCTTCAGGAAACAGCCCCTTTCCTACTTAATTGTTGAGCTCCTCTTGAATAGCACTGGTTCTTCACTCTGCATCCTGACATCTTCCTGGGGGATTCCAGCCACAAGGATCCCCCCCAAACACTTCCCTTGTGGATACACACCCACAGTCCATGTCAGCCATGGTGGGAGGAGAGTTTCCTGGTCCTAACTGTCCTCTTTGGAGCATCTTGCTGGTGATTTTAAATAGGTAAAATGCCAATTAAACTGTTCAAACTCAAACCAACACAACTGGTCATGGCTCATCAGCAAAGACATTCTGCCATTTACCTCCAGAGCAGTTGAAGTTCAGCTTGAAGTTCAGCTTCAAACATTTTCCCCCATCACAGGGCTATCTGTGAGACTTTTGAGTGATGGAAAGCTTTGAACCTTAAGAAGTTCTCACAGGTCATTTGAAGAATATTTAATTACAACATTCTTTGCTTGCTATTAGAGTGAAAAAATGCCAAATTTCGCAGTGAAACACAACCCAAACAACACATTCCACTCCATGGCTTCATGGGTTTTATAAGACTTGATACTCTTTCTTTCTATTTCTTTGCATCTTTCCATCTCTTGTGCTTCAAGCCCAAATCACCACAGAAAAGGAATCTTCACACTATAGTATTTCCTCATTGCCCAAATATATATTTATAGGAATCGAGCAAGGTGATGGTTTCAGGCCAGGTCTGCAGTGGTTCACAACCCACTTTAGTAAATTATTTAAGATAAATCTTAGTCTTCTTATCTAAACAAAGCTTCTCAATTGCTTGAGAACAACATAATCCAACAGTAGAAAAGGTGCATTTACCCAACTAATAATTTACTTTCTGAAAGTCAAAATACTAAATCTCAACTCTAAGAATTCCAGGACTTGAACCTTCAAATGCCTTATGTGACCATGTGGTTTGGTAGAGGATGAGATCCTCCTGTTTCCAGGAACTTTGTCCATTTTGATTCCCATAGTCAAAAGAACAACAGATAGAACATCTGTTTAAGCTCATCATGATAAGCTCTGTTAACAGATCTGTCAGATGAAGTTATCACCACTTGCTCTTTTAACTGGGTTTGACCAACAACTTTCAGATTTATTCCTAAATTTTTCCTTCAAACTGTTTCATCTGGGGTTCTTTGTTTGAATTTTTTTTTGTTGTTGGATCATCTCTAAAGTGCTTTTCTCTCCATCCACATCAACTCCATTTTTGCTTTTGCATTCTCCTTTAGTCCTCTGTCATCATTTTCTCACTGAACATCCCTCCAGTGACAATTTACCTGCATTTCTTGCAGCTTTCTTAACATCCTTAAGGCTCTTAAGGCTCCATATTTATGCCCACTGCCACTTGGTTTGGTCATTGGGTTACTGAGTTCAATCATCTTTAATTTACCTTTCTTTTTCTTATTTCAGAGAAAGGGTAGATTAAAAAATATGCCTTTAATAAATAATCTCACAGCACTCAAGGATGGGCTTGATGCCTTCCCAGAATATATACCTGGTTCCCCCATGCCTAAAATTGAAGGGTGGTAGTTTCCTATTTAAAGAATTATCAGCAGCAGTGCCACTAATAGTGCCCTGACACAGAAAATAGCAAAATCTTATTCAATATGGTTGATTGGGAAACAAAGAAATGTATCATTTCACTCCCTGATCATATAAAACCATTAGCAATAAAAGGACAGCAAGGAGAGAAAAATCAAGTGCTGAATCATGAAAAGACTCAGCAGATCAAGGTCTTTCTTCTAAAAAATCTTTAGCAGGGAAAAGAAGAAACCGTGGATATTATTTCCAATTATTTCTCAAATTGGAACAGAGAAAGGAAAATAAAAAATACACACACACACACACACACAAAATAAAATAAAAAAAAAAAATCCCTGACTTGGTGCTACTGGAGTTTGTAGCTGGAAGGAAAGTCCTTGCTTATATTGAAGTAAAGTTCTGAAAATAAGCAAAGAACAGATTTATTGATTTTTGGTGAAGTCTGGGTGTAAAAAAGAGAAAGAATAAAGAAGTGCTCTTTGCCCGCTATGTCCAAATGACATCCCCAGTGGCCTTCTTAATGGTGGGGGAGGGGAGGGGGCAGGTGCCTACCCCGGCACACGGACACAACTGCCCTTAGGCTAGGGCTAATGGTATTGGCTGAGCCTGCTCTAAGCCTCTCTTTTCTAATAGCCAACTTTCTCTGTGCGAGAAGACAGACAGATATTGATTGGTCCAAATGCCCTTGAGTTGACAACATCTGAAATGAAAATCCACAAGGCGAAGCACAAACTTTCTGCAAGTTCAATTCCCGGAATCTGATTACGAGGCTGGAAACTGCGGGAGCGCTCAGACGCGGGGAGAGGGGCTCCCTTTGTCGCCGGTTCATACGTGTAATTAGCGGGGTGGCGGCGGATTTGCCGCACGAGTGGCAATTTCAGGAGGCAGTTTAAGGATAACGGTGTTCAGATTAAAGGAGCAAGGCAAGTCAACCCCGCCGTGAAGTTTAACGACAAAGTTGCAAAGACGCAAAGTCACGTTTCCCATCTCTGAGCCTTAATTCGTTACATTTCCCATCTCTAAGAAATAATTGCACATGAATAAATAAAAAACGCATACAAGGGGTGATTTCAAAACTTACTGATTGGTGTTAGAGAAAGCTCCACAATCTAGAGTTCACCTTTCAGGGAAGTTACTTCATCCATGCAAAGTCTAAACGCTCAAACTAACACTGACTATCAGCAAGTCTGGTTTTATTTTCTAATGGCTTTGTTCTCCAGAATTAAAATACTGGAGTTACAGCTTGCAAATGTTAAGGATAAGGAATGGACAAAGCTGGAGGAGTTTATTTGTACCTTATTAAGCATTCTTTTTTTATTCTACAAATTCCTCCTAAATCAATACATTGACTACTGTATAAACCTTAAATAAAGCATTATTAAAGTGGAAGCTGTGTTCCTGTCCTACTGGGTTATTTAGAAGCATAAAAGATACACTCTTAAGAATCAGTCTCATGCCAGGTAAAGTACAGCTGGAATACACATTAAATTTATTCAGTCATTGATTTGTAATGTTGATCCTCCATGGCTTCATGTTTCTTTTCTCATTAATCTTAGTTAACCCTCTCAAAACAATGGCAACGTTGTCGTTTGATGTATCGAAGATCCAACCTGCAGAGGATGCTGCTCTCTGGGCTGTGATTCCTGCTATCAGGAGGGATAAAGCCACAGAACCAGAGAATCTTGTTTGCTTGATTTTGTGTTAAATACGAAAAGGAGATGTTTTTCTCAGAGGAAGAGACAAACAAAGAAAGCAGATGCATAATTCCAACCCCCTATGGGTGGAATGAGATGATCTTTAAGGGCCCTTCCAACCCAAACCACTTCATGATTCTTTGCTGTCCTAAGACAGGGCATCTGAATGATTTGGCTGCAGAAAATTAATAGATCTGCTGGGGGTCTCCTATGGGGCAAGGAACAAACTGCTGGGGTGACTCCACATCAGCTCCGGGAGAAAGTCACTGCAGAGGAATGCAGAAGGCTGCAAAGCACAATCCTAATTTAGAAATTAAGACCTCTGCCCATAAAGCCATTAACTATTTTAATTGGAAGCTTCTTCCTACACTCCTGATTAAGGTGCCTTTGTAGAGAAGCTGACGACGAGGAGGAGAGGTCATTTTTGGAGGAACCACCAGCAAATACACACAAATGTGCAGACAGAAGCCTTGGGCATTTACCATCCTGCTGGAGGTGGCACCTGTCAGTAAAGCCCTGTCTGTTCCTGCATGGAATGATTGGCTTAACCAAGCATTCCTCTGGACTTCATGCTGAAATTCTTGCCTGATCTCCTTTTGGCAAGTATGGGTAGCAATATATTTGTTATCACATGTCATGATATTTGTCGTGACAAATATCAGCTGATCAGAGTAAATGGCCGAGTTCTATCCCATCTCTTGCTGCAAAACCGTAAGTAGCTTCAGAGTGCTTCCTAGGATGCAAGTGCTTCTGTTATGGATCAGCTCCATGGGCTTTGACTTTAGCATCCAGCTCTCTTCAAAATCCACCTGCCTTTTAATTACACTTCCCCATCTCACTTTTTTAACGAGCTTAGAATCCCAACAATACATTATCAATATAGGTCAAACATAAATAAACCAGAAAATCCCAAGCTACCATTTTGCCTGTAATTATTTACAGCCTGTAGGAGATCAGGACACAGATGAAGAATGGCCACCCCCTTTCATATCCATAGAAGTTACACTCAGCATCAAGGGGGAAATGATTTAGCTGAAGACAGACTATGAAGTGAACATTAGCAGCAAATGTAGGCTTGTTTGTGGTAAATCCATCCCTAGGAACTATTTCTTCCTTCAGTCCCAAATAGTCTTTCTAATCTTTTGTCTTTTCAAATAGCTGTGATAATATTAAAACCATGCTTCACAGCAAACAGCATTTCTGGGATTTTCCTAAGAGATGTGGCTTTGGATAAGAAAGTGCAATTGAGTTAAAGCAGTAGGAGAGCCCAGAGTCAGTGGGGTTTGCTGTGATCCGTTGACCACTTCCCAGTAGGAATCTCTGCAGTCGCTGAGAATTACTAAACACCATTTCAAGGAATATAGGTAATTCAGTCAACCAAAAAACCAAACAAAATAAGCCCAGCATAAAATACATTTTAAAAAACCCTACTGGCATGTGAGAAGCAGAAGTCTGTCGAGCCTGCTTTGAATCATTCCCGGTGTACTTAGCTGAGTAAAAATCAGGTGGGCGAAATTTAGAAAACAGATATTTCTGCAGACGCTGAAACTGGTTTTGAGATAGAGAAATGACAAAGCTGGCTTTTTATTGTCCCAGTGCTTAGAACATATCACACCTTTTGTGTGAGTTTGTCACAACACTTGAGAGAAAAATAAAAATATACTATTTGATACCACAATTTATTTGATACCACAATTCAGAGATGACATTATGACTAAAGAACTTCCTCGCTGTCAGACAGAAGTGTGGCAGGTTTGCCCTGCACCAGGTGTGGATCTCGGTGGCCTTGCCGTGATTTTTGCTGGAGTTCCCAGAAAATCCTGCCATAATTCCCCATAATTTTTCTTGAGCAACTGAAGCTGATAAGAGCCAGGACAAACAGCTCTTGGTACAGCTCCCACTGTTCTCAGCCTGTTGTCTTTTCACTTAGAGCCCCTGATTTATCATCAAAAAAAAAAAATCTGTAAAAATTTCTCAGCTGGACTTTCAGAGCACCTATTGACAAGTACATAAATTTATATATATATTTATATATATGTATAAAATCGTATGGATGCCACACACTTTTCTAAAACACCGGTGCATGCAAAATGGAATGAGCAGGTTCTGTAGGTATTTCATCATTATTGCACTTCTAAGACAATACCCTGCTCCCTCTATAAAGAATGATAGGACAGGCAGGCTGGAGTAGCTGCAGGGGATCCTACGCCTGTTGACTGCCAAAGCTGCTTACTACTTAACAACTGATCAACTGGCCCCCAAGGCAACAGCTTAACAAGCCCCAGTAGAAGTGGACTCAAGATTTCTTCCTCAGCAAAGAAAATGAAACCATTTACCAGGTATGACCAATATCTAGAAATCAAGGGGAGCAGCCCCCGCAACACTTCAGCTCCTCAGCTCTTGAGAAGCAGCAAGGTATTTTCAGGCTGAGCTCCTAAAGTCGAGCAGGGCTTGCTAATGTTGGACTAAGAGAGGGGAATGTGGTGTGGGGCTGCTTTGTAGAGACAGAGCTGTGCCTTGCACACTTAGTGCATGCAGTGAGGAGGAGGGATGCTCATGGGTGCTCCGGGGCAATACCGTGTCCTACGTGCGTGACAGAGGGAGAGAGAGTTCAGTCCTGAAATGCAGCAATTCCTCTGGGGGTAGATGTGGCAGCTGTTTACCAGCACAAAGCAATTCTGTGCAGCACTTTCAGGGAGGAAATGAAGAATCCTGTACTCGGCTGGAGCTACGGGGGGGATTTTAGGGAAGCAGGATTTAATTACCCAAGCTGGAATTTGGCCAGGACACCAGGGCTCACACCTCTGTTCTCGTGAAAAGTGCCAGGGGGTCTTTAATAGTAACAAACAGTCAAGATTTGGGGTTAGTGTTTCACCTGAACCACCACACCCTCAATAACATTTTGCTCCTTAATAGAGAGTACACAAAATTTTGTCCAAAAGTCTTTGGGTTTTCAGTGGGGTTACCACGAAGAACAGCTTTACTTATGAAGTTTCTCTTTATCTCAGGATCATTTAGGAAGAGCCACCTTGTAAAACATCTTAACTTCCACTGCAGGAAATGAAAGGAATATTTGACATTTTCAGGCGGTGTAGACCATAGAGAATGCCACCTAATACACCCAGATTAGCTGAACCAGCTTCATAACCTCCCAAAAACCTGACACATTTCCTAAAGCTTCCATACTCTAATTCTTCCATCCCTCAAGTCCCAATGTCTTCTTAAGAGACTTTTTTTCCCAAGCAATTTTTCTGAAGGAAACTTGAAGAGGGAGGGTTGGCATTTTCCAATGTGTTTCCATGACTTGCCTTTTTTATAGCCCTAATCCTGCAGTCACATCAGGAGAGGTGTGAAGAAAACCTATGAGAACAAACCTTATTTGAAAATTGGAACGACCTGTTGACAACTCCCCTTCCTGCACACAGATTTATTAGCACGTGTTACTGGGGGTATTTAGTGGGGTGTGTTGCTTGGGTGACTGGAGGAGTGTTCTCTAAATTCTTTCTCTGTTTTCACTTCTGCTGTTTCTTCCTCAGCCAAATTAAACCTGCAGCTTTCTGAATGTTGTCTTATTCACGCCTCCAACTCTTCATTTCTAGGTTATTATTCACCTTCTCCCTATATGAATATACTAAAGAACTTGACAATAATGAGGCTGCAGATTGCTGAAAATCCCCTGTATGTTGCTAACCACTATCACATAATTTCTTTGTATTTTTCACTTGTAAGAGACTCTTTATGCTTAGATTGGAACTAGAACTGTTCTCTGCTCCATGTCTCCTCATTGCCCTCAGTAGAAGGGCTCATAAACATTTTTGTAATGACCAAATTAGTGTTATTAATGAACAAAATATCAACTCTGAAAGTCTATAAAGTGTCCAGATGTTCTGCCACGTGCAGAAGTTTCTTGGAAGAAACAAGGGTTGAAAAACTTTGGCTCGTTCTAAAATGGTTGTGATGACAACTAGAAGTGGGAAGATTCCTCCAGGGAAGGAATTTGTATAACCATGAGATCCTAAGTTTTTGGAAGAGCTGTGTCAGAGCTTCAGGTACAGCTTTGGAGTTCATCGGGAAACTCCAGAGCTCTGAGCTGGTCTAGTGGAAGGTGACCCTGTCCATGGCAGGGGGATGGAAATGGATGACCTTTAAGGCTCCTTCCAACCCAAACCATGTCAAACCCAGGATCACATTCAACACATGAGAAAATGGATTACATGTCTTTTACATAAAATCATAGAATCATAAACTCACAGAATCACAGAATGGTTTGGGTTGAAAGGGACCTTAAACACCACCTTGTTCCAACTCCCTTCTACCTTCCACTGACCAGGTTACCAGGTACACATGACATACCTCAGTAAAATATCCCAAGTATAAAAGAAAGGAAAAAACCAGTGCAGACTCACTCAATAAAAAAATATAAACAGAAACTTTCACTCGAGATTCTAGGCATGACTGCTCTTGTGCTGCTGCAACAGCACGTGAAATGTGAGCTCCATGTCTGGCAGCACCAAGAGGATTTCAATATCACAAGCCCTAATGATTTCTATTGCCTCATTGTAGCATCCTCTGAAAGAAAACACAGCTCTGGATCAATGCAGTCATTGACTGGCTCAGTGTATGGATAACTGATGCACATTAATACAGCCTGCATTGAACTGGAGTGGCCCTCAGAATTCCAACGAAAGGTATAACAATGCAGTCTTCCCTTTAACCTGAGCAAGAGCTGAATTGACTTTTCCAGCTCTGTTTTCCAGCAGACACTGCCAGCTCCATGGCAAGGCAGCCTGGCAGCCCCCAAGCATCACCATGAGGTGAATTAACCCTTTACCACAGCCGATCACAGCAGACATTGCACCATTTAAAAGGACTTTGCACTTGTAAAGCTTCTCTGCAGAGCACACAGATCTATAGGTGCTTTATATATACCCTTAAAAACCTTGCTAGAGATGGTGAGGGATCAGAATCAATATTCTCATTTTATAGATGAGCAACCAGATTAAACAGGATACCAAAGGCTGCACATTTTTTTATAGAACATGTTCATAAACTGGAATCCTATTCCATGGCTGGGGTGCATATAGGATTTTCTCCTAAGCTATAAAACTCATCCTTCTCTCAGCCACATTGAACTTGCCTGTAGTGTAGAACTATTGTGCAACTGTACAGTTGCTTTTTTTTTTTCATCTGTTTTTGTTTTAGCTGACCCCGTGTCACCTCTGTAACATGGAAACCCAGACAAACCATCAAGTCCTGCTTTCTGACATAGCAGAGTGAGGGGATTTGAGAATAACTGCTCAGGCTGGAATATTAAATTACATGTACTGTACATGCCATAGCCCATTTCATGTGCTGCAGAAGAGGTTTTGTCACTGCAGCTGAGGGCTGGGCTGGTCCTATGTGTTACAGGGCTTATTCCAAGGGAAGAGTGACCAGAAGGAGGAAATCCCAAGGACCAATAAAATTAACACCAGAGTTCACAAGTACCCAGAGGCCAATGGCAAACCATAGGGTTTAGATGTTTTGGGGGATGAATACCTAGGAATCAATAAGTCATCCAGCCAAGATAACAATTCAGAAGAAACAAATAAAGTGCCAAATATAAGTCTGGGAAATAGCAGGAAAAAGTTTTTTACCCAGAGGGGGACAGACACTGAACAGTCTCCTCAGGGCAGTGGTCACAGCACCAAAACTGAATTCAAGAAGCTTTTGTACAACACTCTCAGGGACAGGGTGGTATTGTTGGGGTGTCCTGTGCAGGGCCAGGGGTTGGACTGGATGATCCTTGTGGATCACTTCCAACTCAGGATATCCTATGGTTCTATGATTTTAAAAGAAATGAAGCCCTACGTATCTACTTTCCAAGTGTTCATCTCCTTAACTTTGATTAATTCAGTGTTTGGTCCCATTGTTTTTAACACAGAAAACCAAGCAAAAGGTAAACCACAGAATCATGGAATACTCTGAATTGGAAGGGACCCACAAGGATCATCGAGTCCAACTCTGAAGTGAATAACACGTACAGGGATTGAACCCACAACCTTGGCATTATTAGCACCAGGCTCCAATCAACTGAGCCAATTCTCTGCCAGGGGATTATTATAAAGAGAAATAAGAGGAAATTTTCAGAGTTTAACCTTTCAAGATCCAGAATTTCAGATAACAGGGTGGCAAATTTTGGTCCAGCGGGATTAAGTTGGATGTTGCTTTGGTACATTTCAACAGATAAAACTGTTTGATGAACTGAGAGAGAAAATTAGCAGGGTAGCATCAATTGTGATTACCCACAGAGCAAATATAAAAAC
>JAWWLV010000180.1:34007935-34020211 GCA_035041135.1 Platyrinchus mystaceus | reverse complement strand
CCCAGAGGGGGACAGACACTGAACAGTCTCCTCAGGGCAGTGGTCACAGCACCAAAACTGAATTCAAGAAGCTTTTGGACAACACTCTCGGGGACAGGGTGGTATTGTTGGGGTGTCCTGTGCAGGGCCAGGGGTTGGACTGGATGATCCTTGTGGATCACTTGCAACTCAGGATATCCTATGGTTCTATGATTTTAAAAGAAATGAAGCCCTACATACCTACTTTCCAAGTGTTCATGTCCTTAACTTTGATTAATTCAGTGTTTGGTCCCATTGTTTTTGACACAGAAAACCAAGCAAAAGGTAAACCACAGAATCATGGAATACTCTGAGTTGGAAGGGACCCACAAGGATCATCGAGTCCAACTCTGAAGTGAATGATCCATACAGAGATTGAACCCACAACCTTGGTATTATTAGCACCAGGCTCCAACCAACTGAGCCAATTCTCTGCCAGGGGATTATTATAAATAGAAATATGAGGAAATTTTCAGGGTTTAACCTTTCAAGATCCACAATTTCAGAAAACAGGATGGCAAATTGTGCTCCAGTGGGATTAAGTTGCATTTTTTGGATGTTGCTTTGGTACATTTCAACAGATAAAACTGTTTGATGAACTGAGAGAGAAAATTAGCAGGGTAACATCAATTGTGATTACCCACAGAGCAAATATAAAAACAATTACTGTTGTAGAACTTCTTATTTTACATAGGTCTATATAGATTGATGATGTCATTTTAAAAATAATAGGTAAATTCATCAAAATAGTGTTAAACTTTAAATATTTGGAAAATGCTTTTGAATACTTCTTAAAAAAACCTTTTGAATACTTTAAAAAAAAACCTTTTTTTTTCTTTTTCTTGATCTTTTAAGACTCAGAAAACTGATATTTTTCATTTCACCATTAGAAAACAGGTCAATCATGACTCATTTCTGCCACTTGGTTGATCCAGCATGGACGAGTTCTAAAACTGAAGTAGAGAGAACATTACTATTTTTGATGCAGCACAAAGTCTACCAAGTTTAAGCAAAAATATAAGGCATAACTGTGAGTTAGAAATAAAAAATAAACCCTCATTCCCTGCATTAACTTCTTCAGCATAAATCATGACAACTCTTGGGGGAATCATGTTTTCATGTAGGTACCTTTAGCCAGAGATTTATCAAGTAACACTGTACACACAGTACAAACTTCAGCTCCATTATTCTTTCTAAGGAATTCTGAGAAAGAATTCATCATGTTCTCAGATATAATAGCTTTTAGTTCTTAAGAAAGTCTTCTCACACCCCTTAATTTTCTACTTGATATCATTTCTGAAGTTCTCAGTTTTCATTTCCCAGTTATTAGCAACTCTCAAACGAGGCAAAGTGCTATCACAGGTATAGAATTGTGGTATCTACAAGGCTAAAATACAGTCAAAATCATATTTTTAGAATTAAATATCTGTGCTTCTGTATTTTGCTTCACAATGAAAAAAAAATTCCAGAATGCCTGTTGTCAAACTCAAGGCAGATTTAGATATGTTGAAAACTTTTTGAAGATTTTGACTGTAACCACTAAAAAAAAAAACCAAAAAAGTCCATGAATATTTCCATGTCTGGGACTACCAACAATTTTTCTTTTTCCAGTGCAAGAATTTCATTTAACATCACGGGTCAATCAAGTGGTTTGGTCTCAGGAGGAAGTGGAAGAAATCACTTGAAAATGGCTGGAAAAAATCTGAGTTCCAGAAGGAGTTTTGAAAAGGTGGACTCAAGGTCAGCAAAGTGCTAAACGCTGTTCCCGACTCCTGGCAATCCCTTGGTGATCCAGTTCATCCACCAGCTTGATTAGGACAAGCCCAGCTGACTGACTTAAAGATGCCTTGTAATTGCCCACAGTGCATCTGTTGGACTTGTAAAAATCAGGGATATTTTAGGGAAAGCCAAGGCATCCTTGTTTACACACCCTGGAAGAGGGAGAACAGATGCTCGATGCCTTAAAAGCTATAAATACATAGGCTGTGGTTTAAGTCACTAAGAGGCATAAACACATATTTTTTAAAATCATTCCCAATTTTCCTGAGAGATCTGAAGAGCTCTGGGCAAGTTTTATATCTTAAGTGGAGAAAATAGCAGCCTTTATATGACAAAATTATTTCAAAGCAGGACTTAACCACAGAGCAGAAGCATTTCTGAGTTGGGTTAGGTCTGTTTTGTTATGAATAAAGCACAATGACCAAATTACTGAATGCCACAGTGGTTTGGAGGTGACTCTTCTACCTACAGAACAAACACTGCTATTGACCTGAATCCCAATAAATTGACATTATTATGTGCCAACTGGTCATTTTTATATTAAGAATAAGCCTGTACATGTAGAATTGATTATAAAAACTAAAAGCTCTTGGGATCCCCTACACTGAAATTAAGCTCAACAAACTCCTAGGAAAGCTAAACAAACTGTCCAAAGCTTTCTGTAGGCTGGGGATACCAGGGAAAAAAAAAATAACAGAGGATTTTCAGGTTTTGAAGAAGGTCTTCCAAAAAAGATCAGCTGCTAAAGCACCTGCTGGATTCCTTAGCCAGAAAGAGATTTATTTTCACATTTATTTTTCCCTATGAATCTCTTTATTAATTTGATCTATTCAGAGCCAGTTCAGAACATCTTAGACCGCAATAGCTGACTTTAGCAAAGAGCTGATTGTACTAAAACTCTGATTTTAAGCCCAAATTATCTTCTTTTTTAACTTCAAGAAGTTTTTTTACATCTGTCAACCATCAGAGGTGAAGTAATGTACATGAGATTGTTTAAACAGAACAGATTATATTTTTAAAATATAGAAACTTAATATATAATGACAATTATATTCAGGGATAAATCAGTACATTTATTTTCACACACATTCATACGTGTATTTGATATTAATATACTACATATAATATTATATATAATATGTATTCTATTAGTATATTTCAACACTAATTTAAGAATTTTTTTCACTAAAAAATTCAGAATTTTTTGTTTGCAAAGTTTCAAAATGTACTAAGGGAATCGAGTACAATAAAATTAATGTTTTTACCAAAATTGTACAAAGAAATTTATGAGCTGGAGTTCCTGGGATTTACCACATGAAAAACAGGGGGGTTTATCAAATGAATACATTAACACTGCTTAACTTTGTAACTGCAAATTTTAATTTAATAAAAATATTCAGTAAAATTTAGTAAATTTGATTCTTTCTCTTTTATCAGGATTAAAAATCACTCCAAGAGGACTGCAAATATTTGGAGAATAACTCCCTAAGAGATGTACCTGTGCAAACCTTCCCATGCTCACCTGCAGCTCCCATATTTCTATGGATTTTCCGTATACTAAGATTGCAACAGCCATGAAGTCACTGCAACTTTTCAATTTGTATGGATTTCTTCTAAAAATAGTGGTTGAATGCATGAATTACTTGGTGATATTCCATGGCTGCTTACACAGAAGGCCAGACTTGATGACCATAATAGTCCCTGTTGGTCTTAAATCCATGAGTCAATTAATATATGAATCTGATATAATTCAGGGTCTTGTTTTGATGGATCCACTTGAGATTAAATAGAAATGGCTAAGCTTTAATTGTTTTAACATCTGATATTTGTCAAGCAAATTACTTCCAAATCAAACCATGGCTTTCCATCCTGGTGAAAATATTTAATTACACTAACTACTGGTAAAATTAGTTCAATCTGGTCTCAAATGCCTTTGGTTAGTGTTAAATACTGACATGTCTATTTATCATCCCTCTGGGTTCTAATACTCCATATGATTTCCCAGGAAACCATGTTCTCACCTGCAACCAAGGCAGCAAAAGCTGTGCCTTGTGATCTAGGAGGTGTTTCCAGAGAGCTGAAGAGTAATAAATAACATTATTAGGAATAAAAACAACTTTCAGAAGAGCTAAAAAACATGGATTTCTGTGTGAGGTTTAGAATTTTTTTAAGGTTTTCAGATTGGATATGAGGAAAAATCTCTTCACTGAAAGGGTTTTCAAGCACTAGAACAGAGAAGTGGTGGAGTCTCCAAGTCTCCAATCCTGGAAGTGTTCAAAAATTTTGTAAATGTGGCACTTGGGGACATGGGTTAGTGGTGGCCTTGGCAGTGCTGAGGAATGGTTGGACTCAATGATCTTAGAGAGCTTTTCCAACATTAATTATTCTATCATTCTAAGATTATTAACTGATCACCTTCCTACTTAGGACCTGACAATTATTTTAAATCATGACTCACATGGAGAAGACTTTAATACTGACAGAAATACATTTTCAAGCATTTTTCTTCCTATTTTTCTTGCTGCATCTGCAAAATTCTTTAGTAAAATTCTTTCACATGGCAAAGATATTTTTGCAAGGGGACTTATAGTCAGCAAAGCTAAGAAATGGAGGAAATCAAATGAAGACATGACAAAATTCTGTGTTATTTAAAGTTTGTGGTTATTTAAACTTGTGGTTATTAATATGAGTGTGACCCCAGTGAGCTGAGGTAGAAATATTGCCCTTTTTTCGTTCATACTGTTCATTTTCATGACAATAAAAAGTTTCTCTGGAACTCTAAATTCTGCCAAGAGAATTCTACAAAGCCCAGCAGCCCCTAAGTAGTTGATTAAAGTGTGAATAAATATTCATGTGCTGATGAAGAGTCAACTAAAACCTACCCAACAACCCAAGGTGAGCAGGTCTAGTGGTTGGGCTTGATGATCTTAGAGGTCTTTTCCAACCTGAATGATTCTGTGATTCTAAGCCATGGTGAGAGTTAATTAAACTAGCCATACCTATCTAGAACTACACAAAATTAAATGTGAGCATTTTAGGATTGCAGAAAAAAAAAGTAAGTTTTGTTTGTCCTAACCCAATATGAGATAAATTAATTAGGGATTTTACAGATTTATTAAAATGTACATGATTTAGGATTTTACAACTATATTGAAGTGTATAAGGGTAGAGTATTTCATATATCACCTTGACTGGAGAACTTTTCTCTGCAGAGTTTTCAGCAGAAGCTGCTCCTAACAGCTCCTATTTGTTTCCTTCTAGGACAGTACACATGCAGTGGTAGAAAGGTGTATTCAAATGCAAAATGCACTTCAGGCTGATAGTTCTGATCTCCTTTAATCTTCCTCTCTTGATTAACAGTGAGGGCTTCTGTGAAGGACAATTGATGTGGTGCAATAGGTCGCTTTGAGGTCTCAACCTTGGCAGTGTAATCAGATACCTGGCATGTTTAATAGAGGTCACTTAATGCAAAGATTAAAATTAACTGGAAGTCAATAAGGGAATAATAAAGGAAAATGATCACCCTGTTGCTCCTATTTTGTAAAAGTAAACCTCACATTGCAGGCCAGGAGTAAAGCAAAAAAAATGGAGTGGCAGGAGATCCAATAGGCCTTCATAAGCCCTCCAGCAAACAATTTAATGATTTCAGGTACCCTTTAAACTAAGTGGCCAATCACTGTTAAATCCTTTGGTATTCATTGTAATAACATTGATCATGATGAACTCTTTTGGTATTAATGTGGATGTAATATATACCTTTTTAATTATAGAACAAGAAAATCCAATTACCCCTTTGCCTCATCAAAGTTCTTCGCTGGCTGTGACTATTTAAACATACATTATGGAACGTTCAAACTGAACAAGGTTTTTGTGCAAGGCAAGGGGCAAATCCTGCTGGGTGCTGACTGCTCTTAACTGGAAAGAATTTTGGGAGAAGGTGAGTGTGCCGAGAAACTGTGAGGACACATGTGGCTATTTGCAGGATCAGGCCTTGGTAGCACATGGAAAGGCAGAAGATTCAGTGATCAGCCCTGGGAAAACCCTGATTAAAAAGGCAGAGTGAATTTATTTGTACAACAGAGTGGAAGCTGCTCTGAACAGTTAAAATGATCATTAGTTGTGACATAATTTACTCTGTAGAAACGTAAAGGAAAAATTACGAGCTGAGCACATCATTTTTTTGGTTTTGTTCTATGTGCCACCGGCTGAACACTCTGCATTTTTTGGACCTGACTCCAGAAAATGAGCTTGTATTCCAGCCTAAGTCAACTGGAAGCAGAAGCTCATGTCCTCTGATGCCTCCAGCCTACTTTGGAGCCAGGCAGTCCAAAAGAATGGATCTGTCTTGGTGGCCTTTCTTCACAGAATCAGGGAATGGTTTGGGTTGGAAGGGACCTTAAAGCCCATCCAATTCCACCCCCCTACCACGGGCAGAGACACCTTCCTCTATCCCAGGTTGCTCCAAGCCCCATCCAACCTGGCCTTGGACACTTCCAGGGATAGGGCAGCCACAGCTTCTCTGGGCAACCTGTGCCAGGGCCTCACCACCCTCACAGGGAAGAATTTTTTCCCAATATCCCATCTAAATGGACCCTCTTCCAGCTTAAAGCCATTCCCCCTTGTCCCCATCCTCCCTTATCCTGTTCTTTCATGGGTAAAAATCTGCTCTCACACTACACCATGTGGGCAGGGACTATTTACACAAGTCAGACCACACGGATTTTCCCTTGCATCAATAACCAGAAAGAATTATCTGGAGGGAAAAAAATAACTTTCACAAGACATCAAATCCTATTTTCTAATTCAGTCCCTACTTTGGGAAAACTTTGAATATAGCTGGGTATAATGTTCAAAATTTAACTATTGGGAGATAAAAGCTGAAAAATTAAAGTTCTAGAATTAAGTAGTCCCTTTTGAGCTAATTCTCTGCTGTAAATAAAGGCAGCTCCAGAAAGATGTGATCACAGGGTATATCAGTTCCCATGTGCACTGGGAGTCAACCTCTTGGAAGAATGAAATCAGCTCATGCCTGATGATTACACTTCATTAATTAATCAAAAATGGGGAGGGTGGCACAAACACATTTAGTGTTGTACCTTCCTAGAAATTGGCCAAGCAAACCTTACATCAAAAATTTATTTTTTCTTAATTTTTTTTTTGGCCACTCTGTCAGTTCAGACCCATAAAAGAAAAATTTGCCAGAACACTTCCAGGAAAACTTCATAACGTCACCGAGAACACAAATGTTGCAGCACACTGCTACTGAAGGGAACCTATGCAGTATTTTCTCCTATTCCAGCTGAAAAACAGCAACAAAATCACACTCAAAAGAAAATTTTTATGACACCTCCAGTACGTTAATTTAGGCACAGCTGTCCCAAATGACAAACTATAACAGGTAGCAAAGCTCGGTGCTTGCAGGTAGGTGTAGTGTCTGAGTAGGGACCAGGGGAGTTATGTACCACTATGATATATAAATATACTTAAACAATACATGCTTTTACAGCAAAATGGCTCTGTAATCATGTCAGGCTGTAATTTGTAAGATATCACTGAACATTTACGAGATAATTGCCCAATTTCTATAGCTCAGTCACAACTACAACTTGCTCATCACAAAAGAGGCATTCAGAAAGAAGAAACCCAAATATTCACAATGCTTTAATGCTACATGAGGCAGGATAGGGTGCATTAAGATATTTTAAATGTATTAAATGCTTCTCTTTCTTTAAAAATTACATTATAAAAACCTTCCTTAAACATTATTTGAATAAAGCCTCATTACTCACAGTCCAGAGAAGTTCATTAGGAGAAGATCACTTTGGAAAGCATTCAACTAACTGGCCTTTCTTCTCAGCAGTGAATTACATTAGCTACTTCCTAGTTATTTAAATCTTGAAATAAAAGATGTAAACGCTACAGTGACATCTTAAGATCATTGGTAAGGCAGGTCTTGCATGCACAAAAATGCCCAGCTGGTCCGGAGATAAAACAGATTGATAATTAGTCGCAAAATGTAACATTTCATCAGGAATATTTTGAATAATCCAATTTATCTTTGTCAGATATGCAGCACATATTTTTTTTCCTTCGGAGGCTCTTTGTTCTTTAACATAATATTATAATTTCAGCCTCCTAATTAAGGCGCCCGTCGCTCGGCCCTGCCTTGATGTGACGGGGCGGATCGGGGCTGAGGGAACAGCACGGAGAGAAGGTGCCTGCCCTGAGCCACATGGCACCAGCAGCTCCCACCACCCTACTGAGCCTGGAACTGGTTTGATACCGGGAGATCAAAGCCCTCGGGTTGGAGGGAGGAGGGTCTGGCTGGTCTGAGGGAGCAGGGCCGTGTTCAGCAGCTGGGACCGGGATTGCTCCGCTCTCGAAGCGGGAAGAGCGGCTCCCACCGCCTCGGCTTCCTAATCAACTGATGGAAACACCATGTTCCCCCTCCCTGCCCTGGATGGATCCAGCAGTGTGGGGGTCCCACAGCTGCCACTCCCCGTTTTTTGGCATCCCTGCAGTGCCACGTTCACCCCTGAATTGATGTTGGATGGGTGAGGGCTGCCTGGATTTACTGGGAGAGAAAGGTGAAGCCTCCCTGGGAAAGAGGCATCAATGAGGGTAAGAACATGGGGAATGAGGTGCTGGAAAGCAGTGCCAGGAAAGGCACTTGAGGGTCCTGGTTGGTGGCCCCAGGAGGGCCAACCCTGTCCTGGGGAGCATCAGGGACAGCATTGTCGGCTGGGCTGGGGAGGGGATTGTCCTGCTCTGCTCTGACCTGGGGCAGCCTCACCTGGAATACTGGGGCAGTTTTGGGCACCACAGCATAGGGAACATATGAAGCCATTAGAGAGTGTCCAGAGGAGGGCAATGAAGATGGTGAAGGGCCTTGATTTGAAGCCGTGTGAGGACACTGAGGGCACTCGGTGTGTTCAGCTGGAGGAGACTGAGGGGAGACCTCAGTGCAGTTACAACTTCCTCAGGAGGGGCAGAGGAGGGGCAGGCACTGAGCTCTGCTCTGTGGGGACCAGGGACAGGACCCCAGGGGCTGGCCTCAAATTGTGTTTAGGTTGGATCTCAGGGAAAGGTTCTTCCCCCAGAGGGTGGTTGGGCACTGAACAGGCTCCCCAGGGCAGTGGGCACAGCACCAAGGCTGACAGAGCTCAAGGAGCATTTGGATGATGCTCTGGGGCACATGGTATGACTCTTGGGGATGGTCCTGTGCAGGGCTAAGGGTTGGACTCGATGATCCTTGTGGGTCTCTTCCAACTCAGCGCATTCTGTGATTCTGTGGTTCCCTCATGGCACATGGCAGTACCAGCCCCACGAGCTGGCATCACCTTTCTTCTTGTAACCTCACACTTTGCCTGTTGGAAAAGGGGGAATCTGTGTTTGCACAGCTTGGAGAAGCTCCTTATCACTTTGGTGGGAACAGTGATGCTTTTCACAGGAGCACAGCATCTTCCTACACCTACAGCTGGATGGGCACTGGGCAGAAACCTGAAGTACACAGGACACAGAGGAAAAACCAGCCTTCCAGGTAACTGCTACCATTCCTTCAGTGACCCTTCTGCAAGAGAGAGAGCTACTGTGACAGAAACATGCTGGTGTAGAGACCACCCTGACTCTGCTGCAATCCCAGTTAAACACCTTCATAGCTTCAAACTTCAGTTCCAATGTGGCTCATGGTATTTATTAAGCAAACACTGTTTTCAGGTGCACCCAGCATTAAGGCCAGGTTTACTACAGAAGTATCAGACGTTGAAGAGCTGCTCTTGCAGAGTCACCCTTGGGGCAGTCCTGCCCAGAACAGTCTCATTTCCCAGCCCAGATCTGCACCAGCTGCCCTGTCAGAGAACATCTTACAAACACAGGGAAGACTTTCCAGCCAAATTGATTTTCTCCAGCAAAGTGATTTTCTCAGAAACAATAAAATAACCAAACATCTCACCTGGAAGAGAGAAGGCTGGAAGATTTTCCCTTAGCTCTTGTAATGGAACAGTCCCCACCTCTTCAGCCTCGTGGTTCAAGTCCTCACTGACCTTGTGGAAGTAGGTGCAAAGTGCCCCTTGGTCAGTGTGAATGTGCCTTACACTGCCCACAAACATTTGTGATCTGCAACAACAATAAATCCCCCACCCTATGTACTTTAAATGCTCATCACCCTGTTGGCTTTAACCAGTTCAGTTCATTCAATAGATGCTTCTTCACGTGCAAAGCTTTGACTTTTTAAATTTCAGCTGATATGTAGGAAAATAAAAAATAATTTGGAGGCCTAGATTAAAGTTTTGTGCT
The DNA here is from genome assembly GCA_035041135.1 of Platyrinchus mystaceus. Classification (NCBI taxonomy): domain Eukaryota; kingdom Metazoa; phylum Chordata; class Aves; order Passeriformes; family Tyrannidae; genus Platyrinchus; species Platyrinchus mystaceus. The sequence goes on along the minus strand of JAWWLV010000180.1, from coordinate 34,010,119 downwards.
AGTTCTTTGCCAAAGTCTCTTCAATAAGAGATGGGAGTCATGTAGATCAGCCTGCACCTCTGATATGATAATGATATCTGTACCACCCAGAAAGTAGGTCACAGTAATTCTTCATAGCAGTTTTTGTAACCTACTCAGGGACTACAAGGCCAGCTATTCTAAAGATAATTCTGAATTTCTTTAATAAGATTTTATTGGATTCAGATAATTGATCCGATTATTGAAACCTGGGGAAAGTGCTATTGACCTGAATATATACATCAGTAATTCTCTTTTTTTAAATGAATTTAGGTCATCACAAAGTTATTGTCTCTGCTTAATGTCAGGCAAGGTGCTCAGTACAGGCCTGGCAAACAGTTGCAGCTCCCATGGTCCCAAACAATGTGGGCAGGCCCTTCCTCCCACTCTCAGGACAGGTTGGGGGACTTGAAGTCTGAGTTAAGCACTTTGGGACTGGTCTGATTTCAAAATGAGAATCATGTATTTTACTTGCTTAGTGTTTTTTTTTTCTCTTTCCTCTTTTTAACCAGCATCAGCAGATGTCCAAACCTCTGTGCTTACCTGTCATCATTCCTGCCACAGGCAGGGGTTGCAACTGGATGGTCTTTAAGGTCCCCTCCAACCCAAACCAGTCTGTGATTCCATGATCTTATTTCTGATGTTGCAACTATTTCTGATCGTTCCATGCCAGACAACTCAAATCCATTTCCCATCTTACTCTTTGCTTACTTTCCATTCCATCATCTGTACAAATTTCTCCATAACCTTTGGAATACTCATTTCCACAGAACCCAGCCCAAGCAGCCCTTCCACTCTCCTCAAAGAGAAAGAGAACTGCAGCTTGGAAGTCCTTTCTAATTACACCTCCTCATAGTCCCTCTAGGTTGTGACCTGCTTGCTGACCAGTCTAGTGCAGTGTGGAGGCATCAGCTCTGCAAAATCCTCTTGCAGACCCAGTAGACCCCCCTGAGAAGTGATGGGGGAGTATTTTAGAGCAGATGGTCCACGGCAGTCCTGCCCTGAGTGGGTGGAAAACCTCTGACTGTCGTTCCTTTCCCCACCTGCACAATGCTGTGTGGCCTCACACAGATAAAGCTTTACCTAGGAAGGCAAAAATGACATTTCCCTCCTCCTTTGCAGTTTGTAAGTCTCAGTGAGAGCAGCCAGGCTGCTCTGATTGCCTGGGAATGCCCCACTCCCCCTGTTTCCTGGCTTTAATGCAATGCACTTGATTAGATCTCACACCCCAGGTATGGCAGCGATGGGTGTGATGGAAATAACACGGAGACATAAAGCTGGGACAGCCTCATTCCCACTGGTCATATCCAATGTTACTGAAATGATTTGTGCAGCTCTCCCTCCATCATCCCAGATCAGTTCCTGGTGACTGACCTTCCACAAAAGTGCCCTGTTTTATTCAGGAGGAGTTAGAAAATAAGCCATATTTTTCTTATTTATTTTTTTTACACTGTATAGTTCTCAAAACAAAAGTTTTCCTTGCCCTTAATAAATCTCACTTTTAACTACACTATGCAGAGTATTTTTTCTTTTTACTTGGATTTTTCTTTTTACAACTATTTTTTCCTTTTGTGCAAACTCCAACCCTGATCTTGCAACTTCAGGCATTTTTTTTTCTTCAGATACTTTCTGTCCTGAAGCAAAAGATTTTCTCCAAACAGTACAGTTCTAGCCCTTTAGCAGCTCCAGGTTGGTGGCAGAATTACCCCTCCTTCTCCAGCCAACCTCTTTGAACTGCTTGAAACTCTGAAACATTAGAAAGACTCTTCTAAATGGGTATGAACACCAGGCTGTGAAGTGTGAAATAATTACCAACTTCAAAATAAAGGCAATTATCAAGCACAGTATTGCAAATCATTGGATGTCACTCTCTGAAACGTGGTTCTCAATGGTCTCACAGACTGGCCATGAGGTTCTGTCTCTAGACAGATATGTGATGGTGGTGGAGGAAATCTCTGCACTGGATAAGGGTGATGAAAAGTGGGAGAATTGGGATTGTCCAGTCTGGAGGAGAGAAGGCTCCAGGGAGACCTTAGAGCCCCTTCCAGTGCCTAAAGGGGCTCCAAGAGAGCTGGAGAGGGGGTTTGGGCAAGAGCCTGGAGGGACAGGACAAGGGGGAATGGCTTCAAACTGACACAGGGCAGGGTTAGATGGGATATTGGGAAG
>JAWWLV010000180.1:33981392-33992199 GCA_035041135.1 Platyrinchus mystaceus | reverse complement strand
GGGATGGGGCAGCCACAGCTTCTCTGGGCAACCTGTGCCAGGGCCTCCCCACCCTCACAGCCAACAATTCCTTCCCAGTTTCCCATCTAACCCTGCCCTCTGGCAGGTCCTGCAGAACCTTTGCTGAATAGGAGTCAATCCCTCACACCAGGTCCTGCTACACCCAAAGCACATGGCAAATCCAGTCACTGGGGTTTCTCCCAAGTCTCCTGAGCCTCTTTGCTCCCCCACTAACACAAGTCCAGGCTCAGGTGTCCAGTGGTTTTGCACAGGACCCCCCATACCTGGGGGTTAACCAGAATCTCTTGAACGGACAAATCCTGCTGAGTGTGCAGCAAGTGAAGCACCAGCTCCTGTCACTTAAAAAACAACTTTGGGGTGTAAATCTGTCATGTTCCACTGCTTTTGAAATTCACAGAAGTGGGAAGAGGTGCAGGAACGCTATGGTGGGGTGAGGATGGGAGAGCCCTCCCCTGATAGGTGTCCACTCCCTTGGTGGATATCCCTGTGCTGACTTTGCAGGCAGCCAAAAACACACTTACAAGAAAGGCTGGCCCAAAGAAATAAATAAAAACAAACTACAGGGTGTCTCTTAGACATTGTGTAATGCCAAATATGACCTAAAACTGATGTCAAAAAACATTCAGATGTATACAGAGCTTTACTAAATGTTGGCAGTGCAAACAAGGCAAACTGGAAAGGGAAGGAGTGATCCAGTGTCATGATCTGAAGTGGAATAAAAGTTCCATCCCAAGGCCTGGAGGAGAAAAGCAAACCTTAAGCATGTCCAAGGAAAGCTGATGCAGTTCTGGTGGCTCATGCAAACAGTAGCACAAACCCTTTCTGTTCCCTCCACAACTCGAAACAAAAGCTTGTGGTGTCTGCCAGAATGAACAAATCTTCTGCAGGGACAGAGGAGAAAGAAATAAATGTACATCTGTAACAAGTCTCCACAATGTCAACTAAAAATCCAGATAATCCACTGGCAATGGCAACACACACCCATAAATCAGACAAGGCAAAATATTGCTTTCATATCCATCTGAGATGTTCAGGGAAATAAGGATCTCATCTCTTCAGCTGCCACAAAAAATTATCTGTTACATCAGAAAAGGCAGATTTTGAATGTCAGCAAAAGCAACAAGAACATCTGTTATTTTCAGTGTGTCCACTGCCTTTGGCCTTGAGAGCAACCAGGGGAGAAAACCCTCCAGCAGCCAAGAGCAGCTTCTGTGGGTCAGAACATCCCCAAACACCACACTGGAGGACACAGGAGCCCCTGACACCACCAGCTCAAAACACCACTCATGACCAGGAGCCAAATTGGAAGTCCAGTGCTTTTTCCTCTCCAGACTGTGAGTGAAAAATAATGCACAGATGAGTCTGGTAAACGTTGTCACACACACAGAGCAACCACAAACACACATCATGAAACAGGTTGTAATCTTTCCACTGTCTCATCCCAAAATTTAGAGATTTGTTGAAGATGGGAAGCAGGGCATTAACATGTACAACATGCCAGCTATCACTGCAACATAAAATTCCTGCTTTTCCATCTGCCATCTCTCAACAGGGTAAAGAAATTCCTCCTGCAACATATGAACAGTTGTCTCTTTTATAGCTTTTTAATGGAAAGCAAATAAAAACTCTCAAACTTTGAATTTATCAAAACCATCTTGAAGAGTCTTTCAAAAGAGTTTTTCACCCTTTCCTAGAGCTGCACCAGCTGCATCCAATCATGCCAAATAATTCTTTCCCAGCTAGGAAGGAACCAGAACAACTGCAATTCAGATCCATAGGATGGTTTTATATGGTTGATAACACGGGGAAATGTGATTTCCAGCTGAAATAATGCTGCAAACAAATTGCAGGTAACCAGTATAAATAAAGACAAGATTTTTTCAGAATTTAGTGCCATTAGGCAATAACCACAGAACAAAATCCTTTCCTGACTCCTAACACAGATCTCATTCTCTTGGCTACACTTTTTTGCAAGTACAATACCCAAAATATATAATTGTAAAGTTGTCATCAGATGGGTGATGTCACAACTTCAACCAAAACTCAGTGTGAACCAGAGCACTGAGGAGGTGACAGTGCTGGGTTTACGTGCAGTCAGCAAGAAAAGAAGCGTTGACCTCAACTCTGAAGACATCACTCCAAGATTTTCATTTTTGAGCCTCTGTGCTCTCAAGACACATCTCCATTAGCAATTTAATGCACTCCCAGGACAGGAGAGAAGTGAAATGCTTTTGAAGGTCTCTCATCCCTCGAGTCCACAGCAGTTTGAAATTTAAGTTTACCAGGAAGTTTTGAATGTACAAAAAAAAGAAAAAAAAAATCCTGCAGAATAAATGGAATATACAAGATGGCACAGCAAAAGTACTAAAGCAAAGTGAAACATCAACACAAAGCACAAACAAAAATCTTAATGTGCAGAGACCTCACAGAAATATCTAATAATTTCTTAGGACAAGTGAAAGGAAAAGAAAGCAACATAAAAGTTTTACAAGGTGCACTGATTTTCAGGTAACAAGGAAAATTATGCTGAAGGAAGGAATAAGGGCTATAAAAATGTAGAGGGTGGAAGGTGGTCATTCATAGGGTCTTGGCTTTTCCAGTCAGCCAACACCACCAGAGTTCCTGGGTGAGGAGAACCACAGAAATGTGACCCATGAGTGCAGACATTGACAGGTGGTTCATCTATAAAAGTAATGTCATGCCTGTCCTGGAATCAGTTTATCTGTTGAATATAAGAGGTATATAAATATACAGAATGAAACATACAGAATATATACAGAATAAAAGCTGATGGCAAAAGGGAACAATGCTGTCAAACTGTCCAACCATGGAAAAGACAGCCCTGTCATTCCTTCTCCCCACAATCCCAGAAACATGGAAAAATCATGGAATTATAGAACAGTTTGGGTTGGAAGAGATATTAGTCGTCTCATTCCAGCTCCCAGGAGGACAAACACTCACAGCAAGCCAAAACCAGGATGGAAACAAGCTCTTACCCTGAGAGTGCAGGGGCTTCTGAGCAGCTCTGAGTCCAGAAAGTCTGTAAGACAGACAGACAGAATCCAGTGGAGCTTTAAATGAATCAAAATATGACCAAAGCAGCAGCACTCCCTCCTGCTCAGTTCAAAGGGCAGAGAACATAACAACTGGTTAAGTGTTAGTGATATAAACCACAGTTACACCAATAAAATCTCTTACCAACACAAACACTGGACAGAAAGTTGCCTTTGTGGTTGTTGTTGTTCCATTTGAAGTGTTCTTAGTGCACAACTACTTGTACTTTGATGGAACAGGAAAGAGAGGGAGTGTTGGGATTTTATACTGTTCATTTTCAATCATGTCCCAGTAAAGGTCCATCTGCCAATAAAGAATGAGCCCTTCTTGAAAAAAACCCCAACATTTCATTGCACAGACTTCCTATGGTGCTATATCATGGTAAAGATTTCCAGTGATAATGCACACATTGGGATGTAAGTGCAATATTTCAGAGCTGGGGGAGAAAAACCGAAGAACAGAGGAAAAAGACAAACTATTCTCTTTGTGGAAATAAAAAGGAAAAAGTTTCAAATCATTTTAATGGAGTAGGCATCGGGACTGCAGTGATGCCCAACAACAATGGCAAGGTAGGGAGTTAATCCCCAATTCAGAAAAATCCTAAAACTGTGATCTCAGCAGGACCAATCATGTGCCTTTGGGATAAAGTTCTTCAAGGGAAGTTATGTCTTGATCTTCAAATATTGGAGTGTGAGTCAAGAACCATATTTTTCAGGCTCTGCTTCAAAATGAACAAGTCGTTTACACAGTCTGTGAATCAATTAAGGCCTTACAAAACCTCACCACTTCTGTGTTTGAAGATAAAACCATAGAAGCCCTGAGATGGTCAGTAGCCTTTGGAGGCACCTGATATATGGAGATCTAGTTTGGGTCGAAACTAAAATATAAACAGCTGCCCATAGATATTCACAGATCAAGATCAGTGCACCATTAGAGCAGTTCTGCTCCAGAAGTGTAAATACACACCTTTTTCACTGAATTAATCCAGATTTATACCTCCTGTGATTTTTTAGCTTCAGGCAGGTGGCCAGTCCTGCCAGCCTGTCTTCTGCATCTTGGATTAACAGTTCCAGCAGTTGGGAACTTGCCCCATCTGCTGAATATCTCAGGTTCTAGTAAAACAAGTGGATCCCTCCTGGCCACAGGCCAGCTGAGAAGTAGAAAGATTTATGAAAACTCTCCAGAAAACATTTCAAACAGCTGTGAGAGAAATCCAGGCAGCATCTGAATCACAGAGTTATTACCCTGCCACTCTGTACAGTATTACCAGGGTCCCTCCAGCAGCTCCATTATTTAATAGACCATTTAATAGACTATTAGGAATCCAGTTGTCTTCATTACAGCAAACAGGCAAATGTGAGGATAATGGAGCTATTCTGTGAGCGGAACAACTGCTCAGAACAAAAGGTGAAGCAACACACTGATAAACAGAGAAGTTTCACAACTGGCAGAAGCAGGAATGCTCTATGCAGACTGGAAAATGGAGAATTTCAGGTAGTAAACAGCTTAATTCTCACTCTACATTAGCATGAATAAATACATTAATAAATATCAGTGGGAGGGGGAGGCATGTGGTGCCACAGAACTGGCACAGTTCACAGTTTAAAGTGCTTGTGCAGAGAGTGACCAGAGCTGGGTGGCAAAACATTTCCTGCCTTCGCCTTGACGCAGGAAAATTAATTCTCACAGATTTTGAGGCATTGCCAGTCTCCTCCATGATGTCTCCCAAGGTTGCAGAGCAGTGGGGAGGAGTGCCAGGGCTCCTGTGAGGCATCCCAGGAAGAAATGTCAGATATTCCTTCTCTTCCCATATCCCTTGGGGGGACAGTTCGGAGCAGTGACGGATGTTTATCAAGGTCTTCATAGAATCAGGGAATAGTTTAGGTTGGAAAAGCCCTCCAAGACCATCAAGTCCAATTCCCCAGCACTGCCAAAGCCACCATAAAACCACGTCCCCAAGTGCCACATCCATATGTGGCGTATGTGCCACATCCCCAGGTGCCGAATCCCTCCAGGGATGGGGACTCCACCACTGCCCTGGGCAGCTGTGCCAGGGCTGGACAACCCTTTCCATGAAGAAATATTTCCTAATATCCAACTTAAACCTCCCCTGGTGCAATTTGGGGCCATTTCCTCTTATCCTGTCCTGAGATGGTTGTTCCTTCCTTACTAGAAACTCAAATCCTGGGTATCTGTCACCAAAGTGTCCTGCAGTGTTACTTCTCAACACAGCTTTTACCTAATCATTGACCAAACACCACAGTGTTTTGCCAAAGTTTTTTGGTTTTAGTACTTCCTAAAGCAAATCCAAGTTCATCTTAGTACTTCCTACCTTTTAATGAAGCAAAATTCCAGGAACTTAAAAACTTACTTGTTCCTATGACAAATAATAAAATTTCTTTTTCCAGGTCTGAAACATTCACATGATTTTTGTCTGAACTGTCACGCTTTTCCAAGTCTAGGATTGACTGCTGCATCCAACCAGGAATCTCCCTTAAGGTTTTCTGTGGAGAATTCTGATGGGTGAAGACCCCAAATGACCTGGAGCTGCTGCCAGTGGGGATCCCACACCATGGGAAAACACAGGATTCTTTTGTTGTTGCTCTTAAAACAGCATTTCAAAGGAATTACAAATTTTTAAGTACTGCTAGAATGAAAGTAGCCACTAATCTTGCTTTTCCACTCTCAGTGGTGTAAATTAAAGCTGCTCCAAGAGTGTTTCCTCCATGAAACTACTGGTAATAAGGCATTTGCAGTCTCAAATCTGAAATAATTCGGGCATTTTGATTTTCCATGCACTCCAGCCTGAAAGGGAAGTCAAATAAGCACGTGGGCTTGCAGCTCTGCCCATGTGCAAACCATTTTAAAGACAATTAACCTTTCAGTTCTAGGTCTAAAATCCAGCACTTTGTCAGAGCAAACTCCTGTGCCCGTGCTTCGGATGTACCACATCCAGTAGCTCTCACTGCTGGAGGTAGAGAGCAAGCAAGTCCACTTTTCCAGAGCTCCTGTGTAGCTTGAAACAAACAGGAATCCACTATTATTCGTATTAAATATGCTAAGATAATCTGAACAGAAAATTGCATCACTCAGAAAAATACATTCAGGGATGAAAACTTTACCAGAGCCGTCATTGCCACAAATCAGGATTCGGATGCAAAGTGTGAGCTCCAGTGCTCTTAAATACAAGAGAAAGGATGTCTGGGCAAATTAGTTCTCTGGAGGCCAAAGTTGAGAATGGAATAAGAGCATACCTTCATTTTCAGCAAACAGCAATCCTTTTTCATGGTAATGCCATTAAACATTCCTGTCAGGGCAAAACTTCTCTGGGAGCGTTCCAGGACAAAAGTGCTTCTTCCTCCGGGATTTTTAGCGTGCCGAGGAATCAATATTTTAGCAATGTTTCACCCATTTAAGTGCCTTCCTGCAGCAGGAAGATGGTAATGGATTAATCCCTGGCAGAGGTGGAGGCATTTCCAAGGTGGGTTGTTGTCACCTGGTGGATCACTGGGATGGGGACACAGGATTGAGCTTTTCCTTTGGCATCAGGAATTAGCACAGGGTAGGGTGCCAAAAGTGGAGAGAAAATATACAGGGATTTTTCTTTAGATTATGGAAAATTTCAGCTCCATCAACTTCCCTGGAAGGACTGGGCTTAGTGGTTGGTTCCTGGTGAGGAAATCGGTATGAAGTGATCACATCCACTGGAAAGGTGGGAAACCGGGACTTGGAGCCAGACCAAACCAGGAAGGTATATTCATATCTGGATATTAAATATGGAAGCAGAACTCTGTTCTGAATAAAAACAACATCCAGATATTCCCGCACTTCCAGATTCACCAAATTTTGCTATTTCTAATCTTACAGAACATCAAAACAGGCAAAAAATTATCAAAATTATCAAAATTATCAACAGAAAATTGTAACCTGCTCTAGAGCTGATGACAAAGCTCTATGATTTCCAGGAAAAACACATCTTTCAGCATAACTGACAACTCAGGAAGTGTTATGTTTGTACCAACATTTGTAGCAGCGTCCCAGGCACAGGGGATGATTTGAGAAGAGACAGGAGAAAAGATGAGAAGAGAAAATGGAAGGGTTTCTTACTTTGCAGCTAGACTTCAGCCTTCCCCAGATGAAAATTATTTCAAGATTATTCCAAGGGAAAACAATTTCAGGAGATGGGCTTTGAAAAAAAAAATAAGTTAAATTAAAATCTGTCGCCACCTCCATGTAACGAAATGAACTCGCTGCCAAATAAATGCTAAACCTTTGGGGTTTATTTGTCCCAGTTGTAATCCACAAAATGCTACCATGTCTCTTCAACATCTGGGACTCATCTTATCTCTCCTAATGACTCCCTGGTCTGCAGATGTGCAGCACCACACAGAGTTAATGGCACGAACAGGGAGCGAATTGAAGGTGCGTGTTAATGATTAGGGGGGTGATCACAGGCGGTTCAGAAGGTGGAGGATTTACATCAGGAGCATGGAGGCAGCCAGCACAGAATCCAGAGCAGACAGGCCTCACTTAGGCATGGTTTTTAGACTGGGTCTTGCTGCAGGCTCGTGGGCTTCACTGGGGAGAGCAGCAGCTCAAGTTACAGAATCACAGAATCAACAAGGTTGGAAAAGACCTCTGAGATCATTGAGTCCAACCCATGACCCAACATCACCTTGTCAATCAGACCATGGCATGGAGTGCCACAGCCAGTCTCTTCTTAAATACCTCCTGAGACAGTAACCAACTCCCTGAGCAGCCCATTCCAATGCCCAGTCACTCTCTCTGTAAAGAACCTTTTCCTAATGTCCAGCCTAAACTGATAAAGTCCAGATAAAGACTGTGCCCTCTTGTCCTACTGTTGATTGCCTGGGAGAAGAGACCAATGGCTACAATCTCCTTTCAGGGAGTTGTAGGGAGAGATAAGGTCACCCTGAGCCTTCTCTTCTCCAAGCTAAACAACCCCAACTCCCTCAGCCTCTCCTCATAGGACTTGTGCTCCAGTCCCTTCACCAGCCTCATTGCCCTTCTTTGGGCACTCTCCAGCACCTCAATATCCCTCCTGAACTGAGGGGCCCAGAACTGGACACAGCACTTGAGGTGTGGCCTTACCAGTGCTGAGAACAGGGGCAGAATCACTTCCCTGGTCCTGCTGGCCACACTATTTCTGATCCAGGCCAGGATTCCAATGGTCTTGCTTCAAGTTCTTCAAGTCTTTGCCCTCCTCCGTGCCACCGGCGTCGCACGTAGGATGAGGTGGATGCCTCGAAGATATTTGTCATTAAGGCGTGGAAGGACATATCAGTCACATCCTCCTGCTGCCCAAAGAAGAGCCAGGCTGTTTCCAAAGTGGCTGCTAATAGAAATTTGACTTTGTGTAAGACATGCATCTTTAAACCACGCCGACGGAGAAAAGCTGTTCCAACAAGTACATCTTTTATAATAAATAAAAGGAGATTCACAGCCAGAAAGGAAATTGTATTTAGGAATAAATTTGTGTTAGGATTTTATTACTAATTCATTACATTCTTAATCTGAAAAATCCTGAAGCAGCACAACTACTTTAAAATTATCATTAATAATTACATTGATACTGAATTCTTTTATGCAAATAGTACAGTAGACTTAGAGATAGGACTCTTTGTAAACCTCCTGAGTGTTTGCAGGAAGTTTAATTCATTCCATATCTCCTGTAGTTTGCAAATGAGGTGTGAAACAATTGTCTGTTTCTAGAAGGTGTCAGCATTCAAGTGCCACACGGAGTTAATGGCTCGGGGTGTGCTGTCATCCAACACACCCAATGTCAGGAGTGAGGTCACCCAGATTATTATTTATTATATCATTAATTATTACAATTTATTAGTGCTGATGCCGTGCTTGGCACTTTGTAGAGAGCTTGTGTCACTTTGCAGCACAGCCAGGCCTGTAACTCACCTTTGGCTCCGTGGGGTGAGAGGGTGACGTGAAGGATCATCCAGGGACTAAGGATGGGCTGTGGCCGAGCAGGACACCAGGCCCCACCTGATAAAACAAGGAAAATCTCTGGCCCATCACTGGGAAAGTCTCCATCCCATCATTAGGAACTTCTTCTCCTTCCCAAGGGAGGCAAGAGCTCCTGAGCATGTAAACAGCAGGACAGCTAATTAACAAGATGCTGTAACTTCCCAGATACCTGTGGTTTTTTTAAAGGAAGACAAGCTTTTTCCAAATATTTCAGGGAAAGAAACAAAACTATTTTACTAAAGAGATTTCATTTGAATATGTTGTGCCTGAGCCTCATCCTGGAGTATCTCAGCTCTCCTATCACTTTCTGCTAATGAGTTTAGCTCCCTGGGTACCATGTGTCTGGTAAATTTTTCAAGAACTCATCATTAGCAATGTTTTGTATATTTTATTTTCTTGTTTTCGCCGTATATAGAGTTGTCATTTTTAATTCATTGCCCATCGGAATTTGACGAAGGAAAACTCACATTCTCTTAAAAATAATATGAGGAGGTTGGCACAGATTTCAATAGATGCACGATGTGCTGCAGGTGAAATTTTCCAATTCTAATACAAGTGTGTGAGAAACAGGGACCACACTGAGAAAACAAAGTGGTTACAGAGATAAAAAACTTACTCTTCCCATGTCAGGAGGGAAAGTGCACTGATAGTTTAGGAAAAATGTCCTAATTCTCCCAAAAAACATCCCGCAGTCTTTGCCACTTCCGAAGTGTGTCTCCTCCTCTGGCCTCTGGCTCCAGATTAGAGAGTTTGAGCTCAGCAAACTGGGGATTTTGTTGGCACAAAAACCTGAAAATGCAAGTTTAATCCTGATTTATGGGGAAGGGGGTAACATAATCTTCTTACTTTACAGTATTTAAAAGCGTGTAGCAGAATCAAGTGGTTTAGCCTAATTTAGTTGATTTTTTTTCTATTAGATTTGTAAAACAAGATGAAATAAAATTAGTGTTCGTGCGCAGAGCTTCTTATAATGAGTTGAGAAACCATTCTGGCAAGGAATTCCAATTGTAAAACAGGGTTACAGTGCTCATTTTGACTCATTCTTACTTTTTGGTTTACTAAGCCACTATGACATCCCAAAATGGACATTTTTCCATGTTACAGGATATAGAAGTCGATTGGTGTTTTGCTGTGGGGTCTCCCAAGTTGCATCTCTGTGGGCTCACCTGTGATGCCAAAGGTGCTCAACCCTCCAGCTCAGTCCCTCCATAAAATTAATCCCACACTTTCTAGACATTTTTTCCACAATTCAGGAGGAGGAATTTCTCCTACTGCAGATCTGATCCTTTGAGTCAGGGTTAAAACCAGCCATAGTTCTCCAAAACCTGTTGTTGTCTGTAATAGGAAGCTTTCCCCTCTCTTCCACTTTCTCCACCCGTTTTTTCTGTGAAGAAGTGTTGAGATCCATGGAGCAACTCTATTCCTTTCCATGGTGTGGAAGACTGGAGAGAAGTCCTGCTGATGAATCCCATGCCTACAGAGCTCAGAACCTGGTGGGACTTGGTGATTTCTTCCTCACCCTGAACTAAACCACATAATCACAAAACACTGGGTCTTGTCCCACTGCAAACAGCTCCATCCATGGCCAGCAAAGATGCACAGACTCGCAGAATCACAGACTGGCCTGGGTTGAAAGGGACCTTAAAGCTCAACCTGTTCCACCCCCTGCCATGGGCAGGGACACCTTCCACTAGCCCAGGTTGCTCCAAGCCCCATCCAACCTGGCCTT
>JAWWLV010000180.1:33943262-33959039 GCA_035041135.1 Platyrinchus mystaceus | reverse complement strand
AGGTTTGTTTAGAGTGACCTTCTCTTAGATGGATGGCCTTAGGGGCTGACGAGCTCCATCTGCCCGGGGGAGTGTCCTTGAACCTGGACCAGGTATTGAACCGGGGTTGCAGCGGTGAGAGCGCTGCACCTTAACCACTACACCACCAGGGCTCCCCCCAGGATGGAAAACTGCTACAACTAAAGCCAGGTCTCCTGTGACCCTGTGAACAGGGACGAGACCCTTGGAGCTCTCCTGGACCACAGTGGGCTGTGACAGCATCTCCCTCTGAGTGGGACCTCTCAGAGCAAGTGAACTCTTGAACTCTTAAGTTTTCTACCCTTGGAAGACCATCCCCCAATGGAGCCTGGGCTGACACCCCCACTCCTGGAGGCTCAATCCTTCACCTGCTCAGGAGATGAAAAGGCACCAGTGTGAGCACTTCACCAGATCCAAGGGGAATTTTCACAGGTACCTGTACAGACTCCTTTAGGTCTGGGTGTGTGCAAGTGTGAATGTGCTACAGCAAATTTCCTCTCGGGTTCTTAAGTACATTACATTCATAAGTAAGTTAGGCCTGTGAATGAGTGAGTTGGTGCTGTGCCCATAGTAAATTCCATAAAATCTTTTGTTAAATTGTTTAAATTACGGTATTGATTAAGTGTCGTTAAGTTTAAGTGCTGTTAAACTTTTAGGCTTAAACCTTTGGTCGAACCCAGAGTTAAGTCTGGCAAGGGGGGGGGTCACTCTGAACCTTGTGACTCAAGGGGAGGGTCTCCCTTATTCCTTTTTTCCTTATAGTTTCCCATCCTTACCCTTTTTCCATCCTCAGCCTCCACTTAGATCATTTTACATAGATTTTAGTTTCAGATTGATTGATTTTAGATTTTAGTCTGATTTTTCTCTGTGTGCTGTACCCACCTAGTAATTAGCAGAGTGATCTTGCCCATGAACTTTGTTAACTTTTACTTTATAATAAATCTGTTTTTGCCAATGCTTTTGCTGATATTCGAGTGTCCTAAAACACTCACTCGTGACACCAACATACATCAAACAAGGTTTGCTACTAATTTTGAATTAATAAATAACGGAATAGTTAATAATAAAGAATTGAATAAATACATATATAATAGAATTTATAAATTCCATTCACAGGATTTGATTTACTTTGTGGGAGATCCTGGAAACCCTCAGACAGGGAGATTGAAAGAATGTGGGATGACTTGAGCAATTTATCAATCTATTTGATACAGCAATGCCATTGCCACCTTCTAAAACTAATAATGTAAAACAATACCCTGTGCCAACAGTGGCACTTACAGGGATTGATGGGGCGGTGGCAGATTCAGAAAAAGAGGCATCATTAAAAGGACTCATTTGCCTTACAATTCACCACTGTGACCAGTAAAAAGAGGCAGTGGCATTTTAGAGATGCTAACCAGCAATTAAGTGATACTGCAGCACCTTTAACTTCTGTGTGGCACTGATACAGGGGCTCCTCCTGCTTGGGTGGCTGCCTCTGACATTAAGGACAATAATTTATGACTCTGGCACTCGAACAGGATAAAGCACAGTTTGCCTTTACAGGGGAGGGGTCCAATATACCTTTAAAGGCTCCCTCAGGGGTATAAATATTCACCCACCAATGCTCCTGCTTCAATTCTGAGTTGTTCCAGTCTCACTCTGCCCAGATGTGAAACTGTATTCATGTGATATCCTAATTGGAGCAGATTCCCCTGAAAAGGCAGGGGAAGCAGCAGCACTATGGGAAGCATTACATGATGCAGAAGTTGAAGTTCCACCTGAAAAATGCCAAGGACCAAGTAAAGAATAAAATCTCTGGGTACCTGGTGGACAACAGGGAGCAAGGGAGCTCCTGCAGGCACTTGGAAGGAAGTAGAACAAATGCAGATGCCCCAGTCTAAGACAGAACTGCAACAGTTAATGGGAATTCTGGTGTATTGGAGAAACTGTGTGCTGGGATTTCCCGTCATTTCTCACCCACTGTAATCACTTTTACAAAAGGGAAAACAGTGGGAGTGAAAATCAGAACATGAGGAGGCAGTGAAACCCTTAATACTGGAATTAAAACTGTCTCAACCACTGGGACCAGTGCACCCCCAGGATCCCATTAGAGCAGTATGGGGTTTTACCTACTGTGACCTGTTTCAAACTGGCACTGACAGATCAAACTATTCAGTATTTAGCTCAACTGCATTTAAAGAGACAGAACTGATATTCTGAGTGGAGGGTTGACTTTCCAGAGCACTTCTTTTCTTCTTGAAGTGCTCTTCGGAGAAAAAAAAAAAAACACACACACAAAAAAAAAAAAAACAACCCAATTAAAACAGGTTTTAAAAATTAAAACTTTTCTTTTTACCTTTGGCACATTCACTCATGGACAACAATTGTTTGAATGTTACAGAAATGGAGCTTGTGGAGAAAGTAAATTGATGGAAAATTAAGTTCTGGCCACAGAAAGTACCACACTTCATTTTTGCTTTTGAACAAGCACCAAAGGGCAGCTCTCTGAAGACTTAATGTGTGCTCAGGATCAATGCAGTGACAGACTGGACTGGGGCAGCCACAGTCTTTGGGTCACCACATATTTTGGGCAGGCTTTAATCTGAGGAGTGTTGTGAACTATGTACATTAAATATTTTTGATAAAATACAATAACTCCCTATTAACAGCAGCCACTTTTCCAAACTGTGACTTGACTAATTTTTTTGGAATAGCAAATGATGCATAGTCTGCATCACAGACTGACCATATCCCAGAGCATTGTTGTGGTGGGTTGACCCTGAGTGTTGCCCACCAAAGCTGCTCCATCCTTCCCCTCAGCTGGACAGGGCAGAGAAAACATGACAAAAGGTTTGTGGGTTGAGATAAGGGCAGGGAGAGATCACTCACCAATTACCATCATGGGTGAAACAGGCTCCACTGGGGGACATTGACTTCATTTATCACCAATGGAATCACAGCAGGATAATGAGAAATAAAAAGCAAATCTTAAAACATCTTCCCCCTCCACACACGCCTCTCTCCTCTTCCTGGGCTCAACTTCACTCCCCATTTTCTCTCCCTCATCTCTGGAGTGGGATTCAGGGGGTAACATCTGCCTATATTGCTGCCATGGGAAGGAGGACAAGGTGATTGTCCAAGAAATTTGTCACTTTTTGGGTCAGTACTGCCTGTCCTGAGCTGGGTTATCAAAGTGACATGGCCCAAGACCTGTGTGAGCCTCCCAATGGTCCTGGAGATCATAAGAACTGGGAAGAAGACGTAAAACAATGCCAGGGCCTAAGACAAGGTAAAAGCACTTGGCAGCAAGCCTGGACTTGCTTTCTCCCTGGAGAAGATCTGCTGGCATTTGTATTGGAAAGTGATGAACAAAAGGTTCTGCTTATGCAGCACTTCCAGGACAGAGGGATGGGGAAACCATTCTAAGGGAAAGACTTCCAGTGGGGCGTGTTTTGGAGATCCAGAAAGGACACAATTGGGGATTTGCTGTGGAACTGAATATATCAAATCCACAGACAAATCACATTCTGGCATCAAAGTGACAACTTTGTTGCTTCCTTTTCTCCTCATTGCTGTGGTGTGTCAGTGACAGCACCTACAGCCTGTGATCCTAAGGACCTACAGAGGGATCATGCCTGGGGAATTCTGGTCCCTGGGAGTACTTAGTGAACTGTCTGTTATAAAACAACAGCAGTGAACAAACCTAAAAAGAAGTTCTGAATTTCCAGTTGATATATGTGTTCTGACAGTCACAGCTGGCAGAAAACATTTATTATTATTTTCTTTCAAGGACATTATATTTTACCAGAAAGAAATGACAGGGCAGGGAAAAAAACCTCCATATTATTCACAGGCTGATCCCAGTGAGACAAGGACTTGGGAAGAACAGAAAGGAGCTATAAGAGCTTGAGTGTTTTTAATCTATTTGTGTATTAATGTGCCAATGCCTGTAACAACTAAGGGCTTCTTGGCCAAGAGAGAAAGGTGAGGGTCTCTAAGAAAAATAATACCCTACAATTTTGTAAGAAGCTTAAAAGCCCTATAACAAATACCCCACTCACGTTTAACTGCTTCATCTTTTCTGAAGCGAAATCCATCCTTTATTCAGCAAAATTGTATCCACATAGTTCATGAAGTCTTCCCTCCTATTACACTCTTTAAAAAAATATTTATATTTCTGCATAGAAGAGATTTTTTTTTACTTGAGAAGGGTAAACACTTGTTGTTGTGGCAGCTGTAGATGTAACTAATAGTAGGAGAAATCCTGTTTCCTGTGCTATCTTTATAAATCCATATATATATATATATGTCTCCCAGATTCAAGTACATACACTTTTAATAAGTACACCTTAAAATCACAAGTGAAATAAGATCACCTCGATATTTCAAAGGCAAGATTATTTTTAATTAAATATTTAATCATTAACTATTAAAATTTTTCTTAAAGGTTTGATTCTCTTTCTGCCTAGACCAAGCACCTGCTCTGCTGAGTGCTGGATGTCTCCTGACATTGAATTTATGTAAAGTTAAGGGGAAAATGTCAGGATAATGGGAATAGAACCTAAAAAAATAGTTATGGAGTAATACCTGTGTATGTTTTCTTTTGCCACTCCAGTGACACCTCAAGCAAACCAAAAAGCAAGTTTTTATTTTTAAGTCTTTGATTTTACTGCTTCTCTTACTTCCTTATTTTTATTTTAATTAGTTGATTTTACTGCTAGTTTTCATGTGCCTCCTGTATACCCCAAAGCAATTAAACTGCTCACAGGTATTTACAAAATCACCTGCAGATGATCTACAGCAACTGCTGAGGCCAGGAAAGAATCTGAAGCAGGAGGAAGATGAGACTGGTAAACAAAGGCTACTAAAGAGATTAATCTAAGCAGCACTTTAATGCCATATTTTCTCTTCAAGATTTTCCACTAGGATAAGAAAATAAGAATTTTTTTTCACTTTTCCTTTACGTTTTCAGCCTTCTTCCCAAAAAATATTCACTTACCTATATTAACATTACTTTTCTTACATTCTGAAAGGCATCCAAATAGTTCAAAGCAGGCTATGACTCTGTATAAAATAAAATAAAATAAAAAGATAATAAAATAAAATAAAAAATAAAATAAAATAGTAAAATAAAATAAAGTTTCAATTCTGAGCAACCAGTCAATCTACAAAGAAACTTTGTTGGGCACTCAACTCTCACTGACCTCAGTGGGCAGTGAAGGTGTCAAGCACCTTCTGCTTCCACCACAAACCTTTTCTCTGTGCAGTAAAGCACCTATTAATTATGTACATGACAAGTATTTCCTCCAGCATAAGGGACAAATGAAAACAGGAAAGTTTTTCTTGATAAAATGCAATCCCACCTCCTGCTCAGGTGTTTTCCACCTCTACAATCCAGCAGCATCATGACAAACAGCAATTTATCTGTAATAACTTTGTTGTTTTGCTGCCAGAGTGTATCACACATTTAAACAGGCATGTTTTGAGTAGGGGCTAGAAAAAAAACAATCTTCTTTTTTGCCTTCACATGCTAATTGTCACAGATGAGAAATTACAGAGTGCTGGGAAAGCTCTTCCATGCTGCTTTGCCAGCACACTCCAGTCCTGCCCTCCTGCATCCCTGTAATTCCAGCCTTTGCCCTCTCCTGAGCAGACGCTGCTAAATTGGGTAGTGGTTTTGGAAGTGAACAAATTGGGAGTAGAAAAAGACCCCAAGCTCATTTTCAATTTTGTTCTGAGCTCCTATTTGAACTGGAGTACTTAGGAAAGCAATAAATAGGCCAGGGCCATGGGGGAACAGCACTTGATGTACATTTGGGTCAGGGGCTACCACTAGGATTTCCTTAGAAATCCAGATGAAATTCTATTAGAAAAAATTCCAACCACAAAAAAAGTTTTGTGTGGAGCATTGTGGCAAGCCAAGCTCATAACAGTGAGATACAAAATAGAAGAGAATGATATTTAGAACAAAGTTTATTTTACCCAATCACTTACACACTGTAAACTTACCTCTTCCCAAATGTCTCAGCTCGCATTTTAAAATGGGCATTTTACACTTTTATGATTAATTCCTATGACAGCTGAGGGAGGCCGTACACTTATATCTATTTTTTAGCAAAATGTATTAGACTTATTAGTAATATAAGCAATATTAGATTTATTATTAATGTAAGTAATATAAGAAATTGTTAGCAATGTCAATAACAGATTAACAACAAAATTTCTGTTTCAAAATTTACCACTATTATATAGATCCTTAAACTACAATTATCATTGTATTATCTAAGTTTATGGTAGTTACATAATTAATTAAAATAACAAATCTCTCTGCCCTTGTTTTTGTTCTTCTGCCTTGTCCTCTTGATGACTAACACAGAACGTGGTGATGGAAATTAATTTCTTTTTTTAAATGGAGACTTTATTAACAATTTGGATTTTGGAGGAGTATTCAGTTAAGTTCGTTCTACTTTACTCATGTAAAGAAATTATGTTAGAATGGGCAAGGCTGAAGAAAGAAGAGAGATTTAGATCAGGTATTAGGGAGAAATCTCTCCCTGTGAAGGTGATGAGACCCTGGCACAGGTTGCCCAGAGAAGCTGTGGCTGTCCCATCCCTGGAAGTGTCCAAGGCCAGGTTGGACGGGGCTTGGAGCAACCTGGGCTAGTGGAAGGTGTCCCTGGGCTTTAAGGTCCCTTCAAACCCAAACCATTCAGGGACTCTGTGAAGAAATGACTCTTGTGGTTGGACTGGGAGGGGATCAGGTTTATATACAAACACATATTCCTTGGCATCAGGGCATGATGGGAAGAGTTCAGCTCATGGGGTGCCAGTTTAGTGAATCTGCTCCCACAGAAATTTCCTTGCTAAATTTTAATGAAAAATATTAAAAAATACAACCTTAATATCATCAACTGAAACACCTGGAGCATCAAGAGCGAGGCTCAATCCCCCTCTTCAGAAGAATAACGAAGTGTTGCTCTCACAGACATGTCCAGGCTGTCTTGTGGGACAACATGTTCCATGAATTGATGTTATATATATTAAATGAGGGGTGACCAAAGACCAGGTGTGGTGGTTTGACCCTGGCTGGACACCAGGTATCCACCAAAGCTGCTCCATCACTCCCCTCCTCCACTGGAGGGGGGGAGACAGAGAGAATGGGGATCACTCCTTCTTTCTGCCACTGCTTCCTCCTCAGGGAGAGGAGTCCTTCCCCTGCTCCAGTGTGGGGTCCCTCCCATGGGAGACAGTTCTCCATTAACTTCACCAACTTGAGTCCTGTGATATATCTTTGCAGATACATTATAACATCTTTATTTTAGAGGGATTCACTTGCACTTTTTTTAAGGAGCTTTTAATGACAGTGCACAATTACTGGTAAGTGGAGCACCTTGATGATCATTCCTGTCCTGCCTTTTGAAACAACAAAGGGGTCACTTTGCTTATTCAGAGAAGTAGATTTGATTAATGGAAACAACAACAACTATTGTTAATCATCTTGATTTCTTTCATTCCTTCACAGTTGGACACTGTTTATATCACTCTGGAGTCAAAGTAAATGATAAAATAGATCTTGTCATGGAATGATTCATTCAAAGAAATGACAGAGAAAAGCAAAAAAACTCAAGAAATATCTACCTGTGTTGTTATGAAGACAAGGTCCTTCTCTTCAAAGGCCTTTCTTTAAAAATGGGACAAGAAGTTGGAAGAGCCTGTCAGTATCTGCTTCAGTATTATTTGTTGACATCCAAAAAGTTAAAGGGGATCCTGAAAAAATAAAAGGCTTTGTATCCATACAGTCCCAACTCCTAAGGCAAGTTCCCACTCTGGTTTTGCACCTGCAGGTAACCCTTTTATCTAAACAGAAACACTTTTCATTACATTAAATGTAGAAGAATCCCAGCTCATAAAGTCCAGGATGTTTGTTACTGATGGGTTTCAATCGTGCCTGTCCCAGTGACATAAGACCTTGTGAGGTTATGACTATTTTTATTTTTCTTTTTATAAGAAAAGCATCCAGTCAGAAATCATAGAATCCAGTCAGAAAACATAGAATCCCAAAATGGTTTGGGTTGTAAGGGACCTTAAAGCCCATCCAGTTCCCCCTCCTGCTATGGGCAGGGACATCTTCCACTATCCCAGGTTGCTCCAAGCCCCGTCCAACCCGGCCTTATTAACTCCTAATCAATCTGTTCTGTCTGAACATGGATATTTATTTGCTTGAAACTCTTTTATTTGAAATCAGTTAATGTGATGGAAAACACCACAACTGCATCTGCAGAGTCCTGTTGCCAGTGCAGTGCAGTGTGACCGAGGTCACAACACGATTCAAACAGATTTAGTTATTTCAGTTGTATAAATCACTGCCCAGAGAACCTACGTGTAAATATAGTTACCCACTGCATCTTTTAGTGACTCAGAGAGAATTAAAGCTCATTATTTCTCAAAATAATTTCTAATAAAGGTTAGCAAACCAGCACGATATACATGTATTTTGCATAGAATTGTTAAGGTTGGAAAAGACTTTTAAAATCCTCAAGTCCAACCGTCGACCCCTTGAAACAGTTACTGAGAAAAGACTGATATAAACTGAAAAAGACTTTTCTGTCTTCATTCCCTAAGGCAAAATTGTTTCCTCTTTTCTTCCTGCTTCTCACAAGGGAATTGATCTTTGGAAAACATTAAAAAAGGACCTAGAAAAAGGGTGTTACTTTCAGGGAGAGATTGGAAAGTTCCTAACACGTGTACTCAGATGACTTTTCTTTATTCCTGTATCATCTGTGCCATCTCCTTGTTCTGTGTGTGTGTACAAGTATGAGAGTAAGGAAAAGATAATAAAACCCCAATTGACCTCAAACTTTTGGGTTGAAAATTTTACAGGGACACCGGGATGAGAGGCCGGGAGGGAGAGAAACTGGGAAGGTGAACAAAGCAACCCCAGCCATTGCCTTTTCACCCTGTAGCAACATTTTAACCCAGTGTTTAAAAAGATGATGCTCACAAATAGGGTGAAGTCATGTATTCAATTTTGCTCAACTACTGGTGTGAAATTTTAATCAAAAAACTAGAGAGCTCATTCAAAAAAGAAATTAGTGAAAAAAAAAAAACTTTGGTCGTCTCTCATCAGTGAAAACTGATTTAGTTATGCAAATTACTGCTATGAATATTAAACCACTGATGAAAGGTTTTTAATGAAGGGATCTTTTGTTTTGGAAATGCAAGGGTATATGCTTTAATTTCTTGCTAATTTACTGTTCTTTGATAATGTTCACATTTTCCCCAAAGTGACTTCACTGATGGGTTTAATACTGTGAATAGAACTACAGGCCAACAATACTGGTTTTGACAAGCCTTCCCCTGTGTAACTATAGATCATGATTTGCAGCCCCTTATGCACAATTCTATTAGGGTGAATTTTGTCTACAGGGCTTTCCATGAAATGAATTCTCATTTTAATGTTAGCCTCCTGCAGTTTTTAATTTTTAATCTGTAATATGAAATTGCAAATTTTACAAACATCATTTGAAAAAGCCACTAGGACAGAACCGAATGCCAAAGTTTACATATTGCCTAATTAGACTGTTATGAGAAGCAGCTTATCAATGTCAAGCCAAAGATCATCAAAAAATCCAATTACTAATTTGAAAAACACATATATTTATAGGTTCATTTTGTTTAATTTGCATCCGATTAGCTTAATAATTGTTTAAAAATTGTATTAAGGTTAATAATTTGGGTTCACTTGGCAACACACCTGGGCTGCAAGTGGTTCAGCGGATCAGTCGGCAACCCCAGCAAAAATAAAGCTCCCTGGTAATCTTTTCCATCAGAAAGCACAGAGAGCTCATTACTCAAATGACAAGGCAGTTTTAACTATGAAAAGGTATTAAATCCACTCACTGCTGGCTCTCCTTCCAGCTCTGTCACTGGTCAGGCACTAAGGAGGAAGGGTGGGCTGTGTGGGCTCTCCCAAGCCCTCCAGGAGGATGCATCTCAGTACGTTGTGTCTTGTCACACCAGCCAAGCTCAGCTCTGAGATCCTAACACAGGGTTTGGACTTTTAAAAAGTTGGCAGTAAAGGAGAACAACAATGTGCAATGCAAAGGGGTTTGTTTGTTTGTTGGGTTTTTTTTCTCTTTATGGTCAATTTAAGTGAACCCTCAAAGTTGACTTTTACAGTTACAGAATGAAAAGGTCTGTGGGGTGGGCCTTGTGGTTGGACTCAACCTTAAAGGTCTTTTCCAGGCTAAATGATTCTATAATTCTGTGAAATACGTGCTACATCCAAATTTACTTTTAACAGTTCTGGCTCATGGAAAAAGGTTCATCCCTCTCCCATTCCTCTGTGATTTTGTGTTGGGGAGGTCTGTGGTGTCCTGAGGAATCACAGTACTGGCCAGGAGGGAAGTGCTGTGCCTATGGATCAGCACAGTGCAGCTACAGACAAAAACAAGCAGGAAAAGGTGCAGTGGGATGGTGGTGTCCATGTTTCATCAGGTGATGTGAACTGGGGAAGAGAAGCTGCCTCTGCCCTGAAACCCAACAGCCAAACTCTGCCTGGGACTCCCTTTATTAAAACAGGAGCGTGGCTGGGAAGGGCCATCCTTTGCCTCGGGATGCAAGCCTTTCCCTTTAGTTAATGGAAAGCAGTTGGCTTCTCTAGAGGGGGAAGGAGAGCACAAACCCAGGCTGGAGTGCCCTGGAGGAACTGCTGTGTCTCCTCTGACTACACGGGGACCTTGGGAGCCGAGTCCCTGGGTGATCAAATTAGTCGTTCTGCTGCCTTGCTCCCTAATTGGCATCAGGGACACCAACTAATGAACAGTGTACAGTGGAACAAAGGAGCACACACTGGAAAAGGAGAGAAATTAGCTGGTGCTAATTGGTGGGCTTGACTTTGCTGGTGTTAATCACACACGTTTTAAAACGAGGGCTACAAAGTAATGCCCACACTCTAAAAGGCACTCCAGTCCTACTTTACATATATAAAGTGAGATATATTGTGGTAAACTGACAGACTTCAGCTTCAAAAGAGGGGTTTTCACCCGCTCCAGCTCCTACATTAGGCTGATAAAAGCCTCAGTTTTATTGTAAAGTTAGTTGCAGGCTTTGACTGAAAACACGCTCTCAGTGGGTTCAATTAAAATGAATTTGGCCCTTAACTCGACTCATGTCTGATTTCTGATCTGGCTGACCCTCCTAGAGGGTTTTCTCATTTCCCATTATTTAAAAATAGGTCATTCAGAGTTTTATGAACACATGCAAAATATTAATTACAAAGTTCACCCAACACAGTTTTGGTTTGCTGGCGGGATATCTCGTCCCTCAAAGAAAAGCAAGAATTTGTGACAGTGTGTTCTGCTTCAGAGATTTACACAGTAAATGCTCTTAGGTGGGTAAGAAAAGCTCAGTCTTTCTTAAATTTTTAAGTGCTTCAGATTTATAAGTTACTGTTACAGTATAACAAATCATGAATTGTTAGATTAAGTCATAAGTTAAGCTAAGGGTTGAAAAATATTTTTTCCTTCCCTGTTTCTATGTTTTCTCCACCCTTAATTCCCAATTCTGACTGCAGGTCTGTTGTTAAAGCTGATATTTACAGTGTAATGTAATAGAATGCTTTACCCATCACCACTTCTGCCATCTCTTCTGTAGAAGTTGTGGCTATCAAACAGCAGTTGGTAGGAGAACTGCAAGGGTGTATTTTAGCCACACACGGGAATTTCAAAAGTCCTTCTGGAAAAAAATGTACCACATTAATATTTGCTTAAACTCATTAAAATAAAAAATCTAATTTATAATACTGAAGATCAGATCAGTGTTTTTTTTTCTTGAGTTTTCCAATACAGATGTTTTTCCAATTTTTAGTGTTAATGTCCACTGCCATTTTATTTGACTTGGTGAGGATAAGTCACGATGACAGTGTTTGTCCCAGACTGACAGATACTCATCTACCTCCTACTCACATGAACCACAAAAACATATTAATATCTGCCTTGAGTACCATAAAAAGCTCACAGATGACCCAACATTCAAATTCTAGCTGGGTTTTCATTCCCTTTTTAAGTACCAGGGAAGGAAAAGCTACTTCAGGAGATGTTCCTCAAGTTTATTGCCTCCGCAAATTCCAGCCTTTGGAGCGCACGTAGCTCTGGTTGCAAGCCTGAGAAAATTCCCTAATTATGACTTTTAGATGGCATGTAACCTCACATGCAATTTTTAAACGGGGTGTGAGTTCCCACCTGTCTCCAGGTTTTTTTTTGTGACCTCCTCTGAGTACCAGCCGTAAATTATATTCTAAAGAAACAGGGAAGGAAGCCGAAGTGGGAATCTGTGGAGACAACATCCTCAAAGATCCTCAATTACCTGCTATCTTTTAATCTTTGAGAATTGCCTCCATCATACCTCAGCCTCTGGGAAATTATCCAACCTGGCAGTGTTTACAACTCGGCTTCAAGGTTAACAACGACACTCACCCCGTTCTCTCCAAACACCCCAATGTCACGTCAGGAGAGGAAAGCCACGGAAAGAGAAAACTAAAAGGTGGAAAATCCAAACCAGTACAAGTTTTCTTTCCACACTCCAGGTAATTAAGCAGCTGATCTTGCTGTCAAGCAACTCTTTCAAGCCAAGAACTTGCAGCGCTCTGACAGGATGTTGGGTATGAAGGAGAGTGGCAGGAACAGACAGAACTGTGGCATTGATGACAAGGCAGGTTTGAAATATTAAAATCCAGTTTTGTTGTCAGGAATTTTTTGAACCCTCCGTGACAATCAAGTTGCTTTTTCAATCTTATTTATGTAATTTATTTTTAATAAGTGTGGAGATTAAATTTAGAGTGGAGGTAGAGTATGTAGGTTCCCACAGTGAGCTGATGTAGATCAGTGACAACTGACAGCCCAGGAGTGACCAACACATCAAAAGGAAGTTCATACAAATACCCTTGGAAAAATAATGTTCCTGCTTAAATAATAAATACCCTGGAGGGATTTAAAAGCCATGTGGCACTTGGAGACATAGGTTAGGGGTGGCCTTGGCAGTGCTGGGGGAATGGCTGGACTGGATGATCTTAGAGGGCTTTTCCAACATAAGTGACTTCATGAGACTATGATATTAAATATCATTAACAGTCAGCTCTCCCTATTTAAACAAGGTTTAAAGTACTTATTTGATCTTTACCACTCATTCAAAAGCACTTGACAAATTACCTTTTAAATAAATTTGTAGATATAAAAATATATGAGTACATATCTCCCTGGCAACTTGCAAATGCAGGCATAGTCATGGATAATTTTATGAGCATGACAACCTCTTCTTCCTGACTTTATGTCCTGTTCTCTTCTTTCTTTCCTTAAAAAAAGGGTCCAGATGAAAAATTAAAAAATTGACAATGCAGAAAAGTTGGCATTGAACATTTTCTACCATATTTCCTTTTTTTTTTAGATTTGTGTTGCCACACAACCAACTGTGAAGATGTAACACTACAGAAATCATGAGATTTGCAGTTTTTCTAGGGAAGAAATTTCCTAGAGGAAAGAGAAGTCTTGTTTCTTTGGGTGACTCCTCAGTTAAAAGCTTCTCCCAGGGAAGTTCATCCACAAAACTTCTGAGGAAGATTTGCAATGCCACATTTTTTGAGTGGAAATACAGTTGGCCATGCAATACATCTTTATAAATGAATTCATGTTAAATCTCACGTTAAATATCAGTTCTACAAAAGAGCTCTAAGGAAATCTACTCTGGCAACATTCTGAATTGGGAGCAAAGCCCAAGTCTGTGTGTCTGCAGTGCTCTCACAACCAAAGCCAGTTACCTTGTTCTCCTGCTGGTTTTCCTGGTTGGCCAAGAACATTTCCACAACTGATTTAACAATATCACTTACTGTGAGACTTCCACAGATAAACATTTTTTACTCTAGGGACTTCCCATCCTGTCTTGTCCATCTCTTCACGAAATAGATCTGGACTTGCCCTGATCTTCATGGATGTGTGTTCCTGGCATTACAAAGCAGGAGTTAGTCTTGCACCAGGGTCTAACTTCAGAGATCTCTTCCTAGAAAAGCAATAGGGATACACCCCTTAAGGAGAGACTCTACTGCCTAACTTAGAGAAAACTCTAATATTCCTTATTGATCTTTAGACCAAAGACGTGGGAAAGTGGGAAAGAGAAAAGTATACAATTCCCAAAAGACAGTTTTGGTTGGAAGGGGAGAAACAGCAGCTATGGTGGAGAATTCAGTCATTTAGTCTGATCTGGCCTTGTTAGATCTCAAAAAAGAACCAGACACAAAAATGACATATCAGAGTGACTGGAGAAAAAAAGCACACCACTTATTAGCATCAGAAAATATCCCTCAGTGTGTCCTTCATTTCCCAGCCATGGCATTTTGGGAGGTGCTTACACAGAGATCATAATAATTTTAGGAGAGATGGCAGAATTTTGCTTTCCTGTGAGATTTGAGGGCTAAGGTTTTAGGGTTGCCATGGTTGGGAAACAGATTTTTTGATTAAAAAAAACAAACAAAAAACCCCAAACAACCAAAAAACAACAACAAAAACCCACAAAAAAGAAAAACCAAACCAAACAAAAAGTAAAACATCAAACAAAAACAAACCCCAAATCAAACCAAAAGCACAAACACCCACCAAAACAAACCAAACAAACAAAAAAAAGACAAAAAACCCCCCAAACAAACAAAAAAACCCAAAACAAAAAATCTCTACAAACCCCACCAAAATATATTCCACTTTCCACTTCTCATGTGCTTTTTATTGCTTGGGTCAGTTTTTATTAATATTCTTCCACAACCCCCCATTTATTTTTTCTCCTTCTGTGTTAAATAGATGTGATTTACTCAAAATCATGGTTTCTGTTTCTTCTGAGAATGAAGTGCATAGAACACAAATCTTCAAATCCTGTTGAAACCAAAATATTTTTCAGTTTACACACAAAACACCAGTTTAAAATCCTCTTTAAGCCTTTACTGTAACAGAAAACAAACATATCCAACGTGGCCTTGGACACTTCCAGGGATGGGGCAGCCACAGCTTCTCTGGACAACCTGTGCCAGGGCCTCCCCACCCTCACAACCAATTCCTTCCCAGTATCCCATCTAACCACAGGGAAGCCATTCCCCTGTGTCCTGTCTCTCCAGGGCCTTGTCCCAAGTCCCTCTCCAGCTCTCTTGGAGCCCCTTTAGGCACTGGAAGGGGCTCTCAGGTCTCCCTGAAGCCTTCTCTTCTCCAGGTGAACACCTCCAGCTTTCCAGCCTGTTTTCATTGCAAAAGTGAGGAGAAAAAGACCCTTTTGTAGAGTAAGAGGAAACTGGAGTTGCTCATCCCGCTGGGATTTAGCATAAATATAGATCCAACAAGAGGCACAATTCCAAAAAACCCTTAAGAACAGCTCAGAAGTCCTGATTCAGGTCCTGTTGTGACAAGATGCACAAAGCCTCATGAACTGAAAGGTGGGGAAAAAAAATCACCAATTCTGTGCCACAGGAACATTTGGGGTAAAGGTGTTCCTCACATGTGGAGGCTGAAATTGAAGCTGGAGAAAATAATTCTCAGTCCTAAAGTGATAACCAAGGGCTGACTTGGGTCACAAGGAACATTTTGAATTTAGTACTGGGTCAAGAGGGATATTCCATCCACTGGTCCTGATCAGTGGAAAGTCCAACTGGGGCCCCCCACTGCAAGGACATTGAGGGGCTGGAGCGTGTCCAGGGAAGGGAACGGAGCTGGGGAAGGGTCTGGAGCAGCAGGAGCAGCTGAG
>JAWWLV010000180.1:33931114-33941915 GCA_035041135.1 Platyrinchus mystaceus | reverse complement strand
GGAGCTGGGGGGGCTCAGCCTGGAGAAAAGGAGGCTCAGGGGGGACCTTCTGGCTCTGCAACTCCCTGACAGAAGGGAGGAGCCGGGGAAGGATTGGGCTCTGCTCCCAGGGAACAAGGGACAGGAGGAAAGGAAAAGGCCTCAAGTGGTGCCAAGGGAAGGAAGTTGGATATTGGGAAAATTTCTTCATGGAAAGGGCTGTCCAGCCCTGGCACAGCTGCCCAGGGCAGAGGGGGAATCCCCATCCCTGGAAGTGCTCAAAAAACATGTGAATGTGGCACTTGAGGACATGGTGGTAGTGCTGAGGTATGAGTTGACCTTTGAGATCTTTTCCAACCTTAACAATTCTATGATTCCAACTGTAGGAACATCCCCCAACTCCTCACAGACCACAGAAACTTTCAGGATTTTAATTCAAGTCTAAAAACTCCCCACAATTTCCATGTCCAGGCCGAATTTTCTCTGTTTCTGCATTTAATAAATTAACAAGAAGCCACCACCAGCCTCAAAGACAAATTACCCATAAAAGATCCTAAAACCCCTCAAACCATCTCCAAACCACACCAGAGAGAAGAAATCTTTGAAATAAACCTGGAAGAAGACAGTAGTAATTACACATTCTTAACTTACTCTTAGGAACACAAAACACACAAGTCCCAAATTGTTTACAGGTTTAATGACTTACAAGTCTCCACTTTTCATGAAAAGAACTTAATTTTTTAAAAAAAATTATCAAAATTTCAGTATAATTGTTCTAATACAGCCATAGTTTTTTAAAAGAATATTTACAGAGCTCTAATGAAAAATAAAACTTAAGCACATGAAAATTCAAGCAGAAAATAACTTCACCTGGCAGTAATATGGCTTCCTGATTGCTGTACTAATTAACAGAAAAACTGGATAAACATTGGTCTAACAAGATGTATTTTTATGTTTGCAAGCTTTGCACAAGCACCTCTGGTTCAGGAACCACCACACATAGACAAAGCTGTTAAAGAAACACAGTAAGAAACATTTTGTAAAGCAATGACTGAATTATCAAAATCTGAGCTTAAAATCTGAGCGCAAATCAATTCACATTTAAAAAAAAAACCCCTGGAATTTTAATGACTGAATTGATTTAAAAACTGGTTTTAGGACACTTAATACTATTTCCTTGTTCTTGTGCTGGATCTTGTCTTCCTGTCCATGACTCCAGAGGTCTGAGCTGCTCTCACATTCTCTTTCCCAAGTTCTTCCTTAGTTTTGCTCCTTTTTCCTTTTCCCAGCGATCCGTTTTCAGCATTCCCTATTTATAGACAGAAAAATTAGCTGTAAATTCCTATCACCAACCAAACAATTCACACAAAATTTCATCTTCACTTCCATTGTTTTTAAGGGAAACGCCCCTGCTGACAACATTCCAAAGATTACATCCCTGAATCCAACAAACCAGATACAAACCCCATCCTTCTGCACGTCCAATATCCTTTAAGTTGCATCCCTGAGGATTTACAGCTATTTCCGAAAGTAGGTTAACATTAATGAGAGCACCAAAACCAATTAGCTGCCATTTGAGGTAAAATTTCTTCCACTGAAATGTAAAACTAAAACATCACCAACACCCAAGGAAAGTCCTGCAAACGTGGAAATCTCCATTTTTTTGGCAGGAAATTCCTCAGTTTGGAGCTCCAAAGAGTCACTGTCATTTCTATTCCAATGTTTGATAGTTGCATCATGGTGGTTTTTAAGCTGTATCACATTAAGCTGAAAATTCCTGGGAATATTTTAGGTGGCCAAAAGGAGCAGGGAAGTCATTGTGCTAGGCTGGTGAGGCACCTCAAGTGCTTTGTCCAGTTTTGGGCCCCTCACAACAAGACCCTGAGGGGCTGGAGCGTGTCCAGAGAAGGGAAGGGAGCTGGGGAAGAGTCTGGAGCACCAGGAGTGGCTGAAGGAGCTGGGATCTTGGAGATCATTCCCAACCTAAACAGTTCTGGTTCAATGATCTACATCAGCCCACAGAGCTTTGCACACATTATTGCTCTATCTGTACGTAACTTGGCCACCCTCAGAAAAGAGAAAGCAAATTCTCACTCACCTGATTTTAGTTTTTTGGGTGCTGAGTCATCTGCTGGCAGCTGACACCTCCTTCTGCGAGAAGTGGACGTTGCCTCTGGCACAGGGTTCCCCTCCTTTCCTTTTCCAGACTGATTCCTGCCCTCACAACCAGTGGATGTCACACACAAATTCTCAGTTTCCAGAGCACTTCCATTTTCAGGTGACTCACTGTTTTTATGGAGAGAAGTAGAAGTAGCTGCCTCTGATGTGAATTGTACCTCCCTCCTGTTATTCCTCACTTGCCTCGTTCTTCCCCGGCATGAATTATTTTCTGGAGGTGTAGCTTCATCTTCCTTAAAAATCCTCTTTTTCCCCCTACCTTTGGGCAGGTTGGGTTTTTCCCTGAGAGAAGTGGAAAGAGTTTCTTCAGATGTGGAAGAAGTTGTTTTCTTTCTGCTCACTCTTGATGGATTTTCTTTTGCAGATGGAGCTACTTCCAAAAGTTTACTCTGCTGTTCTTCAGGAGCTCCATTCTTAACATCTTCTGGCAAACCTTGAAGTGAAGTGGAACTACCAGCCACTGAAGTGCTTGTTTGCCTCGAGTTCTCTTTTGGAAGATCCATGTTTTCTTGGGAAGAATTGTCCAAACTAACTTTTTTTGCTTCCCTGTAGTTATTCTTCCTACCACTTTGTTTCAATGGGCCCTGTTCTCCTTGATTAGGACTTGTGGCTTCTTTGAGGGCAATTTCTTTCCTCCTGCTTTTTCTCAGTTGATTTTCTTTTACAGATGAATCACCAGCTGTTAAGGGAATGTTTTGCTCTTTTTTGGGAGTGTCTTCCCTACCATTATCTGCTGGCAAACCACGTTTCCCTCTAAGAGGAATGGAATTTGTTGTGCGTGATGCCAGTGCAGTTTCTTTCCTTCTGCCCCTTCCTAATGGCTTCTCTTCTGCACAGGACACTGTTTCCAAAGGCACAGTTTGTTCTTCATTAGCTCCCCCATCTTTAGCATCAGTCTCTGACAAGCCACTCTGGAGAGGAGCTGAACTTTTTGCCTCTGCTGGAAGATCAATCTTCCTTCTTCTGTCCCTTGCTGACACATTTGCTTTTGCCTGAGAAGTTTTATCTCCCAAAGCTGGATTTTCATCTTCCCTCACAGTCATCTTTTTATCACCTCCTTCCAGCAACCCACGTCTCGTTCTGACAGATCTCGGTGTCTGTGATGCTGCACCAACCTCTCGTCTTCTCCCTTGTCTCGGTGGATTGGCTTGTGATGAACAGGGAGTACCTTCCAAAGCTGCATCTTGCTCCTTCACAAAAGCCTCATCTTCACTATGATCTGCAGTTAATGTTTGTTTTTCCATAAAGGTTGGACTGGCTGTTTGTGGAATGGAATCGACCTGCTTTCTTCTGCCCCTCCTCACTCGTGAAGAAGGATTTTCCGAACTCTCATGTTGACTGTTGCCAGTCATTCCCTCAGCATCCCCAGGTAAACTGCTTTTTATTTCAACCTCTTTGGAACTGCCTTCTCCAAGTTCAAAATTAACTTTTTTACCTCTTCTAAATGCTGCTCTGTTTCTTTGTGCTGGTTTCTCCTGCAGGATTTCAGTTTCCTTTGCTTTAAGTATTCCTTGTTGGTTTCTTGTCCGTTTTTGATGGCCAGGAGCAAGACTGTCGCTGTTTGCAGCAGGTACTGATGTGGCAGCAGGGCTGTTCTGGTCCTCTGTGACTTGGGATGTGTCCTTGACACAAGCAGAGCCCAAAGAATCTTTGAGAGGTTCATCCACTTCTGTGTCTGACCTAAACTTGGAAGGAATTAGTTTTAGGTTGCTCCCATCTTCGGTAAATTCCTCAGTCTTTTTGCCTCTCCTGCTCCTCGTCCTGTTTGTTTCCTGTGCTGCCCTTCTGTTTGCTTCCAAGTTCACAGCAGTGACTGGCACTGTGTTTGTCTCCTGAGATGGTGACTCTGGCTTTAATCTTTGAGATGCCTCTCTTGTAATTTCTGTTTCAGATCCCTGAGATACTTTCATCTCATCCTTGATGTGTGGTTGTGCTTCAGTTTGTCTTGATGTTTCCTCAGTTTTCTGAATGCTCTGTGTGTTTTCATCAAGTGTGACTCCACAAGTGTCTGCTTTTCCTTCAGCTGAGTGCTTTCTGTTTCTAGTACTTCTTAAAGACTTAACTCTTTTCTCTGTTACCTGTACTTGAAGTTTTGTTCCCTTTTCAGGTTCTTCTGCTGTGACAGCCTCAGGATCCTTGTCAAAAGTCTGTTCATCTCTTTGTAGCACCTTTGCTGATGGGTCTTTACGAAGCCTCCTTGTTGTTCCATGAAGTTCTGCTGAAGGATCTTGTTTAACTTGGTCATTTCTAGCTCTTCTTCCTCTTTTAGGTGGAATCAGTGGTTCTGTGTTTTCTACTCCTCTGGTCCTCTTCCTAGGTGACAGAAGCACTTCTTCACTGTCTTCTATACCACTGTCACTGGATTTGCTATCAGGTTTATTTACACCTGTTTGCAGCTGACAATTTTCATTCTGAATGTTACCAGGTCCCATCTTTTTGGCTGGATCATCTCCAGTTTCTAACACATCACCGATGTCACACTCGTGCAAAGCCTGTTTGATATTTGCAGGCTCTTCTTGTAGCACTGAAGAACCTTCAAGACAAGACTCAAGAGTCTCACTTGGATGTTTTAACTCCTTCAGTTCTTTCCTTTTACCTCTTCCTGCTCTTTGAGTAGCTCCATGTGGTTCCTGGTCAGGGTGCTTTGAAACAACTTGTAGGCAACTCTTTCCTCTCCTTCCCCTTCCTTTGTTTTCAGGTGTGATTGCTCCCATCTCCTCCTGGGTGCTGGTTGTATCCACACTTTGCAATTCTTTTACATTCACAGCCTTTTCACTCTGCTTTGCTGCAGCAGGATGGACAGTCTTCCTTGTCCTGCCCCTTCTTGGTCTCTGTGGAGACTGATCTGCACTAGTTGATTCCTTCTGTGGAGAATCTTCACCTTGGGAAACATTTCCTTTATTTTCTAGAACAGGGCAAAGAGCACAAAGAAAAGTTAGACATTACTATGCCTGATAAAAGTATCTGTGAGTTCCCATTTTCCTAACAGTCACCTTTCTCAAACAAATCACACAATATCTTAATTGAAAAATAAATAAGTATTTTAACCAATTCCTACATGAAAAGGCCAGGCTTCTGACCAAAGATCTTTGGTTTATTTGGTAAGCACCATTCATTACTTTCAGCTGTGCTCTTGAAAGTCTTTGCAAAGATAATCCCAAGTGGAAACCTTAACATCAGGTTTTTCACACTAATATGTTCACCTGTCTCCAAGGGAAAAAGGGATCTCAGGAATTAGCAGAGCTCACTGAGAGCTTTAAACAAGATTGGAACTTCATGGTAACATGGATTACTTTTTATATTCATTATTCCTCTAAACAAAGTGTACTCACCATGTTTATGACTGGAGTTAGAACAAGGAGGTGCAGAATCTTGCTGAGAATCCATTACTGACCTGACCTAAGGGAATAAACAATAACCAATAAATACCTGTCTGACAGGACAGAAAATTATGGAGCCAACCAATACAAAATGTAGAGTAATACTTGTAAAAATTCTTGGCAAATCCTTTTCCCTAAAAATGAAATCCACTAATTTTATAAGTCCCATATATCTGACATAAGCACACAAATGTAGCAAACAATTCTTGCCATCTTAAGTGGTGTAGCAGTTTTTAAAGTGAAAGACAACAAACACTGCAGAGTTAAAAAGTAACATTAACTCCATTGGTTGACAAGTGTCTAAATGAGTGCTGTCTGTAGAATGCTCCAAGATACAAGATGTCATACTTGGAGGCCTAGGAATTAATTTCAACCACAGGCTTCAAAGCCTAAACACAGCCCTTCCAAAAGGTAGAGAAAGAATTTTACCTCCATTTCCTCTGGTGTATCAAACATTTCTGTCATTCCAACGTAGTCCACTTCACCATCACAAGGTTTCTGCCTGGGCTCTGCCATGAGCCTTTGCAGCCCCACAAAGTCCTCAACTGGTTGATTCTTCTGTTTGGGAGATCTCACCAATCTGCTGATTCCAAACATATTTTCTATGGGTTGAACCTTTTCCTTTGGTGTCTTGAAAATGCGGCTGATCCCAACCATGTCTTCAACTGGTGGGTATTTCAGCTTTGGGGTTTTCTTGACTGAAGTAACACCTGCCATGCCTTTTATTGCTCTCTTCTGTACTGGAGTCTTCAGCAACCTTTTAAGGGCAATTTCACCTGTAACTGGTTCTGGCTCTTGCTGTGGGGTCCTCATGAGCTGCCTAATGCCAGACAGGTCCTCCACTGGTTCTGGCTTCTGCCGTGGGGTTCTCAGCAGCTGCTTGATGCCTGACAAAGCCTCTGCAGGTTCCAGCTTCTGCTTTGGGGTCCTCATGAGCCTCCTGATGCCTGACAAAGCCTCTGCAGGCTCAGGCTTCTGTTTTGGGGTCTTCATGAGCCGCTTGATGCCTGACAGAACCTCTGTAGGCTCAGCTTTCTGCTTTGGGGTCCTCAGGAGCTCCTTGATGCCTGACAGAACCTCTGTAGGCTCAGCTTTCTGCTTTGGGGTCCTCAGGAGCTCCTTGATGCCTGACAGAACCTCTGTAGGCTCAGCTTTCTGCTTTGGGGTCCTCAGGAGCTGCTTGATGCCGGACAAGAACTCTACTGCCTCTGACCCTTGCTCTGGGGTCCTTAAAAGCTGTTTGATGCCTGACATGACCTCAACTGGCTCCAACTTCTGCTTTGGAGTCCTCCTTTTCCTTCCTGATTTCACCAAAGATGCTTGTTTTTCTGGAATTATTGATAAACTATCCACATTAATATTATCTTCCTGCACAGGAGTTTTTGTGGATATTTCATCAAACACAGAGCTTAGAGATGATTTCTCTCTCAGCAAGTGACAAATGCCTGGACTCTCTTGTTTCTGTTTCGAAGCATCTGAACTATTTAAGGGTGACACCATCATCTCTCCTGAAATAAGTAGTAATTTATGTAACAAACAATAGTTCAACAGTTAAATTTCATACCAATAGAATGAATAAGAAAATCACCTACACAGACATTAACTGGAACTACAAAATTTTCTTTTGATACATGATTTATATTAATGATTCCTTTTTATGGGTTATGGATGCTTCATCTCTGTAAAGTGATAGAAGTTCCATCAACACTGCAGAGGTAACCTACAGGCTGCCTTTTCTTATGTGCTTCACACACATACACTACTTTTACTTTTGCTCCACAGTACTTTAACATTTTTACTTATCACTTTGTTGTAAGCTGCTTTTGCTTTAGTGTGTGAGCCTGTGATTTGTATTGTTATTATTATTACATAGTTCAAATGTGCTTTTTTGGCAGTAAGACCCTATTCCAGACACAGCAAACCCCAGAAATTGTCACAAACTTGTATTAATAAACTTAATAAAATTGTGTTATTTCGTGAACTGTTCGAGTTAGTCCATTTTTAGGTGCTGACAGTTTCACCAACAGCAAAATAACTCCCAGGACAAACCTGCTGAGGGGTTCCAGTACTCCCATTCGGTGCAGTCCTTATATAAATAGGTATCAAATGTCCTTTCTGTCTTGGTTAATCTGCTAAGCAAAGGGTCTCACTAGGTGAGAGGCCAACAGACTGTTTTGGACATTAAAAGGCTTTGATCTCCGAGGGGTTGCTGACAGCCAAAAAAATAAATTAATACATGTTGGATAGAAAATTCATCTTTTCTGCCCCTTTTCATGTGACAATCTCAATACTTTAAGTCTGCCCAGGCTGAGACCACAGCTGCTCACATATTACATCTAAATATCCCTTTTTTTAAGATAACAAACATACCAGACTCTTCAGGGGTGTGCAAGTCAGAAATGTCCCCTGCAGCACAGGTTGGTGTAAAATCAGCATTCTGAGCAGCAGCCAAAGGTAATATTTTTCCACTGTTATTTTCTGGAGTTTGAAACATCTCAGGCAGTCCTAGGAATTGCATTTGGATAAATAAGCACATGTAAGAACTACCCAAGTAGCAGAGTGAGCAACAGATTAAAATCTCACCTGTGAAGCTTTCATCCATATTCATGTTGAGCTTCAAGATGGGATTTTTTACCACTTTAGGGACGTGTCCAGCTGACCTGAGTGTGGTGGAGTAAGCTCTACCTACAACTATTGTAGCAGGTGACTCAGCATGACCTGTGCTGAAGTGTCCCTTTATTTTCCTCTCTGGAGTCTGCAGAGGCAATAGGAAACAGAAAAATAAGAGTTATTAAAGATTCTTCTTGGCAGAAGAGATGGCCATCATTCATCATCAGTCCTAGCTAACCAGGGAGGTCCCACATGACTGGAGGTTGTCCGGTGCCAGCTACAAGGGTTGGAAGGACAACACTGGGAACTACAGGCCTGTCAGCCTGATCCTGGTGCTCAGGAAGGTTCTGGAACAGATCAGCTTCAGTGTGATCACATGGCACATACAGGACTACTAAGGAGCAGGTCCTGCCTGACCAACCTGACCTTTTATGACCAGGTGACCCCCCCAGTGGATGAAGGAAAGGCTGTGGATATATCTACCTGGATCTCAGTGAAGCCTTTGACACCATCTCTCACAGAATTCCCCTGGAAAAGCTGCATCCCATGGCTTGGACAGGTATGCCCCTCACTGGGTTAAGAACTGGTGGAACAGCTGGGCCCAGAGTGGGGAATGGTGCCATCTCCAGCTGGTGGCTGGTCACCAATGAGATTCCCCAAGGATCAGTTTTGGGCACAATCCTGTTTAAGGTCTTTACTGAAGGTCAAGGGCACCCTCAATCAGTCACCCATGGGTGACACTGAGTTGGGCAGGAGGGTTGATCTGCAGAGAGATCTGGAAAGGCTGGATCCATGAGCTGAAGGAACTGCAGGAGGTTCTCAATAAGGCCCAGTGCCAGGTCCTGCCCTGAGTTGCTCAGCTCCATGGAGTGCTCCAGGCTAAAGGGAAGAACGGTTGGAAAGCTGCCAGGTGGAAAAGGGTGCTGGTGACCATGGCTGAACATGAGCCCAGGTGGACAAAGCAGCCAGTGGCACCTGGGCTGGATCACAAATGGTGGGGCAGCAGGAGCAGGGCAGTGACTGTCCCTGTGCTGGCACTGCTGAGGCCCCTCGAGTGCTGTGTCCAGTTCTGGGCCCCTCAGTCCAGGAAGGACATGGAAGGGCTGGAGAGTGTCCAGGGAAGGGAATGGAGCTGGGAAAGGGTCTGGAGCACCAGGACCAGCTGAGGGAGCTGGGGGGGCTCAGCCTGGCAAAAAGGAGGCTCAGGGAGGACTTTACTGCTCAAATAGTGGACTCAGTGATCCTGGAGGTTTTTTCCCAACTGTAATGATGAGTCCTTTTAAACACAACCTACATTCCTTACATGCCATGACAAAGGCATCAACACCCATTTTACGACACCAGGAACTCAGAAGCCTCCAGCTTCTGGAGCAAAATATGTCCAAGTTGTTTGGTGGTTATGCAAGAAAACAAAGTGAGCATGAAAAAGGAAAAGAATACCTTTGGTGGTTGGTTTATCCTCTTTAGGGGTCTTCCTCTTCGGACACTTTTCTTAGCAGTCTTTGACTGTGGTCTTGCGACACCCAATTTTACCACTTCTGCCCAAGATTTTGCAACTAGAAAGCAAGGGAGAAATAACCACTTTAACTCTCAGCTGTTCAAGTGGAAGTTCACAATTATTTCTTTATGATTCCAACTGATTTTCTTTATGATTTTTCAATGCAGTCAGGCACAGGAAAGTGGTTGTTGTATCATCTGCTAACACCAAAAGTGCTCTCTGAAACCCTTCCAGTTGGAAAACCCCAATTAAAAAAGTGGCCAAGTTTC
Organism: Platyrinchus mystaceus; assembly: GCA_035041135.1. Classification (NCBI taxonomy): domain Eukaryota; kingdom Metazoa; phylum Chordata; class Aves; order Passeriformes; family Tyrannidae; genus Platyrinchus; species Platyrinchus mystaceus. The sequence goes on along the minus strand of JAWWLV010000180.1, from coordinate 33,932,001 downwards.
CCCAGGATGGCTTTCCACAACAAAACAATGAGCTCCACATGGTGTCAAAGAGATGTGAGATCCTGGAACTGAACACTGACCCAATTCCATTCCCACTCTTTTTGTAAGGAGAGAATTTTTCCCGAAAAAACCTTGCCATGAGCCTTTCAGACTCATTGATCCATGAGCTTTCCTCTGGTGACATTTAACATCAGAGAAATGGTTTAGAAGTAAAGCATATCCAGCTTTTCTTTCACCACTTTCCAGAGGAATTTCATAGGCAGGAAACTCTATTTATACTGCTTAAAGCATTTAGATCTACACAGTTTTCATAATTTTTCTTGTATCACCTTCTCCTTATGACACATTCCAAATATTCCCAGAGCAAGGTTACCTTTATCCCAGCACAATTCTGTACACAGCAGATGGATCAGGGAATTAGTTATAGCTGTGTAATAAATGAAGCTGGAAGTTTGGAGGACATCTGCCTTTTTTAATTCAGAAATAAAAGCTGGGAGAAGACAGGGATCATAAAAGAAATCAGTTTTTTAAGTAGAAATAAAAAGGGGAATGCTGCTCCTAAATAAAAGGATATTACTATTGTCCTGTCAGAACTGCTGTGTAAGTCTGTAAATGAAAAGAACTTTGAAAAGCTGTCGTTGCAAAGGTGTTCTGGATGCAGGGAAAAATACCAAGCATCCAAGAAATCATCTGAAAAAACACTGGAAACTAACCTTGCAAAGAGGATGCTAATTTTACAGTTTTTCAGCTTCTGAACATAAAGGTTTGTGTTCTAAACATGGGTTAATAAATGTTTCAGTAAATTTGCTGTATGAATATGAGAAAATGCAACATTTTGCACTTCCCAGTTGCTTCCAACAAGGTCAACAGTAGTCAGAAGACACACC
>JAWWLV010000180.1:33912168-33931014 GCA_035041135.1 Platyrinchus mystaceus | reverse complement strand
TATGAATATGAGAAAATGCAACATTTTGCACTTCCCAGTTGCTTCCAACAAGGTCAACAGTAGTCAGAAGACACACCAATCTCTTGGTGGCCTCTGCATAACAAAACAAGCCTATTTCAGTTTTGTCTCTGTATTTTAAAGTATTGAAATGAATATTTCAAAGCAGCTGCTGAAACAAACCTAGTAAATTGGCACTGGAGGCACCACTTCTTCTCTTTGCACAGAGAACTCCCACAGCCCCGCTCCTTCTCTTCATGGAAGTGCCCTTCAAACCCACTTGGGCACTTCTGGTTAGTTTGACAGGTGTAGCTGTTGCAAAGGTTTTGTCATCTTGCTTAATGGGGGAAGATTGAGGTGTTTTCACTCTCACACCACTTTTCTCCTTTGCATTCAGGTCCTGTGCACCAGAATCCTTCTCCTCTGGGATTGGGAGCGGCACCGGGAGCTGGGAAATGGAGAAACGCCCTTTCCTGGAAGGGACTGGAGAGCCTGAAGGAACTTGAGGTGTTGCCTTCCCTGAGGAAGGGGAGGAGGCAGCTGGGGACTTCTGAGCTGGCAAACTTCTTTGTGACACCTGTTCTTCCTAGTTAAAAAAAAAACAAAACAAACCCAACAACACAGAATTAGCATGTGGTGGATTTTGGGATTTTGTCTTCTTTTTAATGGAGTGGTTTTTCAGCACATCTCTACTGAAGATCAAGTTTTCCACTGACGGAATGCTTATCCTTCTCATAGGAGCAACCAGGGCCAGAATGAACCAATCTGGGAACAGACATCAACAAGCTCAACCCACTGAGGGTTGAAAGCCTCACTTCTTTCATCTGTAACAATCTCTGTGGGAACTCATAACTGCACTTAAACCCAAATATGCATCACACTGAAACAAAGTATGGAAAGGGAAGGAGTATAATGTAACAACAACTGTAATAATGTGTATTGGCACAACAAAAACTAACTTAACCCTCACCAGACATCCCCCTGCCTCCCAGGCTCCTGATAGGACTGATGAAAGTTCCTCTCCACAGATTTCTAAGGTTGGATCCTATACCATCAAATCTACAGAAACAAGTGCTATTTAATCCTTCATGGTCCCTCAAACCACTGGAATTATCAATGCAGATTAATAATTGAACCTGCCTGGTCAGCATTCCTGTCTCCATCCTCTGAAGAGTCCTGTGGAAGGACCTCCAGCTCTCCAAAAGGTTCAGGGAGAGATGGGACTGGTATCCTGGGGACTGGATCAGGAGGATTAAGTAGCATGGGTGTCCCACTGGTTTGTCTCAGCAAACAAAATTAACTCAGTACCAAGTGATTTATCCCAATTGAAACATCCACTGCAATATTCCTTATCAGTATTAGGAACTACTCAATGGATCCTATCAGATCTATTCCCTCACTGGAACAGAACTGATGGAAAGGGTCACCAGCATATAGGGAACAGTCCAGGTGCCTCCCAAACCAACCCTGCTCATGCTCTGAGCTGCATCCAGGCTCAGCTGTGGATACAATTTCAGGCATTCTAAGGGAAGGCTGTGAAGGTCCATTGCCCACTGCAATTCTTAAGGTAATCTGGGTTAATAAAGAGAATTTCAATTTTGGTGGCATCTAGTGAACCTCACTTACGACCCTACCCACAGTAAAGCCCCAGCTTTTGCTTTAACAACATTGTCACTCAATGGGAGGGTCTCCTCAGTCCTTTTTATTCTTAGCTTTTCCCATCCTCACCCTTTTTCCATGCCCAGCCTCCACTTGGATCATTTTACATAGATTTTAGTTTCAGAGTGATTGATTTTAGTCTGATTTTTCTCTCTGTGCTATAACCATCTAGTAAATTGCAGAGTGATCTTGCCCATGAACTTTGGTGCACTTTCACTGCTTTTGCCCATGCTTTTGCTGGTGATAATCTTTGAGTATCCTAAAACACTCACCTGTGACACCTACATCAAAAACAAGGTTTGCTACTAATTTTGAATTAATAAATAATAGAATAAAAAAAATAACAGAATTTATAAATTCTGTTCACAGTAATGGTCTTAGCAACTTGATCAGTCTTAAAGTTTACCTGGTCTGTGAAGAGCTTCAATCCCTGAGCCTTTTTCAGCACAGCACGAGGTGAGGTTCCATAGGGCAAGCTCAGCCTGGCAGGAAGAGCTCCTCTTTTAAGGGGAGAGTTGGGAGGCAAACTTTTATCAAAAAGTTCTGGACTCAGATGGCCACCAAAAGACACTCTCTTTCTTTTTCCTGGAGTCTGAGGGAGCAAATCACCACTTTTCCTCTTCTGAAACAACCTTTTTGTCTTGCCTAAAAAGTACAGTTGAAAATATTTCTATGTATCTAAGAATCCAAGCCAACATTTTAACCCACATGGAAAACAGTGTTCCCTTGTGCATTCTGAAGCTGGAAATGAACCAGATGGGAACTTACCTTAAAGAGAAACAGATTTAATCAAGGAAACAAATACATATTATTGAGTATTGTTATGACCATATAGAACTACATAATTTAGAACTAATGTCAGCAATAGGTTCTATATTTTATGTAAGTGTTAAAATTCTCAGAAAGGTGTTTTAAGAATTTCTCAAATATAAAACCAAGGCAGTTGCTGAAATGCTATTTTACCTGAGTCTTCTCCACCCAACAGGCCAGAAGTATTTGCTTCTGGGACAGCCTTGTTGTCTTCCAGCACAGGAGCACTTCCAGAACCTCTCTTTGCTGACAGTCCACGTGGTCTGATATCACCAGCATCTTCCAAGTCTTGTTTCTGATGATGCCCCTCCATGGCCAGCTCTGCTGGAGTTCCACTCTCTTTTATGTCTCCAGTCTCACCAGGATGTTCTTGCACGGTGTTTGTCTCCAGTGCTGTTTCAGTCAGCATTCCAGAGCTCCTTGGCCTTCCCCTTTTCCTCTCAGAGCTCCTTGGCCTTCCCCTTTTCCTCCCAGAGCCAGGTGTCTGACCAGCAGGAGATGCCATTAACTCTTCTGAAGCCAGTGCCTCTGAATGGACACTTTTGTCCAACAATTCTTTACTTTGCCTGCTATTCCTTCTAGGACTCTTGGAATTGGAGAAGGAAGTTGGACTTTCGGGAAGTCCCACCTCTGAGTTAACAAAGTTTGCCTGATCACTGATTTCCTTCAGCACTTCTTGTGCAGGTGTTCCTGCTGTGTGTTCTTTGCTATTTCGTCTTTGCTTCATGGATTTGTTTTCTGGGAAGGGCAGCTGTGTGATGGCTGAACCTCCCCTTGGAGTTTCAGCTGGAATTCCTGATGGACACTGTGGTTTCAGTGACACACGCCGGCGGGTGGTTGGAGTATCAGCATTCCCAGCATTCATTCCAGTGGTTTCCTTGGAAGGAGACATGAAAAGAGACCGAGGGCTCTTCCTTCTGGGCCTCGGTGTGGACAGCACATGTTTATCTGCTTCAGTAACCTTTGGAGTGTGAGTCACAGAGATGTGTATTTTCTCCACACCTGAAGAATTCAAGCGTTCTATGGAGCACTGCTGCAGGGAAAACAGGGAATTCCCACCATTCTCCCTGCTGGGAGTAACCTTGGCACCTTTAGATCTGCTTGGTGTACTCAGTTCCTCAGGGTCCTGCACGTGACTCTGACTGGTATCTCTTGACACCTCCTGCGAAAGAGAAGTTTGAAAACTTCCAGGAAAACTCCTCCTGGGAAAACTCTTCCTGGGAAAACTCCTCCTGGGAGCACTTCCTCCAGCTGCCAACTGCTGAAACCCCGAGTGGTTCACTTCACTCCTTACAATTACACACTCTTCCATGTCTCCACTTCTGCCTCCTTCTTTTCCTTTGTTCAGGCTGCCCAGATCACAACCTGGTGATGGAACCTGAGCACTTGGCTCTGGCACAACACTCTCCCCACCTTCTCTTGCAGCTTGTTGGGAGTCATTTCCCTTGTGCAGAGATTTTTCCATTTGCATCTCATGTTTCAGCTTTTCATAGAGATTGGTAAAGGGAGACATCTCATTTTTCTTTTTAATAACTTGACGCATTCTGTGTGAAGCTTTGGGTGTTTTTGCTTTGACAGGTAAAGCTTTGGATGTATTTCCCTCTGTGGTTTGTTTATTTTCATTGGCAATTTTTTCTTCACACTCAGCATTATCTATAAAGGAAGCAAAACAAAACAGAAATACAGAAAGTTACTTAAAAATTGCAGAACTACAAATATAAGTTCCATAAATACAGATTAAAAATTCCTTCCATTCCTCTCCCCAGGCAGTCAACAAGGGTCCACTGAAATGGAACACTTGGAAACAGCCTGGGCTTTTAAAACTGGAATATTTGTCATAAAAACCAAACCCATCTGTAGATAAAAAGCCTTCCCCTAAAAAAGTTTGTATCTTTACAAAGTTATTTAGGACAAGAAGGATGGGAAGGTAAAGCCCTGGTGCTTAACCAGTTCGTGGGCTATAACTGCCAGATTTGGAAGTTCTAAATTTTTCTGCTTCTACATGAAGCAGTTACTGCAAACAATTACTTCAATATATATCTCCAAAATTATACTTATTTCAATTTCTTATTAGGAAAGAATACAGAAGATAATGCAATACTTGCTCAAAAGAGATCTGGCAGAGAACTGCAAGGTAAATTTTAATCAAAAAGGTGAATTTGCCACGTGTTCAGTGTTTGCTGCCTCTGCAAAGTAAAATTTAACAGGCAATTGTTTCAAATACCAGTTTCAACTCACATTTGTATTGCACTTGCAGAGCTGGTGAACTGACCTTCCTTTCCAAAGGGAATGTGCATAAATCACTGAAAGTAATATCTATGAATTTTGCCTATTCCAGGCTCTTCCTGCCCATTTGTCAGGATGTAACAAAGTGATTTCTCCTGGGCAGGATTTAGATTTGGGAAATCACAGCATGTAGGTATAATGAGGCAGTCACTGCCACAGCAAGGTGGTGTCAGATTCAAGAGTCTTAAAATGCCTTTTTTTCTTCTCTTTTCAACCTTGTTTTTCTCCTTAGGCTAAGAATGAATGCAGCTAAGGGGACACAAGAAAACAAAACCCATAAAACAGGTACCAACCTGAAGCACCAACACTTTTAGATCCTGAAGTTTGTTTGGGTAATAATTCCACTTCTGCCACCTGCTGAACATGAAGAACCTGTAAATTTGTACAATATTACAGCACAGCAACAACTGTTTTACAGTTTAGCTTTCAACTTTACATTGAAAAACACTATAGAAGTATATACATTGTTTACTAAACATGCTTAAAAGTATTCAAATAAAATCCCAGAATATTTCAATATTTGAGAATATTGACCAATATGTTTGAGACACCACAGAGCAGAAATTTGTCTTGTTTTAGCATTATTAGCTCTAAAAGCAGCTGTAGCATAAGAATATAAATCAGCACATTTGAATCTCCCCTTCTTAACAGACTTAGTGGAAGATTTGTAGCTTCACCTGTATTAGTAACATCACAGATTATTAATTATCTCTTAGCAAACATTGACAAGCCTAAAACCACTAAATTTTTTAAAGTATTTATTTGAAGGAGTTTATTTGTATTTTCAGATAGAAAGGTAGTTTAGGGTGGAAAAGTTATTCCTAATAAGAAAATAGAACAAGGAAATAAAATACTGCATCACTACAAGTACCAATGCACTTGTAACAGAAGAGCCCATGGCCACAAATTTACCTGCAGAGTTTCATCTTTTGGAGACCTGGAATGCCTCTTCTTCGGAGTTGGCTGGAGAGGATATTCAAACCTGAAAGCAATATTTTAAAATACAGCCATTTTTCATCAAAGACTTGATGACTAAATTCCTATTTTAAAACCTAGAAATAGTTGTCCCCTCCCAACAATACACAAGTCACTTTTAAAGGCTTTAACAACTTAAAAATACTTCTAAATTTATCCCTAAAACTGACTACAGTGGAAACAGAATCAAAACAATCTCTGAAGACAGTTTTATCTTTATTGATTTAGCTTAACCTAAGTGATAAAAATCCCAGAATCTTCAAGCAATCCTGTCTTCTGACAAAGGTCTGTAAGACTTTGCAAAGAAATATGAAATAAACTACATGAAGTTACATTCTTGGATCAATTAATGAACAGTTTGGCACCGGCACCCACCTGAAAGAACGATCGATAATAGTTAAGACATCGCCGTGCTTCAGAGGAACAGGCTGCTCGAAGCAAACCCCGTTCAGCTGTGTGGGGTTTACTGTGCTCAAATTAGTCAGTACTGCCTGAAAATAGAACAAATATTTCAGTGTTCTGCTGAGGTGCAGTGCTTATTGCATGAAAACATGCAGATCTTACCTCCTTGTTCTCGTTTATTTCGATTTTACAGTGCTCATTGGAGACCCAGGGCAGTCGCATGCGGATGTCACACTCTGTTTTCCTGGGGCGGAAATAACAGTTTGAGTTTCACACAAGACACAGAAAAATCTGCTCTAGAGTTAGGGGATTTCCCAATATTTTAGTTAATAATTGTACAGAAGCACGATTTCTAAAACTGGAAGAAAATTAACTACCTAAAATCTTCAAAGTGTGGCAAAAAATAGCAGCTCACGCTTCAGAGAATCTGTGTCAGAAACAGTATGGGAAACACCCAAACTCTCAAAAAAGCAGATCACAACAAGCAGAGCGGTGGCTACAACAGACATCTGGTGGTTTGAGATTGTTTGCCAAGTTTCCCCAAGACTTGTGGAATAATTCTATACCATATCAGCACATGCTTTTAAGCTCCTTCTTAGCCCTTCGTTACTGACCTGAGAACAGGTAGTTGGACATTTGGCCTCACCTGGATAAGCATTTTTACCCCTTTAAAAGTTGTGAGGGAAGGAAAACATGTTTCTAAGTGTACAGACTTTCCTTGTCTCTCCTTTTTTTAAGCTAATCTCTAATGCTTTGGATGTGCTGTAGGGCTTAGGCAGGAAACATAACACCTACTGTGCACAGTACCTGCTGAAATTTGTACCTGGGGAAATTTGTACTTGGGGAAATTTGTACCTGCCTGAAATTGGTGCTTGCACCATTAATTATCACCTGTCTGGGCAGCTCTGCTCAGCCAAAGAACAATATCATTGACACTGCAGTGCATCTCAGAGACTTTCACCATGGGATGTGATTCTGGACTGAATAATTACAATTATTTAAGCTAATATAATCAGTCAGTAAAGCATTGAACAGGCCTGTTTAAGATAACTAAAAATATTTAACATGCAGCCTATTAACAGTAAGATCACTTAGTCAAGTCTTCATACATCCTATTTGGGTATATTAATTTTCTCTTTCAATGTACAACACCTGCATCAACCTCACAACCCACTGTCACTCAAGTGAGTAAGACAAAGTTAGTTTCAAGACTGGAGAAGGAGGTATAAATTCTTAATATTAATTCTAGCTTTGGTTGGCATCTTCCATTAGTGAGGGTCTGAGGTACAAAAAAGTAAATAAAAACTTTTTTTCACTTATCAGGTATCTGGAAACTGCCTCTAGGTAAGACAATCTCATCACCTGTTTATCAACTGTGGATTACTTTTAATCCCTTCCCCAGAAACTTAAAGTAAATAAGTAAATGTATAGATAGATATATAGATACATAGATAGATAAAAGTAATTCTGGCAAGGAAAGGACAAAAAGCAGTAACAAAAAAGAAGTTCAGCTTCCTGGTCACACAATTACTTAGTCCAGGATTACCTTCCCTCCCCTGTGCATCATTTACTAATAAACATTTATTTTTGCAAACAAGTATTAAAAGCTCTAATCTGCAGGGAAACATCACTCGTTATTTCGGTACGTGCAAGTGCTCAACAAATTCTCACCTCCCAAATAAACAAGAAGTCGAGGTGAGCGGAAAAACAATTCCATCAGTCCCGTTCCTCTTAATGACAATAATTTTCCCGTAGCGCTGCATCTTGGAACGTAGGGAACCTTACCTGGAAAAGAACACCCAGATTACTCATCCCAATAATGTTTTATGAGGGTAAACTGATGTTACTTTTGTTCAACGCGTTCCAACGGACGGAACAACCTCAGTGCTGCTTCCACGTGCCTCCCTGTGTGGAAAACTGGGAATATGTTTATGTAAAGTCAGACTATTTTATGTATTTAAGAAGTATTTGCTACCCACCAGACCCTTTGAAGCAGAAGGAGGAGGAATGGATTTTGACTGATTTAAATCCATTTGCACAACCAGATACGCTTTTTATACACTTTCATGTAACCTGCATTATTTCACGTACAGATACGAAAGTGTCACGCAGCACAAGAGATCCTCAAAGAAGCCTATATAAAAATACTGTATATTGAAAGCAGCAGGGGAATTAAATGCAATTCAGAGAGACCCTTCTGGAGTTGTTTGCTCGGATAAAACACTCGTTGACAGCAAGCCCCAGCTGGAGAGCCCTCAGGAGTCCCCTTTGCTCGTGCCTTGCGGGGAACGACAAGATTCGGAATCCTGCCCTCAGAGCACCCTGTTCGCAGCACCCACCGGTTCCTACAAGCCAAAAAAAAAAACCCCACGTGGGCTGCACAAGCCGAAATTTACGAGCCCGGGCTCCGGGCGGCCACAGCTACGGGCGGGGGGCACATAAACACCGAGAGAAATAAAACGCCAGCAGGGGCCAATTGCCCCCACGGCGAGGCAGGCAGCCCCCGAGCAGAGCGTCATGCGGCCCAACCCCTCCCCGCGGCCCCCCTCGCCCCAAAGCCGATTCCCCCAGCCCCTCGCCCTCTGGCCCAGCCGTACCTGGTTCCCTGGGAGCGCTGGCGGCCGCTGAGGGGCCCCGTGTGGCGGAGCCTCCCCCGCCCCCCTCTCCCGTCACGGCGCGGCCCCGACTGAGCCCTTCCCGCGCGCGCGGCACCCACTGCGCCCTCGCGCGCGCGCGCCACCGTACTTTGTCGGTGTATCCCTCCGCCGCGCACCGAAACGGAGCCTCCGGGAGCCGCGCAGGCGGAGCGGAGCGGGAGCCGCCGCCGCCTCTTTCACCCGCCGGCGGCTGCCGTGGCTGAGGGACCGCGCCGAGCCCGCCCGTCCGTCCGCGACAGGCGGCACCGGCCAGCCCCCGGACTATTTTAGCTTTGCCCGGTGCCCGATGGGCGGAAGGAGAAACGAACCCACCTGACGACGGTTGAGAATTTGAAAAGGAGCGCGGTGGCCTCTGATTGGTGGAAGGGGCGGCGCGCGCCGCGAGGCGGAGCCAATGGGGAGCGGCGGAGGCGGTTTGAGTTCAAACGGAGGCTCCGCCCCCCCCGGGAGCCGCTGCCGCCTCAGGGCAGGGGAAGGAGCGGTGAGGGGAGCGCAGGGCTGAACCTGAACCTGTACATAAACCTGTGCATAAAGCTGTGCATAAACCTGTGCATAAACCTGTACATAAACCTGCACTTGCTCCTGAGCCTGTACCTGTTCATGAGCCTCAGCCTACACTTGTACCCGTGCCTGAACCTGAGTCGGTACCTTTACCCGAACCTGTGCTTCTACCTGTGCCTGTACCTATACATAAACTTGTACTTGAAGCTGAACCTGTGCTCGCCTCTGTGCCTCTGCATGAACCTGTACCCATATGAGTATCTGGATCTATGCTTGTATATGAACCTGGTCCTCTCCCTGTACCTCTACCTATGCCTGTACCTGAACTTGTAACTGAAACATGTTCCTCTACCTGAACCTGTATCTATATCAGTACCTGTATCTGAACCTGCACCTTTGCCTGTGCCTATACTTGTACCTTAACTTAAATCTGTACCTGTACCTCTATCTGTGCCCACACCTATGCCTGTAGCTGAACCTGTGCTTGTACCTGCAGCTGTATTTGTATCTGAACCTGTGCTCACACATGTACCTGCATCTCTGCTTATATCTGTTCCTGAATCTGAACCTAAGCCTAACCCTGTTTTTATGTTTACCTGTGTCTGAACCTCTGCCCATACCTGAACCTAAACCTGTGCCTGTATCTGAACCCGTGCCTGTACCTCTACCTGTGCCCATACTCGAATCTGTAAAAACAATAACAATAAAACAACAACAACAACAGTAACAATAATAAAACTATACCTTATTGAGATACGGAATCTAGTGACCTTAATTCCAACTCAAAGTTCTGTGCATGTGTGAGGGAAAGAGATGCAGGGGGAAGGAAGGTCATCCAGCCTTTTGTGCTTCAGGGGATGAAATTCCCCTACCCAGACGTTTCCCAAAGCAGAACGTTTGAGATTACTACTATTTTATTTCATTATCTAGCTTGCCTCAAAAGACTACTTTATGTGGTGTGATGGTTTTAGGGTACTTTGGATGGGACACAGTCAGATATAAGAAACCTTTTAAGTGTTGTGCTTTTTTCAATTAAATTACTTGGAAGTCTATTTTATAAATTTAGGTGGGGTTTTAATTTAGTTCAGCACATTAAGTCAGGAAATAATAACAACAACAATAATAATTTACTATTATTTCAGCTTTCCACTATAGGCTTTATTCTACTGGACAACCTTTAATTTAGGTATCAAACATTCAGGATTCTACTGGATAACTAATTGGATATAATTGCTAACACACAATTGTTAAAGTCAGATCCTTCCTGGGGGTCTTTACAAGTGCAGTTATTCCTGAATGCTGTATCTAAACCGAACAGTTTATACCAGTAAAACTCTTTGAAAGCTGAATTTATTACAGTCTCTCCCAGCCCACATGTGATTGAATTATTTTATGTGGGAAGAATCTGCATAAGTTTATGAACAAATAGGATATATTTTGCAAAATGGTTTCTATCCACATTTAAGAAATACGTTGAAATAATACATTTCTCTTCAAAAAGGTGAAAGAACATTATTAATAAACTACTACAGGAAAGAAACTGGGAAAGATCATTATGGGAAGCACTAATATTTTTAAATAAAATCTCTATTTCCAATAATCAAAGTTCATCGTAAAAAGCAGCTTTTCAGTAGACACAGAAAGGCTCCAAAGCCAGGAAAGATGACAGGGAAGCAAATGACACAATGACACAGTGAAATTATATCGGTTTTTAAAAGCAAATTAATGCTTTACAGTCCATACCTGGGACTGGACGTGTTCTGGGCATGGGTAAGACTTGCCAATTCCAAAGGATTGCAAAATCACCCCCAAGGATAATCCAGTCCAACTCCTGGCCCTGCCCAGGACAACCCAAGAATCCCACCATGTGCCTGATCTGGGAAGAAAATTCTTCATCAGTAAATCCAGGGAGTTTTGCAATCAACTTCAGAAGATCAATTTTAATCCTAAGGGTGACCTTAGGAAGGATTTTGCATCACCCAGTCAGTCCTTTTGCACATCTGAGTCAGCAATTTGTACACTTGTTTTTTAGGACCAAGGAAAAACTCCACTGGATTCAGCAAATTAAATCAATCTATATTAAAGTACAGAGTACACACTTTTTATATGAGTACTTACAAACAAGGGAGGAAAGCTATTCCAGGTGCTGCTTCCTTGGAATCACAGAATCAAAGAAGGGTTTGGGTTGGAAGGGACTTTAAGTCCCAGGCCCTGCCATGGGCAGGGACACCTTCCACTATTCCAGGTTGCTCCAAGCCCCGTCCAACCTGGCCTTGGACACTTCCAGGGATGGGGCAGCCACAGCTTCTCTGGGCAACCTGTGCCAGGACATCACCACCTTCACAGCCAACAGTTCTTTCCCAACATCCCATCTAACCCTGTCCTCTGAAGCCATTCCCCCTTGTCTTGTCTCTTCAGGCTCCTGTAAATAGTCTCTCTCCATCTTTCCTGTCAGGCTTCCTTCAGGTTTTGGGAGGACAAGGTTATTACAAAAATCTCAACTAGAAAATACTGAGCTCCATAATTCCTTTTCAAGATCTTCCTGACTGGGAGAGTTTTCCTTTCTTTGTGTCCACCCAACTGGAAAGAAGTTACAGCTTAGATCTTTTGTTCAAAGTTTATGGACAGTTTGAGTGTGACATTCAGGGAAACACTGGAACGGTTTTTCATGCAGTGGAAACAGGTGAAAGAAGAAAATTATTATTTATGGAAAGAATTTCCTTGGCAAAGTCTCAACTCGATTAATAACTCAGTAATTCCCCTACTCTGTGCAAAGTAGCACAGAAAATGTATAAAAGTCATTAGAACAAAGCTCTTATGAAAGGATCTAAATTACAACCTAATCCTTTAATACCTCAGATGAAGAACACTCACAGTGAAATTCAATTGCTTGAAAAATTTTCAATTGAACAATTTCTGCATTGAATAATTTCTGTATTAGGCAAAGCATTGCTTGGACTTGATATATAGGCCCTAAAGAGAACAAACATGTCTTTGATCTGCCTTAGTTTATATTGTTTAAATAACCCACTGAAATAAATATATTTCATGAACAGTTTATAATTCAAGTGTGGGTTTTTTTCCCTAAAAGCTGAGTTTCTAAAACCAGAATCATCTTCATTACAAGATAAAGAAGTACAAGGTCTTTAGGCTATTTCTTTGTAATGTTTAGAAGTAAAAAAACCCCAAAACTAAACACTTTACCTCCAGTGCAGTTCACTGTAGAAATTGTGCAGAGCTGTAGTAATCAATAATTACAATCATCAATATTTATTTCTATTAAAATTATTAATTAATAACTGATTAATACTCGAGAGTCTTCTATTTTCTGAAACCACCCCAAGGCATCTGTCTGTCCTCACACCAAGTTAACTTCAAGCTGTGCTTCTTGAGAGCTGCTAAAGGTACATGATGCAATCACACAAAACATTTTATCAGCTCACCTGGAATTATTTAAAAAATTAAATCTGATAGCTCTTACATGTAATGGAAAATTCAAATCATAGAATTGTTAAGTTTGGAAAAGACCTCCAAGATCACCAAGTCCAACTGTCAACCAGCACCACCAGACAGTTCACCACTAACCCATGTCCTCAAGTGCCACATCCACACGTGTTCTGAACACTCCCAGGGATGGTGACTCCCTGGGCAGCCCATTCCAATGCTTTCCAACCATTGCCCTGAAAATATTTTCCCTGATCTCCAACCTAAACATCCCCTGGTACAATGTGAGGCCATTTCCTCTCATTTGCAAGTGTTAGAACAGTGCACAGGAGGGATGTGCAGAGTACAAGTTCTTCCAGGGAGCTGTGGAAACAATAATCCTAAAATTACCTGCAGTGAAAAGGTGCCTCCCAAATGGGAGGTGTTGGGTGTACAGGGCCAAAGGGCTCCAACAGAAATAAATCCTACTTGACAAATAAAGCTTGACATCAGGATTGTAATCTCTGAGCATGGTTACTCCTGGTTTACTCAAACCTCCCTCCTTGTTACAGCAGCGGGGCCTTTTTGATTATTTTTAGCAAGATGTCCAATATAAAGCTTGTGGAAATTAATTTAAAAATTGCTGTTAACTACAGTGAACTTCCAACATACCTGAAAGTTTAGCTACTATTTTTATCTTGGTATGGCACCATAATTTATCACTGTATTATTTCACTATATTTAAAAGACATGTCAAAGCTCTGCGTTGTCAGATCCTCCTTATCCACAGAGTTTGGAAAGACCTGGATTTCAGCTGCTGCCATGAGTTTCTACACTTTATATGTTGAGGCCCAACATGAACCAGAATATTCCCCACAACCAGCTGCAGATAAGCACTGAAAATACTTATCTAGATAATGGATTTCAACTCTTTTACAATACTTAATTCAAATGAACCCACAGCACAGGAATGAAATTCAAAGATTTAGAGGAAGTAATGCAGTTTGAGAATAAAAAGGAAGCTTTGTTCTTGCATCAGAATGTATTAGATCCTGTGATTTGCATGTACAAATAATTCAGCAACATTCACCGGCATTAAAAACACAGCGAGATCAAATTAGAAATGTAATAAAAGGAAATAATAAGAGCTGAAACTGTATAATACATCCATATATTATAAAGATTTGACAAATTAAATACATTTTGGTTATACAGAAAAGTTTCCATAACTTTACATGGAAAAATGGGATGAGGAAAAGGAAAACATTTCAAAATATGAACGTGGGTGGTCAGGCTTGTTTGAAAAGTTTAAAAAACTGATACATAAAAATAGCCTAAAAAACACTGTAATTACAATATGCATTCTTCATTAAGGCCCAATTCAGCAAAGCACTTAAGGGATTGCTCCAGGAACATGGAACCCATGGAACCCCCACGGATTGTGGAGTAAAGGTGTTGTAGAGCTTAAATGCTGAGGTGAACTGGAACCAATCTGAACACATCAACAGTCAAGTCACACAGTGACCAAAACCACAGACAGATCAGAATGTACAACTTCCAATCCAACTATTTGGCCTTTGAAAGCCATTCCATGCAATGTAAGGGAATTTAAAGGAAAATTCATCTCCACCAGGACACAGCTCCCCAGGGATCAGGCTGGACACAAGGACTGGGAAGCAAAGCTTTCCAAATGATAAAAAACTCATTATGGAGCTTTAGTTGTGACTCCTGAAATATATTTTAGGTATTTCTCTCTCTCCTCCTAGAAATCTGAATACAGTTATCAACTAAAATCTGAGTACCCACTGAGTATTTAACGTTTCAGCTTAACTCCATCCTACTACTGGTTGTAACCACAGAGTGCCCTTGTAGCAAACCCTGTTTGCTGCAGCTCCTGTCACACCCCAACAACATCACACTAAATCACTGTCACACTGAGGCAACTTCCAATCCAAGTTTTTACTCAAGGGGACCCCAAAATCTGTCCAACAGAGAAATTATTATCCTAACTAAATGCCTGGAAAGATCCTGACATCAGGATCAGAAAATGGGAATTTCTTTGCATTATTCTCCGTCCTCATTTAACCTCTCTGAGTCTCCCTGTGCTACAAACGATCATTCTGAAACCCCCACTGTGTCCACACTGAATTTATTTGATGGCTTTTGTAAATTTTGATGGAATTTCAGCATGCAGCAATAAATGGAAACTTCCTCAGAGCTCATTTCCATTACTCAACACTGTGGCTTGAGTGTATCTTCTCATAGAGACTCACAACAAAGGTTTAGTCTTTCAACAATCTTTTTTTTTTAAGTGCATAATTCACTGTACAAATAAATACAGAAGTGCATCGATGGGAAGACAAGAAGCAGTGTGGGAATAGCTTAGGAATTCCTAACCTGCAGCTTTTCCATCCAGCATGACAAGGAAGGAGAGGTGTGGACACCTTCCCGTTTCCTGGCATTGGTACACTGTGATTTATATCAGAAATGGGATAATATAGTGCAAGAGCAGCAGGGAAATGCTCAGTGGAAGCTGCTTATTTTAAATACTTTTTATGTTTGCATCAAAAAAAGCCCAACTGGACAAGACAGAATTGCATATTAATTATGTAATTAAAGTACAGATTCGCCTCCTTTGTGCTCATTAGGTCATAGGTGCCTTGGAAAGAGTGGAAAAGATCCACTTCTGAATTATTCAACATTCGGATGCCCGGTGATTTTTGGATTTTCTAACCCCCAAACCTCCTGTTCGGGGCTCCAATAAACACTTTGAAATGTTATTTCACCAATTCTATTATCAGTAATACTTCCATTAAAAATATATCTCTGTACACAATCACACACACCCTTTAGAGAAATGAAACAGTCCTTTTTTGATAACGTATGTGGGAGGGTAAGAACTGAGAGGAGCTTTCTGCTTCAAAACTTAATGTTTCTGGCACTGAACTGTTAGTAAAATGTCTTCTCAAATTTTTACCAATATTCTTAATCACATCAAGCAATAAGAGTTTATCTCTTTTGCTTTGGCTAAAAGGAGTGGGAAATTCTGCACATGTAAGTAGAGAAGAGAAGCTTTAACTCCATTTCTGGCCTTGCTCTTGGAGTGGGCAAGTTCAGGTGCTGCAAAATAAACTCTTCACATATGTAAAATATTCTCAAAACAGTGGTAAACTCACATTATTTTCTTTTTAAACCGATTTAAAAGTGTGAAATTTAGGAAAGAACAAAATGACTTTGAAAGGTATATTAACTCAAAAATTCAAATCTGTGTTTATACTTTATGGACAGCAAGACTCAAAATCAAACTGCCATCAACCTGGAGGCTCTTAAAAACAGCCTTTAAAAATAAATAACTGGTGAAGAGAAATTTATGGCCAAAATATGTTTAAACATAATACCATAACTGGCTTTTTTTTTTTTTTAATATGAACTGTAAATCACCTGTCAAAAACTTGAAGAATTGGGAGATAACGTTATTGATAAATATTTATAAGTGGCAAAACTTGAGAAATAGACCCTCAAGAATTAATTTACTGTTATTTAGAATAAAGATTTGTATCCCATCTTACAGATCTATACAGTATAGGAACATTATACTTCCCTTTAGAAGATATTTATATTTAAGAAAGAACTCTGTACAGCAAACGCAACTTTAAGAGCAAACACAACATTGTATTTACAATAAACTCAACAACCAAAATGACATGGAATAAATTAACAGAATATACAACTCTTTGTACAGACAAATTAAAAAATAAGGCAGAATTCTCATTTAAAATTAGCATAATCAGAAAAGATGTCAATGAAATCTTGTACCACTCTGTAGCAGAATTCATACTGTTCCTGAAAAACAAGAAAAACACATCAAAATATGCTTGGATTGTGTTGTCTCATTACATTCAGACTTCTACAAATCGCAGTGATAAATGCAACGTGTTCTAGTTGGGACCAGTAGCTGAGGACTGGTCTGTTCTGATTTCTAGTTATGTATTTATTACTGTGAATAAAAAAAAATGTTATCTTGCTTTTTTGTCAAATACAGGATGATGCTCTTCAGTTAAAATTAATTCTTTAAGCTTTCTAGGTGATGCTCCTTAAACTGAATCCATTCTTAGACCTGGTTATCATTCAAATCCAGCAGCTCACAGTCCCTGCTATCACTGGTCTCCTGTTACAGCAGGAAACTCCTCTTGAGCATTCCCCAGGGAGAATCATGGAATCAGAATTGTGGAATGGTTTGGAAAAGACCTTAAAGCCCATCCAGTCCCACCCCCTGCCATGAAGAGGGACACCTTCCACTCTCCCAGGTTGCTCCAAGCCCTGTCCAACCTGGCCTTGGACACTTCCAGGGATCCAGGGGCAGCCACAGCTTCTCTGGGCAACCTGTGCCAGGGCCTCCCCACCCTCACAGACAGGAATTCCTTCCCACTATCCCATCTCACCCTGCTCTCAGCAGCGGGAAGACATTCCCCCTTGTCCTTCCCTCTCCAGGCCTTTGTCCAAAGTCCCTCTCCAGCTCTCTTGGAGCTCCTTTAGGCACTCCAAGATTTCCCTGGAGCCTTCCCTTCTCCAGGTGAACACCCCACCTCTCCCAGCCTGTCTGTTATCCAGCTGGCTGGCCCTCTCCATCCTAAAGAGGGACACATCCTGATCTTCCAGGCATGCTGATATGCCTTCAACATGATTTGCTGGATTACAAAATCTGTAACAACACTGATAACAAACAGAACTGGCATCTGAATTCCCTCATGCTGGAAAGCTGAGTTCAGCAGGAGCCCTCCCAGGCTCAACTGGGAATATCTGTGGCGATTACAGCCTCAACTGACATTATTAAATCCCAGAGCCAGACCCCAAAAAAAGCATTTCATCCTCATCTCAGCATGGCTATGGATAATCGAATTCCCCTTTCTTCCCATCTGTAGGACAGAGAAAACATCCACCTGGAAAAGGGGGTTTGAGATAACTGTTTCTAAAGAAGTTTCAAAGCGCTGAATGGAAGCTGCCATGAAAATATAAAATATCAGTATTTTTATATATTTAAAAAATAAAAAACTCAAAAAACCAATTTAATGTTTATTCAATAGGGAAAAGTATCTGGACTAAGCTTCACATATTAGTTATAGATGACTTTAAGGAAGACTTTAAAAAGATTTTAAAGAAGTCAGAGACATTTCCAGGGATGGGACTCCCCATCCCTAGAGTGTTCAAGGCCAGATTGGACAGGGCTTGGAGCAACTTGGTCTACTGGAAGGTGTCCCTGCCTATGGTGAGGGGGTGAAACTGGATAATTCTAAAGGTCCCTTCCAACCCAAACCATTCCATGATTCCATGTTTCTGCCTTCCACTGACCAACTTTGAACCAACTGATGACCAAAGACATTAAGGTAAGAAAGAACAACTGATAAATAGCTTAAGAGACATTTATTTAATTATATATTTTATAATCTGCAACACTAAAGATTTTGGTTTAACTGCCTGAAGTTCCTAAAAGACACAGAACATTTAGCCAAGCTGTATTTTCAGAAATGCTATAAAAAACCCTGTAAAAGCCGTGATTTCTGATAATACCTTGTACACACACAGCCATCATGCATAATTTATAGCAACCTGCAAGAAAACCCCCTTTGTTCTCCTCCCCCAAGAATATTTACAAACAGATATCTGGGTTGTTAAACATCCTACCAGTGTTTGCACCATGTGTGGCCTTTGCAGTCTTAAGCTCTTCACAGCTTGAAACACATCCAGGAGCCCTTCAGCCTTCACTCTTTCCAGGATGTTGCTCAGTGCTATGAAGGTCCCTGTTCTTCCTGCACCAGCACTGCAAGGAAAACATGTTTGCATGGCATAAACTGGGATAAAACTGGTAAGAGAGGAATAATAGGGGCATAGAATAACCAAATACACCTGTTAGGTTGGGATTTATATTCCTGTATGGACAAGAATTATTATTATTGCTATTTGTTATTATTAGTCCAAAGCAATTTGATGGAAAATGTCCTATCCAACTGTAATGATTTTATTGACTCACGAAACAGTTTGGGTTGGAAGGAACCTTAAACATCATCTCATTCCACCCCCTGCCATGGGCAGGGACACCTTCCACTAGCCCAGGTTGCTCCAAGCCCTGTCCAACCTG
>JAWWLV010000180.1:33861675-33884097 GCA_035041135.1 Platyrinchus mystaceus | reverse complement strand
AGCCTTTCCTCCCAGCAGAGCTGCTCCATCCCTCTGATCATCCTGGTGCCTCCTCTGGACTCGCTCCAGCAGCTCCACGTCCTTCCTGTGCTGTTCCCCAGAGCTGGAGGCAGCTCTGCAGGTGGGGTCTCATCAGAGCAGAGCAGAGGGGTAAATAATCCCATCTTCAAAGACACCCACTGACTTCCTGAGAGTTTAAACCAGCATTAAACAGGGCACCCAAAGCTGCCCCATTTGCTGCTTTTCGAACTCCAACTCACCCGATAAATTCATTCCCTCTTCATGTTCATATATTGGTTTGGGAAAGGAATTGTAAAGATGGGCACAAACCCCATGAAACACTCACTGAGTAAATACTAAAGGAATTTAAACATTTGGAAAGGTTTTGAAAGCTTTACAACTGCAATTCCCAGGCTGCTTCCACATTCAAACTACTTTATAAGTAAAAATACAAGAGGAAGTAAAACAATCCTATGATTAATACTGGAGAACTAATTAATATTTGAGTTACCAGGAGTTGTGTGAATGCTATGGACAGTGTCAGGTATAAACAGTCTGTAACATGTATTTGAGAGCATAAAGTTGTATCTACTTGAAATATATATTTATATTTATTTATACAAATCCAAATAAATAAATACTGGCTTGGTAGTTGGAACAAGGTGATCTTTAAGGTTCCTTCCAACCCAAACCATTCTGGGATTCTTTGCTTTATATTTTTTTTAATACAGTTGATTAATTTGAGTAAATATCGAGGCAATTTCTCCACTAAATGGCAGTGCAATAAACCCCAGAATATTCTCATTTTATGAAAGGGAAATTTCATGGTGGCAATTTCATGGTACTCTTTTAGGAAGCAAAATGGCAGCATTGCTAAAAATGGAGGCATCCAGACTGGGCAACCATGTTTAAAATAAGAATAAAGCTGGCATTTTAATTCAGCAAATGTTTTAAAAAATCAAGTCAGTCAAAATAATGACATGCAATGAATTATAACTATTCCTTTCAGAATCAAAAGCATCTTATCTTTTGGGATCACTCATCAAATTACCATGCAAAAGGAGAGCTGGATTTTTTTAGGAACCTTTATTTCTTTCCAGAGTCTTTTAAATGGAGTTTTCTTTATGCTTCAATCAAAAATCTTTATTTTTGTATTAAAAAATACCATATTAAGTTCAATGGCTATCAAATGTGTTAGATAATCCTGTTATCTTGGAACTTTTTCTGCAGCAATGTCTTTTCAAAGTGTACTTGTCTGTCAGACAAAACCCTTCCTTGCTCCTCACTGCAAAGCAAGGAAGGCTTTGATATTTAGGAAAAACAGTTTAGTCATACTAATCATTTCTAAATCATATCACTGAAATTAAGATTTAATTAAAACGTGGATGATTAGATTACTCTTATCCATATTATCACACTTAAATTCAACACGATTTCGAATTAAGCTCTGAAGATGAACATCATCGATGGCAAAACTCCCTTTGTGCTCATGGTATTAAAATTCTGGGAAGTCACATCACTTATAAGTTACTTCCCTTTCTCAATTCTCATATTCTTACATATTCAGACCAATATTAGTAACTTGTTTTTCTGCTGCTCCAGGTGCCAGACAAGAAGCAGGGGCCAACAGCTACTTGACAACACTTCAGAAGACCAATTAATTAGCATATCTACACTTAGCTAAATCTTTATTTATAGCAGTAATTTGTTTGTTTTGAAACCACTGAGCAAAACAACTCTAAGATTTTGCCCCTCATCCAACCTGGCCTTGAACACTTCCAGGGATGGGGCAGTGACAGCTTCTCTGGGCAACCTCACAGGGAAGAATTTCAGTCTAATATCTGATCTGAACCTCCCCTGTTTCCATTTAAATTATTACAGCTAAGGACCAAAACACTCAAAGGGCCATCAGCTAGGACTGGCACTTAATTCTTGCTTGGCTCTCCTTCCATTTGTGTGTAAAGTTCACAGGCAGATTAAAAGCAAATAAACCACACAAACACCCTTCAATAAAACACTGGGTGTCAACAACCAACACTTGAAAACTTATCAGGGTTTCACCACACTGTTTATACAGAACATCAGCAGCTTTATCTCCCTTCAACCAAGACATGGAGCAGCTGTGCCTCCAGAAATCCCTCTCTGATGGGAGCTCAGTGTCACACACTGTCACTGCCTGACCAACACCACTCACCAGAACAGGGATGTCGTCCAAGGCAGGGAGCCAGGATTATGAAGGATAAGGACAAGGTGCAAGTAAAATATATCATCCCATCGAAGAACAGAATAGAATCAGTATCTTCATAAAATCACAGAATGGTTTGGGTTGGAAGAGACCTTAAAGTCCATCTCGTTCCACCCCCAGCCATGGGCAGGGACCCCCTTCCACCAGACCAGGTTGCCCATGCCCATCCAAAACTGCCTGAGGAAACCTAAAAAACTGCCTCATACTTCCCCCAAAAAGCTTTATTTCCCCTGAACAAGCCCCTCCCCAGGACTGTTACGTGTTAGGCTGTGGCTGTAGGAGGGCTTGAAGCAATTCTGAAAACAGAAATGAGGATGAATTGAAGATGCTGTGAGGGACCAGTGAGTAAAGGATTGTTTTCAGGTCTCGGTTTAAAAACACTCCTCTACTTTTCACCTGACATAATCTTACCTGGACACCTGCACTTTACCCTCCTCCTCAAGCCTTGCCTTAGGCAGTTTGTATCATTAGAAAACACAGAACTCATGTAAAGGTCGTAGTTCCTCATTATGTTTAAATATGATCATCCTGTTGTCTATTTGATAGTTTATCTCATATTATCTGTGTCCCCATCCCATCACGTTGGGAGATGCACAGTGACAGCTCCTGGGGCGTGGAGAGCTTGGAACTCAGCCAGGAGGAAACACCCTGGGCTTCCCCACCTCTCCCAAAGCTCTCCCCCTGTTTTTCCCATAAATGGGAAAGAGAAAGTAAAACACCAGCACCAGTCATAGGGAGTCACCTGGCATGCTCAGGAGTACGTTAGTGGGGTCAAAGTCCTGGAAAACTATCCAGGAATATGTCACCAGAAGTCCCTTTTCCACACCCACTCCTATCCCCACAAATAAGTGATGTCCTTACTGGTTGTTGTGGTTGGTTTTGGAAATTCAGTTCCATTGGGTGGCAGAGCTTGTGCAAACAGAAAGCTAACACAGAGCAGCAGGAGCGAGCAGGAATGTTCCATCCTGGACCTACAAAAAAAAAACCAAACAAAGCAAAAGGTAAATTTTCAGGTGAAATTATTATTATTATTACCTATTTTTAACTCGTGTCAGAACAAAGCTAAAGGAAAAAATTGATATTTAATGTAAGTTTAAATTTACTTAAATCTTGGTTTATACTCTCCCATTGCCTTATCACTGAACATCCAGTATGGAAGCAGAAAGAAAAGGAAAATACCAGTTGTGCACACTAAAAATTCATTAAGGATGTTTTAAATCCAAGGAGAGGAAGGTAACACTCAGCTATTCAAAGATGACAGAAATCAGGGCAGAAAAGCTCCACCCATAAAACAGGGCAGCTGAGGACACTGAGTCAAGGAGTGCAGAGCATATTCCCAGAGATAATTCCTAAGTACCAGCAGCTGGAATCTTGAGGAGAAACACAAATCTTGAGAATAAATGCAAAATTCACCTATTTTTGGTGGTTTCTGCCTTAACTGCAAGTATTAGACCTTGTGTAAAGAGCAGTGTGGGCCCAAAATCCCAGAGTGGCCAGAACATCTCTGAAGGATCCACAGGACTTTCCTCCACAAGGCCACTGCAGAATCAGGGCATCATTTAGGTTGGAAAACACGTCCAAGACCATCAAGTCCAACCTGTGACCCATCACCACCTTTTCAACCAGACCAGAGCACTGAGTGCCACATCCAGTCATTCCTTGGACAGGTCACTGGTGGAATTTTGGCATCACAGATGCCCCGAGATCAAAACAAAGAGGAGAAGTTTTAACCACCCAGCAGCCCAGTAACCCCATAAAGTTTAAAGTCCCTTTATTGCACACTTTTCAGAGTTTCCTTGTGCCACTTGATTCCTATGAAGCATTTCACCAAAGTTTTCCAAATACAGAATTTCAGGGTTTCTGAGGCCAGAAAATCATTTCCAGTGTGGAAAAGTTTAAAGGCAAAGTGTGATGAGAACGGGCTGCTGCTTTGAAGATTTCGGGGAAATAAATAGATGGAGATAAATCAGCTGGCCTAGAAATACTCTAATCCCTCAAAGTCGAGGTGGAAAAGAACTGTTGTTATTAATCTGCTGTGTATTTATCCAGTCCCTAATGAACATATTAATTATAAGAGGCTGCCATCTCAGCCATTAAACAGTTGTGCTTGATTTAAAAATATTTTCATGCAAATATTACTTTCTGTGTTTTGTAAATGGCAGGACACATCCAGATGGTGGCTCTGCACCCACAGCTGAAATTATAACCATCCAAATACTGCACAACAAAGCTCCCTGATACAGTAAAACACGTTCAATATTACAATTTCCACAGGGTATTCCACAGTCCTGCCTAACAACAGATTAAAAAATCCAGGAACTTGGCAGTTATTAGAATAACCATTAGAAAATCCTTCCTTTCCATGTAAACCCACTTGAAATAATCTCTGGATAAGAACAAATGTATAAAAATCTCCTGTAACAACAAATTCCACACCACCTTTTTGCCACTCTCACATCTGTTACTAAGTGAACCTTATTCCAAGCCTCTCCTATACCCAGTCCTACACCCAGGAGTAAATTCCAACTCAGCACACACACATTATTTTTTAGATACACGCTTTGGAAGCTCAAAGAATCTTTTTCTTTAACATAATAAGTGAAGAAAGAATAATAAAAAGCATTGTTAGCATCAAAATTCATTTTCTTAAATGTATTTTTTTTCTCCAGTTCAGCTTCCTGCTGACCAATTTGCTCACTCAATTCCTTCTGCTACTATTTAAAATTTAAGCAGACTAAATGTCTTACTATCTAATCCCATTCTTGGATTAGATAGTTAATTAGATAACTAATTATGTTTAACACCTGAGTGCAAAATGTACCTACATTGTATTTAGCATTATATATAAACTTCCAAAACTTACACTTATATTATATTTATAATTATAAAGCAATAGGATGCTAGAAGCTCAGGACATGCAGCAGCAATTAATGGGTACTGAAGAAAGGAATAAGAAGGATTTGGAAATCTGGGATAAAGCCAGAATAAAAGTAGAATCAATAGGGAAAGGGCTGGTGTTGCCAGGGA
Source organism: Platyrinchus mystaceus (assembly GCA_035041135.1). Taxonomy (NCBI): domain Eukaryota; kingdom Metazoa; phylum Chordata; class Aves; order Passeriformes; family Tyrannidae; genus Platyrinchus; species Platyrinchus mystaceus. The sequence continues at coordinate 33,878,825 of JAWWLV010000180.1, read as the reverse complement.
AGAGGTGCTGAATCCTGGGATGCTTCACATCCTCAGCAAAGGCTGCTGAAATCCACTGGAAATTCGAGTAATCAATTCTGGCAGTGGCTCTGCTGCCTCATTTTACCAGGCAGCATTTAGTTCATCCCTAAAATACATCCAGCTCCTTAAAAAAAAAAAAATAAAAAAAATCCAACACAAAATAATTGAAGCTGCTGGCAGGATTCCAAGAGACCAGAAGGTGGAAGGAACATCAACACTTCCCACAAAATCACTGTTAGGAGGGTTTTACAGATGCCAATTCCATGCCAGACACCCTGAATCTGTTCTCTTGGATGTGATAAAGTGGAACTGGAGCACACTTTGAAGTCCCACAGTTTATTAGAAATAAACACATCGACAAAGATTATGCAAATTGTGAGATCTCACTCTTTGACCAAAGCACTTTGCATTTCCACTGCTGAAGAAAGGAGGATTAAAACTTACAGGAAATTCAGGAGCTGCAGCACAGAGGGGGATGCAAAGGACTGAGCTCAGCATGACCAAATATTGCATAGACCAAGTGTGGAATCGTGGAATCACTCAAGTTGAAAAAGACCTTTAAGACCCTAAAATTTCATAGGATTATGGAATGGTTATTGGAAAAGCCCTCTGAGCCCATCAAGTCCAACCATTCCCCCAGTGCTGTCAAGGCCACCACTAATCCATGTCCCCAAGTGCCAGATCTGCTTGGCTTTTAAATCCCTCCAGGGATGGGGACTCCACCACCTCCCTGGGCAACCTCTTCCAATGCTTGACAACCCCTTCCATGAAGAAATTTTTCCTAATTTACAACCTAAACCTCTCCTGGTTTTACTTGAGGCCGTTTGCTCTCATCCTGTCTCTTGTTCCCTGAGAGAAACTGGAACTACTTCTCTTCAGACTGGGGTGGATGGGGAGGTGAGCAAGTTGCAATCACATAAAAACACCCTGAGCTTCACTGTGTATTTATATTTATGTCCACCACACACAGGACTGCAACAACATAATTTTTTGAATTAAAAAAACCCACAGCTACAGACACAGCAGCATTTTCCATCCTCACAAAGGTACAATGTCATGATACAGCCTGTTAAAACAAGAAGTAAAAAATAGTAACAACTCTCCAGAGAGAACAGGTGGGTTAGAAAAGCACAGCTGAACAGCAAAGGACAACCATGTGCTACGAAAAAAGCCTCTTGTTGATAAAAGTGGGAAGCAAAAGATCCAGGTAGAGACACACTGTCATTATTACACAGCTCTGCTGGGAGGTAACTGCTGCCCCTCCTGTAAAAAATATAGGAACTGCTTTCATATCCACATGGGGATAACAGGGCATTTATCTGCTTATATCCCACTGCCTCCAGCCTTTTTTTCCCTGGATAGTTGTGGGTTGGCCTCTTCTGACAGGAATCCAGGGACAGGATGAGAGGAAACGGCCTCAAGCTGTACCAGGGGAGGTTCAGGTTGGACATCAGCAGGAATTTCTTCCTGGAAAGGGTGGTTAAATATTGGAAGGGGCTGCCCAGGGAGGTGGTGGAGTCCCCATCCCTGGAGGTGTCCAAGGAACGATTGGCTGTGGCACTCAGTGCTCTGGGCTGGGTGACAAGGTGGGGATTGGGCACAGGGTGGACTTGATGATCTCAGAGGTCTTTTCCAACCTCATTGATTCTGTAATTCTATTCTAAATGGCTCAGGCATGTCAGTCCTGAAGCCCACTCCATGGACTAATATTTTTTATAATTTATTAATAGTAATTTTCTAATTTATTAATAAACTATTGTTATTTATAAACTGTTGTAATTTATTGATACACTATTGGCCGTTTATTACTACTCCATGTATTTTATTATTACTGCCACTGTTATTTAGCTATTTCTCATTATCTGAAGCCTTGAAGAGGTACCAGAGATTCCAGTTGCAAACACAGATTTAAAAGGCTGCATTGTTACATGTAAACACTTTTGTGTCCAACAGAGAACTTGATACCATGACAAAAAAAAATAAAAAAAAAAAAAATCAGTGTAAAACTGTACAGGCAACTCAAATCCTGCCAAGAATCACAGAATCCTAGAATGGTTTGAGTTGGAAGAGACCCTAAAGATCATCCATTTCCATCCCCCTTCATGGGCAGGGACACCTCCCACTAGACCAGGCTGCACCAAGTGCCACCCAATCTGTCTTTGAACAATTCCAGGGATGGGACAAGCACAAGGTCTCTGCCCCAGGAGGCCAAGCACCTGGAATTTAGATGCAAATCAATAAGGATCAGCTCAGAAATTTGGGGAGTGGGTGACACCTCTGTACAGCCCTTCCCAGCTCCAGGACTGCTGCCACTACTTCTCACACAGCCCACAGAGATGTCCCAGGGGACAGCCCAGCTCCCCAAAACGTGAGCAAACAGCATTATTTTCAGGGATTAATGGATTACTACACATGGCTAATTTCTATTTTGGCCGCAGAACTGAATCCTCATCTGACCTGACAGCTCAGAAGTAAAACCTGGGCTTTAAGAAAATAGGCCAATAAAACCTTGGTCATGGCACGTGGCTACAGCTGTGAGACTTTTCCAAGGAATCTGATGCACGAGCTGCTTCAGAGCAGGTTAAATTGATACCCATCCCCTGTGTCCTTGCGAAGCAGGAATAAACCAGTGACACTTCCCAGCTCACACAGAGGAGGGTGGAGAGACTGTTGGGATTTGTTTTTTCCCCCTCAGGCTTTAGAATCGTGTAGCTCAGGTCATGCCCCAGATTTTTAGTGCTATAAAAGTAATATTCTCAAGGATAAGCACCATCAACTCAGAAAAGAGGATTAAAAATGAGAGACATGAAAGCATTGGCACTGTATGTCGACCAATGCATTGGCACTTAGTGCCACAGCAAGAGCAAGTGCCTACCCAAAAAATTGAGCTTAAAAAAAAAATTAAAAAAAAAAATGCTCTGGCTCTTCTTTTCCTGCTTTTCACCCATAAAAACCCAAACACTGTTGGTCCCTCTAAAGAACACGGTTGCCCAGAGAAGCTGTGGCTGCCCCTGGATCCCTGGAAGTGTCCAAGGCCAGGTTGGATGCGACCTGGAGCAACCTGGTCTAGTGGAAGGTGTCCCTGCCCGTGGCAGGGTGTGGAATCAGATGATCTTTAAGGTCACTTGCAACCCAAACCATTCTGTGATTCTACAAGTCCTAATCCCTTGTCTTTTCTCCACCAGCCTCGGGGATTCCCTACCTGGAGCAAGTGAGCCGGCACAGCAGCAGCTTCCCTGGCCAGGAATCCCTGGCACCAGGAGCAGCTCTTTCCTCCAGCTGGGCTGAGTGCAGCTGTTTTCTCTTTCCTCCAAGCTCTGGCCTCAGGAAAGTCAGGGACTGTGACTCTGTGACCCATCCCAGCACACCAAGCAGTGCCAAGTTACAGTTTAACTGGAATAGCTCCTGCATGACCTCATTTTTGGTTAGAACTTTATTGCACCATTATGTCACCAGGGTGAGCAATCATTACTGCAGCATTCCAAGGCAAATTGTTCAGCTGAATTATGATTTTTACAAAATAGCTAGAAAAAGAAGTATTCCTTCCTTTTTGAAACCTACAGGGGGAAAGCAGGAACTTGCATGAAGATGGAATGGTTTGGGTTGGAAGGGACCTTAAAGTTCATCTCGTCCCACCCCCTGCCACGGGCAGGGACACCTTCCACTATCCCAGGTTGCTCCACATCCCATCCAACCTGGCCTTGGACACTTCATTAAATGGGTTTCCAAGGTCATCACGGGGAGGTGCTGAGTCCCACAGAGCCCTCTGCCAAAAGCCAGGCCCTGCACCACCATTCCCACCCTGGGCATTTGGCATTGAAGCCTGTAGAGCAGCAGGACCTCAGGCTCCTGGGTTCAGCTCCACAGGGAGCACATCCCACCCGTCACACGACCACTCGAAGGACACCAGCTGGAATCAGCTTCTTAGTATTCCTCCTGATAGGGGCTCTCAGTATTCCTCCTGTTAGGGGTAACCATTCCACAATGATTTTCTGCTTGGAGTTACACATTAAGCCACAAAGCAAATGTCCAGAAGTTTGTTCAAGTCCCATGTTTTGACCTGCTTTAAATAAAAAAAAAAATCAATACACTGAGTTTCCATATTCCTATTTTTAATTCCCTGTAATTCTGCCTCAGAGGCTCCAGAAGTCCCAAAATCCAGATGAAAAACAGAAAATGGACTTGAGATATTTGTGGAGATGTTTGCAGAGATGTTTGCACACGTGGTCAGTGCAGCCCAGCAAGAGGCAAAACCTCAGGCAGGCACCTTTCTGCTTGGGAAACACTCCCCAAAATTCAGCCACACAGCAAGTTAGAAAACATTCTGCCATGAAAAGTTAAATTTCACCATAAAACCCCGTAATTTTTTAATGGGACTGTCTACAGCACACTCACTGTTGGGTTTATTGTGCCTATTATATTGTACATATAATTAATATGTAATAATTGTACAGCAAGACAAGCTTTGTTTCTGACCACTTCAGGAATAACAAGAGAATTTAAGGAATGAATATCTAATTTTAAAATCATTTAAAATTTAATACAACTGCTCACAAAATTATATCTGACAGTAAAAATTCCTCGTGTATTCTACACGATCGCTCTCAGTAAAGATCATCTAAAGGAGAGGGAAATAATTAGATTAAAAATTACAAATCAGAATAATCACTTACACATAGGAGACTGAGCGAGGCAAAGCACCAATTAACCAAATAAAATGAATTTCCATTTGGAATAATCAAGCTTGATAGACTGTCTTTCTTGCTTAGTCACTTTGTGTCTAATTCAGGTGGACAAATTAATATATTTACTTTGATTTTCATGTAAAGGGAGGCCAGCAGATGTGGCACCGAGGATGTGGGTGACAAAAATTGGCAGCAGACAGACAAGAAATGATGATTTTGGATGTGCTAGAGGCAGGTGAGCCACCCATGGGACACTCATTCATGGACTAGATCAGGATTTATAGAGAAAATACATTATCTGTTCAAAAAGTTGATGTTTAAAGATACCTACTGAATACAGACAAGAATGACCAGTTTTGTAATATCAGTTTTTAAATTCTACTGACCCAGTAGAGCTGGTTCTATCTGTCTCAGTAAGTCTCCAAGCCCAGCCTAGCACGGTGAACACAAGTTCAAATCCATTTCAATTAGCAAGGCTGGGGTCTCCTGGGAATATAAATCACAGGTTGTCACCAGCAGATTAAGCCCTGCATTAGCAGGTCTGCTCCAATAAGGATTAACTGACAGTGGGGACACCAGGGGGGACATTCCAGCCTTACAAAGTGACATTTCACACCTTAAAAATGGAAGGGAATTTTTCAGTCAATAGGATTCCACAAATGCACCCAGGACTAAATGGGCTGGACTAGATGAACAAGCTGGACTTGGGTTGGACTAGATGAGCTTAAAAGGTCATTTCTAACCCAAGTTATTCCATGATCACCAGGAGGCAGCACTGTTGAGTGGGACAGTGATCTCTTTTCTACTATTTCCCTGCATTCTTTGGTGCTATTGCTCATCAGAATCAGATTTAAAGCATTTTGAAATTGTGCTATGGGATAAACTGAATGAAAAAGAGAATTGGCTTAGATGTGTTTAAAACCAGGAGCAGAATGAACTCTGACTTCAACCCTAATTTTGGAAAAATACACACTCATGCCCACTCATGTATTGCATACAGGGATTATCTGCAGCCCCACAGTTATGGAAACGAAGGGAAACAAAAGAAGGAAAGATTTCTTTTCCGTGCCTGAGCGGCTCTCAATGGAGCAACGCAAAGGCTGTGGAGGTATTGGGACATCACATCTTAAAGCTATGCAGTCAGACTGGGAATAGCCTGTTTTCATATCACAAAAATTATGGAATCTTTTAGGTTGGAAAACCCCTCCAAGATCACCCAGACCAATCACTCCCCAGCACTGCCAAGGCCACACTAACCCATGTCTCCAAGTGCCACATCCATATGGCTTTTAAATCCCTCCAGGGATGGGGACTCCATCCCTGCCCTGGGCAGCTGTGCCAGGGCTGGACAGCCCTTTCCAGGAAGAAATTTTCCCTAATATCCAACCTAAACCTCCCCTGGCACAGCTTGAGGCTGTTTCCTCTCCTCCTGTCCCTTGTTCCCTGGGAGCAGAGCCCAACTCCCCCAGGCTCCCCCCTCCTGTCAGGGAGTTGCAGAGCCAGAAGGTCCCCCCTGAGCCTCCTCTTCTTCAGGCTGAGCCCCCCCAGCTCCCTCAGCTGCTCCTGCTGCTCCAGACCTTTCCCCAGCTCCGTTCCCTTCCCTGGACACGCTCCAGCCCCTCAATGTCCTTGTCTTGAGGGGCCCAGAACTCTCCCCATGATTCAAGGTGGGGCCTCAGCAGTGTCCAGCACAGGGGGACAACAGTAGGAAAAGAGCACACAAAAAATGAGAAGGAACTGCAGCTTCAGAGAGAGAGAAGAAAATTATTTTCAAATTCAAAACTCTATTTCCATGCTGCAATAAAAAAAGGTCAAGATGATCAGTACATTCTCTCCCAGATGTACATTTACTATCAAACAGTGTTTAAAGAACTCTTGAACCAGCTTTTGCCCCTACCTGACCAGCTTTTGCAGGAAACAACCATCTCAGCAGGTGCATTTCTGAAGTGGTCATATAGTTCCAAAGTCAAGACACCAAGGACACTATTTCACTATTTCTTACCTGATGCACAGAAAAGTATTTAAATATTCCCAAAAAATGTAAACAAACATCCTGTAATTCCTTCTGTTATTAAAAAAAAAAAAGCAAGCAACCAAAAAAGCCCAAAACCAAAAACCAAATACAAATACCTGTATTAGTTTAAAAAAAAATCCCTTAATCATATTTTGTTAAGATTCATACATTTTGTGTCATGAGATGGGGCTTTAATCATTAAGGAAGGAGATAAAATAACTCCTACCTAAAGTGAAGTGTAAAGTCCCATGATTTCTGTGTAATTAATTAAATGAGTCATGTTTTATTTAGGTGCCTAACAACTGCAAGAGGATTAATTCTAAATACATCAGTATAGCTGCAAAACTCTCAATAATATGGCCAAGCAAAAAGGGCTTTTTTGGCAAAAGGTCCTTGACAAGTTATCCAGGTGATTCCCTCAGGGTGGACCTACCCCAATCCTGCCGTGTTAAGTCCGGAGCATTCACCCAAATCTCCAGTTCTTCAGCATCCCTCAGCTCCATGTTCCACTCCCTCACATTTTCTTTACTTTTTAATTATTTAAATTTACTTTAAACTCAGCCCACTGCTCCTTTACTCCCAGAAAGATGGATTCCACACTATTCCCATTTGAGCTTTCTGTGTTTGAAGACAGGCATCTTCCTTTAACCATCTCTTCTGTAAACTCAATAACAGCAGCAGCTCTTCCAGCCTCTCCCAACAGGTCATTCCCAAGCTCCAGCAATTCTCATGACTCCCTTCAAGACTCCCTCAGCCCAAGGTCCTTCCCAAAGCCCTGAAGCTCTGGGTAAGGCTGCATCAGCCCAAGGCACGGATAACAATCCAGTCACTGCCTCACCTGTTCATTTATTTTGGCATCATGCCATGGGAAGGCTCAGGCAGGTCCTTTCCTTGGCTCTCCTGTGGGGGCAAAGTTCTTCACCAACTCCATGGTGCAGCTGATGGCTCCTCTCCCCAGCATTCCCCAAATCAGCCAAGACTGCTTTGAATGCCATGAACACAACACTCCCCATGCAGGCCAAGCCTTCACAGACACAATTAAATAACTGAGGCTGCTGTGAAGGCCAAACTCCTGCACTCTTCAGGGTCTCATTTTTCTAATTAACAGCTCCTCCGCAAGCTGAGGTTCCATCAACATCCATCTTTTCTCAGCATGATTCTGAGGAAGCATCATCTCTGAGACAGGGGTAAAACCCCACCACAACACAAAAGTATTTAGATTCCCTCAGGTTGGAAAAGCCCTCTAAGATCATTGAGTCCAAGCACTAACCCAGCAGGGCTAAGCCCACCACACTTACAGGTTCTGCTGAAATCCATAAGGCATATTACACTGTCACTGGACAAAGTGTGATATGGCAGGACACATCACTCCCTACACACCTTTCCAACAGTATCCAGGACTGACAGTTAAGAGTTTCAGTAAATTGAGTTAAGCTGTGAAGCCTCCAGATCTTGTCTCCTTTAATGAGTGGATGTGGCAGTCAGTGCTCTGGTCTGGCTCACAAGGTGGGATTGCTCAAAGGTTGGACTCGATGATCTTGTAGGTCTTTTCCAACCTTAATGATTTTGTGATTCCCAAAGTGGACCCACACAATGCCCTGTGCCTGCTCACACAACATCTCCTGCCCCCTGCAACCCAAACCCAGGGATGGCTCCAGCCTGTTCTCAGGTGAGAATTTCCCACCAACTTCACATCCACCTTCATCCACTGCCAGTTTGTCCTTCCCTTGTCACAGCCCAAGTCCCCATCCCTGCACCCATGGTACCACATGGCACTGGCAGGTTTGGTTGCCCATTCCCAGCTCATCCCAAGCAGGGCAGGAGCCATCTCAATCATCCTCTGTTTAATGAGGAGAGCAAATCCACCACCCTTCCCCCTGTTCCTTTACCCACCTTCAACGTTCACACACGGAGCCCCTGAAGGAACATCTCCCTCAGGAACACATAAGCCCAACCATGCTCAGTCATCTCATGAAGGTCCAGCTGCAAAGGAGAACAACAACAACTCCACAAAACCAGAAGTCTTTTCAGAAAACCAGAAAATTCACGAGAAGTTGATTCTTCTCTTTTCACATGCAAAGAGTCGATTTACTTCACATGTTAACAGCAATGCCTCAGCCAGCAAACTGCAGCTCTGGGGGGAGAGCTCCTGGCTGCAGTGACAACCTGGACCTCAAATGCCAGCCCTGAGCCCAAATCCCACCTCACCACTGCTTCAGCCAGAGCAGAACAGGCAGAAACTGGGAAGCAGAACAGCAAATCCTGGAGTTGGAGGCCACCATCCCACCTGTACACGGTGTCACCACCCTGCTAACCTCACCTTACCCACTGTCCACGCCCAGGTGACTCCACACGCGATTCTCCAACAACTGCTTCCATGCAAAGCACAAAACCTGCTGTAAAAGTATTTCTTGAGCTAACAGAAATTTTCTTGAGCTACAGGAAGAGCTGAATTCTTTCCCTGCGGTATTTAAAACACCGTATTTCTGCAGATTCATCCCATAATCAATCCCCTCATGTGAATCTCTGTTCTATGACATTTTTACAGGGAGAACAAAGTATTTTCAGTTTGTTGCCTTTTTTTTTTTTACTTCTACCCTGCAGCTGGGCTTGGACTTACAGCCCTTTTTTTGAAGCCGCTTTCACCATTTCCTCCTCGCTGCTGCTCCCGGTTGCGGCAGCAGCGGTTTCTGCAATGCAGTGCATGAAATTCAGAGCTGAGCCTTGCTCTCAGTCATCAGCAAAACGACTTGGGGACAGCCAGTGACACCACTAACTACTGCTGAACGGATGAAAGAGTTAACAGAACGTTCCCTATCACATCAGCGCTATCAGGAGCCAGTAGAACAATCTCGTATCAGGAGCCAGCCACGCAATTTTATATATAGAAATGCTTATCAGGAGCGGGGAGCCAGCCCTCCCCTGGCCCCCCTTCACCAGCACCATTGTTTTGAGGAACATTTGACTAAGCCCAGCCTTTGGAGAGCACAAAGAGGAGCCAATCTACTCAAAGACAGCGTGGGAGAAAAGGCCTCGTCTGATTTTCGGCAGAGGAGGTTTATAAATCGCCTGAGCTCTTGCTGCCAACCTCGCCTTGCCCTGTCAATCCCTCTCCTACCCCAGACCACTGGGAATTCTACATCAGAAGAGAAATCCTAAAAAAGCACTTTAAAGCCTCGAGGCAGATGCTCGGCACAGAAGAAATGACACCCAGAAAACAAGTTACAGCCTGAGAAGCGAGGATCCCTGTGCGGGGCCGAGCTGCCCCTCGCGGTTACGAGAGGCGAGGCGGGGCAGGATGTCGGCGCTGAGTCAGCAGGAAGCCCTGGCCACTGCCACCATCCCCACGGCCCCCAGCACAGGGAAAGGAAGTGGCTGTGACTTTGTCACTCCAGGGCTGGTGGTGGCAGCTGTGACTCCTGGCCAGGGCTACCACAGCCACTCCCGCCGCGGTCACGGCCCCTGGGTGATGCTCACAGGTCATGAGTTGCCCAACACCCAACAGGAGGATCAAGACTGAGTTGAGATTAAGGCACAGAGTGTTCTTATGGGGAAAATTAAGGAAAAAAAATTGGATAATTTTATTATATTATTATTTTTACATGTTTTCTGCTATCAGGTCTATGCCACAGCCGTTTTACACTCCTATTCCAAATGTGTCTCTCGCTGCATAAATATTAATTGTTCATCCTTCTTGGGCTCACTTTAGACAAATAAAGGTCTCTGCAGCAAGGCTGTATTTTGAATTATTTACTATTTTACACCAAAGGAGTGAGTTCATTAACACAGAAACATGGAAAAGGAAAAGAGACTAATCAAATAATTCAACATTGGCCAACAAGAAAGTTTCAGGACTTCCTTATAAAATCTTAGAGGAACCAACACTTCAGGAAAAACACTTTGACTGATTTTTAACACCTCATTAATATCTTTTGTAATAGTAAACAACCACCCACACCTCAAATTAATTACGTTTTACTGAACATGGATGGAGAACCTTTCAAGCGAACCCAAAATTCTGCATTTACAGTTTCACAAGTCTCCAGCATCCCCCTCTCCCAACAGGCCTGTGACTGAAGTCACAAATTAGGGTCACCTTTCCCATGCATTGTCAGCAGATCAATCTGTGCTGCCTTTCAAGCAGGGCTCATACATAAATTAGGCAGTTTGAGATTGATTTGCACAAGAAACCCTTGAGCAGTGGAGTGAAACACCAATAAAATCTTACAATTAACTTGAGAAGTTGCCTTTGGTTCCTTCCCAGTGGCTCCTCTGTTCCTCAGCTGCAGAAAACGTATCATCATACAGATGTTCCTTTGTAATAGATCTGGATGAATATTTAAAATTGCTTTTTGAAAACAAAAAACTAATTACATATAATGGAAAATACATACAGAATTTAAATACTGCATCATGGCCAGATTAAATGCTTGTGTTTCAGCAGCAAAGTGTTTCATTTTGGAGAAGAGAAGGGGAGGAAGGGAAAAACCAAAAGCAGAAGTGTGTGCCCTGTCTAGAGAGTCAGACAGGACAGAAAAGGAGAACATGACATCTGGATGCGTGAGAATTCACTCGTAACACATAAGAGGTGTAATACAGGAAGGAAGGGAGCAGGGTTAGGCCTTAAAGTTTTCAGCACAGCAGGCTGGAAACCTTACAAATGTATCCAAAGCCTAGCACAGCTGTGCACTGCAGAAATCCAAACCCAAACAATGACCCTGCAGTGAAAGGAATGCTCATGCTCCCACGTCAAACGGTGGATTTAACTGTGCCCGGGGAGCTCTGACACTTCTTTCAGTACCAATTTTAAGCCTGGCCATAACACATGGGACCAGCTCACTCCTGACCCTCCTTCTGCTCCTCTAACTCCACCATGAACTGAGCTCCCTCCACACCAGGTCCTCGGAGATTCGTGGCCCAGGACCCCACAGACAGCACCAGAAACACCCTTCAGAGCACACCTGGGAAAGCAGCTGTTACCTGGGAGGAAAAGGTGAGCAGACAAGTCTTGGGCAAGTTTTTTCAGGGTCAACTCCATCACTTGGCAGAATTTAATGACAGAAGTATTTAATCAAAGATAAAGATTGAAATGAGACTGATACTCAAGTTAATAGCAAAGGTTGTCCTTGGCTGGTGTGGAAGGTCAACAGAGTGGTGAGATGGGTCAGAAGTTACAGCCCCACCACAGAGCTGCTCAAATCTGCTGCTTCAGGTAACTCCTCCTCCCTGCTCATTGTTCTTCACAGAGCCTTCCACTCTGCAGTTGAGGCAACTGATAAGTACTCTGAATAGAAAAAGTTCATGGTTTTAAGCTTAAGCTGCTTCCCATGTACAGCAATATATTTTTAGCAGTTGTATAACTGGAGGAACAGTAATGGTACCACTGTGTTTCATGGTTTCTAATTCCCCTCATCACCTCTGCACCACATCTGCACGTGGCTGCCACCCTCCTCCAGCAGGTCCACTGGGCACAGAGCTGCCAAGACTGAAAGGAAGAAAGTATCACTTCGATAATTCTAAGATATCGCCTCAAAACACAACGATTAGTATTTCAAAGACACAGAATTAATCCCAAAGAATTCCTCCCTGTGAGGGTGGTGAGGCCCTGGCACAGGTTGCCCAGAGCAGCTGTGGCTGCCCCATCCCTGGAAGTGTTCAAGGCCAGGTTGGACTGGGCTTGGAGCAACCCAATCTGGTTGAAGACGACTTGATGATCTTAAAGGTCTTTTCCAATCTCAATTATTTTTATTAGTCCATGTCCCTGCTCACTGCAGGGGGAGGTTGGACTAGATGACTTTAAAGTTCCCTTCCAGCCCAAACCATTCCATGTTTCTGTGAATCCTCCTCCTCCAGCACACACAGGCACAGCTCAGAGGCAACGCCAGAGGGGCTGGATCAGCTGCTCTGAAAACACAAAGGCTTTGATAGCACGAGGCTTTACACATTCTCATCCCTTTTGTCTTCTACCCCCAGCTCACTCCTACTGACGCCAACACACCAATACATCTCACTGCCAACACACCAGGCAAAAACCAGCGGGGGGAGGAAGGAAAACTTAATTTTTTTTCAGAAATCTGAACCAGTTTAATGATCAAACTCACAAGCACAGCCCAAGCAATGATCTGAGCCAGTGAAATTGAGGTGCAAAGCAGGCACAGGCCTGGGGCTGCAAACCAGCAGCACTGAAAACAGGTAGGACCCACTCTTCTCCCATGGATTTCAACGTATTTCAGTGCATTTTAAACATGCCAAATGTTTTGCTGTGTTACCTAATATGCTTTAAAATACTCTGGAATTAACTAACAGGCACAGAAAAGTCCAGTTTTTCACCCTCTCAGCAACATCCCCTTGCAATGGGGCCAAGAAATAGGGAGCTGGGAGGAGGTGAAGCACTAAGAAAATAAATAATAGGGCAGATTGTGGGTCTAGAAACACCCTGCACTGTTATATATCACTTCCCTGTACCTTACTAAGGGATACAGACTCTCTTTAGTATAAGCTGCATGATAAAGATAATCATCTGTAAAAGTAGTTTTATATCAAGCTCAGAAAAGAGGATAAGGTGTTTCACAAGTTTTTTTTCTCCACACCAGTACTGGCATAGATAAACTTAAAAACTGAGCAGCAGACTTAAAAATGATGCTCCCCTGGTGTCTGTCCCAGCCTGCTCAGGACCAGTGTCACAGTGCAGGTGACACAGGCACTGCAGGTGGGTTTCACATCTCTTTGCTTACAAAGACTGTTTCTTCACAGCCTCCTTGGCAGAGCTTGTGCTGCTCTGGCCCCTTCTGATGTCAGACAGACAGACAGACCTGTTCTTCAAGCTGAAATAATGCCCTAACAGACCTCATTCTCTGAGGCCTCCAGCCCAGGTTCTCCCTTTTCTTTAAGCACAGAGTATTTTCTATAATCATGCTCAACCCTCCTCTCAACTGATGTTATAACCTAAGCCCACGACCCGGCCAATCTGGACCCTCCTGTCAGCAGAAGGATGCACCATCCACACCCCAAGCTGCCAGCCAGGCAATAGTGACCACCACCAAGCCATGGGCATTCCCCCACAGCCAGGAATCCAAACCATCCCAGGAAAACACCCCTCCATGGGGGTGTTTGGATACAGCTTCCTCACACTGAACCAGCTGTATCCACACACTGACAAGAGCATGAAGCAGAATCTTTCCAAACACAAGAGCAACATGATAAACGTCACTTTGGGGATTATTTTTAAAGCTGAAGCAACAGGAGCTCTTGATGCTCAAACTAAGCCACTCATCACGTGAGGCAAACACAGGAACACGCTCACTCCCTACATCCCAGGAGGTCTCAGGAAGCATCAGCTTCATACCAGCACTCATTAAGGTTTACAACAAAAATCCACAGTCTTTGAAGCCTCCCCCCTCTCCCCCCCCCAGCTTCCACTTCAGAAATGTGTATGTATATGTATATTTTCATATATGTGTAACACTATGTCTCTCCAATTTTTTTACAAAGAAGCACCAAAACTCCAACTACTAAAAGCCACTCCGTAATATTTATCCTTCACATAACCTCCTGGGAGCAGCAGCATTCCCAGCAAAAAGCCACCCACATCCAAAGGTTAATGAAACCCAAGGCCTACTCGTCCAGACCTGCCCCTTCCAAGCCCAGCCCTTCCCGTTGACCAGCCAGGCTGCACAGGAAATTAAATGAGTACAAAACAATTACAAACCCAACGAAGCAAGACGTGCCAGATGTTGAACTTCCACCCCAGACAATTCCATGGAACACCTGTTCCGTGCCTGGTGTCGGGTCGGAAACGTGCGCCGGGATTCCAGGGGAACATCTGGTTTTTTCTAGGAGTCGCTTGCTGAGCTTCCATCCAAAGCCTGATATTCCAATTATTTATTGGAGTAGGCTGTTTCAGGGACAGAAGGCAGCTCTCTGCTCCTCCAGCACCGGGAACTGAAGCAACAGCATGGCCTGTGTTACGGATATATCAGAGCATCTGTCACCAGGGTTTGCTATTCCTCTTTTCCTCTGACATTCCCTAAGTTAGCTGATATATTTATTTCATAGAACTAAACTTATGGTATCAACAGCACTGGCTTTAATTCTAAATACAGCTTTGAAACATGCATCTGATTTTCTCAGCCATTAAAGCCCAGGCCCTGCTAATAAGCCATTTTTCTCAAAAAAAGATCATTACCACTGTGAATTTCAAAATTTAGGAAAGTTCTTTACAGCCTGGAGCCTCAGGAAATAAACAGAAACTGAAGTTACTATTGAAATTAAATAGCAAGACCTGGAGTTGTTAGAAGTATAAAATCCAAGCCTTCAGTGGGGTTGTACAGCTCTTGGAGCTGCATCAAATCCCAGGGATGTGGGCACTCCAGGCTGCCCATAGGAAAGCAGGCAGAGTCCCTGACATGCTGAGAGCCTGCATCCCTGGAATTCCCGTGCACACCCAGCTCCAGCATCTCTGCAAACTGTGCTGAAAGCATTAACACGTGCCCTGGGTCTGCACTGAGCAAATCCAATCCCTCCTGAATGAACCATCTGCAGCTTTTCACGCATAACACAGGATTTTGAGGGTTCTTGGCAGGGGGGAGAAGATTTTGCTTTGCTCAAGTCTGAAAAAGAATTAGTATCATAAAAGAGGAACAACAGCAGCAACAAAAAAATTTAACCCCAAGAGGAAAATGCTGACACAGGCTGGGAAAGCTGAAAAATGACTTTGCTATCAAGGTCTGACACCCTGAGCTCTGTAGCAGCTGGGGGAGGATAAATTCAGCAGGAACTCCCAACTCCTCCCCAGAATACAGATTATGAGGGCAATTCACTACTGAAACCACCTTTGTAGTGGTTTTGCCATCATTTGATGGAAATTTTCCACTGGAATTTTCCATCATTTCAGTTCAGATCAGCCTTGGAGTGGGAAAATTCAAGGAAACCCAATAAAACAGTGTTGGGCTGAGCTGAGTCCTTGAAGCATCTTTCAAAGTCTGAAGCCTTCTCAAACTTTAAAGCTTGCCCTGGATTTGAAAAAAATGGAAAGATATTGAAGGAGAAAAACAAATTACTGTCATCCTTCTGGGGAGAAATCCTCCTTGAGACACATGTGATGCTCAGGCAGCTGCTCCCTTGCCAAAAATCAGCCAAAAAAAAGAGAAGGATTAATGGGTAGGGCAGGAAGGTACAATTCAACTCTTGAAATTTCCATTTAAAACACCTGTACACCATTCAAAATTTATTATGGTGGCCACATTCTCTTAAAATAAATTTCAGTAAGGGGAGCTCAGAGAGTATTTTCTAAGTTCAGCTTGCTGGACACAACTCAGTCAACTAAGCCCAACTTAGCAGGTGACCAACCTGGGCTGTACTCAAATATATGAATTAAATCCTTCTCCCATGGATTACAATATATTTCAGTGCACTGCAATTAAACATGCTAAATGTTTTGTTGTGGTACCTAATATGCTTTAAAATACTCTGGAATTAACTAACAGGCACAGAAAAGTCCAGCTTTTCACCCTCTCAGCAACATCCCCTTGCAATGGGGCCAAGAAATAAGGAGCTGGAAGCAGGTGAAACACTAAGAAAATAAATAATAGGGCAGATTTTGGGTCTAGAAACACCCTGCACTGTTATATATCACTTCCCTGTACCTTACTAAGGGATACAGACTCTCTTTAGTATAAGCTGCATGATAAAGACAATCAGCTGTAAAAATAGTTTTATATCAAGCTTAGAAAAAAGGATAAAGGTGTTTTTCTTCTCACCTCCTCTCAAGTTTTTCTCCACACCACTACTGACACAGTTAAGTTTAAAAATTGAGCTGCAAATGTGAAAATGATGCTCAATATCACGTGCAAAGTACATGACAGCTGAACCCCACTTCAGATAAATGATTCTGAAATCAAAGATACAGAGAGTTGGGGTCAAATCTACCAAAAAGATGGTGATCCCTGATGGCTGCACTGATAACAGACACAGAGCTGCACAAATTATCGACAGCTACACCACCAGAGATGTCCTTTCCATGTCTAACTTGTCTCCCATTCATCACCATCATGTCACTTTTACAGCCCTACAAATGGATGGATTCGTGGTAGTTCCTTAAGGCAATGATATCCATATTGCAGAGCCTGGCTCTTGATGAGTTGTAAAAAGTGATTTGTCACCCCTTCGAATCAGAGCTGGAAAGGTGGATTCTCTCCAACAGCTCCCACTGCACCAACTCAGGTTTCCATGTGGGACAATGGCTATAAACTGACAGAGGGCAGGGTTAGATGGGATATTGGGAAGGAATTCTTTACTCAAAGAGTGGTGAGGCCCTGGAATAGGTTGCCCAGACAGATTGTGAATGTCACACATCTGAAAGTGTCCAAGGCCAGGTTGGACGGGGCTTGGAGCAACCTGGGACAGTGGAAGGTGTCCCTGCCCATGGCAGG